>JBAMBL010000311.1:1200000-1800000 GCA_037043405.1 Drosophila subquinaria | reverse complement strand
GTGCTACCCAACCACCAGATTAGTCTATCGCCCGACCACCACATTCTGCCACACTTTAAAATTATCCATGACTTTAGTCGCCCGACCACCACATTTTTGGCAACCACCGAATTATCGATAACTTTCGTGATTATCGACAACTCTCTTGTTATTCACAAAAAGGGGAGCACAAAATTTATATTTTGCAAATTGCAATTATGGATTTGCAGCAATTGGAAGAGGAGGCACGCCAGGCAGCGCTGAAGGACATACAGAATATGCTGCAGCGCCCCGGGCAGCTAGAGAAGGTGGAGCAGTATCGCCATCGCATTGCGCGGAAAAAAGCTTCGGTGGAGGCGCTGCTCAAAACGGGGATGCAAAATCAATTGGAGGGCGTGCGCGTGGGCTTGAAGCAGCTGGAGACGTGCATGCAGGATGTGCGCGAGGTGCGACGGCGCATGGACGAGGTGGAGCGACTGCTGGAGGGCGTGCCCGACGTCTACGATGCATTGGAGGTGGTGCGGGAGGAGAACACAAAGCATTCACAGTATGCAACCGCTATGGAGAACCTGAAGCACATTTTTAACGTCGATGCCAGTGTGCAAAAGACAATGGCGCTGATTGATGAGGATAAATTACTGAATGCCCATCAGTGTTTATCGGATTTGGAAAACTCTCGCGATGATTTGCTGTACGAACTGCATAAACAGCCCAAGCAACATGCATCCGATAAGATCACCTTGAAGCGTCACTTTGAGAAGGTGGACACCGTGTCGCAGGCGCTGGAGAAGAAGATTCGTCTCATACTCAGCCGCACGCTGAACACGGTGCGCAAGAAGCCAACGGTCATTGTCACCGCCCTGCGCATCATCGAGCGGGAGGAAAAGAACGATCAGTTTGCTGTACAACAGCAAAAGGTCACGGGATTCCTTCCGCCGGGTCGTCCCAAGGCCTGGCGCAAGATGATCATGGATGTGCTGCAAGCGGCGGTGGGAACACGCATCGAGGGCTCCAAGCTGGAGGAGCGGGCGGACAATAAAATGTGGCTGGTGCGGGATTTGGAAATACTGCGTCAGATCATCCTCGAGGATCTGCGTGTGGTGAAGTCGCTGTGTGTGCCCTGTTTCCCGCCGCACTACGATATATTCAACGAGTACGTCAAGTTCTACCACGAGGGATTATCCAGTTATGTGAGTGAATTCCATTATTAAGTATTATTTCAATCATTACTTTATACCTTTTGCAGTTGGACAACATTGTGCGGTCGGGATTGGAGGGCAATGAGTATGTGTCGATGCTGGCCTGGGTGACACACACGTATCCAGGTGTTGAGCTGATGTCGCATCCGGATCTCAATGTGGAGGTGAACAAATTGGCAGGTCCGCTGTTGAGGCAGGAGCATCTGAAGTCCTTGGAGAATGAGTATCTGCAGAATATGCAGCGTAATTACCAGGAGTGGATGACGAAGGCGGCACAGACCGAGAAACAGGAATGGTTCTCGGAAATGGTGCCCGACCAGGATGAGCATTACTATCACACATCGGCGCCCGTGATCATCTTCCAGATGATTGATCAGCATCTGCAGGTGACGAACACAATACACCAGGAGCTGACATTTAAGGCGCTGGTGATGAGCATCCAACAGGTGGAGATCTTTGGCCAAACGTATCTGAAGAATGTCATCGAGCTGAAGGAGCATCATTTCCGCAACCGGGATCAGATCAAATACTTCACCCACTATATCATTACAATTGTGAACAACAGTCAGCAGATGCGGGAGCTGGCACAGCAGATGAAGCAACTCTATTGGCCCAAGTCGCGCACGGATCACTATGAGGATTTCGAGAAGCTGCTGGGAACATTTCAACGGATTCGGGCGCATGCCGCCAACTATTTGCTGGAGGAAGCCTTCCTGGATATGGAGTGTCACTTCAATGACTTGTTTACGGTCAAATGGCTTGGCAGCACCATTGCTGTGGACACGATTTGTGTGACTTTGGATGACTACTTCCAGGATTACAATCATCTGCGTCCCGCCAACTTTGAGATGGTCATCAATGAGGCCCAGAAGCTGCTGGCCAAGCGCTATATACGTGCGCTGCTCTCGAAGCGTCTGTCCAAGCCGCGAGTGGAATGCGATGCCATCACGAGGAAGATCAACCAGGAGGCGAAGCGTTTCAAGCTCTTCTTCGAGAAGATTGCACCCAAAATCTCGCTAAGTGATTCACCATTGGATTTGATAGCCACTTTGTCGGCACTGCTCATTTCGGATATTGAGCTGCTCATCCTCGATTTGCACACGCTCCTGGGCAGTTATCCTTCGCTCAGCGAGGATCATCTGGTGCGGCTATTCTACATACGCAACGATGTGAAGGCCGCCGAGGTGCGGGAAAAGGTCCAGGATGCCATGAAGTCCAAGAAGTCCATGGTCAGCATTGCCAAGCAGGATTGCATCTTCAAGGAGATTGTGTTCAGCGACAAGCTCTGGTAGAACAGCTACAGCTACAACTACAGTCACTCCCAGCAAACATATTCCACTACATTTCCGACTATCGTTATTATCGCCTTATTAACATAATATTTATAAAAATAAAATCATTTAAATATGCTTAAGTTTAAACATTAATAAGCAAAACTGTTTTCATTTTGTTGATATCTACAACCTATTACAATTATAATATATGTTTATTAAATTTATAATATATGTTTCCAGTGTGTCAAATCAGCTGGCAGCGACTGTATAACACTATCCAACACTATCCAATGCCAGCCCACCCCACCCACAACACAACTCATGCCATTGGCCCGTCAGCTGTTCCCCATACTTTGGCGCGCTTTCGCTCAGAGAGCTTTCATGCGGCGAAAGCTTTGCAAGGCGTGCAGTGGCGTAGTCCGTTAGTTGCCATGCCGTAAGCAATGGTAAAAGGTGCTGGGGAGATAGCGGGCACGCCTCTGGGCTCAACATAAGCATTGTGTGTGGAGCAGCGCACGTTTCCATATGATTTCTTTTCAGTTTTGTTTGTGCAGCAGCAGCAGCGGCAGCGACGTCGGCGGCGCAGCGAGAGCAACAGCCGTAGCTAATTTTTTCAATATTTCAATATTTATTTACGTTTGTAGTGCAGTAAATATTAAGTTTAAACGTGGCCGAAACAATATATAAACTAATAAAAAAAAAATAATAATAAATACAATAAAGAACTTATTACATACATACAAATTTACGGTGAGTTTCGTTGCACAAGCTTTGACCGGAAGAGAGTAGAATGGTGTATTTATTTATTATGTACATACACATGTATTTATGCTATGTGCTATATACAGCTTATAAATTTATTTATTTATGTGAAAATTGTTAGAATTTTATGCATGCGGCTTGTTGTTGCGGAACCTTGAAAACTTTTCTTTTTTTTTTGGTTATTTTGTTTATCGCATATAAAATCAATGCTGCGCTCTTGCTCTCTTTTTCGGCGTGTCTCTCTCTAAAAATATATATGTGTGTGAGTATGTGAGCATGAATTGTATAAGCAGGCATTGTGTTGGTATTGGTGCTCCCTCTGGGGTTGCTTATGGTCCAGCTGAGATGCAAGTGCAAAGAGGAGGAGGAGAAAGCGAAAGAATTTCCAATGTCCGTTCACCCACAACAACTTCTATTAATAAATTCATGTTGAACTTTGTGCGTGTGTGTGTGTAAGTGCGCGCTCTCATCCTCTCTCTCAGTCTCGCTTTTACGCTCTCACTTAAAGCGACTCTTATCAGCGCTTGTCGCGCGCCTTTTCTTATCACTATTCAAAAGAATCTACGTTACTTGATATATTTCAATCAATTAATGTAAATTGGGCTTTAAAGTTGTTTTTTTCTTTTTGTAAACTAACTATAAATGTAAATCTGAGGTTGCATTTCATGCAAAGTGCCATTGCAATTGTTTAAATTAATGGAATTTGCCTTATCCGTGCACCAGACACATTCGCACTAAAGGAAACGTGTAAAACAAACACATATGCAAATATACAATTACTGACTGCTCTGCCGGCTTTTCATTATAATTCTCCACAGAGGACAAATAAATGAAGCTATAAAGCTTTGTATTATAAGCAAATAAGACTCGAATTCATTCGTTGACGGTTCTCCTCAAATAAAGTACTTATTTTCGAACATTCGCAAGGTTTTGAAAAATAATAAAATTATAATTTCTTTAATAACCTACTTTTTTGAAATAAATTTTTTTAATTAAAATTTCTTAAATAACTTACTTATTTAAAACAAATTTTAAATGTATAGCTAAATAATAAAATATCAAAATTCCGAATTAATTAAATATTTGTTTGTCAAAAGTTTTTATTAAAAATCTATAATGCAAATTTTTATCAATATTTTATTTAAATCCAAAAATCAACTTTTTATTCAAATATTTTTATAGAAGAATCAAACAAATATTTTCATTTTTGTAATCAAGATTGAAGTTTTTTTACACTATTTCAAATCGTGTTTCTTCAATTTCTTTTTTAAAAAAATCAAATCAAACAACTTTAATTTTTAAATATTTTAGCTCAATAATTTTAATTTTTTTTTAACTGATCTGAAGAGTAATATCCTCCCTTCGCTCTGTACCCGTTTTCGAATTATTTATAATCTTTTAAAAATTTGCTAATCCTTGCAGTTGCAGAAGAACTTCTTGGATTGATCGAGCGCTATGAGCAAATCGCATCGGGATCACAAGATCGTTATAATCGGCGCTGGAGCATCGGGAATCGCGTGTGCCACGAAACTGCTGGAGTATGGATTCCAGAATGTGCTCGTCATCGAGGCGGAGGATCGTCTCGGCGGTCGGATACATACGATACCGTTTGGGGACAATGTCATCGATCTGGGGGCACAGTGGTGCCACGGGGAGCAGGATAACATAGTGCACGAGCTGGCGAGCAAACACGATCTGCTGGAATCCACGGGACCCGTTTACGAGAACTATCAGTGTGTGCGCAGCAATCGGGAAGTGTTGCCCGATAATGTGGCCAATAGACTGAAAGCCATTGTTGGAGATTCGCTGATAACCCGGCAATTGGAACTGAGACATTGCAGTGGCTCCCTGGGCAGTTATCTGTCCAACAAGTTCTACGAGATGTTGCGGAAACCTGAAAACTCGGACATTGATCAAATAATTGCCGATGAGTTTTTTGACAATTACAAGAAATTTGAAAACTCTGTGGAGGCATCGGATACCCTGGAGGAAGTGTCGGGAAGTGGTTACCTCAACTACTGGGAATGCGAGGGCGACATTCTATTGAACTGGAAGGACAAGGGCTATGTGGAGCTGCTGCGTCTTTTAATGCGCAGTCGGGAAACGGAAACGGAAACAGATCTGGGAATTTTGGAACAAAGAGTGCTCTTCAATCGCCAAGTCAAGAATATCATCTGGAATCGCAATGATGCGCGTGTGGAATTGAAATTGTCCAATGGCGAAAGTGTTCTCGCTGATCATGTGATCCTCACTGTCTCTTTGGGCGTGCTCAAGGAGCAGCATTTTCAGCTCTTTGAGCCAAAATTGCCGGTGGCCAAGCAACGGGCAGTGGAGGGTTTGGCCTTTGGCACCGTCAACAAGATCTTTGTGGAGTTTCCTCAGGCATTTTGGCCCGAGGATTGGACGGGCTTCACGCTGTTGTGGCGGGAGCAGGACTTGAAGGATATCAGGCACACCTCGCAAGCCTGGCTGGAGGATGTTTTTGGCTTCTATCGCGTCAGCTATCAGCCACATATTCTAGCCGGCTGGATTATCAATGCCAATGGCAGGCACATGGAGACATTGCCCGAGGATGAGGTGCTCGCCGGTTGCATGTATTTGTTTCGACGCTTCCTCAACTGGCAAATACCGGAGCCTGTGAGTTTTCGCACCTCAGCCTGGTACACAAATGAGCACTTTCGTGGTTCCTACTCGTTTCGTTCCATGGAGACGGAAAGATTGGGCACGGGAGCCAGTGAATTGGCACAACCGCTGACTGTGGTCACCATGACACCTCAATCTCCGACCAAGACTAAAGATAAGTCCGAGTCGCAGCAGAGTCGCTGTGATAAGCCCATAGTCCTGTTTGCAGGCGAGGCAACCAGCGAGCATTATTATTCCACAGTTCATGGAGCTGTCGAGGCGGGCTGGAGGGAGGCCAAAAGATTGGCCGACTTCTACGGCCTCCATGTGACCAAGTCGCAGCTCTAGCAGCCACAGAGAATGCAGCTATTCAACTATACACTGTGAATAAAGAGCTGGTGATGTGAAATGTTCGTCTTCATTGAACTAAATACAATCAAACAATTTATAATACTGAAATAGACTTCATATATATGCATAAGTATCTTATATTTAAGTCTGCGACTATATACATGACATGTTCAATGATATATGTATACTACAAAAGTGCTGAATTCTTATTTTTATTCACATCTTGCAGCTGCCCAATAAAGTTGTTCAAATCTAAAGTAAAAACGTCTTAAAAGTGTTGTTTGGGTTCCACAACTATTAGTCAGTAAATCTTTCGGTCAGTGAGTAAGTTTTGTAAATATAGATAAGATAAACGATATATGGTCAAAAAAAAGCTGAATTGGTATTAAAAAGGACTCGAACTCATAGTTATTGACCACAACGCTTCTGTCGCTTTCTCATCGACGAGGAAGAAGGCGACATTGTGACGCCAAATTGGCTTAAAGTCCACCGGTTTTAAAGTCCACCATTGGCATCGACTTTAGTCTGGCTTAGTCTAGCTGGGGAGGTAGGCTGGGTAAGCCAAAAATATAAACAAAATTTCTTGTCATTTTTCCAAATTATTGAAAATTTCGACCTATGGGAAGTGTAAGTGCAATTGACTGAGTTTTCCTCCTCCCAATTTTATCGCTTCCTCCTGCAGTGCTGGTCAAAAAAACAACCGCCCCGACAACTCCACAATCGATACCATGCATCCAAGCGTAAATCACCCAAGAAACTCAGTCAATCCTTCATCTCGGAGCCCAATATAATTATACTTGGCGCTGGTGCGGCCGGCTTGGCCTGCGCCATGGAGCTCAAGAGGCAAGGATTCAAGAAGGTGCGCATTGTGGAGATGTCGGATCGCATTGGGGGTCGCATTAGGACAATGAGATTTGCCGATAACTATGTGGATGTGGGTGCCCAGTGGGTAAATGGTGAGCACGGCAATGTTGTCTTCCAAATGGTCAAGGAACTCAATATGTTGGATTTGTCGATGGATACGTTTCTGCACTGTGACTGGATACGCTCGAATGGGTATAGAATGCGACGTTCCATGGTCGTCAAGTTGGTTAGGATCATGCGGAACATATTCAATAACAGGCATGCGGATCTCATGCACTATGAGGGCACCTTTGGCGAATATCTCGTGGAGAAGTTCGCCGAGGAACTGTCGAAGCCACAATTTCGGAATTTGGATCGTAATCTGGCTGCCGAATTTCTGCGTACCTTCAAGAAAATGGAGGGAGCTGCTGTCGATACGGACATGAGTGCATCAAAATATGATACATTCAGTCCCTGTCAGGGAGACGGCTTGCAGAATTGGCGGGACATGGGGTAAGGGCTTAGAGAGGGGTTATCAGTTATCCGGGTGGGTAACCAGATAGCTAAACTAATATTTGGATAGTCAAATAATCGGGTAATCAGTTAAGCGAATCCCCAAACAATCGGGTACGCCCCCAAATCTAGCTTTTTCTCGAAAAATTTAACTATTTCCAACCGAATCTGCATTTTTTACGCCAAGTCTGGGGTTTCGTCCAAAAAATCTGGCACTTAACTTCAAAATCTAGCGTTTTCCTGCCCATTTGGTTTTTTTTTCCGCCAAATCTGGCGTTAATCCGTCAAATTTAATAATTTTTTCGCGAGATCTGGCGTTTTCCCTTTCAGTAGTTTGCTCATTTTTTTTATCTCTGTGTAACCTTTTAAGTATTTCTTCCCAGACAGTTACAGCTCTAGCTTTTTCTCGCCAAAGTTATATATTTTCGACAGAATATGGATTTTTTACGCCAAATCTGGGAATTTGTCCGAAAAATCTGGCATTTATCTTCAAAATCTGGCGTTTTCCTGCCCATTTGGTTTTTTTTCCCGTCAAATCTGGCGTTTACTCGTCAAATTTAATAATTTTTTCGCGAGATCTGGCGTTTTTCCCTTAAAAATCTGTATACTTTGAGTAGTTTGTTCATTCTTTTTTTTCTCTGTGTAATCTTTTAAGTATTTCTGCCCATACAGTTACAAGCAGTTCCTTCGCGTGCTCGTCGAAGGTGATGAGATGAACGAGCATGGCAAACTTAAGGATTGCATTGATTTCAATACGCGCGTCCTGAAGATCAATTGGGATCGCTTCGATGGCACAGTGCAGATCTCGTGTGAGAACAATAATCAGTATGTGGCTGATCATGTGGTGGTCACCGTGTCCTTGGGTGTGCTCAAAAAGAATCCGCGACTTTTTGAGCCACTTTTGCCCCTGGCCAAGAGGAAGGCAATTAATTTTCTTGGCTTTGGACAAGTTTGTAAAATATTCGCGGAATTTGAAGAGCCCTTTTGGGCCGAGAACTGGGCGGGCTTCAATGCCATGTGGCGAGCGGATGATCTGAATCAGCCGCAGCTGGAGTGGCTATCGGATATCTACAGCATCCATCCGTATGCGTATCAACCGCGGGTTCTACTCGGCTGGGCAGCTGGTCCCAATACGGAGATCATTGAGTCCATTGACTCGAAATTGCTGACGCAGGGCATTATGTACATGCTGCGAAGATTTCTGCCCAAAATGAAGATAACACAGCCCAAGCGATTGGTGAGCAGCAGATGGAGCATTGATCCCGCCCATTTGGGGGCCTATTCCTATCCCTCCCTGCTGACCAAAAGCTATAACACTGGACCCGATCAATTGGCTCAGCCCGTGAATTTGCTGGCCTATGAGCCGGCAAGATCATCCTATGTGTCCTTGTTCGATGTTAGGCCCATGTCTGTCCGACCAATCATCTTGTTTGCTGGCGAGGCGACGAGCTCCACACACTACTCGACGGTTCATGGGGCCGTCGAGACGGGATTACGAGAGGCTCGTCGACTTACCGGCTACTACCAGAAGGACTTGTAGTCGATATTTGAATAGAAGTTGAATCTCTGGCGTGTATTCAAATCTTCGAGTTGTATTTTCAATAAAAATTGTTGAAGATCTATTTATCTTTATTTTTCATTTTTATGTCCTGTGTCCATTGAGGGTAGGCGAGTAAAGCGAGCAGGGGCATAGCCCCCTTTTTTCTGTTCTTTTCCCAACCGAACTTATAGTCGAATTTTGAGTAGATGAAGTTTCGAATCCTTCAGTTATATTTTTCTATTAAAAAACGCTTAAGGTAACTTTACTTTTCCCGGATGATCTGTGGCTTAAAGTCCAGCTCCGTTGCCTTTTGTAGCGACTCCGCATAGAGGGGCAAACGTTGCGTCAAACGGAAGCCCCAGAAATCCTTCACCTGGCGACACAAATTCAGATCCAGTTCCGTCACTAGCAGACCATCATTGCAACGTGATAAACTCTGAAAGGAAAAACAATGAGTCATTAAAAAATGTCTTCAAAATTCATCTTATTCAAATGCCGACTTACCGGAGTTCTGGAACCATCTGGAGCCGCAACGTATGAGGAGCCGTAGAAGGGTCCGAACTCCTTGTGCGCTGGTCGTCCGTCGCCCGAGGTGTATTCATGGGGGAACTCCTCGGTGCCCACGCGATTTATGCCCACCGTGAAGTAGCTGTTGGCAATGGCCGCATTTCGTGCCTCGATGCACCACAGTGGCTCCGACAGTCGTCCAATTGTCGCCGAGGGATTGAACACGATTTCGGCGCCATTCAAACCGAACATCATCCAGTTCTGCGGATGATGGCGTCCATAGCAAATGTTAATGGCAATCTTGCCGAATTCCGTTTCAAAAACCGGATGACCCGTGTTGCCCTCCATGTAGTAGGTGGATTCGTTAAAGTCTCCCACGCGTGGTATGTGATTCTTGCGATGCTTGCCAATGTAGCGCCCACTGTTGGAGATGACCACAGCCGTGTTCCAGATCGTCTCGCCATGCTCCACATCCCGCTCGAGTATCGAGTGTACGATGACCATGTTGTAGGCCTTGGCCAACTCGGCCAGCATCTTGGTTGTGGGTCCCTTCTCAGCCTCCTCGGCGAACTCGCACCAAGGGAACTTTTCGCGTGTGCAGAAGGCAAAGGGCATGGCTGCAGATGAAGAGAAGAGAAGAGAGAGGAGAATTAATATGATTAGAATTATAAAATAAAGTATAGCTGTTATAAAAACGAATTGGGAGCTGGCGAGCAAAACGAGCGAGGACTAAGCGCCCTATTATAAGAATCAAATTCAATGAAAACTATATGAAAAAAAATTAAATAAAATAATGTATAAATAGTATAATATTTTAGAAAATATTAGATCATTGATTTTGGGAAAAAGAAGTTTCAGTTTTTCAGCATCCGTTTGAACATTTTATTTAGCTAGTGATATAAATATTAATTTCTAAATTAGAATTATAAAAAAAAAGTATAGCTGTTATAAAAACGAGTTGGGAGCTGGCGAGCAAAACGAGCGAGGGCTAAGCACCCTATTATGAGAATCAAATTTAAAGAAAATTATATGAAAAAACAATTAAATAAAACATAAATAAAATAAAAAATTAAATAATATAAATAATATAAAAAATTAGTTAATAGATTTTGGAAAAAATAAGTTTCACTTTTTCAGCATACGTTTGAATATTTTATTCAGCTAGTGATATAAATTTTAATTCCTAAATATTTTATTTTTGTGTTTTGGTATTTTTCGAAATATTTTTTAATGCATATCTTAGTATATTCTGGTTGAAAATACTCACTCCAAGCCTCCTGGGTGCACACAATGTTGCAGCCCGCCTCTGCCGCCGCCTTGATCATGACCCTGACCTTCTTCCAGATGGCCTCGCGCTGCTCCGCGATGGGCGCCGTCGTTGGCAGCACTATGGAGTTCTGTATGGCGCCCACTCGAACAATGCGCGGCTTTCTCAACTCCTCCTGGCGAGCCGCAAAGCGATATCCCTTGATTTCGAAAGCATTTTCCTTGGCTGTGGCCAAAGCATCAGCCGGCAGTTCGAGAGTTTGACTAAAAAAGGGTTGCAAAGCAATAGCAGAGCGAGAGAGAGGGTTGATTAGAGACAGACAGAGAGAGAGAGAGCAATAAATAGAGAGCAAAAGTGAGTTCGCATTTTATTCAGTTTAGCCTTATTTACTGCTTCGTAAACATTGCTTTCGCTTTTTTTCGTATTTTATGTATCTGCTGTTTGTTTTGCTCGTCAATTTTTTGCCACAAGCTTTTGATACGGACAAAAGTGTGTGTGCGCCGTGGCGTATACGTGATATGTACATTGTACAATCTAATTATAAATTTAATGTGCATATATGTACACATATATATTGATATAGGGAGAGCTGACCAATTGATGTTCATCAAAGAATTTGACTTTCTTCTAGACTTATCTCTACAGCTTCGCCTTTAAATTGTATTTAACATTGTCTAATCTAATGTCAAGTGCATAAACTATGTTTACATTTTTATATTATTTATTTTAGTATTTTATTTAATATTTCCATTTGCAAGTTTATGTTAAATGCTTTTAGTTTTTGGTTGACTGCTCTTTAAAATTAAATCAAATTATAAAAACGTATATAAACGTGTGTATTATTTAATTTGATTCCTTTTATTTAGAATATTTATATTAAATTCAATTGACATTTAAATAAATAATAATAAAATAATATATACACTATTTGTAGTTACTTACTCCTTCTCCACGCCATAGAGAATGCGCTTCACCTCACTCAGCTCATCAGCTGGCAAATGCTTTTCCAGGCATTCATCCAGACTCTTTAATTCAAATGCAGACATAATTATTGCAAGGGAAACACACAGATACACACACACACACACACACACACAAAATCAGAGAAATGCGCAAATGAAATAAATTGAATGGGGAGTACTTGTAACGGGTACTCGTTTCTGGGACAGTGAACCACTCGCGATTAGCGCACAATCCGGAATGTGAATGCCACGCGATCGCAGCCTGTTCCGAACTTAATTCATTTTCGCTGACTCTGCCGCTACCTCTGCCGCTGTCACTACCTCTGCCGCTGCTCTGCTGGTGCTCGCCACACCAACCCTCCTCTCTCTCTCTCGCTCTCTTTGTGCTGGCGCTCGCTCTGATTGACCTTATCGCGTTCAGCAATGACGCTGCTGAGGAACAGACCTAAGTCAACTGAGCAGTCGCTGCTTTAACCCTTATGCGCGCAGCTGTCTTCAATAAGCACACGGCAAAAGCTAAAAACTAAGACTCTAATCACTATATCAATTTGTCAAATAAAATTGTTAAAATCAGCATTATTTGGTGATTTTTATCTATTTTTTAAGAAATAACTCTTCTAATTTGGATCTAACAAAAAAAATTAAAAATGATAACTCAATTTCAATATTTATTTAAAAATCATAGAATATCTTTTGAAAAGTTGATCTTTTTTTTATCTTTTTTTTGCGATTTATTATTGGAAATCATTTTTGTCTTTACTCTTATTTGTGATTCCTTTTTTAAAATTTGTATAAAATATTAACTGGGTTAACAATGGAAAAACCCCTTCACTTTGTAAGACTCCTGTTGATTTATCTTTTATTGCATTAAGACAAGTTACTAGTTATTTCGAGTTTGTTTATCTTCTCATAAAATGTGAGATTGTAGAGCTTATCAGCAGAGCACTCAATGTTCTCGTGTCGTGTGATTTAACACAGAACATATGCAAATATCAATCTTTGAGAGCAAGTGCACTAATTAATACTTATGTGAGTATTTTAGGTACACCTCCCTGTGAGTTTTCTGCCTGATTCTAAGCAGCACCTCTAAACTAAATAATTTCTACTTTTCTCTGGAGCTTTTCTCTCAATACTCCGATATTCAAATTTGGCTCTCTTAAAATTTTAACTAACAATAATAAGAAAAGACACAACAGTTTTTTGTTCTGGAATTTGTAACACATTTATAATTCTCTCTGGTTTCGTCTATAAAATTTAAACATTTTATATCATTAATATATATATTTAGATTAATTTTGGACATCATTATTTGAATAAAATAATTGTTGTACAACATATTTTCTTGTTTTGTTTTCTAATTTAGTTTTTTATAGTAATTTTCGCTTAAATTTTTGGTTAAATGAGTTTTTGAATTAGTTTACATAATTAGCTTTGTTTGTTTGTCTTTAATATAATTTTTTAAATTTGTTTTTATTGTATTCTTTTCATTGTTTTCACTTTTACGCAAAAAGGTACATGTCGTGAAAAGGACTAACGCTGGACAGGATTGTCCCCCTAAGGGTTAATAGTATTCTCTCTGCCTGCCGTCCGTCCATCCGTCCGTCTGTCTATCTAAATGCCGTGCAACATTGGCAACTAACTGTACATTTAGCTTTTTTTTTTTTTAGCGGTTTTTGTTTAACGAACCGAAATTTAAGGGCTAAATTCGTATGGCAAATACTTTGGTGTTTGTTCAACAAATTGCATAGGGATGCAAGGAATCATTCCCCGATAATTCCTCGATTACTGCACCCAAATTGAGGGCGCCCAGAGTGGTTCGTTCTCCAATCTCTGGACATTCTGGACGAGTTGCTCGAACGCATTCAACAGCTCGCCATTGACGATCTCCACATCGAAGAAGTGGCCATAGAGGAAGTCAATGCGCTCCGCCGACTTCAACATATCCTCGAATTCCTCATCCGTGAAGCTGCGAGCATTCGCCTCATCAAACGTGGACTTGGCACGCGCCTCAGTTCGCGTGGACTTCAAAATGTCCAACTCTGGCGGCTTGATGTGCACGAGGAATGGCTTCAACTGTGCCGTTCTCAACGTCTTGATGGCCTGATAGTGTGGACTCAGCACACAGACACAGCCGGCATTCACAATCGACTTGACACTCTCCGCCGAGGTGCCGTACAGGTGGCCCTTGTACTCGCCGTGCTCCACAAATTTACCAGCCTCAATGTCCGCATCCATTTTGTCCCGCGCCACGAATATATATTCCCTGCCAGGAACTTCACCAGTGCGCATGGGTCGCGTGGTGTCTGGAAATAGGAATTCAAATATTATAATTTATATAATATTTTTCTAGTTTTGGTTTGTCACTCACATGGCACCGGACTGCGGAACTTCTCGGGATCCCGAGCGATGAGGCGACGCCGCAACTCGTTGCGTCCAACTCCAGGGGCACCAATAAGGACGACGGGACGAAAGATGCCGGGACGTGGATAGAGCTTGGCCACCTCCTCATACGTGGCAATCAGTTCCCGATCAAAGTCATCGTTCTCTGTCAAATCGTACATGATCTTTTTAGTCTTTGGCTGACGGCACGAGGAGCTGCTGCTGCTCGTCTGCAGACGCGGCGACCCCGGCGGGGTGTTGCAGAGGGAGGCGCATGAACCCGCTGATGTATTCCCCCCCCAGGAGATGATTTCAGTTTCGGGTTAAGGGTGAAGCGATCGATCGATTGTTGTTGTTATGAATGGAGCGAGCGGGCAAAATGATTAGTAAAATGAAACGAATGAATCTCAATGCGGGAGAAATGAAATCAGTTCAAATTAGTTGGAGTTAACTACTTGTTCTAATGAATA
Organism: Drosophila subquinaria; assembly: GCA_037043405.1. Lineage (NCBI taxonomy): Eukaryota > Metazoa > Arthropoda > Insecta > Diptera > Drosophilidae > Drosophila > Drosophila subquinaria. Next base: position 1,785,332 of record JBAMBL010000311.1, on the reverse strand, counting down.
TTTAATTTATTTATTTAATTACTACTTGGCATTGAGAAAAGTAGTGCTATTTAAATACATGTAATTAAATATTAAAAGCAATGAACATTTTATGTTTTCCAAATAATTATAAGGAACACATGATTAAAATTGCTTTGAGAACTAAATTTTTGAAATAAAAAAAAGTTTTAATATTTTTTAAAATTTTTAATGTGTATAAAATTTTAGAAAAATGGGAAAAAGCAAAAATGAAGAATATTAAGTTATAAATTTAAAAAAAAATGTAATAATGTCTTTTTTTGCTACAATTTATTTATAGCTATTTTAGCAATTTTCAATATTTTGAAATGGTTATGTAATTTTATGATCTTTTTTTTTTCCATTTTTAAAATTTTTGGTATATTTTGAAACTATCAAATTTCCAAAATGTAAATTTTCCAAAAATTTAACTCACTTATTTTTTCAAATTTTTTAAATTTATTTTTAGCTATTTTAGCAATTTGCAATATTTTGAAATGGTTATGTAATTTTTTTTTTTATCACTTTTTCCCATTTTTTAAATTTGTAGTACATTTTAAAACTATAAAATTTCCAAAATGTAATTTTCCCAAAAATTTAACTCACTTATTTTTACAAATTTATTAAATTTATTTTTAGCTATTTTAGCAATTTGCAATATTTTGAAATTGTTTTGTAATTTTTTTTTTATAATTAAATAATAAATAATGATGAAATAAAAAGAAAAAAATAAGAATATTAAATTATAAATTAAAAAAAATGTAAAACTGTTTTTTTTTTTTTTAAATTTTTTGTTACCAATTTTGGCAATTTTCAATATTTTTTGAATTCGTAATGTAATTTTTTTTTTCTGATCACTTTTTCCCATTGTTTAAATTTTTGGTATATTTTGAAACTATCAAATTGCCAAAATGTAATTTTCTCAAAAATTTAACTCACTTATTTCTTCAATGCCAATTAAAAAGTAATTATAATGTTTATATTCAGAACTCGGTATGTATGTGGTATACCCAGGAGTTATATCAGTTTAAAAGATCACTTTCTAATCTTGACTTACGCTTCGAGTCCAAGTCGTTTGACTCCCGTTGGGTGCGTTCGTGCAGGATGCGTCGCTCCTGCAGCGCTCGACTGGGAATGAGACCCGCTCTGGCCGAGCGCTCGTGATCCTTGCGTGCCTGCCACCAATAGGCATCGTCCTGGGCCACAATGTGCAGCACATCGCCGCGCTGGAAGGCCAGCCCGGCCTCCTTGCAGGGTATGTACGGATCCACATCCGGATTGTAGTCGAAGTGAGCCCGAACTCGCACCTTCGACTCCCGCTGGGCGCCCTTCGTGTCCGCGGGCACCAGTTTAAACGTAATCGTGCCCTCCGAATTTTGCTGAAATTGTTAATTAATTCATTTATTAATATATTTTTTAAGTATTTTGTTTGGGTCTGCAGTGAATCAATTACGATTTAATATGATCAGTTTGTTTGAAATTTAATTTAATATTAATATTAGACCATTTGATTATAATATTATGCCACTAACTCTGTGTTTTTCCATAAATTAATTCAAAATTAATTTCCATAAATTATTTAAAAATAAATTTAAATACAAATTTTTAGCATCATTCAGGCGAAATATATTTGATGCAATTGTATGCACGTCTTAATAAATAAAGATAAGAAAATAACTCATACATATGTTCAGAAATTTGCTATCGAGATTCACAAGGCCTCGGTGGCGCAGTTGGCAGCGCGTAAGTCTCATAATCTTAAGGTCGTGAGTTCGAGCCTCACCCGGGGCAGGTAATTTTTTACCTTTTTTTTACTTTTTCCAGTAAAGCTGCCAGTTTTTAAACTTTCTTAGATTTTCCAAATATTTTTCAAACAGAATGTCATTATAATCATTGAATAAATTGTTCATTTTTGATTGCAAATTAATTACCAAAATGGTGAGAACGTCGCCTGGCGTTTTGCCCTCCACATTGATGCTGTTGACCTCGATGACCTCGTCGCCCACGTGTATGAGACCCGAACGATCCGCAGCTCCGCCGTGCATAATTCTCGCGATGATTATTTTGCCAGTTTCCTCGTCCGTTTTTATGGTGGCCCCCTAAAAGTAGGCAACATTTGTATTACTGATGCACTAACTGCAGTTGCATGTGTGCGTGCGAGTTTTCTGTGTGAGTGAGAGTGTGTATATGTGTGTGAGCGTGTGTGTGTGTGTGTGTTTATGTGTGATTGATTTTGAATTTACAACAATAAATAGTTTACAAGAAAGTACAACAAATTGCGCTTGTTTCTGTACAAAGTTGTTGTGTTGTTGTTGTGTAAAGAGTTTTGTTGTTGTCATTGTTGTCGTTGTTGTTGTTGTTGTGGTGGTGGCAAGTTGAACAACATTTTGATTTTAATTATTTATTGCAGCTATACAGTAAGGACATTGTTTACTTACAACAATCGGTTCCGCACTTTGTGCTCCTGTCTGTGTTTTGTTTTTATTTATTTTGTTATTTATTTTGAATTATGTTTTATTTTATGGGCGAGTTTTGGAAAATCAATTAGATTTTATTCGATTTTGGAAATGTTTTTTTTTTGTATACAAAGCAAAATGTACAAAATATTTGTTAGCGTAAATAATTTGAAAAGAGATGCGGTTTTGAAGGAAATGAATGAGAAGCGCAGAGAGGAGCAGTTGGAGCAGTATTATTTATATTTTAAAGACATAAGGCAAAAGCTGAGAACAGTTATGAGAATGAGAATGATTGGGACTATGAAATGTGGACAGTAGACAGATCATAACCAGGTTTAGCTTTTTATACAGATCGATGGACAATGCGAATGACGGACGATGAAGCTGAAGATGGGCATGAGATCGACAGGATCGACAGGCAGGACTATCAGGCTGATTGATTAACTCACCAAGGGTTCGTTGCTCTTCACGAGCTGCACAATTTTAATGGTCTCCTCGTCCTCATCCATTTCAATGGGCACCTCGGGCAGATGTGGATAAAAATCCTTTTGTGCAATGGCATCGTGAGCAAAGAGCAGATGCTGCAACATGTATTTATAGATTTGGATTTAAGTTATAATTATCAAAAATAGAATTTAAAATTCATTTTGTGCTCACCTGGACGTGGGAGTCTTGTAGCAGGTGGAAAGTCTCCTTGCAGTCATCGCTCAGGTGGCAGCGCTGAGATAACTGCTCCAGCACCTCATAGAGCACCTGGGCCGAGGTGGACAGCACTGGCGCCAGTCGATCATCGCGTCCCACCTTGGCCACTTTGGTGTGCACATTGACCAGGGCATTGAGCTCCTTGGACTCCAGCAATGCCTTGAGAAAATCAATCTCCTGATCATTGGACAAATTGTCCGATTCCTTAAGTGTGGTTATTAATCTGGATAGCGCTGTGTGGTTACAATAATTATTTATAGCACTGTATTTAATTTTGAAAACTTTGTATGCAACTTGCCTGGATCCCAATTGATATCTGATGCCATAACTGCAGCTAGCATGCTACGAAAAACACACACAGTTTCTTAACTTTGATTGTTCCTCCTTCTTGCTGCGAAAAATGTAAAATTTGATAGATAATTAAGATAAATAAATAATTTAATAATAACATATTTTAATTAAAATAATTAACCGCAGATTTTGATTATTACTTTGGTCTAATTCAATACAATAGTATAGATTGCGCTTCATTAAAAGTAGATGCCAAGATATCACTTAATTTCAACCATCCCCCAACTCAGACCTTCTCAGACAGACATTGAAAGAAGCCCAATATGGAAGCTCAATGAAACGCGTACATTGAATAAAAATCGATATCTGAGTTTAACTCAATTTGGCTGAATTTTGGTCCCCAATGGAGGCACAATACACTTACGCGTTACGAGTTACAGTGAGTGGCATCCTTTGCTGACACTGAATAAAAAATGAAAATTTGATGCGTGCTAAAAGTCAATTTGCAAACATCTTACAGAAGTTTGGCAAGGAAGAAAGAGAACGCAAGGACTTTAATGTCTTCCGTTTTGTTAGTTTGCCAAAAAAATAAATTTGTTGACAACGCGTCGTATACGTAATGGGGACATTGATAATGCGACATTTTTGCTTTTCCTTAGACTTTCGGCTGGCGTCGAGCTGTCGCCACTTTCCTCCCACTATTGCCACTCACCATTTGCCCCTCCCCAAAGCTTCAAAGCTGACGCAAATGCAATTAGCTGGCTTTAGGCCCAGTTAGAAGCAACTGGGGTCAACTGGGGCTGCTCCACTTGCCACTGCTGCTGATTTATTTGCACCGGCAGCTCGATTAGAAATAACACAATTTACACAGAAAAAAAAATCCGGGATATTTAGCCCGGATTCAATCCGAAACGATGTCAAAAGTGGGGTAATCTCGGATTTGCTTAAACCAAGTATGAAATACTTGATTTTTTCAATCCCGAATTCAATCCTGAAATTCTTAAATTCAGGCTAAAAAAAAATAATGTTTTTTGTTACATTTAAATTTTTTTTTGTAAGATTTTTTTTTTTAAATTTTTTTTTTAACTTTTTTTTGTTTTTATTTTTTTTTTATTTATTTTGTTTTTTGTTTTTGTTTTTAATTTTTTTTTTTAATTTTTTTTTTAATTTTTTTTTTTAATATTTTTTATTTAATTTTTTTTTTATTGTTTTTTTTTTAACATTTTTTTTTAGTGAAGAAAATGTTTGAATGCAATTGACTGGTGGGAATCGAACCCAGGTCTTTTTCAAACAAGTCGGCGACTCTAACCACTGAGCCACCAGCCCAGTTGAAATGAGAGAGGCCGAGAGAGAATCAAGTAATTTGGGCTTATTTTCCCATTTTAATCCCGATTCAGGCTTGATTGTTCAGCTTAATCCTGGAAACATACTTAAAAAATGCAGGCTTAAATCAAGAATTTTAGGCTTGATTTTAGAACGGCATTTTTTTTTCTGTGTACGGTCACTCTTACAATGCACTACAGATTGGAGGAGAGAGAGTGAGAGAGAGGGGGGCAGAGAGGCACATGGCTTTGTCTCGCTTGAATGGTTGTTGTTCTCCTTTTAGTGACAGTCATAAATTGCAGCTGGATGCACCACTGACCCAACCACAAACAACCACTAGCAAGGTATGTATAAAGCTGTGTTGGCATTTTAGATATTTTGTATAGCTTAAAGCTAAAAAATTTTACTAAATGCTATTCAACAAAATTCCGACTGTTTTAAAAAATTATTTGACCTTTTTTATGATAATAATAATAAAATGACAAAAATATATTTCCTTTAAATTTTATTTACTTTAACTATTTAATTATTCAAAAATATTTTTTTTTTTATTTTATTAAACGTATGGAAAATATGATCTTTTTAATGATTTTAAAAGTAAAAAATTTAATATAAACTACAAACTATTTATATAATAGTAAAAAAACAAAAAGTTATAATTATTCTCTTTTGAATATTTTGATATAATGCAACAAATAATATTTATTTATTATTTATAATTATTCTCTTTTGAATATTTTGATCTAATACAACAAATAATAAATCGAGTAAAAATCGAGTAAAGTAATGTATTTCCCAAAAAAAAATTACATTTTCGATACCTTTTTTTTTTTTAAAATAATACAACTTTAATAAAAAATTCCTTAATTCAATTGCAGATGTTTTTACCATTTCTTCTGAGTTTTTGAAACTTATTAAACTGTTACAATTTTTTAATTTTTTGTAGCTTTTTTAATAATTTCTTCTAAGATTTTTTCCAGCAATATTAGCGCTTGAAATTCTGGCAACACTGGGTGGCAATAATAATGTGCCCACGGCATACATTAAATGTTCAATGGCTGCGCTTCCTGTTGCATCGCTGCACGAACTGGAAAATAGGAAAATAGGCATAGCTTCTACATGTTTTTCTTCTTCTCCTTCCCCTTCTTCTCCTTCTTCCTTGTCACCTTCCTCATCTCTCTTCTGGACAGCTGCCAAGTGCCACAAAAGTGTTTACAGTTTACTGCCACTTTGGCGTTAGTAAAATGGCTTGAACTCGTTCTCATGCCATTGACTCATTAGCGCATTTCCTTTGACCTGGCTCAAACAGATTACGCGACACGAAAAATAGCTGCAAGTTGATGAACCTTAAACATTAACTTTTTGGAATATTCACAATCTTCAGGGACACGAATAAAACTAATCAACTTCCTTTCGCACTTTTGATATTAATCTCTTTTTTAACCTTTCAGTATAAATTCAAATTTATATCCAATTAATATTATTTTATTATCTCTATTAATATTTAATTTAATTTTAATAAGTAAATCATTTAAAACTTAAAATGCTGCAAGTCCTTGACAATATTGAAGCTGCTCAAAGGACACTTCTGATTGGGTTTATCACTGCTCCACTTTCTGCTCACTTTCATATCATACCATATCAAGTCTAAAAGTTTCGATGACCTTGAACTACATAAGCACACACACACTTTAGTATATACTATATACACAATATGTCAAAAGGCAACCAAAAACAACGTCAGTGTCTTTTGTCAGGGTGAAACGACGTCACTAGTGTGGGAGTTGATGTGTTCTACTATAGATGGTTGAAAGGGGTTGTACGAGGGGTGGAGAGGGGGTGGAAGGGGCTTAAATATTACTGCAACTGACTGCTGCAAGGCTAAAACGCTTCACAATCAATGCAAATTGGCCAAGGAAAGCTCTTTCTTCAGAAATTGAATAGTTTAAATGCTGAAACCAATATGGGTCGATTGATTGGCAATCAATTTACATACTACTATTATCTATAGTTTATATTGGGATTTGTTTATTTGCAATATGAAACTCAGTTGAACAATTAAAATTTAAATTCAAACATCAATTATTTTTATAATTTTTTAATTCTCTTTAAATCGAACATATTACTTTAAATAGTAAATAAACTATTTTTCATGGAATATTTTATGGGAATACCGCTGTTGTCTTGCAAGTAAAGTGCGTGATGAGCTAGTCTATCAACCTGCCAATGTGTGTGTGTGTGTGGTTGTGTGTGTGTGTGTGTGTGTGTGGCTCTGTGTGTGTGTTGAGCTGCAATTACGCTAATTGCAAGTGCGGTTGCACTTCACAGGACTTCAGAGCCAAGTGCCAAGTGCTTTTGGTCTAATGCGTGTCTTTTTACTTCTTTCTTGGTATTAGAATACAGTCTGGCAAACACACTTGTTGTTGTTGTTGCTATTAATGCTCTTGTTGTTGTTGTTGTTGTGCATAATGATACGTGTCAATGGGCAGACAAAGGAAGCCACTGTGCTCATAAGATAAGACAGGTGAACACAATATGACAGCATTGTTCCCTTGAACAGAGAGACAGAGAGGGAGAGACTGGAGAGAGAGCGACTGAGAGATAGAGAGAGAGAGAAAGAGAGAGGCAGAGAGAGCGAGGGAGAGAAGAGAAGGAGCAAGAGAGAGCAGGGGTTGATAAATCTCAAACAAAACTGACCGAAAACCTAAAAAAATTATGATTTTTTAAATTTTAATTTAAAAAAAAAATCAATTTATTTGTATTTAAGAATTGATACAATATCTCTTACCAAAAAAAAAAAACTATAGAATGACGATATCATTAAAAGTCGTATTCAAAAATCAAAATATTTATTTTATTACAATAAAGCTTTAAATAAAAGGTATGCATGTTTAATATTTGACAGTAAAATTCGACAATATAAAATAAATTCACATGCAAAAAATGTCAAAAATTAGTAAAAAGATGAATTAAAATATTTAAGACGTTTCCATATTTTTCATATTTTGGTATGCGCATTCAAGTTTTATTTTAAAATACAATGTATTATAAAAATTGATAGTTCTTTTTATTATAGTAAATTTGGAATTCAAGTTTATTCTCTTTCTAATTAAATTAATTGAATTTGATTTAAATCATATTACTCAATTGGCAGACAAAATTGTTAATAAAAATTGTCAATAAAACTTTACAGCAATTGTTTATAAAAATAAAAACAGGTGAATGTAAAGATAAGAGCTGGTCACACTGCAAAAGAGCGCAAACGAGAGAGCAAAGAGAGAGAGAGAGACCGTAAGGGAGAGAGAGAGAGAAGAGAGAGCGCGTAAGAGAGCAGTGTTAAATGAAAAATTTTCATTTGGATTTTGTAATTAAGAAAAAGCAAAGATGTTTCGAGGTAAATAGTAAATATGGAATTGAGTGTAAAAACTACCTGAGATCAAATGGAAATCCAGAATTTGATGCTCTCGGTGGTTGTTGTGGTTGTCGCTAGTGTTTATGGTTGTTGTTGTTAGTTTGTTTTGTTTTTTTGCATATGCAAAAAACACTGTTGAGAATTTTACACGACGTTTGTTTTATTTTTAAACCGTTTTTTCACTTGGCACACACAAATAAATACACATGTATTTTTATGAATATATCTTGTGATATATACACTTAATATAGCTCAGATTCGAGGCTATTTTTAGTCAGGTCCTCAAGCATTTCGAGAGCAAACAATTGTCGTTGATTTTGTTGTTAAATTTCGCAATAAAACAAGTCGAGCACAAGGAACTGCAACTGAACGGAACTGTGGCGCCTCTTGGCCACAATTTGATAAACCGAGACAGAGACGAGAGACTGAGAAATCGGCGAGAGCTGAGAACTTTAAATAGAGAACAGTCTGTTTTGTGATTTGCGTCTCCACGAGCGACTGCAGCGAGCGACTGACTCGAACTGAACTGAACTGAGCCCAAAATTGCCTTGTTCTTTCCTTTCCCTTGCCTGAAACTGAACTGGCTGCCCATTCAGAAAACAAAAATTGAATCGCAGACACCGCCAACACCACCGCACTGCCGCACCACCAATCACACCACACAACTGGGCAACTGAGCAACTGGGAAACTGAGCAACTGAGCGGAGCATGAGGGTTGAAATTGCGCATGTCAGCAAATTGTGTGAGCACAACATAAATATACAAGTCTATCAGCGATGGCATACAGGGTGCTCCACTGTCACAATTCCTTAACATATTTGGCAAAAATAAGAAAAATAGCTACTATATTTTTATTTTAGCAGATTTTAAAAAGATTTCTATGCAAGACTGCCTTTGATTGCATAAAGGGTGTTCCACATATACATTTCATATACATATTTTGCAAAAATGAAAAAAAAGCTATCATATTTTTATTTAAGCATGGTTGTTTGCTTTTTGAAGATTTGATATCCTTGCAAATATGATTTTTAAAAGATTTTAAGTCTACCAGCGATTATATACAGGGTGCTCCACAGCAAAAATTCCTAAGCATATCTGGCAAAATAGATATGAGAGCGTGTCGAAGATTTGATACCATATGAAAATATGATTTTAATGAGGTATTTTTTAATAAGTTTTAATTTTAATTAACAATAAGTAACTTTTGAAAAAATGTTTAGAAAAAAATTTGTTTTTTTGATGAAACAAATTAGTTCAGGATGTATAACTTAACACTAAATACGTATTCGGTGACTGTTGTTAACATATCTAAAAAAATAACAGTTTTTTTTAAATGTTAATTTTTAACCGATCTCTTCTATGACATCTAGATGATATAGTTATCCGATAAGTAATTGGTGTAAAGAGAGACTACATTATTTTTGGCTTTATTTTTAAAAAATACGTGTTTCACTTAATTTTGTCATACATTTTAACCGAGGAATCCAGCACCACCTGCTCCCAATAGGCCTGCACCACCTGCACCGCCAAAGCCACCAAAGCCACCGGACACCTTTTTGTCGTATCTGGCGTGGTAACGTCCGCCTCCAAATCCACCGCCACCAAAACCACCAGCTCCAAAGCCACCGCCACCGAGTCCGCCCAATCCACCGAGTCCACCGCCACCGAAGCCGCCTTTGAAACCACCGCCTCCGAATGCACGTCCTCGAACTCGAACCGTCTCCCGGTAGCTGCCAAAGCCGCCGCCACCACCGAAGCCGCCAAAGCCGCCACCGGCTCCACCAATGCCACCGAGGCCTACACCGCCCAGTGCGTAGGTTTCCAGCACCATCGCACCACCGATAATAAGCAGCAGTTGTAAATGGCACCACTTCATCTTCATCTTGATCGAGTCGTTAATCACGTCGTTATGTGGCGCCTGCGCAGATCCACCATCGTTTTTATGCCCCACACTGCACTCGGTGGTGCGTCATGAAACCACCGAAAATTCCCCGCACTTATGTTGTGTTTGCTCACACATTAACCTCCATTGAGCGATGCGCCTCCATCCACGTGGCTTGCCAGCATTTCTGACCTTCACTCGACGATGATAAGGTGTGAACTGCACTGTGAGAAATAGTTGAGTTACAGTATTAATTTAGGAGTCAAACAATAAAGGACATTTCGAATGAAAATCGGTTAAAGTTCCATAAAATGATGAGAACTTTATAAAAATAAAAATAATAAAAATAAATAAATTTTCCAAGTAAATAAAATTTTGATTCAAAATCATATTAAAGGTAAAACAATGATCAAATTGACATTCCGAAAGGTTTCGATTGAGTTTTGCCAAAGTGGGAAGCTTTTAAAAAACTTAAAGAGGGTAAGTATGAAAAAAAGTTGAAATTTGGAAAAAAATTAAAGTTTTAAACCTTATAAAATTTTGATGTACAATCAATTTAGAGGTTAAATTTTGTCAAAGTTGTGAAAGATGGAAGTTTTTGGAAAACTGACAAGAAATTAATATTGGAAAAAAAATATATTTGGGAAAGCAAAGTGCAATTTTTCAACCTGTTACAGCTTTTGCAAGAAAATCGGTTGAGTTTTGGGAAAGCTATGACAATTTGAAGCTTTCGAAAAAACGCGTTTGATACTTTTCAAATTATCAAGGAGATTTTCTAAGTGTACATTAGTTTTTTCAGTGTATAATGAAGGCAGCTTAAACATTTCTAGAATTCAACAGCAGTGACACTGAGCTCTCTGGGGGAATTTTGGCATCCCGTTTGTGTGAATTGGTAATGCAAATATTTAGGCCAACAACTCGGCAGTTGAGGCTTAGACAGACATGGTCAACTAATAATTAATTTGCATAAATAAGCAGCTTGGGTTGGGGCAATCTTCAGTGTGTTGGTTTCAAAGATTCAACGATGATCCGGCAAACGGTTTTCCTGCTGATCTCGACACTTGTCCTCAGTCTCATGCAGGCCACGCCCATTTTAAGCGAGGGCGGCAATGGAATTGTGCGAAAGACGCGTCACATTATTGGAGGCGGTGGCATCGTCGGAGGCGGTGGCATTGTGACTGGAGGTGGTGTTGGTGGCGGTGGCGGTTACCTCGGTGCACCGTCCATACACACTGTGCCCGTGGTGACCACGGTGCCCGTTATAACCACAGTGCCCGTGGTGTCCACCATTTCCACAGTCCAAACGATTCCCAGCTACGGTTATGGACAGAATTATTATGGGGGCTACAATGGAGGATTTGGTGGTGGCGGCTATGGAGGTGGTGGCTATGGAGGTGGTGGCTATGGAGGTGGTGGCTATGGAGGTGGCGGCTTTGGCGGTGGCGGCTTTGGCGGTGGTGGCTATGGAGGTGGCGGCTTTGGCGGTGGCGGCTTTGGCGGTGGTGGCTTTGGAGGTGGCGGCTTTGGCGGTCGTAGTCTTGGCGGTGGCAGCTTTGTTGGCGGTGGTATTGGCTTTGCCAAGATTAAAGCTTTTGGCATCGGCGGTTTTTTGGGTTGAATAAAGTTTCAAGTGTAAACAATCAATAAACCAAAGTGGTTCGAGTTTGAAATTGCCTCACTGTCAGTGCTGCCAGCTTAGCTTATTTAGAGCTAGAAAAAAAATAAGTTTATTCAAAGAAAAATATAATTAAAAGTAAACGTTTTTGGTTGCCAATTTTCTTCCAAAATTATTTTTTCATTTTTTTAACTTTCCTTGTCTTTTTGTATTTTGGAATTTTTTAAATTGAACTTGTCTTAAAATTCAAAATGCTGGCAGCACTGTAGCGAGTGTGTGTGTGTTTTTTTGCTGGACTTCAACGGATTTGATGATGCTGCAGTTTTGCTGTGGAGATTAAAGTTGTGGCTCTTGTTTATGTTTTTTCCTGAGTTTCATTTTACGTTTTCGGCTGTTTGTTTGTCTATTATTTTGTTATAGCTCAAGATAAATAAAATGAGCAGAAATAAGCGACTAAGCTCGGCTAAAAGATGCCCTGTATTTTAGAAGACAGAAAGCTGTATATGTTGTATTCTATATTATACATACATATAACTCTTTAAGATCAATGGGCATAGAGTATTTTCAAAGGCTAATTAGCTTTAATGTTTTTCAACAAAGTTTCATTTGTGTATTTAAACAGTCCAAAGTAATTTGAGTATGTATTTTAGAAGCGTATAATGCGATCAGCCACTGTATGCTTAAGAGTTGGAGCATTGAAGTAACAGTGGGTCAGAGTATCCGATGTCTTTAATAATAAATTTGAAGAGCATTTTATGAGCACCACTTGAGTCTTAAAAAATGTTAAAAAGTGACATTTGAATTTAGATAAATTATAGTAAAAAAATTTAATTTTATGATTAAACGGCAGCTTTTCTAATAAACTCTCACTATTTGTAATACTTTTGTGTGAAAACTAAGCCTTGGCTTACTTAATATGTTTTGTTAATTAATACTTATGCTTATACTCAATTCACAAAGTTGCTAAATTCACGATAAAAAAACGCAAAATTTATCAAGAAGATAAACCAACAGAGAACAACTTCAACACTTGTTAATTGTATTTATCACCTCATCAAATCCCTCTTCATAAGCATATCTTGTTCAGATCAAAACAAGTAGCTTGAGCACCGAGTGGTTCCACTGTGGATCAAACAGACACTTCCGCATCTATTATAAGTATATTCATCAGTTGTGGGTCAATTTCAGGTAAACAACAATGCTTTTAAAATAAGTAATTATTTTTGGCTATTTTTCTGGTGTGGTCGCGACTTCAATGACACTCAAGAAACAAAGCCAATGAACTTCATCTCATATTTTTTGGCTATAAATTCAAGCACAATTCGTGGCTCTGATTTAGTGGCCAACAGAATCTCGTTCTGACTGTGAATACTCGAAATCCAAATGGAATACGCCAAAGTCTGTTTAGTTCTCTGCGCCTTTGTGGTGCTCTGTACGGTGGGCAGAGCCGAGGAGGTGGAGTTGGAGCTGGCACCACCAGTAGCACCACCAACTGCGGATCTTGTGGATGCGGGCGAGAACTCACAAGCTGATGTGGATGCGAATGTGCGTAAAACGCGTCAATACTTTGGACCACCACCACCGCCTTTCTTTGGACCACCGCCACCACCCTACTACGGCGGTGGTTACGGTGGCTTTGGCGGTGGCTACGGTGGTGGCTTCGGCTTTGGTGGTGGATATCAACGCACTCGTGTCGTGACACGCACTCGTTATCGTGGTGGCTTCGGTGGCTTCGGCGGTGCTTATTACGGCTAACTGGATAAATGGATTTCATTTTCCATTTGCGACATTTACAACATTTGTGATATTTCTTTTATTTTTTTCTCTCTCTCTCTCTCGTTTTGTACTTCAATAAATGTCTTTATGTTTTTGGCAAAAAAGTTGTTTATTTATTTTTTGGGGGAGTGCCCCACTTTTATGATGCGAAAGTGGTTGCCCCACTGTAAACTGGGAGCTCTGCTTATAAGTAGATGGGCTCAGTTTTGTTTGCGGGCTCGCAAAGATGCGTTTCATTTGCTTATTGCTGCTGCTGCCTCTGGGCGGCTCTTTGGTCTGGACTCTTAGATTGGACGAGCTGGAGATGGATGCTCAGGTGGCACCACCACCGCCAGTGGGTAATGCTTATTTCCTTGTTTAAGTAATTAATTAATTTATTTATATATATTTTTATAATCGAAAAACACAAGTTTTTTAAGTAAAAACATTAATAACTCAACATTTAAATCAGTGGTGGGCACGCATGAGCATGATTCCGTGCCCACCGCTGATTTAAATAAAGCATTCATTTCAGATTGAAATAAGATAAAATTGCACAATATTATTTATATTTATTACAATTTATTATTGTAAATTTATTACAAAAAAATTATATGAACTAAAATTAAATTAATTTGATGTTCAAATTGAATAATTAAATGTACAATTTAATATTAAGCAATACCGGGGTGCCACAGAAATCGCTTTCGCTTGAATTTCACTTAAATTTACAACAAAAATAAGTGAAATTCAAGCGAAAGCGATTTCTGTGGCACCTCAGATAACTTTAGATTAAAATTAAAATTGTAAATCTAACTAAAATAAAATTCTTATTCCTTGCAGCTGCCAATCCCAAGCATAATTTGTGGCGCAGCTTTATGGGGCAAGTGCGTCAGGCCCTGCACCGCTTCCAGCCCACAAGGAGCACAACAACCACAACCTCTACAACCACCACAACCACCAAACGCCCTCGCATACAATTTCGCGGCACCACCACGGAACCTGAGCTGCAATTCTACGGCGCTCTGAATCCCATTTTTCAAATGCGCAACTTTTGAATTTCACTTAACTAAAATTTGATTTTTAACAAAATTTTTAAAAATATTGTGAAAATAATTCAAAGGTTATTTTATTTATTTATGCTATTTTTCTCGCAGAAAAAAATAAGATTTTGTTATTATTAAAACTTTTTATTTTTATTTAAAACAAGAGCTAAAGTTATTTATTCGTTTATTGAGAAAAATCAAAAAATCATTTTTAAATTATAATTTGTTTATTTAAAAAATTACTATTGTTACAGTCTATCTAATGCTACATTTTTTAATTAAAACAGTTAACATAGAAAAGTGCTTTCTTTTTTAGCGGAAATGCTTGTTGAAGAGTCCCTTGAAACCGCCGAGGCCACCGCCGAAGCCATGTCCCAGTCCAAGTCCGCCGAAGCCACCGCCGAAGCCATGTCCCAAGCCGAGTCCATGGAGTCCACCGCCAAAGCCGCCGAAGCCACCAAATTTGCCACCTAGTCCACCACCGAAACCACCGAGTCCCAAGCCACGTGCTACACGTTGATTATCCGACTCCGAGTCCGTCTCTGGTGATTGCACCACATCGAAATCCACATCGAGCAGTGTAAGTGGTGCACTTTCCAGAGGATCAAGTGGTGCTGCCAAATTGTGGTTCAAACTACAGATGGTAACCAGGCAAAAAAGACACAGAGCGAGAAACTTCATGTTGATTGATTGATGGGATTGATGATGATCTTCTGCTGATGATCTTTTTGTACTTGATCACAAATCTTGAAGATTCATGCTTTTTATACCACTGACCAAATTTTCTTCATCTCTTCTGGCTCGTCTTTAAAATCTGCTAATTGAAAGAATCCACATTGCGACTTGAACTTGTTGTCAACTGCTCCCACCAAAAAAAAAAATTGTACTTTCATTCATTGATCTTCAATTTATGTTAACTTGGCTTACGTTGGGTTGGTCGCGGTCTCAAGTTTGCTTAGGCCTCGTCGTCGGTTACATCATATTTGTCTTTGTGTTTTTATTTGAGTTTGTTTTTGAGTTTGTTGCTGAGTTTGTTGCTGAGTTTTGGTCTTGAAACGTTATCTAATTGACCTTAGCAGCCAATTGTGTGTATCTCTCTGGTTAACATTTACAATTGGCCACGTTTGGCAATCATTATTGAACCAGTTAACAAACTGTGTTATGTCTGGGCAACAGTTCATCTCTCTGAGCTGCATTCTAAAACGAGTTTCACCATTTCTAAAGCATCTTCTATTTTATTACCTAATTAAAATTCATATTTTTTGCAGGCATTATAAAAAAATTTCAAAAAAATTATTGTAACACATTGGAAGTAAACAAAATAAGTGTCTAAAATATAGAATTTTGAATTTCATATAAGCTACAAAAATGTATATAGACAAATATATAAAACTTAAAAAATATTCAGCGTAAAAAAGTTATAAGAAAATATATTCAATTAATTTAATATTTCTGTTCGAATATTACAAGTTATTTATTTAACGCCAATTAAGAGTATTCGAAAAAAAGCTATTTAAATTAATAATTAAATAAAGCCAATTTATAGAATATTTTAAATTATACAAATGAAAAGATAAAAAATTTATTCAAAAAATTTAATTCATCTTTTTATAAATTTATATTTCATGAGCCAAAAATTTTCCATAAGTAACGATAATTTTAATTAGGATTTTAAAATTAAACAAATTTTTTTTAATTATTTATAAATAATATAAATTATAGTATATAAAATTTCTTAAATATTTTATTCCTTAATCCTAATTACAGGTTCCCAGTTTAATGTTCCACAATTTCGGTTCTTGTTTGTCAACATTTTTCTAGAGAATCTCTTTACTTTATATATACTGCACTTTCACAAATTTCTTGCAGTGTAGCACATCAGACGTTGCTGCTAATTGAAAAGCCAGTAAAATTTTGATGAGTTCGTTGAACGAATCAAAAGAGTTTTGTTTAAACTATGGCAATATTTTATTATGCTAATTTAAGTTAATTTTAGTTTAGTTGTGTTAGCATCTAGTTTGCAGCATTAGCCTGCGACGCCTGTGCAGATACTTTTTGTAGTTAGTGTTGCCTCTGCTGTTGAGCCATTTAATTGATTGTTGACGTCCACGTTTGATTACCTCTGGGCCAGGCTTATGATGACGATGATGATGTAAATGGTGGTGATAATGATGATGAAGATGTTGACGATGATTGAGTTGTGGTGACACTGTGCGATGTCTGCGCACAGTGTCCTGGACAAAAGGACGAGACCAGACAAGTGGATCCAAGCTGGCATCGTAATTTGCTTCATTGAGACTCGTCGAAAACGTCGACTTTCCCTCGCCAATTTGCAGTGTAATTAGTAACAGAAGTCCCACTAATATTCCCAATTCACATCTTATTTTTATGTTAATAAACCAAAGTGCTGAGCTCATCGTGTTGTGTTTCCTGCTTGCAACGCGCTAAATTAGAAACTGTTGCACTTTATGTGCAACGCATTGTCTCTTATACTCGAAACCCATCTGGATACTCACCTGGATCGCTTGGAAAATGTTGAGCAAATAGTGAGAAAACCTTTTGGCATGCTTCAGCTGTCTTTAAGAGTATTTGCTTCTCTTTGAGCCACTTCTTCTACCTGCACTGACAATTTGTCAATGACCTTTCCCAATGTAATGTAGGTAAAAGTGTTTAAATATGTTGAGCAGCTCAACAAATTGCATTCCTCGTGCATTTTCCACTTTGTCCGAGACAACACACGATTCACTTGGATTAACGAGTAGATAAGATCTGTTTACTCCAATCTTACTCCAATTATGCCATGAACAGTGTAACACATTCATCAAGATATGGCACACAACATAATTGTATACAATTGGTCAAATATGTTAGTTGTTAAATAATGATTTGTAATCATAATCATTAGTAATTAGATTATTTTTGTTTAAAAGTCGAACTAATGATTAAATTACGATTATTTTCGGGTTTTCCTATTTCTGATTTTTTCTAATAATTTCTGATTATTTTTGATAATTTCTGATTATTTATGACTATTTAGTAAAAATCAAATTATTTTAAATTTTCACAATCAAAGTAGCCATAATAATCAGAAAATATTAAAAATAATCAGAAATAATCAGAAAGATTATTTTTTGATTTTTTCTGATAATTTTTGAATAATTGTAATAATTTTAGATTACTTCTGATTTTTTGTAATCGTAATCATTAAATAATCACAACTTTTTCAAAAGTGAATTATTTAGTCACTACGATTATTTCCAAAAATAATTTAATTGATAGTAATTCTAATCGAAATGTAACAGGTATGTTCTGATCAAATTAATTAAAAGTCTATATTCTTATTTAATTAAATAGATGTTGCTTTTTGTTTAGAATAAAATAAGCTAAATTATCCATTGAATTATTTTTTTTTGGTAATCTACAATGTATTCAATCTTTGCTATACCTAAGAAAACTTTTCTTTATTGTGGCCTTAACTTGTAACAATCAAACATGATTTCTTACTTAAATATATGTTTTTACAGGCTTTATTCACAACTCTTTGAGTCCTCAATTTCAGGTAGTTGAATAAAAGGATTTTTATTATGTCTGAAACTCTGAAATACTTACAATGGAAATCTTGAATGGGTCAACTACACAAATGGGTGAATTTTCCCTGTTAAACAGCATGTGTCATCGTAGGCTGGCAAATAGTTTGCGAACAATGGGACTCTAACATAGATTTCACTTTCTGAGTACGAGTCGCAATAAAGTGAAAGGGCCTAAATCGGGCAAATGACTAACAAATTGGCATCGTGCAGGTCGCAAAGTGTCTGGTCAACACTCTTCTTCTTCTTCACTCCATGATGCATTTTAGCCTTGCACTTGACACAGACTTCGACTTCGATTCCGACTTTGAATATGTTTGTCTGCCATTTGTGACTTTGTCTGCGTCTCCTACTGTGACTGTGATTTTAACCCTGACTTTGGCTAGACAATTAGCGAGCATGTAGAAGAAGACAAAGATTTAGAAAAAGACGAAGAAGAAGAAGAGAGACATGTCTGCGGTGAGTTATGCGCAAGTTGAACAAGTAGGAATATTAGAGTGCAGGTGCTCAACTGCTAGATGCCCAGTATGCTTTTAATTAAATCACCATAAATGATATAAATATTTTAAAAATATATATAAAAAATCAGTAAACGCTGAAAAAAATATTTCCTATTATTGAGAATTTTTAGGAACGAAACTGGCAAAACAGCTGAAAATCTAATGGAATTAAGTACTGAAAATTATGATTAACAATATTAAATAAATAAATAATATTAAGATAATGGATGTCTAAAAAGATATTACCTAAATCAAGATTATTCAAGTAAAATTATTTATTTTAAGGCATTATTTTAAATTTTAATTTTAGGTAATAAAACTGATGCTCCGCAAATTTAATAAAACTCTATAAATATATAAATAATATTTAAAATTTATATACAACCCTTCTGGGTAGCTCGGATCGAAGAAAATGGATGGAAAACACACTCGAATATATTTGAAAGTATAAAACATTGCAATTTAATTTTATTTTTATATTTTAAAGTTTTTTTTTATAATAATGTTTCAATTATTTTATTGACTGTGACTTTAAAATTGATCTATTTGTTATAATATTTTACTATTTAACTTTAATTGATCTCACTCCCATTGCTACATTGCCACAGAATTGTAAGCTTGTTTATACTCTTGGTACTGGGCTAAAAACCCGTTGTGGCAACTCAAGTTGAGGGCAGCCTGCAGAGTAATCCAAAGTCCCAGTTAGCCCACTTTCGACTTGGCTAACAGCAATTGACACATATGAGTAGAAACAGGCATGTTGCATGTTGCAAGTTGAATGTTGCCAGTAAAAAAGTGGCACAGGCAACAGCCAGAAGAGTTGCATAAAAGCTGCAGTTGCCACTCGATGTGGCCACAGTACGCGATCAAAGTTCTCGCCAAGATGTGCAACAAATTCCAACTGCCGATGCTGCTGCTGCTGCCACTCCTGGCCATCTGCCTCTTCCTGGCCAATGCTGAGGCACAACAACAACAACTACAACATCAGCAACAGCAACAGCAACAGCTACAACAACAGCAACGTTTGCGTTTGCCTCTGGGCTACAATATGCGATTGGGTTCGGTTCCTTCACGATTTGTTGGCAAAGGCGCCTACACATTGGCCGCCAAAAGGGGCGTGTCCCCCTCCCCCAAATGGCAGCAACAATTGCAGGCGCAGTTACCACACCAACAACAATTGCTACAGCAACAGCAACAACTGCAGCAAAAACAACTGCAGCAGCAGCAACAAAAACAGCTGCAACAACAGCAACAACAACAACAAAAACAGCAGCTGCAACAACGCATGCAACTTTATCAGTGGGCCACAATGGGAGGCAAGAAATACAATTCAAATATATAAATAAATAAGATAAAAATTATAATTTATTTATTTATATATTTGAATTGTCAACTCTTCATAAATATATAAATAAATAAAGTTTATACAATAATTAATTTATTTATATATTTTAATTTATTTATTAAATTTACTTTATTTGTTTATTTTATAAAATTAAATAAAAATTTCTTTGTTTCTAAGACGTCAACTAATAGTGCAAGAAATTTAAAATCATATATAAAATTAGGAAAATTAATAAAAACAATAAAAGCAAACTATAAAATTTAAATTTAAACTGAAAACTAAAAGGATACAAATTTCAATATTTAATGTTTAAAGATATAAGTTTGACAAGTTGAAATATATATACATATGTTTAAATATTTTAATTTATTGTCAACTGTGAACAGTTGATAAAGTTTTGTGAGTATAGATACTAAGATATCATGCTAAATAAACAGAAACAAATACAAATACAGAAATCGTAACAAATTTGACAAAATTATAAAAAATACGGAAATAAAATTTATTATGCATAAAAAAAACAAATATATATTTAGTTTCAAAACATATACTTTATATCTTGATGTAAATTGTTATTAATTTTTTTTTATATTAAAAAATATATAATTAAGTATTACACAATCATTTAGTTTGATTTTGTAAAACTTATTGCTCAGATTTTCGATTCCTGGTAATAAAATAAAAAACGAAATAGATTGTTTTTTGATATGCACGTGAAAAATATATATTTAGCTAAATAAATAAAATAAATTATTTTCTTTTAAATAAGTTTTAAATCAAATGAAGATGATCTAAAAAGCTGGAGCATAATGATGCATGTTCATGCGCTCGAAGATTGAGTTTCCGGCCTCTCCAAAGTATCCAGGAATGGGCATGCCAGCTCCGGGAACTCCTCCAACGCCTCCAAATCCAACACTTCCAACTCCACCACCAATTCCAGCACCAATTCCAGCTCCAAATCCTCCAACTCCTGCTCCGATTCCTGCTTGAGGATACAGACCATTTGGAGGAGCAGCTCCCAATCCCTGCACATTGGCCATGTTGATAATGTTGTTCAAGGCCGCGAAGTTGTCCACACCTGGCTGGGGTCCAAATCCATTGCCATTGCCCAGTTGTGGATACATGAAACCGGAAGCGGCTTGCGGATTGCCAGGATAAGCGCCCAGACCCAAACCGTAGTTCAGACCTAAGCTGGGATCACTTGGATAGCCAGGATAATTGTTGGCGCCCAGATAAGGCGCCACAGGAGCTGCTCCGCCGCCAAAGACGAGACCAGGATAGCCTTGATAACGGGCCATTCCCATTTGCATTCCCATCTGATTATTGATGGCCATGCCAGACATGGGCAGCTGCATCGAAGTCATCGCTGGCGTCATGTTCGACGTCATCATCTTGACATCTGCCTCCGTTCCCGTGGCTGGACTCTTCAGCTGACGCTGCTCCCGCTCCCGAGTGGGCTGAGCTTGGCAGCTGCCCAGCAGCATCAAGGAAATGAGCAGAACGGATTTCTGGGCACACTGGACACACTTCATCTTGGCTACGTTTGCAATTGACAACTGTTTGCTTCCGGCTCGTTGAATCCGCTTTTTATGCAACTCCCAAAAGGGAAACTTTCTTTTGCCAAAATGATTCAAAAAATATTAAGAGATCGCTTGGTGATTGGTTTTCTTTTGGCTCGTAAAATTTACCTTTTTATGGTTGCCAAAAAAAAAAAAAAATAGAAGCTAAAACCTAAAATAAGCCGAACAGACTCTGAATGTGTCTGCGTTTTGTAATCTCTTTATCTTTATAAACAATTCGCACATTTTGCCTAATGCCAACCGCAAATAAGGTGCTAAGTGTCCAAGTCTTCGTCGTTCGTCTTCGTCTTGGACAAATGGCGAAGTCGAAACTCTGCCAGCCAGAAAATTATCATTGTTGTTGTTGTTTGTAGTGGTGGATTTTGACGTGAAATTGATTGTTTTGTCAAACAAAAGACTTAGGCAACGAACTTGTTTTTGATGGCTGCCTAAAAGTATGCTGTGCATTTTTAAAACACTTGCCATGTCTCATGATCTTGACTTTTTATCTTTTCTGTTTCAAATTAATACTTTGTACATATATTAAAATAATTTAATTTTGGATCTTTTTTAACATTTTTCTTATATTAATAATTTAATATTTTTTTGGCCTCTACTTTAGCTGATAGTAAATAAATAAATGAAATCAACTGTTGTCATCTAACTAACCCAGCTTAAATCCATTTACAATTACTATATCTATAAAATTTGTTGTATCAGATTTTGGTGACCATCTTTGGCGAATTTGACAATATATGACTACAGACACAATCGATCACATTGTCAGGTTGACCTCGGAGATCAGGAAATGGAATAATCTAATATACAATTTTATTTGCAGAGCAATAAAATTATTTATTTTTTGTTTCTAACAGATAAATATTATTTACAGTTTATTTTGATGAATGAAATAGAATCAATTCAGTTTTGTTTTTTTTATTGTTAAATTTAAAAAACGACTATTTAAGTAGATAAACTATTAATTCCTCAAGTAGAAAATAAGTCTATTTGCATCAGCTAAATTAATTCATAAACTTTTTTTCTTACGTTAAAAGTTTAACAAAATAAATAATAAGTTGTAAATTAAATTTGATTTCATATCTTGTTTAATAAAATAAATAAATAAATTACAGTCTTTGTAAATGCAATACGAGTCTACAGCTAGACTTAAGGATAGTTCTTATTGACTATTTAAATCAAATGTGAGTAGAACTATTTGCCAAAGCTGTCCTTGTAGGCAGCACGTTCTCGATCCGCACGCAGCGTGAGTGCATCGTAGGAATCGAAGCCGGAGACACGACGATCCGCCAGATCAGAGCGACGATGTGGCTCCAGGGCATTGGGACTGTTGTGGTATCCATAGACAACGCTGCTGGGATAGCAGATGAAGTAGTCCTGGGAGCGCTTCTGCCTCACAGGCTGTCCACTGATGTCCACAGGTGAGTTGAGCGCCTGGTACGGATTATTCTGGCTGTCAATGGGCGCCGATTCACTTTGATGCAGGACAACACTCAAAGTCAGCAGGATCAGGGTGAATATATTTGTGCAGTTCATATTGTTGCTTATCACTTGTGTTGTAAAGTACTTTTGATTAATTTCAGTGCTGTTGATGTGTTGCTATCGGAGCTCCTTTTGGTTCTGTGCCTCAACTCTATCTGGAAGATTGTTTTATATGTGAATTGCGATTTGAATATTTAACGCTATGCGCTAATTATTACGACAGACAGAGTTCCAGGCAGGGCCACTAATTTAATTTGCTGTACACTGGGAAATTATTGATCTGAATTGAAAAAATATTTACTTATTTTATTTGCAACTTTTTATTTTATTTTTAAATACACATTTTAAATGAAATATAAAATGTAAACATATTAAAGTTTAAAATTCCAATTTTTTAATTAGTCTGAAAAAGTTATTTTCATATTAACTCTGACATAAAAATAGGATATTAGCACTAAGCAAACAATACATAGAGGCGTCAAACAAGCATTTTTTTGAGCGCAAACGCTTTGTATGCAATGAAACCCCAGAGACTTCGGCAAAAGCCGAACGCTCTTTTCAATAAAACCCAGAGCGGCAGAACGTTGTAGAGAGACAGAGCGCACACACGCAACAGTGAAAAATGTTCAGTCTTTCTCGCTCATTATCGTTTCTGTGTGTCAGCATGCGCACGCTTCTTAGTGTGCGTAAAATGTAAACATGCGGGCTCGATCACCCGTTGCAACATACCCTGTTTTAAATACAAACACTTTTTCTCCTTTAATTTTTTTTTTTAATTATTCAATAATTAGGTTGTTAATTAATAAATACGCTGAAAAATTAGAAAATGATTGTTAAATAATAAAAAAGGTAAAGATAATGAGAAAAAATCAAACTATTTAAAAAGAAATTAAACTGTTTTGTTTTTTTATGCCATACATTTTTTTTTTGAGTGTACATATTTTAAACTAATTAGCACCTTATGAGACTGCTGCACAGCATTTCCGTCAATGAGGAGAAGGAGAGGGAAAGGGGGTGTTAGGGGGTGCTATGACGTCTACACTGCGGCTGTTAATGATCAAAGGGGGAGGCTTTAATTTGTGGTTTATTTTTTTGTTGTGGTAGGTGCTGCCTTCATAATGCCTTTAAAACTCACAATGAGTCAGATTCTCCCCCTTTTCACAATTTGCGTCAATATATTTTAGATATTTCCAGATTTGGACATTTGTATTTTTATAGAGTTAGGTAAACTTTATGTTACTAAGAATAGCATGTAGTGTTTATTTACATTCTATTATTTTCCAGCTGAGCTTAGTGTATTTTGCGTGCTGTAAGGCAAAAGGCGTTAATTAATTGAGACACAAATTCAAATGATTCACATTCCCAATACGTCAACATTGTCAAAGGTTTCCGTGTAATTTTCTAATTAAACTCACTACAAAATATTTGTTTTAGCTAATTTTATTTATGAATCAGCTAAGATATTTTTTTTTTTATTTATATAGATTTAAACATTACGCAAAATTGACTTTGAATTGTAAAGTAAATAAGACACCTACAATTTTAAAGTCCAGCTTAATCGGTGCTAGGTACCAACAGTTACATTTATTACTGAATATTTAAAAATAAACTAAACCTTTCACCCAAAATCGAAACCAGTAAATGTGAACTTTTTTAATTATATTAAACTCATTTTATTTGATTATTTATATTTTAATTATCAGCTCAAGTTCAACTTACAATTTCTAGTTAAAATGAGCGTAGACCGGAACATTTTATTTAACTTATAAATTGTCTACAGGTTTCTGTTTTAAATGATTAAATGGCTTTGACGTTGGTGAAATATCAAATTAATCAAATTAATTATCGTTTTATAATTTCATTTACGTCATGATATTTGTTGATTCACTTTGTCCCAATATTTTGCATTTATAATTTATGTATATAAATTATTTAATCAAATTTATTAATTTTATATTTATATACGTCAAAAAGGATGTAATACTCTGATACTTTTTTTAAGCATAGGATATAATTATTTAAATATTTCCAAGTCATAAGTCAGTTTAATTAATTAGTCTGGTTATGCCGTAAATCGCATGACTAATCATCAAAACCGATTAATCAATGTGTTTTGACTGAAATCTTTGCAATGATTAGGCATTAAACCTTACTTAAGAGTAATGTTGTTTTAAAATCAACTTTGTAAATTTCTCAACATGTCAGCTCATTCAAAATTCAGACATCAGAGTTTTTTATAGCACCAGCCCCTAAAAAAATTTAAATGGCATATTTTATAAGAATTTTGTGGCATTTTTTCAGGGATTGCAAAAGAGAATTATGAGCTTTAAAATATTTTCTGGGTGAATGGAAAATCTTTGATACTAAATTTTTGTCTGGGGAATTCAAAAAACATACAAATTTATAATTATTTATCAAACAAATTTATTTTAGCTTTAACTTATTTCACAACTAATAATTTGTATTTTTCTATTTATATTTAACAAATTATAATAGCTACAGTCATAACATTTTACAATCACTTTTGATATATATATTTAATAAATGGAATTTTTTGAAGCCCATTAGCTGCTACTGGAGCTGTCTGGAATATTTTTATAGGCGATAAAAACACTACTATTGACTGTCATTGTTGTGAGTGAAAACCGGCTGGGAGAGGTGTCAAAATGAGATGGAATAAAACGTCGAAACAGTTTCGTACCTGCCCCCAAAGCATGTTTATATTTTTGTTGCTTTGTTTTGATTTTATTTTCTTTTACTTTATTTTGTCTTATTTTAGTTTCGTTTTGTCTAATTTCGTTTATTTTTAAATCCAAGAGTTGTGAATTTATTTGCCAAAACTGGCGCTCGCCGATGCCGACGCTGAGGCTGATGCACTGCCGCCACCGCCAAAGCCACCGCGACCGCCGTAGCCACCGCGTCCGCCTCCGTAGCCACCACGACGATATCCGCCACCACCGCCACCACAGCAGAAACCACGACGACCACCGCCAAAGAATCGAGCGACACGAGTTCCATCGCCACCATCGTCAATTGGCTGGGCATCGACGTCCTCCAGGGTCAGTTTCTGTGCCTGTGGCTGCTCCGGCTCCAAGGGATGTCCACTGGCGTAGGCCAAGATTAGGCAGCTGAATAAAGCCAACACCACAATGTATTTCATCTTTAATCTTTAAGTTTACAATTGCTTCTATGGACAATTATTCGAAATCTGAGATCTTTTATAGTCGACGCGATTTGTTGATTAATCGTTCGTGGGAGTCCCCTTAATGAGAACTTTTTGATTTCGATGCTTTCTTTGAATAAATTCATTAATTTTGCCACCTATCATTACCAGCTCTTTTTTGTTCTTGATGATTTCACGGGAACTTGTAAGCAGCAGCTAATGGAAATCCCAGGTCCCAAACAATTTGACTGTCCCTTCACCATCCCCTCCCCCTTTTACGTCGACCATTTTAACACACCACTGTCAAATTGGCCTAGAGCCAAAGACCTACAAAAGATGCTCGTACTTGCTTGGTTGTTTACTTCTAGAAAGACTCGGCGAAAAAAACGAACACATATTATAAACTTCTCACATACGAGCTCATAAATTGTGAACAAGCCCCTTTAGCAGCTTGTTTGCGAAAGGGGGACTCACTTTTGGATACTCTGCACTAAAACTTATGGGGTTATTCACTAACTCAAAAGGAATCAAACAAAAATATTAATTATAATCTGAATAATAGGGAAAATCTTAAATGGAAGTACAGATTTTCGCATTCCTTTCTTTTTTATTCTTAGCCAATATTATAATAATAATTAAACAGATATTCTCATAAGTTATATTCTAAATTTAAATAAATATTAAGTATTATTTTATTTATTATTATTATTATTATTATTGTTTTTCTAATCAGATAAAAATAATTGGAGTAGTTTTTTATTTAAATTTTTGATGCCAAATAATTTTATAAATGAAGAAAAAGTTGTTTTTTATAATTTTTATTTCAAAAGTTAAAATCGTTACAATCCCTTTACAAATTTTGAGTTTTTCTTGCACCAATCGAATTTCCTAACAATTGAGTATAAAACATAATAATTTTATAGGGTGTATTTTTAAAGAGCACTTCCAATTTACATATTCTGATTGTTTTCATATTGTTATTGCTTTCGCGCGTCAGTAATTTGCGTTTTTTTTTTTTGCACGTTAAGAGGCAATCGAAAATTATTGAAACTTGTTAGAAGTTGTGTTGTGTGATCACTGATCACTGACCTCTTGACAGCGCCTGAAATATTGCGCAGTACAAGACCACGTTCCACATTCCCTACATGTTAATAAACATCAAATATTTAAGCTAATTTAAATATTTAAAATATTATTTTAATTGAGAATTTTAAAAGGCAGATGCAATTTTGTGTGTTATTATTTTTATTACTTTTATTACTTATTTTCTCAGATACATTTTACTTTCATTTATCATATTTTTAATTATTCCTGATTAAATTAAAATTGTTGTTCTTTGATTATATGACAATAAAAAAAAAGCAATTTACAGCAGAAGATTATTTCATTGCATACTTTTGGGCTGGAAAAGAAATTACTGAAAATTTGGTATTGTATAGTCGACCCCTCAAATAATTGGCCAAAATAAAATTAGGTAAGTATGTATATTCATATTTTTGCAATATTTCAATTAGTTTACAAAATAAGAATTTTTATTGTAATATTTTTCAAAATGTTCTTTCTCTGAATGTAAATCAAGCTAACAACATAAAGTGACGTTTAATCGATTAAGATGCTTGTAAACAAAACGTAAGGTTAATGAATGGCACACAAAACCGGTTGTACTTATAAATCTGTTAAAAATTTACATTATATGAAAATGTAGGCGTGGCAATTTGTCTGACACGTGTCGAGAGAAATACTTAATTGAAATGTTAAAAGAAAAAACACAAAGCTTTATTTAATAATTATAAATTTCCATACAAGAATGTAATTGGCTAAAAGCAAACTGACAATTAATTTTGCCATTGAATTTTTATTGTCTAACTAAAAGGTGAATTGCCTATAAAATAAGCTATTTCCATTTAAATTACCATGACTAAAAATTGAGAGGGCGAAAAACCCCGCGGAAGTAAATAAACGTGTTAACGGTGTGAAACCGATTTTGGCCAATATTAATTTGGTCAATATTTGCCGAAACGTTAGGCAAGGTCAATGTCAATTCACAACATTAGACGGAGGCGTCTGCACACTCTTGAGATCTGATGAAAGCTGAGATCTGATGGAAACAGAACCAGTCTATGACGATGACGCGACTCCGACGCGTTTTCGACGCGACTTTAGCTCGCTTCAACGCGTTTCTTGCGTGTTTCCGTTCGAGGCACTGTGGCAAACAAGTTCGTATAATTTTCTGCTTGTTTATTTTGTAAATATGAAATAAATAAAATAAGCGAAAAAAATAAATTAAAAAAATATATACTAAATACACTTGATTACGAGAATTAAATAAAATTCTATGATTACATTTAAAATATAAATAAGTGGACTTGGACTTTTTACCCACTGTGCCAAGTAACGTTTTTTTAATGATGCGGCAAAGACGAAGGTCTGCCAGTTTCCGAAACATTCAAACTAATTTGGAAATTTTGCTGAAGAACAGTTGACTGATTTTGTTTTGTTTGTTTTTGCTTTGTTTTTGGGCTGGTCATGTTATTTGCTTATTTGGTTTCTTGGTTTCTTGGCGTGGCTGCTCTTGAGTTTTGGCTTATATAAAACTCATTTCATTCAAGTGCTGCAACTTTAGTTGCCATTTGCTGTTCCGCGCGCTTAGTTTAGTTAGTATCTGTATCTAAATTTGAATCTGTATCTTTTGGAATGTATCTGCTGTCGCGTCTGGGATTGTTGTGTCTGCTCTTTGCACTCGTTGTCGGTCAGAGGAGTAAGGGAAAATCAGCACAGCCTCAAGGACGCACTTTGGGCCTATTGACGCCGTTGTTATTTGGCTCTGGTGGATCCTTATTCGATGTACCTGTTGCTCCCGTGGGCGGCTTAGGCGGCGGAGGCGTGGCAGCAGCTGGTGGTGGAGTTGGAACGCAGTCGGATCAGTTCTATGGAGGTGGAGGCGGAGGAGGATATGGCAGTGGATACGGCAATGGATATGGTAATGGATATGGCAATGGATATGGCAATGGATATGGTTATAGGCCCAATTACGGCTATGGCTATTCTGGCTATCCGGGTCTAGCTCAGAGCTACTTTGGCTATCCAGGCTACGGTCTAAACTACTACAGGCCCAGTTACAACTACAATTATCAAAGACCTGTACAATATCCGGGCAATTACTACGGCTCCAGGCCCAACTATGGCAATTATGGGAACTATGGCAACTATGCATCGAGTCCATCCTACAGTTCCCCTCAGAGTGCAGCGGCTGTCTCCCCTGGCGTCTCACCTGGTGCCTCACCTGGCTCACAGTTGAGTACAGCCCAGGCTGCACAGCTGGCTGGACTTTTGGGACAGGCACTCGGCAGCAGCCTACGCCCCTTGGTGGCCAACGGTGGGGGCGTGGCAGGCGGTGCAGGCGGAGGCGCGAATCCCCAAGCTTTGAGTGGCCTATTAGGTTTGCTTGGTTAAAGCGACATACACTGCAAAAAAAAAATAGTATCACTCAAAAAAAATTTAGTTTAAAATTTCTAATTTTAATTTAAGCTTGTATTTTGACAGTATATAACTAGAATTTAATTGTTAAATGAAGTTTAAATTAGCCAAATAAGCCTAAAATACTTGATTCAAGTAAAAACAAATACTTATTGTGACTTAGGTATTAAGTATTTTCGATAAGTTTACAGACTAATCTTATGCCAAATCTTCAACTGGAACGTTTTAAGTGTATGCATAAAATAACAAAGTATTTGTAATTTAAGAAATGTTAAACTAGTTTTAAAAGTCATTTCCTACAAAATTGTTTGCAAAATAAAGATATTTGTTGTTGATCATTAAAATACATATGCTACAAAATTATTTGTATGATACAATTTTTGTACCCATATACATATGTATTTATTATTTATGCCAAGGATTTTGTTTTTCGATGTATTTTTGGATCATTAGTTGTGCCTATACCTGTTAAATAATGATTAGTAATCATAATAATTAGTAATTAAATTATTTTTGTTTAAAAGTCGAACCAATAATTAAATTACGATTATTTTCGGTTTTGCCCAAATATTTAATGATTACTATTGTAAGTCAAGTCTTCACAGTAAAAAAAATATATTTGAAAAGGTCGTTTAAATTCCGTTTGAATTATGCAAAACTTTTCTTAACTCATTAAGTACAGATTGAAAATTTTGAATTTTTAAAAAGTCAATTCTAAAACTTTTTTCCTCCATTTTTTTTTTGAATATTTTGATGCAAAAAATCTCTTCAAAAAATTTGAAAAGAGACTTGAAAATTTTTTTTTTCAAAAAATCTTTTTGCTAGTATTTTTAAAATTTTTTAAAAATCCTACAAATGACTATTTTATACCCTTTTTCCTACTTTTTCCTCTTTTTCATACAAAAAGTGTCATTTTAGCAATTTTCAAAAAATTTTAAAAAATACTTGCAAAAATATTTTTGAAAATATTTTTTTCAAATCACTCTAAGAATTGTTTGAAAAATTTTTTTGTTTCAAAATATTTTTTGTAAAAAACCGAGAAAAAAAGTTGAAAAAAAAAACAGTTTTACAAAAGTTCTAAATTTTCCATGGGTACTTAATGGGTTAAAGAAATTTTTGTGTCATTTAAACGGAAATTAAATGATAAGATTATTTTAAGAAATCTGCATACATTTTTTGTGTAAAAAGTATATTTTTTTTGAATAACTTGATCCACATATACTTATTTCACTGGCTGTATTAGTATATAAATAAATACTGTCGACTAATACTTTTAAAAAATGTTTGTTAATTTTAAAGCCAGCTAACCCATAAAAGTTTGTAAGTAAGTTTAACTAAGTTTCGACCTTACAATGTTTTATTCAATCTCTAAAATATATTTTTACTTTAAGTGAACTGATAAAAATGTTGAAGTGCTATGTAAAGTTGTTGCGTTTATCAGCTAATAACATAACAAGTGCAACATTGTATGAACAAGTATTTGGTTGCAATTAAGCAACGTCTCTATTATTTCCGGTGGTTGACAACTAATTAAGTTTTCGAGATATTCACTTCTTATTTATGAATATCATTGATCCCGGCATTTGTATTTAAGAATGCCAGCCAAATATCGAATTGACTTCAGTTGCAATTTGCATTTTGTACTACGTACGACATGCAGATTTACAGGATTTTGGTCATCATTTTTACGGTCAGCTCGGTATTTGCCGAAGAGATTTCAAAAAGGGAAAAAGTGGAAAATACGGTAAGTTCGTGATTCAGATAATAGATTCACGAAAGTTCTTTAAAGATAGGCTATTGAAAAGTATGAAAGAAATTGTAATATGAAAATTATTTGGTGATTTTAATCGAAAAAATACAAAAAATCCCATTAAACGAGAAAATGATGTAAAAATAATTAGAATAATATTATTCAAACTTTTATTGAAAAACAAAATATATAGAAAATATATAAAAAAATATCAAAAGTAACAAATTAATTTTAAAAATATTATACAGTGATGCAAAAAAATAATAGAAACGAAAGTTATTCTATCACCGTTTTTTTTTTGGTATATTTAACTCGATTTTTTTTTATTCTTTTTCAATTTGTATCATTTTGATGACTTTTTAAACTCATAACTCTTATTTGTGATTTCTGATTCCTGATTTCAACAGCTTGACCGTATTGTTAGCCATGGATATCCGGCGGAGTATCATCAAGTAAAAACCGATGATAATAATTTGCTTGCGGTCTTCCGAATTCCGCATTCCCACAAGTTGCAGAATCAGAACAAGACGCGTCCAGTTGTCCTGTTGCAGCACGGACTGATCAGCTCCTCGGATATCTGGGTGCTTTGTGGTCCCGATAGCTCGTTGCCCTATTTGCTGGCTGATGCGGGATTCGATGTGTGGATAGGCAATTACCGTGGCAATCTATACTCAAAAAAGATAAAGGAACCCTCGTGGGCTTTCAGTTGGCATGAGATTGGCTACTTTGACGTGGCAGCCATGATCGATTTCGCATTAAAGACAAATGGACAGGGCCAGAAGTCTCTTCACTATGTGGGACACTCTCAAGGAACCACGGTATTTCTCACCTTAATGTCGATGCGTCCCGAGTACAACGACAAGATTAAAACCGCCCATTTACTTTCGCCCGTCGCGAGCATGAAGAATACCAAAAATGAGTGTTTTGTTCACGCGGCAAACTTTATTAATTATGATGGCAAATTGGTTTGGTACCTAACCGACAAAAAGTTTTTAGATTTTAGTCTTTCCTGGTGGTCCTCGAGGGGCTGGTCCGATATAATGGACTTCTGGGGAATGTTGCAAAACTGTCCGACTATGGCTGATCAAATCAGCTCGGCACATTCTAATAAGGTAGGTACAATAGAAACGTTAAAATAATCTATTTTTTTTTCTATTATTTTTTCCATCAGTTATCCCACTTTAAACCTCTATCTGTAAACAGACCATCGAACAAGCGGCTAAAGATATACCTCAAGACGCATCCTGGAATCAATTTTTCCACTATTTTTTCAACCACAAGTCGGGACGTTTTCGGCAATATGATTACGATACTGAGAAGAATCTGGAAGTGTATCGATCGGAACGGCCTCCGGATTATCGAGTTGAAAATATAGCCTCCATGGTGCATTTGTGGTATGTGGATAGTGATGATCTCGTGAATCCCGTTGATGTCTTGGAATTAGCCGAACGTCTGCCCAAGAAACAAGTGCATCATATCATTGGGGATCCTATATTTGGACATTCGGATTACGTTATACACAACGAAGTTCGAAAATATGTCAATGAGCCGGTGCTTCAAGTAATGCAGCAGTACGAACTGGATGACGAAAAATGAAATATCAATCCGAAAAAAAATACTACACAAATTCTATATAAATACTAAACACTAATCACAACTAAACGAATTTCGGAAAAGTTTGTAAAAATCATAATATGTTTTTTACAAACTTTCCCGAAATCCGTTTAATCTTTAAAGAAGTGCACAATTTATTAAATTCTGAAAACTGTATTAAAATATCTAAAAGTACATATATTATATCGTATATATTCCATATCTTGTATTTCAAATTCTCCTTAAAAAAATGTTGATAATTATGAAAATTGTAGTTTTTATTTATTTTTTTTATAAAAATAATTACACCCGTTACTTAAAAAATAAGTGAAAGGTTATATTGCATTCTTTGTAAGGTATGTAAAAGGGAGAAGGACCCTATAAAGTATATATATTCTTGATCACCATCAACAGCCCAGTCTGTCCGTCCGTCCGTCTGTGTGAGGGCCTAGATCTCAGACACTTTAAGAGCTAGAGCAACCAAATTTGGCACACAGACTTCTATAAACCCCACACAGATCAAGTTTGTTTCCACGCCCCTTTCCGTCTCCGCATCTCACGAAATCCACCACACGCACCGTTTTTAGAATATTACGTATTTTTTGGTAATAAATGTTAACTACTTTTATTATCTATCATCCTACTATATCGCAACAAAATCGGACAAATAGAAAGGTGGTAATGGCAGATTTAAGTTTCAAGCAATGTAAGTGCCTAAAAGCATGCAATAAAATTTTTTTAAATGTATTTGAATAAGTAACGGGTATGTTATAGCCGGGAGCTTGATTATAGCCTATCCCACTTGTTTTGTTTTATAGCTTATAATCGTTGTTATTTATTTGCCATAGTTTATCCATGTAAGCTGCCCTGCGTCGCCGTTCTCTGCGCTCCTCAATCTGATAGAGTTGCGCTTGTTTCGTGTCCAACAGAATTTGTTTCGTTTCCATGTGACGATGTTCCTCCGAGTTCTCACTGTAAGTCAGAGGGAGTGGAAAATATTGAAATATATATGTGTTGAAATTGGTCTGATATACATTTCACGCTGTTGTTGTTTCCGTTTCAGCAGTTCCTGTTCTTCCTGTTCGCTCTTTATGAGTGCCATTTGAATCCACTCAATTCTCGCGTTCTGAGCTGCATCGACTCGTCCCTCCAACAGCTCCTCCATCTCCTCATCCAATCTCCGGTCTTCGCTACGTAACAAAAGCGCAAGTTTACGCCGTCGATTCTCCAAGTCCTGAAGACATTCTCCAAGTCTCTGCTGCACTTTGAAATTTATTTGAGAATCGCGATTGCGACGATTCGTTCGCGTTAAAAATTCAGTTACATGCATTCTTTTAGCCTTCTTGTTTGTCCGATAAAATATCCTTGGCAACAGTTAAAGTTTTCATTAACAGCATGTTAACTCAATCTGTTATTGTTTTACATTTTCAGGGTGACCATATTCCTAACAAAATATTGATTTGTGATGTGATTTTTGTATTTACAGTCCCCGGCATAAGTATTTTGGCACCCTTTAAAGTTAGTTCTAGCCAAATTTTGAACTTACTTCATGTAAAGTTTGGTATCAATGGAAAGGTCTTTTGAAAACCTTTTGAATGACATAAAATTTTTCTTAACCCATTATGTACCCATTGAAATTTTCGAATTTTTGTAAACGACTAATTTTTCAACTTTTTTCCTCGATTTTTTAAAAACAATGTTTTGATGCAGAAAGTTTCTCTTAACAATTTAAATAGGGACTGCAAAAAAAATATATAATATCTGTTCGCTAGTATTTTTAATTACTTTTTGAAAATGGCGAAAAAGGCACTTTTTCCTCATTTTCGCACAAAAAGTGCCTTTTTCGCCATTTTCAAAAAATTGCAGTCCCTATTTAAATTGTTAAGAGAAACTTTCTGCATCAAAACATTGTTTTTAAAAAATCGAGGAAAAAAGTTGAAAAATTAGACGTTTACAAAAATTCGAAAATTTCAATGGGTACATAATGGGTTAAGAAAAATTTTATGTCATTCAAAAGGTATTCGAATGACCTTTCCATTGATACCAAACTTTGCATGAATGAAGTTCAAACTATGAGTAGAATTAGCTTTAAATGGTGCCAAAATACTTATGCCGGGGACTGTATTGAATCTTTAATACGAGTAAATCATCAATTCATTTTTTTTTCAAACTTTTTTCGACTTTTTGTGAATTTATCAAATATGGCTATAAGCTACCGAAATGTCAAATTAGTATAGAATATATGCAAATTATTAATTCTAATAGCTCGAATATCCACTTAATTAAGCTGTATAATACAAATCGAGGGTAGGTCAAAGAATAGGAACTCTTTCAAAAATTGCTTAAATTGATTAAAATATTCTTAAATTCAGAAACTTAATCTTTAGACAACCCTCGTATATTTTAGATACATGGGTAATATAATAGAATGCATATTAATATAAATCTAAGTACACTTTGATATCGAATGAAAGTGTACAGATTCCTATATAAAAGACGAGTGTATTTGGCAAAAAGGCATCAGTTGGAATTTAAATTCAAGTCAAGAAACAATAGAAATATCTGAAAGATGCGTTTACTTATTGCGATTATCATCGGCATTCTCTGCATTGCCTTCAGCAATTCTTCGCATGTCGAAGGACACGGCGGTGGAGGACATGGAGGGGCTCATGACAGTGGCTCACACGGTGGAATTGGCGCTGGAGTCGGAGGAGGAGCTGGTCATGGAGAAGGTCATGGAGGACCTCATGGAGGTTTATCTGGAAGCGGTCTTAGGGAAAATAAACTTAGAGTACTCGCTGGATAAGTTATCGCAACAAAAATTGTTTGATATTGTGAATTCAGAGATTTCTATAATACATTTCACTTACTGAAATTTTTTTTTTTTCGGAGTCAACTGTTGGTTAGTGAGAGGATTTTAGGACTATCAGATATCTTGCAAGTCATTTTTATAATCCACGAAATTTGATATTTAGTTATATGAAATTTCCACAAAATGTACTGTGAAATACTAAATAAATTGAAAAAAATAAATCACCAATGTACTTTTAGTTGTTAAAAATTATTTAAAATTAAAGACAGCAATATTTAAAATTTTTTTCGTTACCAAATAGTAAACGATACTTTCAGATTGGCAGATAGTATTCAATTTTTATATGAATTTGTACCCGTCAATATACAATTTTTATAATATAAAAAATCTTTTAGTTAGATTTCATAGTTTTGTGTGTTATTTTGTTAATTTTGACCTTTTTTCCTCTTAAAATTCTGCCAAAAATCTTAATTATTTTTGTAAATTTATTTAAATTTACATATTTATGTTAAATTTTATATTAGGTCAGCCTAAAAGTATGTCATACATTTTAGTTTTGACTGCAACACATGGGTGATAATTAAAATTATAATGAGCTATAAGTAGTTATTATTGCCCAATAAGGGAACTTTTTTATGGACTATAAACCGAAAGATGATCATTCGAATGATCTCAGTGAACAGCTGCTGTTTGCTTTGCACTCTGGAAAGCAAAGGTCCATGTTAAGATATTCAAATACAGAAACAGATAGAGAGAGATACAGATT
Organism: Drosophila subquinaria; assembly: GCA_037043405.1. NCBI lineage: Eukaryota > Metazoa > Arthropoda > Insecta > Diptera > Drosophilidae > Drosophila > Drosophila subquinaria. The sequence continues at coordinate 1,748,801 of JBAMBL010000311.1, read as the reverse complement.
GACTTGACCCAATCCATCGAGTGTCAATCGAGTGACTTTTAAACAATTGCAAAGCTCGATGAGTGTAAATAGATCTAATTAGAAGCGAAGGGCAGTTGACGAATATAAAAGTGGCAACCAGCTGGTAGATGGAACACAGTTTAGTTCTCAATATTGGTTAGCATGAATCTGTGCATCTTGCTGACAATACTTTTCACACTCAGTTTGGCCTGGGGATGGCCAGCCAGGATGGAATCGATGGAGACGGGAGAACAACAGTCGATGACAGGACTCTCAAATGCCCAGATGCCCAATGTTGATTCCAGTCTGATGTCCAGTCTGACAGAGATCTCCGATATGGGCAGCCAACACGCTGAGGGAGGAGAAACTCGCAATCGACGATTCCTGTGGGGCGGCATCTGGGCAAGACCTTATTGGCCAAGATACTATGGCTATTACGGCTACTACTATCGCCCTTGGGGCTATCGCTACTGGTGGTAATGCGACGCTAGCAACAACAAATACAAAATAAATGTTTATAAAATGTTTGAAAATATTCTCAATTAATAAATTGTAAAGTTGTAATTTAAATTCAATTTTTTCAACAAATTTTAATTTATTAAAATAATTTTTTTATAAATGTAAATATTTTTATCAGTTTATTAGTTAAGGGCGAGTAATAAAATTGCAAATTTATTTAAATAGAGTATCTCAGTTTTTGTCTTTTATTCAAGTTTCGACTTTGCAATCTCTGTAAATGAAATGCAAATTAAATTTTTGATCTTTGAATGCCAGGTCAAGTGCATTTTAAGTTCTAAGTGTGACGTTCTCTTCTCAAGTCGTTAGATTTTGGAATTTCACAAGATCATTTAACAACTAGTGACTTGGCCAATATTTCGTTTGCAGTTGCTCATCTTCAGTTTGCTTAGCTCTTAACTTTGTTGAGAATTGTTTTTGTTAATTAGCTAAAATTGCCGAGGGAATCACAACTCGAATAACCTTTAATTACAATGAAATTGCATTCATATATATTTTCTTCTTCTATTTTTTTTTTTGTCAAATTTTAAAATGAAATTAAGACTTGTTTACTTTAAAGAACTGTTTACTGTTTGACAATGTTTTTAATATAACAACAATGAACTGGTTTTTTGTTTTTGTTTTTCTTTTCGTTTCGTCAGCTTAACGACTTTATCAAAATCTGCTCGTAAACTACTGAAACCAAATTATCAAAACAGATCAGGCGAGTGCTCAAGTCCGAAGCTCGACTATAAAATACCTACACCAAATTATTATCGTATTTTATGTTTGTATATTTTTATCTTATGCCATTACAACATACCCTACAAAAAGTTAGTCGAGTAATTTGTTTGACAAAAAAATATATAAATTTTTTTTTTAAACATTTTGTTTTCTAAATTTTTTATCTAAAAAAAAGAAGCTATAAAATACATGAAATATTTTTAAAAACGTTTTTTAAAATCTCTGTATACCTCGCTTTTCATACATGTTCGGGTATAATAAACGGGAATTTTTTATTTGTAGCTATTAGAAAAAATATAATGCGGCGTAGCTAAAAACGCGTCTTACTGTTTATTTACTGCAGATCGAGGGTTGATCAGAATGTTTATAGTAACAGCAGCAATTGTGATACTAGTATCTTAAATATTAGAAAGTGTTTTCTTACACTTTAAAGTCTTTGGAAACCTTTTCGTATCCCATGATTGAATTTTTATTGGTTTGCCATATATGCAACAAATGCTGGAACTTTAAATAAATTTTGGAATACCTCAAATTCAAATTTATATATGTATAATGTAAATCAATTCATATCAAGTTTTATAATTACTGCCATATATGCAACAAATGCTGGAACTTTAAATAAATTTTGGAACACCTCAGATGCTTAAAGTTTTAATAATTACTTTCTTTTTTAATATAAATTTAAATTTTTATATATATAATGTAAATCAATTGCTAATTCATATCAAATTTAATAATTTCTAGTTATATTTTAAATAAATACATATGTAAGTGTATCAATATGTTTTGATGCGACCCTCGAATTTGTCTTATATCTCGGCAATAAAATGCGTAAAATATCTAAAATAAATTATCGATAAAAAAGTGTGCAGATTTTTGAATAAAAGACGAGTGTGTTTCGGTGAAGAGTATCAGTTGCAAACAAATCCCAAGTCAACAAACAAAGTATAAAAAAAAAGAACAGCTTGAAGATGCGTCTACTAATTGCATTCCTCATCGGCTTCCTCTGCATCGCCTTTGGCTATGCCCACCCAGGAGGCTATGGAGGCTATGGTGGTGGACATGGTGGTGGACATGGCGGTGGACATGGTGGTGGACATTATGGTGGACACGGTGGCTTTGGAGGTGGACATGGTGGACACGGAGGACATGGTGGACATGGAGGCTATGGAGGAGGCTATGGCGGACATCATGGTTGAATATGTCATCATTGAACAGACCATGTCTAAATTTGTTTAACAATAATTGTTTAAACTCAAACCGTTGTTAATTACTAGATTACTGTAATAAAATTGTTTCACTGCCATTCTTGACATTTAAAATATGTTTTTTTTTTTGGGTTACATAAATTTGTGAAAACCCTCGAATTTAATTAACCTGCCGTGTCAGCGAATGAATAGTTTTTCTGGGAACTCAGAAATGACAATTCATCTCCCTGAACCTTTAATAAAAGCAGCTTGCATTGCAATAAATATTTTCAGTGGGAAGAAAACCTTTAAACTTTAAACTCAAATCTACGGAATATTTACTTCGAAATTGGGAGAACAGGAAATTGTTGAAAGATGCGTCTAAGTCTTATTTTATTCGTTGGAAGCCTCTGCCTCGCTGTCAGCTATGCTTTGGCCTTGACTGACGACGTCCAAGTTCAGGATGATCAAGTTATCGGTCTTTTAAATCTGGCCGATCAGGGAGAAGGTCATCAGAATGAGGGCCAAAGAGAGACTCGCGCCTTTTGGGGCGGTGGCGGTTATTGCTGCCGTGGTGGATACGGACGAGGTGGATATGGACGTGGTGGCTATGGCTACGGTGGATACGGCCGTGGATACGGCTATGGATATAGACGACGTGGTTATGGACGTCGTTACTATGGCCGATGAAAGATCTACGTTCTATATTTCCATAAAATTATTGAGTCAAAATTTAATGATCTCAAAATTTGAGTCCAACACAAAAATTTTTTTTTTCAACTCCACGAAAGTGCTAAAAATAGTTTTTTTTTAAATTATATCAATAACAAATAAAATTATTTTGATATCTACAAAATTGAAGAGTCAAAAATAAAGTTTTTTTTCAAAGTTATACCAACATAAGACGGTCTTAAAAAATAATACTAATATTAAAAAAAATGAACTCTATAAAATTTAAGTGTCAAAAATAAAGTGTTATTAAAATTATACCAATATAAATATATAAATTCCACATATCAATATAAATTAAACATATAAATTCCATAGATCTATCGTTTATTACATAATGAGGTAACAGAAAGCCTGTTAAATAAAATTACAAATTTTTACAAAAAAAAAAAAAATTGTATAATGAATATTTTACACATTTTCCTTTTCTTACTTTTATCAAAAATATTTAGAGCTATAAATGTAATAATATTAACAATTTACAAATATTAAAATAAAACGCTCAATGCAGTTTTTGTCTTTAATAAACAGCATTCGAAATACGTAAAAAAAAATATTAAATGGATCATTGTTTTAGAAGGCGTAGTCCCCGGCGACCTTGCTAATTGATAAACAGTGTGCTCCATATTGGGATTTTTTAGAACCACAGCAACAACAACAATAACAACAACAGGTGTAATAATCTTGTGGCGAGCGATAAACAAATAAAAACAAAATATCATCAAATTAGCAATAATACTTGAGTTAAAAAAGTACCTTCTAATTTATATGTAGCCATACAGTATGTCAAGTAAGTGTTTGGACCAAATAAGAACATAAATGCAGGTGGTTTTAATTTTCAAAATAGTTGAATCTAAGACACCTAAGCAAAAATAATAACATTGAAAAATAAAATCACAAAATTATTAAGATTTTTTTTTTTTTTTTACAAAATAAAAAATGCAATTTTGGCAATTGGTCACAACAGTTACTTGACTAACTGTAGGCACATCTATATGATAAGTAGCTTAAATTAGGTGATGCATACGAGAACAGGAATGACAGCTCATCCAGTTGTTATTTGTTTTCTTCAGATTTGGAGGCAAATATAAGGCAGACACTTTGCTCTGAGGGCTTCAGTAACACAAAAAACATTGAGCTTCCAGCACAAATTATCAAATCGAGCCTAAAGAAAGTTGAAAGAAGCAGAACTTCAAGATGCGTCTTGCACTTTTGGCGCTCATCGGCGTCATCTGCATTGCCTACAGCTATGCGATGGCCTTGGAGGTTAACGACGACGACAGACAGATCGGATTGCTGGATGTGGCCGACGAAGGAGCAGCACATGCCAATGAGGGCGACCGAGAGGTCCGTCAGTGGGGCGGCGGCTGGGGAGGAGGCGGCTGGGGAGGCGGCTGGGGAGGAGGCTGGGGAAGACCCGGCTGGGGCGGAGGCTGGGGAGGACGCAGGTGGGGTGGCGGCTGGGGAGGACACGGCGGCTGGGGCGGCGGTTGGGGTGGCGGCTGGCATCGTCACGGAGGTTGGGGAGGCGGCTGGGGTGGCTGGTAGAGCCGAGTGTGTTGGCCATATTCGAGCTAACCGAACTGCCACTCATATCAAATACCTTCCAATGTCCCCACTTAATCAAATTATTATTGTTAAATTTTTTTTGTCAGTTTTGTGTGTGTAAATAAAGAACATTCCCAAAAATCAACAAGTTTTTATTTATTCCATTTATTATATTTTATTATTTTTTTTAAGGTAAACAAGAAGTCGACAAAAGGAATTATGAATCAAAAAAAAGAAAACAAGATTTAAACAAAATAAAATTTTAATTTTACAACTTATAATATAAAATCATTAACCTCTAAATTGATTCTGCATCAAAACTTTACTGAGTTGGAAAATTTAATTTTTTGTCCACTTTTATGCATAGCTTTGACCTTTTAATTGATTTTGTACAAAATTTTATTCATTTTGAAAAATTCACATTTAATTTATAATTTCAACCATTCATTAAATATTCACTTTCAAACTGTGTTGACACTTGATATTTGCACTTAAAAGGTACTTCACCTGTCTGAAAAAGCGTTTGGAATTCTCATTGACCAAGTTCATTGCAGTATGACACACTGCCAAATCACAATAGCTGCGTCACAAGATTTATTGTTAAAATAATGTTCATGAAAGCAAATGAATTAGAATAAATTGCTTTTATATTTTGGTAAAATATAAGGATCATTTTTTATATACATTTTAATTTAATTTATCACTTAATCATAATATACTTGTAAAAACATAAAAAACATAAAAATACTTAGTAATAGAAAAACACTTTAACAAAAGCATTTAGTCTTCGTCTTTTTGTATTTGTTTTGATTTTAAGAACTGTTTTGAATAATTTTATTTTGATTTTCGTGGATTGCTTTTAACTGTCAGCACAGCTTCATAAAATCGTACATATAACCATATATATTTGTATATTCGTATAAACAAAGTTGCATTGCATTGAGAGACCCGTTTTTGACACGAACTTGTCACAATGACTCGAGAAATTGATTGTTTATTTTTCTTTCTTTTTATGTTTGTGTCTCTGTTGATCCCCATCAAGTTTGAGTAATGCGAATACTAAGGATATTTATGGCGAATATTAAGCAGTGCATTTAATTAGAAAGTTAACATTAGACGTTGAATGACAGGTTCACATATTTGGGGTATATTTTTATTGTTTATTTTAAAAATCAAATATTCAAATTTAAATGCAAATTTGATAAATGTATTTCGACTGATCGTAAATAAATAAATTACTACAAAATTTTACCTGCACATATTTAGATTAAAGTTAAATTGTTTATTTCATTATATTATTTTCTAATTTCTTGATATTACAAACTCTAATTCTATTGTAGTTATTTATGTAACAATAAATAAATTGGTAATAAGAAATTCCCTTTTGAATTTTCTATTTTATATTTTAATTTTAATTCTATTGTTGTTATGTAAAAATAAATAAATCGGTTTTAAAAAATGCGTATTAGACTTTTCAACATTAACTGTTTTTAGTAAACTATTTTTTATTTAATTTTAAATTCAAATTCTATTATAGTTATATAAAAATATCAAATAAGGTCCTAAGAAATTGCGTATTGGACTTTTCAGATTTAATGGTTTGAATAAAGTTGATTGTGTTCTAAATTAATTAAAATGCGATCATCAGTGTCCCAGTTGTTTGATGGACATCGGGTTTGTGCTTGTTGCAGTTTAACAACCGCAACAACTTAACAACAGGTGTAATAATCTTTGATTGAAAAAAACAATAAACAAAGACGCTGTGAAAGTGACAAAACCTGGCAATAAGCAAATGAAAAATAATAAAAACCCCATCTAATAATGTATATGTATATGTACAGTAGCTTAAAGTGTACTTGGAATTGGAATTGAAATTGAAATTGGGCGTTGCGGTTGAGAACAGGAACGTTGTTAAATCATCCGGTTATTTTCGGGGCCTTGAAGGCACATAAAAGGCCGTTACAGGGCAACCTAAGGCATCAGTTAAGCCGAAAGCATCGAGCTTCAAGCACCACAAATATCAATCTTAACCTTCAATAAGACGAACAACAACTTCAAGATGCGTCTAACGCTTTTGGCCATTATCGCCGTCGTTTGCCTCGCCTGCTGCTATGCCCTCAACCCTGAGGACAATGTCGAGCAGATCGGCCTGCTGGATGTGGCCGATTCTGGGCAAGTCCACGCCAACGAGGGCGACCGAGAGGTGCGGCAGTGGGGAGGCGGCGGCTGGGGAGGACGCGGAGGCGGATGGGGAGGTCGCGGATATGGAGGCGGTGGCTGGGGAGGACGCGGATATGGAGGCGGCGGCTGGGGAGGACGCGGATACGGAGGCGGCGGCTGGGGAGGACGTGGTGGCTGGGGACGTGGCGGCGGATGGGGAGGACACGGCTGGGGCCGTTAATCTGATAAGAGTCACAACAGACACCTTCCTGCCAACGCAACCCTGCGTCCAAACAAATTGACAAATTTCATTTGTAATCTGCGTGTGTAAATAAAGAACATTCCCAAAAAATATGTGTGGAGTTTTATTTAAAATTATGTATCTTTTCAGACCTAAGGCCTCAACATTTTCTCTACATTTTTTTCAGATATATCAAGTTCACTTTTAACTGCTTTTTAATGTTAAGCTAAGTGTGCAACACATAAAATATTCATACATACATATTAGGGTGTCCCTTATTTTTGTAAAGTTATTATTTTAAAAATCATACGGGCTAGTTCTGTTTATTTGGTCCTAAAGCACTAGGAAATAAATGTTTAGCTCAATCGGAGTATGAACAGAACTAGCCCGTATGATTTTAAAAATAATAACTTTGCAAAAATAAGGGACACCCTAATACATATATACGGGGTGCCAGTGTTGTCAGAATTTCACGCGTTAAAAAAGCTAATTTGATTTTATGTCAGCTAAAAATAGCTAAGAATTTATCAAAAATATAAAAAAAAATCATACAAAACTCAGATACAAAATTATTAATTTAAAATTAACAGTGGTAAATTAATTGTTTTTCCTTATTGTTGTTAAAAACTAAGAATAGCCAAAAAACAGCTGAAATAACATCACTGCATGGTATTTGCCTTTTAATTAATGTAATTAAATCGATTAAATTAAATTGATTGCACGCAATTCGCAACGACAACAGTGCACAGTGGTTAAAGATATCTTCCTCAAAATAGCAACTATCCTTTTAGTCGAATTTAAAAAAATTCTATCATATTTATATCTACATAAATATAAAGAAATAATGACAGATGAAAAGTTGTTTTCTTCTATTCTTGTAAAATTGAAACCACTGTGCAGCTAGAAGGACTATAAAAGCAAATTTCAAAGCGAGCCCACAATATTTGAGGTTCAGCTGCAGAATGAACCGTTTAACCGGAAGCTTTTTCAAGTTGCAGGGATTCTATTTTCGGATTCTAGGGTTCGACATTTTGTCGGGAGAACAGAGCTGGCTGCATCCCTGGAAGACACTGTGGAATATACTCTTCCTATGTATGTTGCAGTTGACGGTTGTCACCTTCGGCCTAAGGAATTTCGAGGACATTGAAAAGCTGTCGGGAGCGTTAACTGGAATGGTGAATAATAGTTTGGCCCTGTTCAAGTTTGGACTATTAATATGGCTGCACAAAGACATCCAATTCATAGTTGACAAACTCCAGACTATTCTGACAAGGGGTAAATTCAAATTTAACTTACAAAAAATTTGTTATTTAAGTTTGTAAATTTGTAGAGTGCAAAAGTGAGATTCCAGCTCACATTATAGACCAGGAGAACCGGCGGGAGCAGCGCATTAGCGGCTTCTATTCGAACTGTTTTCTACTATCTGGAATTTTGAGCTCTTTAATGCCAATTGTGAGAGTTGGACTGAATTACTTGAGCGCTGGTGAACTGCGTCTCGAGATGAATGTTCCCTGCTCGTAAATTTAACCAACGAGTTTAAGAAAACAAAATCTAATTTCTTTCTCAATTTCAGATATCCATGGGACAGTGGAAAGCCCTTTAACTTCCTGTTGTCCTGGACAATATTAAGTGCTGGCAGCTTTGGCGTCGTTCTCTCCACAGTCTGCATAGATACTTTAATCATATCATTAGTTCACAATTTAGTTGCTCTCTTCAAGACGGCGCAGCACAAGATTCAGTTCTTTGCTGGGAAATCGCTTGAGGAATCACAGGAAAAACTACGCGATACTCTTCATCTCTACAAAGTGGGTCTTGACATTAGCAATGCATTGAAATGTTACTTTCGTCTACTGATTTGCATACAATTAGTGATGGCCTCCATACACTTATGCGTACTTGGCTACACAGTTATCATGTCCTTTGACCAGACTCAAATGCTCTTCTATTTAGTATTTGGAATTTCAATCCTGATACAACTCTACCTGTACTGCCAGTGTGGCGAGTATCTAAAGACGGAGAGCACTGAATTCGCCAGAGCCATCTACGATAGTCCCTGGTACGAGGCAACTGTAATAAACCCGTCGATTGGACGCTCTCTGCAAATCGCAATGATGAGAGCTCAAAGGGGAAGTCACATTGATGGTTACTTCTTCGAGGCCAACATGGAGGTGTTTCGGTCGGTGTGTATTACAATATCAAAAATCAAATTAAACTACTAGTGAGTTTCCTTATGTTTTACAGATTGTTATGACGGCCGTGTCCTATTTTACTTTACTACGCTCAATTTCTTAAACGAACATATATTATGATTTATTTAAAAAACATGAATAAATAAATATATTTACCTTTATACACTGGCGAACATATTTATTGGCACAGCAAACATTTTGAGATTTGGGGGCTTTATTTGTTCCCTTTACGTTAACATATTGGCATCAATGGAAAAGTCATTTAAATTCCGTTTGAATGGTATAAAACTTTCCTTCCTTTTGAAAATTTACTTTACTACGCTCAATTTCTTAAACGAACATAAATTATGATTTGTTTGAAAAACATGAATAAATAAATATATTTATCTATATATCTAAAAGTCTTTGACCTAACTAGTGATTGTTACCTGGATTCGACTGCTTACATATTAAAAAGTTACACATTTTTAAATTTAAGTAAAGCGGGAAAACGCTAAAAAGAAATTGACTCACCCACAGTTTCCTATCAACAGAAGCCACTGATATTTGTTTTCGATATAGTCTTGCATTTTATTTAATGTTTTACACTATTTCTTCATATACATTTGATCCACCTAAAATGATTTCAAATATTATCCTTAATGAGCAACTCATTAACTTTTTATATACAAATCGAGTGAGTCGTTTAATTATGGTCATTAAAGCTCTTGCAATAATTATATGCTCATTATCCCACAGGGCACAGTGGTCGAAAACAGATGCTAATTATTATTATCTATAGAGCAAATAATTATTCCTAGGTTGAAATTGGAAATAAATTCGAATCACTGTGCCGCATTGTGGACTCCAAAGTTACTATAAAAGCAGCAAATTCAGATCAAAAGTAAATTATTTTAGCCAAGTGTCCGAGACTCAGTTGCAGGATGAGCAATTTAACTGGAAACTTTTTTAAGTTGCAGGGATTCTATTTTCGGATTCTAGGCTTCGACATTTTGTCCGGGAAGCAGAGCCGGCTGCATCCCTGGAAGACACTCTGGAGCATGATTGCCCTGTGCCTAATGCAGCTGATGATGGCTGCCTTCGTCTTCCAGAATCTCGAGGACATTGAAAAGGTGACGGATGCGTTGGCGGGAATGCTCAACAACAACTTGGCCCTGTTCAAGTTTGGACTGATGATGTGGCTGCACAGAGACATAAGCAGGATAATTAATAAGCTACGGAATATTCTGACAAGAGGTAATTAAAACTGTTTTATATATGCTTCAAATTATTAGTTTTGAATTTGTAGAGTGCGAAAGTGAGATTCCAGCTCACATTATAGACCAGGAGAACCGGCGGGAACAGCGTATAAGCGGCTTCTATTCAAACTGTTTTCTTCTAGCCGGAATTTTAAGCTCTTTAAAGCCCATTATGAATGTTGGACTAACCTACTTCATCACTGGTGAACTGCAGCTGGACATAAATGTTCCTTGCGCGTAAATTGGTCTCATCAACTCTAACAACTTTAATCTGATTCCTTTCCCACTTTCAGTTATCCATGGGACAATGAGAAGCCCTTAAACTTTCTGTTATCCTGCGTTTTACTAACAGCCGCCAGCCTCGGTGTCGTTTTCCCCACAGTCTGCATAGATACTCTAATCATTTCTTTGGTCTACAATTTAGTTGCTCTCTTCAAGACGGCGCAGCACAAGATTCAGTTCTTTGCTGGGAAATCGCTGGAGGAATCACAGGAAAAACTACGCGATACTCTGCATCTCTACAAAGTGGGTCTTGACATTACCAATGCAATGACACAATACTTTCGCATCCTCATCTGCATTCAGCTGGTGATGGCCTCCATTCACTTGTGCGTCCTCAGCTACACACTCTCCATCAGCTTTGCCCAGTCCCAGATGCTCTTCTACATCGTGTTTGGCATCGCCATCCTGATTCAACTCTACCTGTACTGTCAGTGTGGCGAGTATCTAAAGACAGAGAGCACTGAGTTCGCCAGAGCCATCTACGATAGTCCCTGGTACGAGGCAACTGTAATCAACCCATCGATTGGCCGTTCTCTGCAAATTGCAATGATCCGAGCTCAAAGGGGAAGTCGCATTGATGGTTACTTCTTCGAGGCCAACATGGAGGTGTTTCTATCGGCAAGTAGTCTAATAATCTATATATATTAAGATTCAAATAATTCTGCATCTATATAAATGTTAAATCAAAACTATGATGATTGATTTCCTGTCTCTTTTTTACAGATTGTCATGACGGCCGGGTCTTATTTCACTTTACTACAGTCACTTTCTTAATCGAATCTGATTAATTAATGCAAATATTATTGCTAGTTACATAGACGACACTTTAGCCTTTCATTATAATCTATATTATTCAGTGCAAGTTAAGTCACCAGCGAATTACACTCTCTCTAAAATGCATACTCACACACTCCTGATTTATTAATGTGACGTGTCTGTAAATCAGAGGGCTTATAATCGTTTAAATTGTGTGTAAGCTGCAATTATTTTTGCATTATTCCTACAGTGGGTACTGATTAAATGCAACGCTGATTCAAATCTTTGCTTAAATTAGTAACTTTCTGATTTGTTTATTAAAATTCAACAATTATTATTAAATGACATACACAAATGTAACTTTCAAAAAAGTATTTTATTAATATTATAAGTTGGAAATGTGGAGATCTTTTTTTGTAGACAAACTGCATTCTAATTAAATGGATTAAAATCATTAAATATTCATCAATTTGTTGTACTGCAAAACTCGACTATAAAAGCCGTAATCGATTGGGAAACGCACAATTTGTTAATTGAAATTGTAGAATGCACACGCTGACCGAGGATTTTCTCAAGGTGCAGAGAATATACTTTCGGCTCCTAGGATTCGACATAGTTGAGGGCAATAATCGTTGGCTGCATCCCTGCAAAACATTATGGGCCTTGATTTCGCTGGCCGCAGTGCAGCCGATGATTGTGGCCTTCAGTGTGCAGAATGTGGAGAACGTGGACAGACTGACAAATGCCCTGGGCTCAACACTGGTCAACATCTTGGCCCTGTTCAAGTTTGGCTTAATCATATGGCTGCACAAGGACTTTAGGCAGCTAGTTGCCCAATTTCGGATTATTCTCTCAAGAGGTAAGCGCCTAGAATTATTCTATAAGCCTGTCAAGACCCTGTAGCTAAATTGTAGAAACGGTCTATCGAGTTTGTTTACAAAAAATGAAGAAGTTGTTTGATAAATATTGTACGCGAAAGTTATTAAAAATACAGTAAAAAATTATATTTACTTTTAAATCCTTGTACTTAATTTATTTAAGTCAACCAAAGCCTGAAAAAAATGTATTTGAGACAAAAATTCAAATAAAAATTATATGTGCATAAGATACCTGTTAAATATTGATTAGTAATCATAATCATTAGTAATTAGATTATTTTTGTTTAAAAGTCGAACTATTGACTAAATTACGATTATTTTCGATTTTGTCCAATTATTTAATGATTACGATTACAAAAAATCAAAAATAATCTAAAATTATTACAATTATTCAAAAATAATCAGAAAAAATAAAATATAATAAAAAATAATTTTTCTGATTATTTCGGACTATTTCTGATTACTTTTGATTATTTTTGATTATTTATGACTATTTAGTAAAAATCAAATTATTTTAAATTTTCACAATCAAAGTTGCCAAAATAATCAGAAAAAATCAGAAATAATTCCAAATAATCAGAAAGATAATTTTTGATTATTTTTTATTTTTTCTGATTATTTTTGAATAATTGATTGATTAGTAATTCTAATCGAAATTTAACAGGCATGGTTTGTAAGTATACATATATGCAAATTAAAGTTGAAATGATCAATTAAAGAAAATTTAGAAAAATTAAAAAAAAAGTTGAGTGGTTTACAGAATGAGTACATGGTCTCTCACAGTCATGCTCTAACGACGAAATACAGCCCTTGCTAACAAATTAAAGTTGTTACTTGCAGAGTGCGACAATGAGGTCTCGGCCATCATCATAAGCCAAGAGAATAAAAGGGAGCAGCGTGTTAGCGGCTTCTACAAGAACAGCTTTATGCTCACTGGAGCTTTATCCTGTCTGATGCCCGTTGTGAGCACAGCAATCTTCTACTCTCAGACTGGAGAGATGCAGCTGCAACTGACCTTTCCCTGCATGTAAGTTGAGGCTATAAATCCAATTTTATGACGAACGATATTCAATTAATTGTAGGCATAAATTATTCCTAAAAAAAAGTTTGGCATTCGGTACATTGCACAATAAGCTCCCGATTCTTTTTACCTAATAAAAAACCTTTTTTTGCAGAATGACAAACTTATTTTTGTTAATAATTTAGATCAGTGGTGGGCACGCAGTGGCTCCGGGAGCAGCGAGTGCTCTCAACTATTTTTCTGTCTACTGTTGTAGTTGTTATTGTTGTGCTCGCGAATTCAGATTTCGTGCCCACCGCTGATTTAGATACAGAATTTAATATCGTTCGTCACAATTTAATATAGTTCGTCACAATATTGGACATCAGATATTTTGGGACATGGAAATGTTTTCTTCAGAAGAATTTTACTCGTAAAGATGTTTTTTTTATTTATTTCTTGTAGTTATCCTTGGGACAATGGAAAGCTGCACAATTCGCTGTTCTCGTATATTTTGTTGGTGAGTGCCAGTTTTGGCGCTGTCCTGCCCACAATCTGTGTGGACACATTCTTCGCAGCTCTAAGCCACAATTTGGTCGCCCTGTTCAAGACGGCGCAGCATAAAATGCAATTATTTGGAGTCGAGACGCTGGACGAGCTGCGTCTTCGTCTGGATGAAATCCTGCAGCTTTACAAAAGCAGCCTGGAATTAAGTGATGCCTTGAATCGATACTTTCGCCTAATCATCTGCATGCAGTTGGTGGTCGCCTCTTTGATTCTGTGTGTGCTCAGCTATACCCTGTCCGAGAACTACGCCGAGCCCCAGATGCCCTTCTACGCCGTGTTCACACTCACCGTGTTGTTCCAGCTCTACATTTACTGCCACTGTGGCGAGTATCTTAAAACGGAGAGCAGAGAATTCGCCAGGGCCATCTACGACAGTCCCTGGTACGAGGCAACTGCTGTCGATCCAGAGATTGGCCGTTCCCTGCAAATCTCAATGATCCGAGCTCAACGAGGAAGTCACATTGATGGCTACTTCTTCGAGGCCAATTTGGAGGTGTTTCTATCGGTAAGTACCTTAACTTTATAACTGAAATTATGTTACTTCTGAGTTCTGTTTTACAGATTGTTAAGACGGCCGGTTCATATTTTGCTTTGCTACGCTCAATTTCTTAATGGTAGAACTCTAATGACAATAAATAATAAATTAATTAATCAATTCATCAATTTTAATAATAAAATTACCTTAGTCGAGCTTACTGACTGTGTTTTGGTTATTGTTTAAAACGGACTACTAAATCATGTAAATGTTTTAATTGTTTATGAAGATATTTTTCTTACTATAGCTCGACTATAGCTTTGTTACTTTATTTTATTAATATTAATTTTTTTTTTTTGTTCGTTTTTAACTTTTATTTTGCTGTACTTATCAGCATAAATTCTCTATGAATTTATTTTGTGTGCTGATCTGTTGAAATTTTTGCCAATAAACGGCATGTGAAATTAAATAGAAATGATAAGGGCTATTCAAATTTCTATTGGGTGAACTAAGTTCTAATCACTAACATAAAACTAGCGTTAAACACTAAGCATATACACACTCATATATCAATGCACCTTTTTACTAAGTGTTAAAAAAATTTGAAAAAAGACTTGGAAACGCTTTGTCAATTCCAAAAGCTTTCAGTCTTTTAGAAAGAGGCTTGGCCTGTGGATCGCGCCCAAGCTCAATAGATTTTCGAATCAAAAAGTTTTGCAATACGAATAAATTTCGTAATTTAAAAAGTTTATTCTTTGAGCTGACTGTAACAAAATTGAAGCAGGTGAGTCAGTTCCGTATGTGATGGCATCATATCATTTAAAACGGAACATATTAACTATGTAATATTTGTAATGCATTTGGCGATTCATTGACATTAATAAAATTAGTGCCTATGAAATAATAATAAACTATATTTGAATTTTTAAAGTACTTAACGTTTTTATTTTGGCATACAAAATTAAACTAAAAGTTTAATTTTATTGTATTGTTAATTCAGGCTTTAGAAAATTACAATTTTAAAAAATCTAGAAAAGTTAAGTGAATTTTTCTCATTCATTCAATGCATTTTTTTCTGAAAATATTTCAAATTGTTACTTTTATTTTTTGCAGGCATGTCTTGGAAGGGGTTGGAGTGTCGGTTTTGGCCGATCTTTATCCTTATAATAGGACTGATAGCTGGTCATAGTTCCGCTAACATTTGTCCAGCGGAGTGTGAGTGCAGAAAACAGAATGATTATTTCAGGGCGGACTGTTCCCGCCGAGGACTCAGTGAATTTCCCAACTTTGGCAGTCTGCCCATTGAATCCTTAAACTTGTCGGGCAACAATTTCAACGAGTTTCCCCGGCAGTACTCCGAAATAGAGTCACTTAGGCGTCTTGATCTGTCCAACAACCATATAGATAAACTGGATGCAGATGCGCTTCAAGGTTTCAATTTGCTGGAGGTTTTGCTGTTGGCCAATAACTTAATAGCCAGTTGGTCAGATATTCATTTAAAAGAACTGCCGAGCCTGAAATTCATGTCACTGGCCAATAATGATTTATCGCAGCTGGAGCGATTATCCACAGTTCCTTTAGTGCTCCTCAATCTCAGTAACTGCAGCCTGCCAAATATTGATTTGTCCTCTCTTTCGGATTCTCTGACAGAATTAGATTTGTCACACAATCCGGCACTGAAGCCCAACTTTGGTGTAAATCAATTTAAGTACCTGCATTGGTTGGACTTGTCCTATTGCAAACTTGATACGATAGATTTCAGTAATTTACCGGATCTTGTCACATTAAATCTGAGAGGTAATGCTTTGGAATCAATTGATGCAAAAACCTTCGCTAATAATCGACGTATACGCAATCTGTATCTCTCCGAAAATAATCTACGTATGATAGAAGGCGAAAGTTTAAGTTTGTTAAGCTTTCTCAGCGAATTACATTTGAATGGCAATCAATTGACGAGTCCCATAAATTCTTCCTATTTTGGGGACAACAAGTCACTCAAAAAAATCTGGCTAGCCGATAATCCCTGGATATGCGAAGGTCAATACTTTTCAGTCCTTGGACTCCATCAACTCCGCACAGCTGAGGTCTTACATTTTAAAAAGTAATTCATACAAGAACTTAGACTAATTTATTATGTTTACTTCAGATAATGGACTACGATAATCTGCGATGCCACTCACCTCCAGTAAATAATCAAACAATTTTGGAAAACAAATGCAGCAGCGATGGGACAATGTTTTGGTTATCGATAATTCTCAACATGTTTGGCATCTTGCTATTGACTTTTTCTATATTGTATAAGAGTTGCAAGCGAAAAAATTGTGGCACAAATGACGAAGGTAAATCTAAATACAATATTCACTTATTGAGTCAAAATAAATGTCCTATATTCCTTTTAGATGAAGTCCAATTAAGTAAGCACTTTGATAAAAATCTTCATCAACTCTGCAGCAACATAATCACCGATAATGTCAAACTCTCCACCGATCCCAAAAATTTTAACCTACCATCTGAAATTACTGTCTAAATTCTAAACCGGTTTTTTTTGACAACTCGTTTATGTTTTGTCCACTAAGTCCATACCAATTAAACAGATTTAAATTTTAAAATAAGACACTTTGTAATATTCAAAGAAATTTTAATTTTATAATTTGTACATTTCAAATTATAATTTTTCATAGTCTTTATGTGTCATCATAACTTGTTCAAAATTTAAATTATATTCTTTCCAAAATATTCCCTAAACTTTGCAAACCAAAAATATCTTATGAAAGTAATAATGAAATAAATGAGTTTCGGGCAATATTTGTTTTATTGCCAAGCAATGCAATTATTATCGTACGACATTTAACAATCCAAATAAACTTAAATTAATTAGGCACTTACATAAATCTTAAATCAAAACTGTGATGATTGATTTCCTGTATTTTTTTTTGCAGATTGTCATGACAGTCGGGTCTTATTTCACTTTACTACAGTCACTTTCTTAATTCTTATTTAGTTCACTGTCTCTTTGCACTCTCTCTAAAATTCTTACTTGAGTTTATTAATATTTCCTCATTTTGTTCGTTGTTAGCTCTTCTCTCTGTGTACTTATCAGCATCGCTTGTTAATGAATTTATTCTGTGCACCGATCTGTTGAATTTTTTGCCAAAAAGCGACAATTAAGGCGTGAAATTAAAATGAAATGATAAGGGCTATGTCATTTCAGTTTTTATTGATAAGCTGCTGGGTGAAGTAAATACTGAGCACTAAAACTAGCATTACTTACAATAAATTATGTCTAGCTTGGTATATATATTTATACATATAGTAAAATATAGAATAGTATGTGTATGTGTGTGTGTGTTCTATAAACTAAAAAAAAAATTAGAAACGCTTTGTCAATTCCAAATGCGTTCAGTCTTTTGGAAAGAGGCTTCGCCTGTGGATCGCGCCCAAGCTCCATTGATTTTCCAATTAAAAGTTTTGCTTGACGATCGCTCTATTAATATTTATTGATATCGGTGTGGATCCTCAGTGTTTGGTGCTCCAATTTCGATTTAAAGAAAGTACAAAATCAATAAGATTCGTGCTCGAGCTGCCTGTAACAAAACTTGACACAAAATTGAGGCAGGTGAGTGACTTCCATATTAAAGACATTAGATCGCAGAGATTGACCCAATTAAATATGTTATATATTTAATGCAATTGTTTATTCATTGACATTGATGAAAGTAGTGCTATTGTAATAAGTTAATATTTTTGAGTATTCAAAGTACTTAACACTTTTATTTTGGCATAATAAATGAAATAATTTGGATTTAAAAAGATTTTAAGTAATTTAACAAACTATTAATAATAAAATAATAACAAATTTAAATTAAAAAAAAGTGAACTAAAATTTTCTCAATCATTTAATAAATATTTTGTATGCTTTGCAGGCATGACTGGCTTTAGGTATGATCCCTGGTTTTGGCCGATCTTTATCCTGATAATAGGACTGATAACTGGTCAAAGTTCAGCAGTCGATTGTCCAGCGGAGTGCGAGTGCAGTCAAAACTACCTTTATTTTGCGGTGGACTGTTCCCATCGAGGTCTTAGTGAATATCCCGAACTTGACAATGAGTCCGTGATTCACATGGACTTGTCGGGCAACAGATTCAAGGAGTTTCCCCGGCAGTACTCTAATATTAGTAGACTCTCGTATCTGGATCTGTCCCACAACTATATAGATAAACTGGACGTGGATGCGCTTAAAGGTTTCACATATCTTTCGGGTTTGTCGTTGGCCAACAACTCGATAACCAGCTGGGCAGATATTAACGCCAACGTGTCATTTACGCATGCGAAAAGTCTGTTCTCTCTCAACCTACGTGGCAATCGTTTGGGCACATTTGGATTTGATAATGAACTGATTAGCAACACAATATTGGACCTGGATATTTCATCGGCCCACATCAACACTGTGAACAACAATTGGAAAGATCAGCTGCCGAGACTAAATACATTAAATATGGCCAATAACAACTTGTCGCAACTGAGGCAGTTAACCTTTCCAGACAAATTAAAGGATCTTCGTCTTAGTAACTGTAGCCTACAACAAATCAATGTATCCTCTAATAATCTGAAATATTTGATTCTATCATATAATCCAGCAATGCAGCTTAACTTTAGTGACATACAATTTGATAAACTATACGAGTTAGACTTATCCTACTGTAACCTCGATAAGATAGATCTCAGGAACGTGCCTAATCTCAGGAAGTTGCGTGTGCGAGGCAACAATTTTGAGTCTATTAATGCAATCACCTTTGCTAATAATTCAGATATATATTACTTGGATCTGTAGCTTAAGGCCTTACTTGCTAAAGCTCTATGTTGACTTATAATTTTACATTGTAGATAAACTGTTTATAAATAAATAAATAAATTACTTGAATCTGTCTGAAAATGATCTACGTATGATAGAAAGCGAAAGCTTTAGATCGTTAAAGCTTCTCGAATACCTAAATCTGTAGTATAATAAGATATTCAAATTCATGAAAGCCTGATAAGTAGCAATGACATACTAGGCGATCTAGATTTGAGCCACAACAACATTCAGAAGATGCCGAAGATCATATTCACATCGCTAAAATACCTCAACTTGAGCTGGTGTAATATAACCACAATTGAAAGCACTGCCCTGTCAAATTTATCGGCTATCGAGACTTTAGATCTGTCACATAACTTGATTAGTGACATTCCCTATCAATTGGAATTTAAATTTCTAAGGTATTTATCAATCACAACTTTAAATCGCTTTATACAAATAATAATAATGAAATCGACGAGTTTCGAGCAATATTCGTTTTATTGCATAGCTTGCGTTATCGTACGACATTTAACAATCCAACTTATATTATGTACAAAACATATTTTACACAATTCGTTAAGGTCTAGGTAGATGTGAGGACTGGAAACTTGAAAGCATGGAAAATGCATAAATACACACATTAAATGCTTGTGAGTGTGGAAACATGAAGGTGTGTGTGTGTCTGTGTGTGTGTGTGTTTGTTTTAGAGTAAATTAAAGTACAGTGAAGAAGCAATAAGAGGTCTGTGAATCTGTTTGCTGAGCCTGTTGCCCCGAAACTCCATCGAAAATGCTATCATACAAGTTAATCCAATTTTAAACAATTAATTTCCACGGTCACAACAATTATTTGAAGAATCGGCCGGGCCCGCCAGCGGGGCGGGGAACGGGCGGTGGGGTGGGAATATGAGCACCTTCGGCGCGGAATCCATTCTCATCGGCGATATACGTGATGGTGTACACAATGCCATCGGGGCCAGTGTACGAGTACGAGCCTTGCATCACCTGAAATGCAATTAATTTAAAGTGCCTCAAAGTATGCAACATGTTCTCTTCAAGTTCATTAGGCAGCTCTCAAAAGGCAGCAATAAAACTCACCTGAGCCTCGATCTGTGAGCCGGGATTCTTGAGGTAACCCGCCTCATCGGCGCGAATGCCGTTGCTCGTCTCATAGCTGTTGAACAGAGCAATTGTCAAAAACATAATAATATAATTCTTAAAGAAAAATATAATTAACAAATTATAGTTATTTATAACAGAAATATTATTTAATATTCATATATTTATCCATACTTACATACAAGCCAATAGTAAGCAACTACTTAAATGCTTTAATAAAATTTATTTAATTAAATTAATTGTTTTTCTTTATTTAAGTATTTAGTCTAATCTTCTTTCTGTTAGTACTCCAAAATAATAAATTAGGGAAATACATATGTTTATAACACACTTTGTTTTTAATTTTTATATTATTAATAATTATTTAAATTTAATAGTTTTTCTCTGCTTTACTAATACAGTCGAACTTCCCTAACTCGAATCACCATTATCCACGAAAAAAGTTCGAGTTAGGGAGACTTCGAGTTAGGGAATTTTTTTTTTTAGTTTTTTAAATGAAACTACAATTTCATTCATTCATAAATACATTTCAAATTGAAAACTTTTCTTGTTATTTTCAACAAAAAAAATTTCAGTTTGTTCAAGACCTGTCGATATTCTCAAAAATAGGTTTTATCGCTCTTTTGCTGTATCCAGAAGACATTCCCGAATCAAATGACATAATTAATTTTCCATTTTTTAATATAATTTAAACTGGTCCACTTTTCAATTTCTTAACAAATAAGTTTAAAGAGATAAAAATTTGAATACACGTGCTGGTGCCATGATAAATATTATTGAGCTGGTGCGCTGACAAAGAAGTACATTTCGAACATCTTTCCTATAGCAATTTCACAAGCCTAAAAAATTGTTGATGCAATATTTTATCATATTACATCACCATATGTTAATGTACATCAATAACACATATCCAAACGATCCGTTAACAAAAGCATAAAGCAGAAAAGAAAAAAAAATTCAAACTTTATTGGAGATTTTCCCGAAAAATTCGACTTACAGAAGTACGGGCCAATATTTTTGTTCGAGTTAGGGAGAATTTCGAGTTAGGGAAGTTCGAGTTAGGGAAGTAGAATTGTATGGAATTTGCCTAGTAAACGCTATTGCCACTCGATTTTGTTCGAGTTAGAGAAACTTCGAGTTAGGGAAGTTCGAGTTAGGGAAGTTCGACTGTATTTATAGTCTGTACTTTTACATTATAAATCTTTTTGTTTTTTTTATGCATACTTAGCTTAAAACAACAACTCAATATAATTTTAATAGGAATGCAATTTAAAGTCATTCAAATATTTAATTATAATTAGCTTATTTACAGCGATCAAAAATTTTTTAGTAATATGATAAAAAGTTGCGCAAAAAAAAATAAATAAGATCCCGATGTTATTTTAAATTTTAAAACATTTCTAAATAGCTAAAAAGTAAAAATTAAGAAACCAAAAAGAAATCTATTTTCCGAAACAAATTAAAAAAATTAATAATAATTATCGTTTCCACTACCGTAGCTTATACATATTATATTATTGACATTAACAACTCACTTGTACTGATAGGAGCCATCCGGGTTCGAATCAAAGTTCTGCTTCAAGATCACAGCGTTCGCATCGAACGAGTTGGAACGCGGCTGCGGCAGACCGCGCTGCGGCTGCGCTGCGACTGCGCTGAGGCAGCAGAGCGCAAGGGCGGCGACGAAGGCGTAGGAGGAGGAGGAGGAAGAGGTGAGCATCTGCATGACCTTTTTGTTGTTGTTTTTGATGTTGGATGGGGCGCCGGCGCCAGCATCAAAAGCAGGGAAGACAAGCGAATTAGATGATTGATAGATTGAGACATAACATTACATTGATTATTTGACTGCGTAAATTTATTGACCTTTATGAAGCAGAGCTATTGATTGTCGTAATTATTACATGATCGTTGTTATAATTGGCATTAATCTTTGGAGTTTTCGAAAGTTAATCTGAATGGCAATGAGATGGTCTTAGCTTGGGAAACTATGCCATATGACATGGCAATATGGGAATCTTCTGAATGGAATGTAAATTTTAAAGTTATGTAATAATTCATATTTAAAACGTCTTTGGGAATTCTTAACAAATCACAGATGTTTTGTGTAGAAATTAAAGAATCATTAGAAATTTCTAAGAAATGTCCCTTTAAAAGCGAAACAGTTAAATTATTTAAAACAATTATTTCATTGAACATTTAACTTAAGGATCTCTTTAACTTTTTACTATTGTTTCCAAAAAAAAGAAGAATCTGTTTATTTATAATAAGGTAATCCCAAATCACGAAAACTGCAAACAAATTATAACATTTCTTAAGAAATCAAACATCTATCATGAAATTTAATGTAACTAGACTAAGTTTTCAAATGTATACTCCTTAATGTAGCCGAAAGCCTCTGCAGCTAGCGCTATACCTTTTTTTCTTGTTAGTTTTAGTTTTTTTAAGCTTAACTATCAATGTTAATAAATAAATAAATAAATAATAAGGTAATACTAAATAGAGAAACTTCTGAGGTGCTCTAAAAATCTTGAATTCTCATAATATGTCATATCATCGATAATACTTCATTTTGAAATTCTATCCTCATATCTTTAGTAAGGAAATTAAATAGTATGTATCCTTTTAAATATTTTCTAACTCATCTAAAAAGGTTTCGAAAAGATTTGTTTAAACGAACTGTGAACTATACAGCGTTCTATAAGTTATATCAGACTTTTACATACATCGAATCAAAAACATCACTCCACAATAATATATTAAAGTCCTTTAAGTCAAAAACTAACATTTTTAAAATTTAATCTAGCATAAAACTCTCTGATACAATTTGAACCAAACTCGCAGGACTCTACAAGGATATCAAAGTAGTTTTAAAATATATTTTGATACGTTTTTTGTGAATAATCCTTTTCGTTTGCTATTTGAATTCCTTTGATGGCAAATATTAAGTTCACAATAACTTGAGCACAGCACAATTAGAACTCACTTTGAATTTCGCGACTCGTTTCGTGTTGGGAATTTGTGTAGTTGTTATTAGAGCTGGCGTCTGCGCTTGGAAGGCTCGTCAAAACTGTTTTGACTTGTATGCAGTTGGCTCAAACGTTTTTATACCAAAAATGCATTGCATTCACTGCAGCAGCAGCAGCAGCAGCAATCGAAGCAGCAGCGACGTCGACAGCGGCAGCATCCGTAACGAGAGCAGCGACGGCAGCAATCAAAATAAGTCGACGAAGAAGAAGAAGAAGCAGGAGTAGAAGAAGAGGGCGAAGAATGAGAATAAGAAGAAGAAGAAGAAGAGATGGCAACTTGCCCATTTGACAGCAACGGAATCGGAAGAAGTTGAAGTTGCCGCTGTAACATGCGGCGTATGCGCAACGAGTTTCAAATGCAAATGGGCGTTGCGCATACGCCGTGTATAACAGAGTATGAGTATGAGTGTGAGTATGAGTGTGAGTGTGAGTGCAGTAAATATCAGCTACCAGACTCATTCAGTGTGTGTGTGAATGGCACGCCAAGTTGTCTGGGTATTAATTTATGTGAATTAGCAATACGAAGTTCATTTGATTAGCCCACGCTGAATGTGAATATGAGTGTGAGTATACACCCTGAAAATAAAACGCGTAATTAGAATAGATACACTCATATTATTTGCAGACTATACTTTATAAATACTTTATACGCAAATTCAAAATTAGTCGTTCAATTTAATAACAAAATATTTTATGTTAAATTTGATATATTTCAAATATTTTATTTAATAAGAAAACTTTTTAATTATAGTGCAGATATTTTTTTCGCTGAGTGTATGGATGCTTATGCGATTCAATTTGCGATGCGCCGCAATAGGCAATAATTTGTTAATTCAAATATTAATTAAAAGATTAATACTCGACAGTTGAATAGATGTTGCAATTGCCTCGCTTGATGAATCGCCAATCGAATAGCATTCGAATCAGATTCCACTGACTTTAAAGAATATAAGTATTTTTTTTATTATTGACATTTGGTTTGCTAAGCCGCAGGGCGGGGATTGCCAACAAAATCTAATATAATATAATATAATATAATATTTGCCCACTTGTTGTGGACTACAAAATTGTGCATTGAATGCGCAGTTAAAATGTTTCTTTTTGTTTCATTGTTTGCCATTGTTTGTGGATGCATCAGCATCATCATTATGATCATCATTTGTGGCATCAGCTGCTGTGCAGGAAACCAAACAATTTAGACATTTGCAGCGCTTTATGGCCATTAAAAGTTGGCCAATTGCTGACCAGATGCAGATGCTGTGCTGTGTTGTGCTGAGAGTTGAAGTTGCATTTGCCACTCCCTCTTGCACCAGTTCCCACTAAAGGTGAACTAAATGACATGCAAGGGATTTTAGACCAGGAATGGGGAGAGGGAGAGGGCGGAGAGGGGGGCAGTTGGTTAGTTATGCCGGCCGGCGCAAACAAATTGCAATTTTCGGCTTAAACTTTAAACTTTTACAGACTGTTTTTTGCCAGCGAGAGCAGCGTGTAGGAAATGTCAGTTGCAATTCATAAAAATTGCAGCAATAACTGCAGCCACAGCAACAGCAACAACAACAACAACCAGTAACAACAGCAACAACAACCAGCAACAACAACAACAATAAAGAGTGCGCGATGATCACGAACATGCCATGATGAACATCGCGCGAGATTAACGCGCCTCCAACAACAACCACAACAGCAGCAACAACAGCAACAACAGCAACAGCAACGACGACGCCTTCTCCAGCAGCACCTCCCACTCCCACTTCCCCTTCCCCCTGCCCGCTCCCACTAGAGCGTTGCCACCCTTTTTTAGTTGCTGTGCGCTTGAGTTCAGTGGGTCTTAGACCCTGTACCTCAAAAACATATAAAGGGTATAACAAGTTGTGTAAAAAGCAGAAGTTATCCGTCACTGATACTGCAAAATTACCATCCTCTAAAATGAAATGTTTTCGTACAAATATACTTTCTCTTTACAATAGAACTTTATGTGAACAAAATACAAACTAGAAACAATCTAAATATTAAAATGAATGGACTATTTCAAAGATAATTTGTTCAAATTTAAATGACCTTTGGTACCTTTTTATTGTATTTAGAATTTTATCTTTTTTGTTTAAAATGTTACATTTAAGATTAAAAAATGTTTGTGACTAAACAGGTTAAGCTTGTTATCAAATTTAATCGTTGACTTTATTTTATTATAATTTATTTTTTACACAATATGTACTGGGTGTCTCACTGTCGAGTTCGCTCGCCTGCCGCCGTTTCAACGAGTTTCCTTTCGACTTGAATTTGCTGCATTAGCTGGCCGCCTTTTTAGCTGGCCTTCGTCTTCATCTTCGACCGCATCTTTCGCTCTGCTTAAGTGTATTATTCACATTTGACATACAGCCTCTCCCCCACCCCCCCTTTCGTCTCTGCTCTTTAAGTATTCGTACTTGTATTTGCAATGGTTTCACACTCCCATTACAGTTTACATTACATTACAGACTCGCTCTCCGAGAAGTTTCCCGTGTGCCCAGTGCCCATCACAGATTCAGATTCAGTTTCAGTTTCAGATTTAGATTCAAATTCAGTTTCAGACTCATTCAGAGTAATGAATGAATCGCATGTGGTGGCATCGCCTTTGTTGTTGTTGTTGTTTGCGAATGTTATTCATTTCTCTGATTCAATCTGATTCATCAGCATCTTAAGTGCGCTTAATATGTAGCTTAATTTATGCATCTTTGTTTACTTTTTGTTATGTTGGCCAAGCTGCGAGTTGCCAACAATACCTTACCAACCTTATGCTAATTACAGTGCAGTTTCCGAAACATTTTCATACAATTTTCATTTATTACAATTATTTTGCTTGCCAACTAGCCAAATGACAAATTGATTTTTTTGACAGTGACGAAATTATTAGATTAATTTTTTTAAAAATAAATATTTGATATGTTTCATATATAAAAATATTCAATAAATCTAGGGCAAGAGAATTGAGCATCGAAGAAAAACTAAAGCATCTTAATTTTACTGTCATGATCCTGAGGCTGTAAAACAGTTTGTTGGTTAATTTTTGTAATTTAAAAACTAACAGATAACCTAATATTTCTGAGCCTAGAATCTTCAGATATATTTGAATTTTATAAATTTTATTAAATTGAACTTTACTAAATTGTTTAATTCATTATAATTTACAAAATATTCCACAGCAGCACTCTAAATAATTTAAAGTTATTCTTTTATTGGTTCGTTTAGAGTGTTCTCTGTTTTTTTTTTTTAAGTGTAGGAGTGATGGATTTGTCAGCGTTGCAAACGCGTTTGTGACGTAGATGAATTAAAAATCAACATGTTTTGCGGAATCCGTAAGCCGAATTCCGAATCATTTCAGTTCATATCTGAAATCTGATCCAAGTGAGAAAGAATCTTGAGATATATTTGCATGCTGTAATCAATGGGACCCAAATCATTTAGTCAGTTCAGATTCAGCATCATCAAGTGAATCAAGCGTCGAATCGTCATCATAATATCTTGGCTATTTATGTTTTACCACTCGCTGAATCATGAATACTCGCAGCTATGCAAATTCGTTGGTTGTGAGTGTTTTATTAAAGCACATTGGCTACGTTTCTACAGAATTTCTTTCATTTTATTTTTGGGGTTTCTTTTCTTATGTTTTTTTTTTGGTTTTTTTCTTGTGGATAGAAACGTAATAGATGCTAATTTTATTTTGGCAGCTGCTATAAAAGCCGCGGTCTTTGGGCTTCTAGAGTCAAGTTCAAAGACAAAGTTTGTGAAGAAAACATGTTGAAGATCGCCATCTGTCTGTTTGTCTGCCTGGTGGTGGCCAATGGCGCCACAATTGGACGCGTGGCCGATGCCACCGTCACTGAGAAGCCATTCATTCCAGTGCTGAAGTTCGAGCGGGATCAGCAGCCGAATGGCAACTTCCAGTTCTCCTACGAGGGCGCCGATCAATCCTCCCGCAGCGAGATTGGACACCTCGAGAACGAAGGCACCGAGGATGAAGCCCTCGAAGTTTCTGGATCCTATCGCTACATCGATGCCGATGGACAGGAAATAGAGGTTCATTATACCGCTGGCAAAAATGGCTTTGTGCCCATTGGCACCAACATTCCCAATGAGATTTCGCTGTTGGCCAAGGCAGCTGCCGATTTGCCCAACACATCCTACGAGGAGGAACAGGAGCTGAAGCTGAAGCAACGTCGTTCCCGTTCTGAAAGGCAGGAAACTAAAGTGGAAGCCAAACCAGAACTGAAGACTTCAGAATCACAAATTGTTCCTGTTCAGGTGTTGGTTGAGGCAACGCCTGTCAAGGTAGAGAAACAGCAGGAGAAGGTCGAGAAGGTCGACAAAGTGGAGAAGGTCGAGAAGGTGGAGAAGGTGGAGAAGATCGAGAAAGTGAAGAACGTCGAGAAAGTGGAGAAGGTCGAGAAAGTGGAGAAGGTCGCGGCCAAGAGCTCTTAAGGCGATTGCTTAATCACTAGTCTGAATTTATAGTATTTAACTATTGTTAGTCTTACACATTTAAGCAATTTTCAAAATACAAAAACGAAGAAATAAATCATAATTAATGAAACATATATTCTGTTTTCTTAGCTTCGAAGCAAAGCATTGAGTCGAGGGCTTCTTCTCATTTTATCATCGAAGCTTATTAAAAATGTATCTACGAAAACATCAAAAAAAAAATTCACATCTGCAAGTAAATGCAATTTGTAATCAAAACAACTTTATGCTAATTAACTAATAATGATGTCATAAACTTTATGAGGCCGTCAATTCGTTGGTGATGAAACTTCAAATGGTTGAGTTCATTTTTGTAGTTGTTGTTGCTCTGATAATAACAAAAACAAATATTTTCTAAAGAGAAGTAAGTTTCAAGTTAAAGATCTCGAACAAAAAATATTCTAAGGGTAATTTATTTTGAAAACTTCATCAAATTTATTCTAATCTGAAAGTGAATAAATTTCGAATGTTATTAATATCGCATTAATTGTGATTCTTTCTTCATAATGTCTGCAGAATTATTTACTTAATTAATCATTTGAATTCTGTTGATTGATAATGAGGCTGAAGAGCACAAATAATGATGGATTAAAGCAATAAGTCTCTGTCTAGTCTAGCACCTTTGGGTGCGTTGTTTAACAAAGCGAGGCTCTGCTGTGTCGATTGCGTCTGCGATTGTGTTAAGTTGATTGTCAAGGTCTTTTGCGTCGGGAATTTCTAATTTTTCCAAGTCCCAGATCTTCGCATATCTACGAGATGCAAAGCACAGATGAAGAAGAAGTCAAAAAGCACGAGCCACAAATTATTATGTAGTTTTTTGTTATTAATATTCAAGCGAGTCAGTGTTGTGAGCTTAGCTTATTTAACGCCAGATTTAGCAGTCAGCTAGTTAAGCTTATTTAACGCTAGACTTGGCAGCTTCAAAAATGCTTTACCTATTTTTTGTTGTTTTTTGTTTGTTCTTTCTTAGAACATTTATAAATTTTTGAAACAAACATAATAAAGGCAATAAATCCCCAATTAAATATTTATTAATTTTTTGTTGTTGTAATTTCTTTTTCTTTTCATTTTGAGCTTATAAGTTTAGTATATTTTACCATGTTTTTATTTGTTTTGTAATTTCTTGTTCTTTTAACTTTCAGCCATTACCTGTTAAATTTCGGTTAGAATTACTAATCAATAAGATTATTTTTGGAAATAATCGTAGTGACTATATAATTCACTGTTGAAGAATTTGTAATTATTTAATGATTGCGATTACAAAAAATCAAAAATAATCTAAAATTATTACAATTATTCAAAAATAATCAGAAAAAATCAAAAATAATCAAAAATAATCTATCAAAAATAATCTAAAATTATTACAATTATTCAAAAGTAATTAGAAAAAATCAAAAATAATCTATCCGTTTATTTTGGATTATTTTTGATTTTTCCTGATTATTTTGGCTTCTTTTGTTGTGAAAACTTAAAATAACCAGAAATAATTAGAAGAAAATCAAAAATAAACCGTAATACTCAAAGAGATTATCTTTGATTTTTTCTGACTATTTTTGAATAATTGTAATAATTTTAGATTATTTTTGAATTTTTGTAATTGTAATCATTAAATATTTGTATTTTAATCATTAGCTCGACTTTCAAACAAATATTATCTAATTACTAATGATTATGATTACTAATCATTATTTAACAGGTATGCTTTCAGCTTTTTCCAGCTATAAAAATTCCGGCAACACTGAATCGAGTACACAATATTGAATATTTTTTGGGGTATCGCTGATTGTTTGTTTATTCAATTATCTCGCTGTCAGTTCACACTTACACAATTATCTCTACATCTTTTGGATTATCTAGTTTTTGCCGTATTCGGCCGCAGATTCGGTTTCATACTTTGGCAAATCCTTGGCGGCTGCAGCGACATCGGAGATCTCCTTGTTGATCACATTGCCCGTGGGCACGAATCCATTAACGCCCGCTGTGTAGTTGACAACAACAGTTTCTCCAAACTCGTTCACATAGGAATAGGATCCATGAACCTCAAGAGCGGGATTTCCCTCAGCGTCGTAGGTGATGTTGCCCTCCTCCTTGCGCTCGATGCCATCGGCAGAGGCATTGTCCACCTGATAGCCGCCATTTGTGTCCTTGTTGATCACTGATTTCAAGATTTGCACGGGCTCAGGTCTTCTGTCCTCCTCATTGACGGGCATGGCCCAAGTGCAGGCAATGAATCCCAGGACAAGCAGTGGTAGCTGCAAAAAAAAACAAATAATAATAATTACAAAATAATAGTTATTAAAAGTTTTAAATTTTTAATAAAACTTTCACTTTATAAGGAATGCAACTTTTTTGTTTTTATTTATAATAAATAATATTATCAATTTGTATAGACCATTTTAAATCAAACCAAAAAATCACAGTTTTTTAAATGAAGCTGATTATTATATTTTCTAATTTAAAAATTTAATTTAAATTGTTTTGTAATAATTGTTAAACACACTTAAAATACACACAACTTCCCAGCTGCAGCTATCCGTTTTTATAATTATTTTAGTATATATTTTATAATAATTATTAGACACACAATTTCCTGACTGCTTTTACTTACGAACTTGAACATCTTTGGGCTGTGCTTTTTGAATTTCACTGAAGTGGAATCTGATTCAGATCACAGAAAGCGAGAGTTTGAATGCAGGGCATTTGTGTCTTGGCTTTTATACGAGTATTTGGCCGTAATCAAATATGTATTTTGTATTTCGACGCCTCTTGCGCTTAAATCGCTTAAACATGCCAAACATGTTTGCATCCCGTTTTATGGCAACTTCGATACGGGTCCAAATTTTAAACGATGCTCGAAATTGCCACACTCTAAATGTCAGGGTCAACATAACTCGAGTGTTCGGCTCTATCCGAATCAGTTGTATTAAGAAATGTGTCAACCACTTGTCCAGACAGACAGACAGACAGACAGACGGACAGCCTGAATTTCAGTGAGTTATTCCAGAGAAACTTCCGCAACGATTCATTGATTCATCTCGAAAGCAATTGAAGCTCTTTTTGGATCGATTTGATAATGATCAATCAGTGCATCGATTGGCAGGTATTATTAAGTTTTTTATTTATTTAATTTATTTACAAAAACATTTAACACAACTTAGGTTAAACATTGTAGCAGAAAGAACAAGAAATATTATCAGTAAAAGTCTTGTTTATAATTTTTATTATTATGATTACTGCTATTAATATTGCCTCTGTTAAGTTTCAAGTTTTTAAATATAGGTTTTATTATTTGTTTATCTGTTTTCAAATTTTTGCATTTTTTTTTATGTTTAATTTTTATCTTATTATTTATACATTTTTTTGTATTATATTTATTTTTTAAATTTTAGTTCAGTTTAGTTTAGTTCATTCATATCGACTATCTTTTTGAATCGATTGACATTGATCGATCAGTGCATCGATTTTCATATTGCAATTACCTTTCACAAATCACAATTGATGCCGCTTCAACCACTCGAGGGTGTTGTGATTAATTGCCACTTGACAGTGGCTCTGTGTGGCATCCACATCCACATCGACATTAACATCAGCAACGACATCAACTACGACATCAACTCGACATCGACATTGGCAACGACACCAAGCCCAGAAATGTTTTCATTTAGCATGTAAAATGTCAGCGCTTTTGTGTAATTCTGCTCATAATTTATTAGCAAGTATCTGAAGCTGCATCTGAATGTAAATCTGAATGTAAATCTGAATGTGAATGTGACTTGTGTGAAGTGACAACTGCAGAGGAGTAACCAGAGTTTAGTCGAAGACATTGGCACATTGACATATTCGTAGTGCCCAGGGCATATCCATATATCCATTTATCCATCTATCTATAAGACGACACCCACTTCTCATGATTCAACTCAACTTCAGAGGTGTGCAAGGCAATTGAATTTTATCTCTACTCACATATATTAGATGTAACTCACAGATAAATGGAATTTTTTTGTGATAACTAATGGCATATCTTTTTTAAAAATATACAACTGAAAATATTTACATTTTAATCACAGTATTTTACGAAATAATTTATTTTATCACGACCATAATTATTTAAATAAATTTTAGAAAATTATAGATTCTATTTTAATATATATGTACAATAATAACACTATATATAGTATATTATCTCCTATTTAAATACAATTCACCAATATTTTACTGTATGTAAATGATAGAAATAAGGTAGATTGTAATATTTAATCACAAATGTTTTAACAAGCAATCGATTAATATTTCAAATAGTCAAAGCAATTGAATATTAATTATACTCAGCTATATTTCATAAAGGGAATAGTTTCAAATGCACTTTCGATATTTATAGCCAAGTATCTGAATATTTTAATGCAAGCCCCTTAAATAATAGTTAATAGAATTCCAATAGTCACACTGCATTTAATCGCTTATTCAACTGCAGGCTTACAATTGATAAATGTCTCAAATTCAAATTCAAATGAGCGGCATAAATAAATGTCAATGCTTTTTATCGCCTCTCCGATATTAATAACATTTATTCAATTAACAAGAATTATGAAAAACAATAAATGAATGAATTACGAATATCTGTAGTTTTCTTGACCAGTAAAAGTAACTGATTATAGGCTTAGAGATTATTCCAAATTGTAGATTCAATATTGAGTCGACATTTGGCAAAGGGCAAAACTAAGGCAAGTTTTGTTAGACATTGCTCTGGGCCAAGTCGCAAATTACCATGTTGTAGTGCCAGAAGAGGGGCAATAAAAATTGCAACAATTTATATTTTTGACAGCCAAGCGAATTCAAAAACAACATACACAAAAACAACAAAGGGAAGGGAAAAAACTCGCATCGTCAAAATTAAATATGTTCACAATGCACATTTTAAAGCTGATGATGAAGCTGAAGATGCCTAGATGAGGTGCACAAAGAGGTGTCTGTTGGCCACTTGGCCACATGGCAACTTGGCCAGTTGGTAGCCAACTTGGCAACTCGGCTACTTGGCCACTTTGGCGCTCCTCGTTGGCATAGTTTGGCGCTGAGCTGGCGCGGATTTGATTTGAATTTATTGGCCAGGCCAGGCAAAAATCTATGCAGCCAGCTTCGCATTGTTTATGAGCCGTTTATTTCGATAATTGTTTGAATAACATTTACAGAAGTGAGTGCAATCAATGCAGCTCGTACACTCAATAATACAACGAGTTGTGTTTATTAAAATCTTTAGCATCTTTAATATTTTTATTCTTATAAATTCCAGTGATAATGTATTAATAATGTATGTAAGTACTAAAAATTAATTTAACCTTTTTCCTAACATTAAATAAATAAACGTTTTTTAGTCTTATTTTCTGTAAATGTCGTTTTTAATTTTAATTTCCTTTTCTTTAATATTTGTATTCATCTAAATTCCATTGAGAATGTATTGAATTAAAATTGTATGTTAGTACTAAAAATAAATTCAATCTATTTCCTAACATTGAATAAAAAAGAATTTTTTAGTCTTATTTTCTGTAAATGTCGTTTTTAGTTTGAATTTCCTTTTTTTTTTTCTATTTCAATTTTTCCATCCGTACTTTGGTATCTGCAAATTTTATTCTAAGTTCATTCATCTTTAAATTTGTAATTCTTCTGAAACTGTTAATGTTTTTCTCAGTGTAACTTAATTCCTTTTGACTACTCGCACTTCTAGAGACTGAACCGCATTGCGAGCCGTCTCTGTGATCTCCCTTGGTATATTTGAGCCCACGGGCACAAAGCCATTTCTGTCGGCCACATAGGTGACCTCCACACGCTCCCCGTTGCTGTCAATGTAGCGATAAACACCAGATACCTCCAGTTCCGTCTCATCCTCATCATCATTTTGATCATGATCATGATCACGAATTTGATTGGATCGCTTCACAATGCCCACCTCTTCCCGGTAGCTGCCATCGGCACCTTCATAGGCAAAGAAATAGGAGCCGTCGTTTTTCTGCTCGGCAACTGATTTAATGATCGGCACCAGCTCCTCCCCCTTCCCCTCCAGCTCCTCAAGCACCCCGCTGCTTATGGAAGCTGACAAGCTGCCATCCAAAGTCAAAGCGAGCGTCAAGAGCAACTGCAAAGATTAAACATTTGAATTAAGTTCTAGCCAGAAACCTTAAGTATTATAAATTTTTAAATATTAATTAAAAATTTTAAATTGATTGCTTTAAATTCCAAAAATATAATTACGTTTTGTATTGATGAATATTAATTAAAAATCAAATGTCAAACTCTATTAAAAATTCGAAGAACTATTTATAAGTTAATGTTTTTACTATTAATTGCACAATGAAAATTTATTGCTTTAAATTAATAAAATTGAAAAAGGCAAGCATTTTTATTAAATTTGAATTGAATTGAAATTGAACTGAATGTCAATTATTATTTAAAATTCGTAGAGCAATTTATGATTCCTTGTTGTTTTATAATTAAAATAAATGCACAATAATTTAGATTTATTTTAAATTTAAGAGCTTATATTAATTGTAATAATAAATTTTAACATGTAGCCAATTCTGTTTAGATTTGAGTTTCTTTAACTTATAAATATTATTTGCAATCCCTGGTTCTTTATTTTCATTTTGTTTTGTTTTTTTGCTTACCAATGTGAACATATTTTATGAAGGCTCTTGCGAATTTATGCTAATACTGAACGGCGGACAAAAGAGTTCTTGGCTTTATATACAAATCGAATCGAACAATCGCAGTCACATAATTTCTCTGATTATGCTGGGTCAATAGAAAGTTGTGAGACGAGTCGAGAGTCGAGAAATATCAAAAGAATTAGACATAATAAAAGCCAGAGGCAGTTTGTTGAACTGTTTCAATTTGCAATTTAAATGGCCAGAATGCCTGTGTCGCTTATGTAACCAATGGGCCATTGTCTGTTGGCCAAGTTACAGCATCAACAAGAATTATGCGATTACTTACAGTGCGTACACATTATTCTGTGGGGGAGTGTGAGATACTCATACCTTACCATGTTTAGATAGGTGCAGTTGCTAATTCAATTTGTCAAATTGCTTGTACAAACATGTCGCATGGTGGGCGTGGCGCGCCTCCTTTTATTTTGTTTTTTAAGCTAAGCGAAAGGTGCAGAAAAAGGTAACGGCTGAGTGGCAGACAAAATCTGTAGTTGGCAACAACATGTTTTGCAGTTTGCAGCTATTTGCAGAGTTGTAAACGTTTTCCACTTGACTTCCATGCAAATTCCGATCCATTGCCATTCGGTATTCAGTGTGTTTTGTTTCACTTTCCGCTTGCTCTGAAATTTTGTTATAAGCCACATTTGAAATTGTTGCCAGTTGCCAGTCTGTTGTCTGTTGTCTGTTACAGTGGGTGGGCACTGAGAAGCGACTAACATTTATGCCACAAGAATTTAATAATAATTTTAGCTATTTCGCAACCTTACGACTCTGTAACTTCAGCAGTGGCAGGTCGTAGACTCAAACTCCGGCTCAGACTCAGACTCAGACTCAACCCGATGCCAAATACCCTATAAATGAACAAACAAAAACAGAATATAAAAATTGTGAAAGAAAAAAGAATATAAAAAAAGTAATTTTTTTCTTTAACTCAGATCTTTTTATAGGTCAACGCATATTTTCATATTTTGTGTTGAGCAAAAATAAAAAATTGTCTAAGCAGTTACAGCTTAGAATAACACTGTCCTACAAATAAGTAATGAGTAAGAATCAGTTAAGCATATTTATTTTTTTAGCAAAACAAAACTGAACAATTACTGTTTTTAAAGAAGGGTTTTTTTATGGTTATGCTTAAGAAACACTAAAAAATTTATATTTTTAGCACTAAAATGCCGAATCGGAAAAAAAAACCATTAAAATGTAACCAAAAACCCAAGAAATATTTAGAAAGCTTTTAATGTAACCGAGCTAACTATAAAAAAAAAACTGAAATAAACAAAGATTTTTATTTCAATATTTTTAGAGGGCATCTCATAGTCATTACTTCATGTTAGAGTCAACCCTGGAGTTGGAGCTGGCATTTGCCTTGGCGTTGGACTAAAGGCGTTGAACATAGACGGAACACGCCCAGTTCAGGCCCAAATTCAAGCTGCAAAACATACTTATTAATAAATTGATTCAAATGCGAGTAATGCCTGCAGATGTTTTCAAAGTTGCACAGAGAAAAACAGTGCAACTGAAGCTGTAATGGAAACTCATTAAAGATTCGATTGCAATGCCAACGAGAATATAATTCAGATGCGACACATTAACCTTTAGCTGCAAATGAAGCTAAAGAGTGAGAAAGAGAAACTGAGACAGAGACAGACAGATTCAGAGAGAAACCGGAACAGCAGCGGGATACGCACAGTTCTAAACATTTTCTTGAACTGAATCAATTAGCAATATTTGCAGACATCATTTACTAAGACAAACACAAGTCTTGGGTTAATAGAACCACATTTGCAACTGAGTCGACCAAATGTCAAATGCCTTCATTTCAACTATAAAGCCCATAACGATTAATAACACGAGTATTCACTGTAGACTGTTGACTGTGGGAGGTGTGTCCATCTCCGGCTGCAATGCAATTTATTTTCCGAACAGCTCACAATTTCTCATTGTTGCGTTTATTATTTTTGCATTTGTGCATTAATTTTAACAGCATCTTCATCTACACCTCCTTTATCTCAACCGGCTTATTACTTAGATTACAATTTGATGTAATGACCGAGTAACCTTATGCAACACATCTAGAGTATGTAAGACTCCAAGCAAAAGTCCATTAATTAATGAGCTTTATCTAACACTGCGTATACGCAATGAAGTTGAAATGACAAAGTGTTTAAATAATTAAAATAAGTACTACACAAAATCCTGCTTTTATAATAATATAATCATTTATAAATTTAATAAATATTGTTGTTAATTTATTTGGGCAGCAATTAAATAAAGAATCTCCAGATATGAGTTGCAGAATAACAAATAAAATTCTGACTTTATATCTAAATATTAAAAATATTAGTCAGTGCTTTCAATAGTTGACAATTATATTATTCTTATTATTTATTTTAATTTTAATATTAATTTAAAAGTATCTATAAAGTGAGCGTAGCGCATAAAAATATTGTTATTGCCCATGAATATTTTAAAAGCAAGTATAATTTCTGTAGCATACTTTCGGGCTGCACTTAAAATTGCAATAAATACAAGGCATAAATCTGGGCAGAAACTCAAAATATTATTTTTAAAATAACTATACAAATCTGTTACTGTAGCTAAAATGCAGAAAATAGTATAACTGTAAATGAAAATTGTTATTAAAGTTAACTGCTTGCTTAAGTACATAAAGTGGAGCCATGACAAATCCAAGTGGAACTTTTTTGGACATGGCCATGAGCAACAGTAGTTATGACCTTGTCGAATGTGAAAAGCCCCATAAAAATAAACATATTCAATTAGGCAGCGGAGAGTACATAAAAATAGGTATGTTTAAGTTATGAATGCACATGACAAATGTGAAAATCGCATTAACGTCGAGAGTCAGAGTCAGAGAAGGCAAGGCAGCAGAGTTGTTAAAAATTACTTATTGCAATCGTAATAAATATCAGAACAGAACAGGCCAACGCCTCGAAGTATGACGAATGACAAATGATGAGCTCAAATCCATTTGACAGTGGACAACAATGGATTATGTTAAGTCCGTCAAGCCGTCTGGAGTCTGACTCCTTTATAGATAGTGTACATACTTGTACTTAATTAATGATTGAGGAACATGCAATCTTTTATATCTTAAATCTTTGTAAAAATAAATCTGTAAAATTTAATAAGAAATAATAAACTAAAATTATTTAGTTTATTTTTAATTTATTAATGATAAAAGAATATGGATTCTTTATTTTTTTTTCATTTAATTAAGTTTAATTCACTCTTTTTTTATTGTAAAATAAGTTTAGTTTCTTTGTTTTGGATTAACCTTGACTATGGGTAAAAGCTGTGGGTTGCGTATACGCCCCAGTAGCCCAAAAATCATCTGATGCCATAACTCACATAAACACCTTAAGAACAAAAGACGCGATGTTTGAGCACGAAAAAACGTATGGCATTTGCATACGATAATGATAATGTATGTTGGTAAGTAAGTATCTAGTGGCATGTATCTGATGCATGCAACATCATAAATATACTCACGGGTACTACGAGTTCGAGTTCTGTGTGTTCGAGTTTTCGTTCGAGTTCGGGAAAACGACGGAAAAACTCAAGCATGGCAATGCCAGCTATGAAGTTCTCTAACAAATTTGTTTGTCCTTCTGTCAATGGCCAATAAAAAACCAATAAAGCTGCCAACCAGCTACCGGCAAAAGTACAGTGGGCCAAATGGCTAAATTAGCTAACATTAATATTTATATTTTAAAATCGGAGGGAGATGTCGTCTGCCTGTTTTCTTAAGTGTATAAATCATTGTTTAAAGAATTGTAAATCAAAGAGATTTGCAGAAAATAAAAAACATATTTGAGATTTGAATATTTAATATAAAAATGGAACATAAAGATGGAAAAAAATAATAGAAACGAAAGTTATTTCAACATTTTAAGCCAATTATTAAATAAAATATTTTAACACATTACCAAATACTTATGAAGTAAAAATTACGAAACTAAAAACAATATTTTTTCCGAAGTAATTTTAGAAGTAATTTTGACCACTGTGAGACGCCAAGTTTGCTGTTAACACGATTCGCATTCGCGAGTCGTAGATAAATTACAAGCCATCTTCTGGCCGTCCAACAACAAGATCAAAATCAAGATCGCCAACAGTTGCCGTGCAGATGCTCCGATAGTGGCCAGTGGCAAGTTTCAAGTGGTAAGAGGAAAGAGGAAAGAACCTAGTGGCAAGTGGCAAGTGCACAGGAAGTGATGCCGCTGGGCGCCGTAGATTCTTATGATCGAGCTGCGCTTTAGGGCCTGAGCTTGGGCTATTGAATTTCTGAGCTCGCTCTGCTCTCGGAAAATGCCCGGTATAAATAGAGCTGCCCAGATCTGATGCAGTTGCAGTCGTTGCACGTCAATCGGCAAGTTCTAGTGGCAGCAGCAGCAGCAGCAACATCATCTTCCCATCACAACACATCAGAATCCGAATCCGAATCACAATCACAACTCAGTGCGAAAGTGAAACGTCAGATTTATCGAGCGTGTAATTTGTTAAACGTTTTCGCGAGATTTATGATTACAGTGACTGCGACAACGACGACGACAACGACAGTTTAAATGCCTTCCAAGTGCAGTGCGAGCCAGATGCGGGTAAACAATCAATCAGCTCGTCCAACTGCAGTTCACTTACAAAACTAAACTAAACTAAACAAGAATCTCAACATATTATACTCTAAGTAGAACAAAATCTTGATTCTGAAATTGGCAAAACAAAACTAGAATATTAGGAAAACCAAATAACGAGTGATGTTATTTCGAAATTAATATTAGAAAAAGAATTTTAGAAATTTCAATTGCTAGAAATTTGGGAACCAATAAGGAAAAAAAAACTAGAAGGCATATTATTTAGAAAATAATATTTGGAAGGCAAAATTATCTAAAATGAATATGTAGGAAAATTAAAAATTATTAGATATTTACATTCAAAAATAAAAAAATAAAACATTTTAAATGATATGCAATTTTGTTATTTGTCATCACAAAACTAATATTTGGCAATGAATATTCGAAGGCAAAAATAACAACATTGTCTTCATTTAATTTATTTTTTTTGTCTAACTAAACATGTCTCCTCATGTCTTCAGATCCTAGTGTTTCCTGTATTGTGGCTGGCGCTTATCGTCGCTGGCCGGGCACAGGGACAACTGCCCCCCAGTGCACCCTTCCAGCAGGCGCCGTTTCAGCAGCGACAACAGGGATTGCCAGGACTGCAGGGATTGCAAGGACTGCAGCAGCAGTCGTCCTTCCAGCGGCAGCGACAACAGGCGCCAGGACAAGGCATCTTTCCCGCCCAGGGCTCACCACTGAATCCCCTTAATCCCCTGAACCCACTGTCGCCAGCGATAGCACCACTTGGCGCTGGCGTTCAGAATCCCTATCGATATAATCAGTACAGTCAGCAGCAGAATTATGTTCCCATCACGGCCTATCAGAATGAACTCAATCTGGATGGCAGCTTCTCCTACGGATACGCAGCTGCCGATGGCACCACGGCCCAGGCCCAGGGATACGTCAAGAATCTTGGCTACGGCGAAGGCGTCGAGGCCCAGGTGAGAGTTGACAACACTTCCAAGATACTCTTCACTTTTATCTATCTTTTATCTGACTTTGTTAAATGATCACAGGTCATTCAGGGCTCTTATTCGTACACCTCGCCCGAGGGCACGCCCATCACGGTGCGCTATATTGCTGATGAGAACGGTTTCCGGGCGGAGGGAACTGGCATTCCGACCACGCCCCCTCAGTACTTTGTGGGCGGACAGGGGTATCAGCAGCAGGGCGTGCTGAATCCCAACTTGAATCCCTATCAGACGCCATATCGACAGCTGCCAGCGGCAACATCGTCAGCATTTCGTCCCGCCCCTGGGCAACAATTGACGCCGCTGCAACAGCAGCAACAGCTGCAGCAGCAGCAACAACTCCAACAACAGCAGCAGCAACGCAACTTTCAGAACTCTGGGCAATATCAACCGGAGCAACCGTTTAATGCATTGAACTCGGGCAATTTGGCTGCTGGTCAGTATGCTGGTCAGTTTGGTCAGCAACAGCTTGGCAACAACTTGACGCCACAACAGCAACAGGCACAAACGAATCCCAACCAGCAGCAGCAGCAGCAGCAACAACAACAGCAGCAACAACAGCAGCAGCAACAGCAGAAAGATCAGCGCAATGAACAACAGCAACAGGCATTGATCACACAGCAATTGAGGGGCAGACCAAACCAGCTGGTGGATCCATTTGGCTATAATCAGTACAACAGACGCTTCAAGAAGTCAACCAAGAAGTGAAGACCACCAAACTCTAATATATTTGTTGTGTGTTTCAAATCATACAGAATCAATTTAATGGCGAATTATAATTAGTCGATTTAGTCGCATTCAAATGCATGAAATACATGCCCATGAAAAACTAAAATACTCGAATATTATCTTTTTTATTAGTTGTTGTTGTTGTTAGTCACCAAGCAATGCTCACTGCTTGAGCTTCTCAACATTTCACCAAGTAAAGTAGGGATGGCGATATCCAAAATAGTAACGATATTGATATCCAAAATAATATCGTATATAATATCATATCGAAAATATCATATCGTAGTAAATATCGTAAATATCGCCATGAATATCGATAAAAACGATATTCTTATGTTTTCAACAAAAACATCAAATTTTATTGAATTCAGTTTGTTCAATTAATAACAATATTTATTAATTCACAAATTAAACTAAAGAAATGCTTCTTAACGCCTAGTTCCTCATTCTCATACAGGAAAGTAGAATATCAGCAATTTTCAAAAACTATTAAAACTTGCACCGAACAGAAAGTGAGTGCACTTCGAAATAAATAAATCAATCACGTCTTAAAAATGATTTAAGAATTACTTACATTTGGCATATTGGAAATGTGTAACCGCGAACGCACGATGCAACACAGCACTCACCGCTCACAGAATATGAATGGTGAAAAACGAATAATTTTGAGATGATATGATATTTTTGCGATATATCGAATTGAAAGCTACGATATAGTGCTTAAATGTGGTATCGCATTAAATATACATGATCGTCTCCTAGCTTGGATATCGTTAGTAAATATCGATATAATATTCCCGATATCCGCCATTATCGATATCCCGCATTTGCCACTTGCAACCCACTAAATCTGTCGGGAAAATAGCTAAATTGGCAACACTGCAACTAACCCGAGCGAGCATTTGTCACCTCTCTCTCTCTCTCCTCCTCTCTCAATTGTCATTGTCACAATAACAAACGCTATGCCACTAGAGGGCGCCACTAAATTTGTAATTTAAATTTAAATAGATGGCGCCACAACTGCGCGCCTTGTAGCAAATGCGTTTTGTAGTTTGCTAACTTATTATATTTATTCAGAGATAATCACTTAAATTACATTTGGTGGAATTGTATGATGTTGTCGAGATCGCAGTTCGAGAGAAGAGACGATTGATATTGTATATCGAATCGTATTTTATCGATTGTTGAGGTTTGGTATTTTTCCGACAGATGTCGTGCTGCCAGACCGCCACAGCCTGATCCAAGACATAAAAGTGGTCCCGCGCTGCGCAAAAACGGACCAAATTCTTCTGAAATTTTTGAGAACAATTTTTCCGGCCGAAAAAATCAACTTTTTTGTTTTTTGAGCTAGAAAATTGAAAAAAATACCAGACATTTTGTTGAATTTTTCTCGAATTTCCGATATCTTTTGATTCTCAATTTTATTTTTATTTCTCAATTTTTTTTTGGCTTTTTTTTCAGTTTCGACACCAAACTAATTTTAAAATAAAGTTAATTAATTTACCGAATTTTGCATTTTGTTTTTTTTTTTAATTGTTTTTATTTAATTTTTAATTGATTTTTGAAAATTCCATTTCAAATTTGCGCGCCCAAATTAGATTTCCCAACTTAGTTTATTTAACATCCTGAAAGTATGCTATGATTAATATGCAACGCAACTGGTGCAAGTCATGCACACGCCATCTATTGTGAAAATACCAAACTACCAACTATTTATATCTCTCTCAAAAGTATGCAATGAAATTTAAAACAAAATTTTACTTCATGGCGCAAAAGTATGCAATGCATTTGAATTTAATAACATTTCACATTTTTGGGCGCGCAAATTTGAAATGGAATTTATTTCGCCGAATTGCCAACATACTGCCTCCAATTCTTGAGTGCGGAAGAAGAAGGACAAGAGGGTTTTTGTTAAATGCTTGGAATGTTCACGTCAGTTAAACTTAAGCAGACGGGGACTTTACACAATTACACAAGGTAAGGAAGAGGGGGAGGGGGAAAGACTTGCGACCGCGTTTAAAGTTTAAATTTCTTTCCAGAGACTATTAACAAAGGCATCATCAAAATTTAATTTAAATGTAATTCCGATATTTTGGAAGTAAAGAATTTGAAAGTTGATAACTATATAACTCCCTCCAAATGAACTCTATGCAATGCGAAACCAAATTGTATTTCGAATGTAAGTTAGAAACGGAGTCGGGTTAGTTGAGGTGAATCATTATAAAGTACTTACAGCCCGGTTGAATACCCTTGCTCCTTTCTGTGCGATAGGGTTGTCGCGCACCCGGATCAACTCTTTGGAATGTGCACACTCGTCTGTTTGAACATATTTGTGTGTATGTGTGCTTATCAAAAGACATTAAGAACAAGCGCAACAGGCAGTAAACAGCCGAGAAATTGTGTCATAAAGAAAATAAAGTAAGAAGACTGAATAGCAGCTGCGATACAAGATGACGATATAAAAAGTGCTGCTGATGATGACTAAAAGAGTGTGTGGAAAACAAAACAAACAAATAAGCCGCAAACCCAATTAACAGTTTCATTTACAATACGAATGCGAATGACAAAAGCGACTTTCAATGTGTATAATTTGCAGACATGTCTTTTTTATGATAAACGTATCTCTGGTTTGATAACTAGTAACCTATGGCCAACAGAGGATTCCTCTCCATAAAATGAAATAAATGAGAAGATGAAATACATTTTTGTAACACTTTTTTATAATTAAAATTAATAATTGGCTCTTCAAATAATGCAAGTTTTAATTGGTATGCCTAAAATTAAGCTGGATTTATTTAAAAAGTGGCAATGCATTTATTAATTAAAATTTAAAATTTTTTTGATATGCACCTGCTATCGATTATATTCGCCTGGCATTTCCGTAGAGTTCCGGCGAGAACACTTTGAAATAAAAGATCTTTCGTTCAGATGCCACTAGAAACATTTATTGTAAATTCGAAAACCTGAAATCTCATTTCTAATCTTTTGTCTCCTTAAACATACATACGAGTAGATCATAATTTTGAAAGTCATTTACAAATACTTAACGTCCGGGAAGCTTATATAAATATCTAAAACATTATATCGAAAATCTTGGAGCTCTTAAGTGCTACTTGATCTAAGAGTATTTTCCAGCAGAATGCGTTCTATTGAGATGTTATCTATCCAACCTAAAGTGTCTAGTAGATATAGCCGGACTGTGGATCGAATTCGCCGTTTCCTCGTCCGCCACCAGCCGCTGGAGGAATGTATTGAGAGCCGGCTCCGCCAGCACCCCCACCAGGAGCGCCACCTCGGCCTGCACCACCACCGAATCCTCCCGCGCCACCCGCACCTCCACCTGCTCCAGCACCACCGCCTGCTCCCGCGCCTCCTCCTCGACCGGCACCACCGCCAAATCCTCCTGCTCCTCCTGCGCCGCCACCGAATCCTCCCGCACCTCCTGCTCCACCAGCACCACCACCCGCTCCTGCGCCTCCTCCACGACCGGCACCACCT
Organism: Drosophila subquinaria; assembly: GCA_037043405.1. Classification (NCBI taxonomy): domain Eukaryota; kingdom Metazoa; phylum Arthropoda; class Insecta; order Diptera; family Drosophilidae; genus Drosophila; species Drosophila subquinaria. The sequence goes on along the minus strand of JBAMBL010000311.1, from coordinate 1,704,301 downwards.
CCAAATCCTCCTGCACCTCCTGCTCCTGGAGCGCCACCTGCACCTGCACCACCGCCTGCACCTGCACCGCCGCCTGCACCTGCTCCACCTCCTCTACCGGCACCGCCACCAAATCCTCCCGCACCACCACCAAATCCTCCAGCACCACCTGCACCGCCACCTGCTCCCGCGCCTCCTCCGCGACCAGCAGCACCTCCGAATCCACCTGCACCTCCTGCGCCGCCGCCATATCCTCCTGCACCACCAGCACCTGCTCCTCCTGGAGCGCCACCTGCACCTGGAGAGCCTCCTCTACCAGCTCCACCACCGTATCCTCCCGCACCACCTCCTCCGGGTGCACCACCTCCTCCTGGGGCACCTCCTCTACCGGCCCCTCCTCCGTAGCCTCCAGCACCACCTGCTCCACCACCGTATCCTCCCGCACCACCTCCTCCGGGTGCTCCACCTCCTCCTGGGGCACCTCCTCTACCGGCACCTCCTCCGTAGCCCCCAGCACCACCAGCTCCACCGCCGAATCCACCTGCACCACCTCCTCCTGGAGCACCACCTCCTCCGGGTGCGCCACCTCCTCCTGGGGCTCCTCCTCTACCGGCACCACCTCCATAGCCTCCAGCACCACCTGCACCGCCACCTGCGCCCGCGCCTCCTCCGCGACCAGCTCCACCTCCGAATCCTCCTGCACCTCCTCCTCCTGGAGCACCACCACCACCTCCGAATCCACCTGCACCACCTCCTCCTGGAGCACCGCCACCTCCTGGAGCACCTCCTCTACCGGCACCTCCTCCGTAGCCTCCAGCACCACCTGCTCCACCGCCGTATCCACCTGCACCACCTCCTCCTGGAGCACCACCGCCTCCTGGGGCACCTCCTCTACCGGCACCACCTCCATAGCCTCCAGCACCACCTGCTCCACCTCCGAATCCTCCACCTCCAGGAGCACCACCGGAGCCTCCACGACCGCCACCACCACCATATCCGCCGGCACCACCAGCTCCAGCACCACCTCCAGCGCCACCTATCAAAAGAATAATGTTAGAACCACACTCTCATCAACAATTGAGGAATGAGAAACTCACCAGGACCGCCAGCAGCACCAGGACCTCCGCTGTAGCCACCTCCCGGTAGGATAGAGATGCCTTGGGCGGCCAGGGACTTGGCAATGGCTTCCGGAATGGGCGGTGGGGTGGGCAGAGCAGCACCGGAGGGCACGAATCCGTTCTCATCGGCGGTGTAGGAGATCTCGACGAGCTCACCCTCGGGATTGGTGTAGGTGTAAGATCCCATCACCGATGGAATCTCGTTCTCGGACCCCTTGTTCTTCACGGTGCCCTCCTCCTGGGCCTTGATGCCGTTGCCAGTCTCGTAGCTGAAGCGATAGTTGCCATCGCCGTCGTTCTCATTCACAAACGACAAGATTGGGATTTGTGGTCCAGGTGGTGCCCCAGCTGGGGCCGAGGGTGCGGAGGGTGCACGTGGTGCCGATGGTGGTGCAATGGGTCTGCTTGGTCCACCGCCACCCGAGAAGCCGCCGAGTCCATTGTTGATGCCGCCCAGGCCGTTGTTGCTGCCGCCGCCTCCTCCAAAGCCACCTGGAGCGCCTCCTCCGCCACCGCCACCACCTCCTGGACCCCGCAGTCCCCCTCCCACTCCGCCACCCGCACTGGCCGCATTTGCTGGCGGCGGCAGATATTTGTTATCCAATCTCGCCGCCTGCGTCAACGTCTGCGTCAGCGTCAAGAGAATCGCCAACAGAGCCTGCAAGGAAAAGGAAAAGAAACCGCAATTGTTAAAAGGTGTAAAATAAAATAATAATATTATGCTTGATTTTCATTATAAATAATTTAAAAACTACAATATGATTAAAAAAAATATTTGTATTTAATTGAAAATGACAAAAAATATTATTTTTTATTACAATTCAACTAAAATATTCATTTAATAGCTATGAAATAACACTAAATTTAATTTTTAATTTTAATATAAATAATTGAATTAATATTCACGATCCATAATTCAATTTCTTTCATACTTTTTAAATTTACGGGTAAATTCTAATTTGCTTTTCAATTAAAAATAACTGACAATATTTATTGAAATAATAAAAAGAAATAAAATGACCGCAACTTTTACATAAGAGTTGTATTATTTTTTTAAAAAAATAAATTTAAAAAATTTAAAATTTATACTATTTTTTATTAAAATGAAATAATAAAAGTAACTACAATAACCGCATCTTTTGCATTATATTTGTATGATTTTCTTATTATTTTTTTTTTATTTTAATAAATAAACAGAATTCATCGATTGCGATAATTTCGCCTCAAAGAGAAACTTTGTAAACTTTGGTTTACATTGATTTAATTAGCTAAATTTCTGTTCCATAAGTGTTTTGCTTTTTTGCTCCCTGGACTTTGCTAATTTATGCTAGACATTCCGCGGCCCAGTGATGCGGCCCAGCAGATCAGCAGACAATGTGGTGCCGTCAGTGGGTGAGTGGGTGAGTGGGTCAGCGGTGCATATCGAATATTCAGTGGGACCTCTGCACAGCGGTTGCACAGCACTCCCCCAAAACGAGAGACGAGAAATGAAAAACGAGAAAGACAAGAATATGGGAATCTCAGTATGCCATCGAGATGCACGTTTTTCCTATGTAGGGGGCGTTGTCTCTCCACAGGCGGCTCAGAGGCCATCAACCTGAATGAGCCCGCCCCCTAAGCAAAGCAAAGTTGGAAAATTTGGGAGAATAAATTAAATTTCCCTGATGACGGAAGTTTAGCTGCAGAATCGACTAGGAGGCAAATATTTGGTTATAAAAACATTGTTCACAACCATTTGTTAAGTTTTTAAAAAGTTACGAGAGATGAAAAGTTTCGGAAAATTTAAACAGAATAAATTTAAAAATATTTTAGAATAAGATTCGATTAATTACTGTTAGGCCCTTAAGAGTGAAGATACAATAAATAAAAATATAAAAAAAAAATTAGAAAGTTATATAAATTGAAAAAATTTTACACTTTTGATATTAATTTATATTTTTAACCTTTCAATTCAAATTTAAATTGATTATCATATTAAGCTATTTAATTTTACTTTTATTTTTAATAATACTTTTGATCAACTGCTCTAAGTTGACATTAAATAAATATAAGAATAACCTCAGGTTAACAATCTTCATTATCTACAGTGATATTTTAATCTTAAAAGCATTTTGGTAAGCGACAGCCAAACAAAGATTGTTCACTCCCCTCCGATACCCTCTGATCTTCTAGTTTGCATTAAATATCAGAAATCCGTTTTTGTGGGCAATGAATCATGATTCATTGAGTCATTCACAGACAGCACATGTAAAACATGCCACACGACAGACAGGCAGACAGACAGACAGATGAGGTAGCTGCTGTCGCTTTTGTGAATGAAATCTGCAACTTGGTGTTTGTGTGTGTCTGTGTGTGTGTGTGGAAATCTCGAAAAAAAAAAGCTTTGGCATTTTCACAATGCGATCACGTTTTTCATTTGGACTATTAGCGCTCTTATTGTTATTATTGCTGCTAAATGCAGCTAAAGACAACTATTAAACTATCGACAGTAGGAATATCATCATCATCATCATCAACTTGTAACGAACTCTGGTATTTGTGGATGCAACTGGGAGTTGCAACCACAGCGTGTGAACAATTGAGAATTGGCCATTGGCAGATGCCACAACTTGCTGCTCAGCCGCCAGAAGGTTAAGTAAGCGTTTTAGAGTGGAAAATAATGAAAATCTAAAAAAAAAATGTGATAAATGAAGTGATAAAATTTATATGCTGAATCAAATTGGAGGTCAAATTATGATTAAAATTATATTCCGCAAGAAATTCGTTTGAGTTTTGACAATTCTATGAAAGCTAAACATTTTTGAATAATTTTGAAAGTTTTTGAAATATCGTCAAGGGAAAATATCTGAATTTTTCAAAAAAATATAAATTTCTTAGATAAACAAAATTAAGATGCACAATCAGTTTTGCGTTCAAAACATGAACAAAATGATATTCCACTCGAAAATCGATTTAGTTTTGACAAAGTTATAGATGTTAAATATTAACAAAAAAAAATGTCAATGGAAACGTATTCAAAATATATGAATTGGTTGAAAATGAATTGTAGATATTAATAATATATTTCATATTAACGCTAATTCGGCAGATTTTCCCACTGTGCGTTTGTGGCAAGACGCAGCTGACAAGTGGCAAGTTGCAAGTAGCAAGTGGCAAGTGAGCAAACAAACGAACAAGCGAGGCGAGGCGAGTGTCAAGTTGAAGTTTAAAGCGTTTAGTTAATTGGCCATAGAAACAACAGTTTTATAGACAGCTTCCATCAACGACAGACTGACTGAGACTGAGACTGCGACTGAGATGCGCGAGATATTCGCATCTTTTGGCCAAGATGAGGCAGCTGCCAATAATGAAATATTTGACATTTAAACGCCCAAAAACCAAGCCGAGTCTTGATGTCTTGAGTCATCCGCGTTGCATGTGTTGTGTTTTGTTGTGTTGCATGCAACTCCTCCTTAATTCAGCTGCTGGTCTATGTCTAGTCTGGTCGACAGTTCGTGACCAGATCTTCATTTTTTATTGTAGCTGTTGTTGTTGTTGTTGCTGTTGCTGTTGCCAACTGCTGCTGTTCGAGGCAATCGACTCGAGATTTAGGTTTATTTGCGAATCCCAACAAAAAGTTCACTACGATTGTTGTTGTTGTTGTTTTGTATACTATTGCCAGGGAACGTTGCCATTAAAATTTGATCAAAATAAAAATTGTAAAATAGGAATTATCTATTAATTTTTATTGTCAAACTTAAAAATAACCCCCTTTTTTCTTTACAAAAAAAAAAATAAATTAAGGATGATTAACTGAACTTTAATATTTACAATATAAAATAAAAAATATATAAATTTAAATATTGTATAAAGTAGTTTAAAGCACAAATTGTAGAATAAGAATTTATCTGGCGATTTTATCAACAAATAATAAATTATTGCCAAACTTTTTATCTAAACATATTGAATAATGAATTAATAATTAACCGTCATTTAAATATTTCTGTAAAGTAGCAAAATTTATTTAAATTTTATTTAAAATACCAAAAATATATTTATTTCACAATTTTTTTAAAATTCGTGTATATTTTACAATTTTTTTTTGCAACCATAGAATAACTAAAATATTCAAATTCCATTAAGCAATCTAGTAAAATAACTAATAGGTATTTTCAATTTGTTTTGCATCCCTGGTTATTGCTGCCGATGGTCGTTGATTGTTAATTTTGTTTGCCACAAATATAATTGATGCAATTTCAAATGGGCTGACAATTGGGTCGTCGCTGCATTCATTTTAACCAAGTTGATCTTCTTTGGGGGCGGTGGGCGGTGGGCGGGGTCGTGCACGATGCCCCAACGTTGGCAACTTGGGCAACTTTGCGTGCTGCAGATTTCAGATTTTTCATCAATGATGAAGCAGAAGAAGACGCTCTTTGGCTTTTCATCTGATTTTGCTGATGTTTTTTAATGGGCTTTTAATTTATGCGTTTTGGGTAAATCTTTTTGCCACATCGCTATTGTTGCTGTGGTTGTTGCTGGCGTGCATGCCAACATGTTGCTGCAACATTGAGGCTTTTGTCTTTTAGCATTGCGTGTGCCGCCAAAAAAAGAACGGAAATAATACACGTATTTTCTGCATTTCTGATCTCAATTGGGAAACACGAGTAATCGTATTCAAGAAGATTTCTTAATGATATAAATTAATTGCAACTAGAACCTAATTTATAACATTTGTTTGTTTTTGTGTGAAACATTACTGTCAATTTCAATATTAGAACTTAAAAAAAAATAATGAGATATTTTTAGATGGAAGATTTGGTATAGAAGGTAGATACTCATTATCCGGATCTCTATTCTCTGCTCTTTTATTTGGAACATACGAATAACTTTAGGAAATATTTAAATAGTATTCTAAATTATGTTACCTTTAATTAGGCTACAGCTCTTGAATAAAAGATACATTTTTAAACTCAACTCAAGTTGTTCTTTATATTAAGTATATTTAAGTTTTCAATTATAAATTTGTTTTTTTTTGTAATAGTATACAAATTTAGACTCTATGCGAAGCCAAATAATGATCAAAAGGGTTAAAACTATTTAAGAGACATCATTCCATTGTTTCCCATGATCATGTCAAGTGTTGGCCGTAAATCTCATAAGATGCAGAAGCCTTTACGACTCAATTTTATATTTGTATAGGTAGCTGTCATCTCACGACATTAAAAAATAACTAATATCTATGCAATCATTTGTTAAAATAAATATTATCCATTGTATATTGTATTTTTTTGCATTTCGTCTGGTTTAGACTTACCAATTGAAACTCCATTTTTGTGCACTCTTATTAAAAAATAGTTAAGGACAGTCTGCTCCAAGGACAAAATCGAGTGCAGTACACGCACACACACACACACACGCACAAACACAGATCAAATTCACAAATCACAGAATAGTTGTTGTCCCATCAATCCTCAAAGAATCCTCAAGGAATCCTTAGGGAGTTCTTAACTGTTTTGTTTTTAAATTAATTTGATTTGATTTAAGTAGCCTTCAATTTGAATTGAGTGGAGTTCTTGTTAATCGGCAGTTGTGGCCTCGTCTATTGTCACGGAACTTGTGTGCCGATTGCAGCTGAGCCTCTCCAGCTTTATATACAAATGCACTTCATGCCAAGATCGCTTGGGCGCCAAATGCAATCGAATGGAATGGAATGAACCAAAACGCTGCCCAAGCTGTGGCAGAGACAGCGACAGAGACTGCAGCAGAGGCAGCGACTGAGGCAGAGCACTATGGGAACATTAACCTATTTTTTGTGGAATAAATTAATAGTTGAAGAAAGGCGAATGAACAAGCTGATAATTTTCTTGTTTGTATTATTATTGTTATTAATAATTGAATTTAAATAAATAAAATATATACAGGCATGCCACAGAAATCACTAGTGTAAGCGATTTCAGAGAAAAGCAATTCCACTTCGAAAATTTCTCCGTGCCACAGAAATTCGTGTGATTTAGGTTTTTTAGCATGTTCATCAACCTTTTCGTACTAGGATGCTATGGTTGGCCCCTTCTCAGATTAAATTTCCCAAGGGTTTGTTTAGCAACTTTTTAAAGTTTATCATTGCAGAATATCATATTTTCATTTTAATTCTTATTTAATTTATATAATTCAATTTATTTATATAATAATTGATATTGTATAGCTTAACAAAATTTAAAAGTTATTGGCGCGGCAAACAATAAAAGTTTCTCGACAACTGTAAATTCAAAAATTTGGACAAATAAGGTGACATTATTCTCATGGCATCGGACGCCAGTGAATTGAGCGATGATTTCATCTCACTCAAAATTGTTCAGGTGATTGGACTGTGGCACGGAGAAATGAAATTGACGTGAAAGTCAAGTGAAAGAGATTTCTGTGGCATGCCTGATATATGCATTTTTAAAAAATGTAAAAAAAAAATAAAGCATGGCTAGCATACGTCAAAATTTTCTATTAAACATGCTATCAGAACTAAAAATGGAAACTTATAGTGTTATTAAATAGATAATGTAGAAATAATCTGCAGAAAAATCTATTTTATAATTTGAAAATACTGTTGTTTTCTGGCCACAAATTATCAAAATTAAACTTTCATATCATATAAGTCTCATAGAAACAATCGGTGGGAATATGAGAAGCGGTTAAAAAGAAACATTTTTAATCTAATGAGCATTTTGCAAAAAATTGAAAAGTGCCCATTGTGCAGTTATCGAGACTGAGTTGAGATTTTGATACTTTATGGCATTTATTGCAATCGTGTGCAGCTGTGTGTGTGTGTGTTGGTGTGTTGTTGCTGCAGCTGGCAAAAACAATTGCTGGCATCATGAAAGGGAGACACGACAACAACAGCAACAACATTAGCAACATCTCTTGGCTATGTCCATTGTGTTTGGCGTTTTCTCAATGTGACTTTGGCAGATCAACTAAACACTCTCAACTCAATTCTCAACACTCAGTACTCAGCACTCTTCACTCTCAACACAATCTTCTGGCGCATCTTCAATTTAACTAGTTAACAAGTTGCCAGTTGTTAAGTTTTTGCGCTCATAAATTGAAAGCCAATCGAAGCTGAACGCTTCTCATCTCATCTCAACTCATCATCATCTCATCTTCTTCTCATTCGAATCGATTGCAAATTTGAATGCGCTTCCAACTGCAATTGCAATTGCCAATTGCAGCAGCAGCAGCAGCAACAACAACAACAATTGCAATTGCTTAAAGAATTTAACAGCTTCATTATGAAACGGATGTCAATAAATCTGCAACTGACCCTTTGAAGCGTGCAATGAAATTCTCTTTGCGTTATTTCTCTTTTATTTTTTTTGCAATTAAATTTTTAATTTATATTGTTTAAAGAAATACTTAAAAATTTTTTTTTTTCAGAAATCTTAACAGTTATTAAAGTAAAATTACTTTTGGATTGAAAAAAAAAATTTATGTTCTAATTTTTTTTACAAGAAATATGAAAAATTCGAAAATTAAATTCAAAATATTTTTTTTTGTTGAAAAATTGTAGAATATGTTTTCAAATAAACATAATAAAATTAAAAAAATTACACAACAAATTACTTGATTGTATAGCATGGAAAATTTAAACTAAGACTTAAACTTAGACATTTAAATTAAAATTGAGCACAATTCTTATAGCAAAAAAATCCGAGCTTATAGTAAAATATTAAAATGTATAAATTGGCCAACTTCAGTGTTGACCAGAGCCTTTAACCTTTTACTCCTGTCTCTCTCCCCCTCTCTCACTCCTTCTCTCTCTGTTTCTCCTTCTCATTGTGGTCATTGCTAACATTAATATCGACATCGACACCCGAGTGGCCCCAGGGCGACTGTTGACTGCCAACAACAACAACAACAAATTGCGAAAATAAGTAAATTGCCCCCTTTATGCTGTCCAACAACAACAACAACCGCAATAACAACAACAACTACAACAACAAAAAGGGCAGTTGCATTCGAATTTCGTTGAGTTTTTTGGCAACGAAACTTTGTCATTTAACATCTTTTTTTCTGTGTATGGCCAAGTGCAAAATGTTTAACCAACAACAATAAATAAGTATATACACATAACTTGGGCTTGACATTTTGAAGAATTGTTATTTTTTGTTTTTAGTTGTTTGTTTTTGTTGTGATTTAGAAAGGCAACTCACAACTGGCAGCCAAACAATTGAAGACGAGCATTTGCAACATGTTGTCAACATATTTCAGTTCTTTTTTTCCTTCTTCTATTTTTTTTTTTTACTGTATTTTTGTACTTCACGTAACCCAGTTGAGGGAAGGGTATATAAGTTCATTGTACTTTCAGAGAAGAAACTTATTTTAAAAACAAATACAATCAGAATATTTTTACTTTAAAGTTGTTTTATATTTATTTTAAAAACTAAAGAAAAAGAGTATTAATTAACATTTAATATCTAGCATGAAATTCATTCAAATAAACTAGTTGTATTCATATTTAATTTATACAAACACAATCATAACATTTTTAATTTAAAGAAAAATCTTATACATTTTCAGATATCGAAAAAGAGATTTAACTTTAATGCAAATTAAATATATTTAATATTGTTTTCTTTTATTGCATATTATATTTATTATGAAATCTATTTAAATTAAAACGTTATATTCAAATTTAATTTATAGTTAAAAATCGGATTTGATTAAATACAGTATCCACATTTTAAGCTCAAAATTTAATATAATTTTTAAATTCAGTCAACTTTTGATTTTTCTCTGCGTGTTGCAGTTGGGTTTCTGCTTTTTTTGTTCAGTCAGGGCAACTGGTTGTGTGCTCATTCACGCCTAAGCAAAATAAATGCAGTGACCAATTTTTTTAAGACTATTTCATTTGTTCTTGCTCCATACAAACGCTTGTGGGAAAAGCGCAGAGAGAGAGGAGCTAAGAGACAAGATGTGAGGTCAATTCAGCTGTGGCACCAGAAGGTCAGCCAAGTGGCAAAGGAATTTTTGCAACGCATATGTATGTAATAAACGAGTTGAACGCTGCGTATACGTGATATGTGCGGACTGCAAGTGCCAACGTTAATCATACGCCGCATTGGCCTTGCCGAAATTTACACAAATTAGCACATAAATAGGCAAAATGCACAATGCATATGAATACGAATGCGATTCGCAATCAGAGCCGATAATTGATGCTTACGGACATCAATTAACCCGTGAGTCACATCAACAACAACGTCAACAATCAGTGAAAATGATGCAATGTTTGGGGTGGAGTGGAGTGGAGTGGAGAGCGGAGTGGAGTGAGGCAAGTGTTTGCCGCATTCTGCGTATGTTTTTTTATCTCTTTGGGTTTTCCAACAGCTCAATCAGTTCCTGTTGCTTCTTGTTGTTGTTTATGGTTAATAACAATAATTTATTTTTAGCACAGAATCTTAGGAAATTTCATTGATATAATCACAATTGGAATCAGTGTTGCCCACATTTGAGATAAAAATCTGTTGATTTTCAGGTTTATTTACATATTTTGGGTTTCATAAGTTTTACTAGGAAGGGGAAATATTTGTCAAATTTTAAAAACACTCTAAAAATGCTTCTGTTTTTATCTATAATACACTAGACAAATCCCTGAGCATTCAAAAAAACAATATTTGATGGCAATAAAGCTGTTCGGACAACACTGATGAAAAACCTCAAGAAATGTATCAAAATTAAGTTAAATATTTTATTTATTGTGAGATGAGTGAATGCACTCGTGTTTTATTCAAGCTTACGAAATAAACATGTTTGAAAAATAAATATGTATATTTTAATTTGTTGATAGTAGATTGTATTGTGCTGTAGCTTCAAAAACCGTTTTGTTTACTCGCCCGTCATCATTTCCATGAATTCTGTAAATGAAAGAGTTTCCAAGTGATGCGATTAGTTAAAGTAGAAATAGATACAGATACAGATACACACAACAACAGATACTACTAAAAATAGACGAACAGATGCGAGTTGGGAACAATGCGTAATTTTCGATTAATGGAAAAAAAAGGAAGATCAACATTATATATGTCGCCATGGCCGCGTTTTATTTTAATTTTTTTTTAAGTGTTGGCTTTTGGCCAAAGCGCTTTTGGCAGCTACACCACACGCTAATTGGTCCAAATACTAATGGGGCAGAGTGTGTGTAGTGTGTAGCGTACTTACCATCAAAGTCAACGGTGCCCGAGCCATCCGAATCGATTTCCTCAATCATGATGTCCAACTCCTCGTTGGTCAACTGGTCGTCCAATTCACGCAGGATTTCGCGCAGACACGAGGTGGGAATGTAGCCATTGCCTTGCTTGTCATACAGACGGAAGGCTTCGCGCAACTCCTTCTGCATGGCCTCGTCATCCTCCTCCACAATGAACTTGGCGGCAAGCTGCACGAACTCCTCAAACTCCAGGCGACCAGACTCTAAATGAATTAAAATTAAATATATTAGAAATTTTAAAGATAATATTCAAGATCATTCACCATTATTTTGAAGTATTTATAAATTTACCATTATATGGTTAACTTTTTTTAAATTTATGGGTAGTTTTTTATTAATTTCAAAAGTATTTTATTACTCAATTTTTAAAAAAAAAAATTTTAACCAGCCACATAAGCTTTTAAAAATATTTTATTAAAAAAATATTCTTGTTTTTAGCTAAACCGCTAATTTTTATAAAATGTTGACAAGTTTTTTATCACTCTAAAAATAAAATTTAGTTTAAGAATGCACTTTAAATATTTAAGAAATTTTTCTCTAAAAATGTAGAAATTATTAAATAAAATTTTGCGCCAATTTACTAAAATATTAATGGGTTTTCTCAATTAAGGTTTTGAAAACAAAATGCAAAAATTCCGATTGTAGCGTCTGTTGTCCAGAGATCGCGAATCTTCGAATTCAAATCTCCCATTAAGTAAGTAAATATGTAATGATCAATCGCTTAAATGACTTACTGTCCTCGTCAACCTCATCGATCAGCTCCTCGAGGATCTTCTTGTCAAAGGGCTGACCCATGAGACGGAGAATATCCGCAACCATTTCGGTGGAAATGCTGCCACATTTCTGGTGATCAAAGCTGTTGAATGCCTTTTGCAGCACAGCAATCTGCTCGGGGGTCAGATCTTCATCCTGACAAAATTAAATTACATTCATTTAGGCATCTTCTTTATGGAATCTCTTGTCATATTCTGCACTTACAATGTTTTCCATGTTGAGTTTTGTGCTGTTCGTTCTTCACCGGAAAGATCACTGCTAACGACTGAATTAGTTCCTTAATTCTTCAAATATTCTAAGCACACTCGCACACACACACACACACACAAACATACACACACACACACTCACGTCACTGAACGCTACATTCCAAAAGTAACAAGCTAATTTATGGTTTTCAACAGCATTTCAAAAATAAAAGCAGCAAAACAAACAATACACACACACATACACTTATACTCTCTCCCACATACACACACAATTTTGAAATTTGTATTTATTTTCGAAAAAAGACTGTAAAAGCATTGAGAATTTTTTGAGGTCTTTACTGTGTTGGCCTGGCCAACAAACAGAGCCACAATAAATATACGAGAATACTTAATTTTTGTAGTGGTTTGCTAAGCTTAACGTGGTGAACAATGATTACTATATTTATGCAGTGCACTGAGAGAAATAATTACCAAATAACAACAAAATGTAACTATTTAATTATTTGATTACAAAAAAGATTTCTAGAACCAAATTATTAGTTTCTGAAGATCTTTTAATTACAATATTTAGTTCAAAGTGTTAACTTATGTTTCTTATTTTATTTTTAAATTTCCAAAAACTTTAAATTTTTTCAAAATTAAACTGTTGCTTTATTAACATAACAATCACTTTTAGATACAATATTTTTACAAATTAATAATAAAATTTATTTGACAAGAACTTTTAGTAATAATATTTATATACTTTGCTTGATTATAATTAAGAAATTTTTGTATTTCAAATATTATATTGCTTAATTGAAACATCTATAAATTTTCTTGCAGTGTACGTTTTAGTAGCAAGCGACTTTGAAATCAATTACAATCTCAATTGCCACTTCACACTTTAATTTATTAAGCATATCAATCAAAGGCGCCTAAAACATATCGCTAATATGTAAATATGATAATTTTATTAAATGTTCAAACCGCTTAATAATCACATTAATTAATTGGCTGAAATCATTTTCCCGCCCACGCACAAGAATTTTCCCCAGCAACCCACACAAATTTCAATTTTCTTAGTGGGCCAATTTTATAAACGATTCGAAAACTCTTGTATATTGTGTCTCATTTCCCTATTTAAATTTTAATCGGCAATATTATTAAAAACTTGTTTTGTTTTATGGCAAATGCAAATGTATTAACTGATTTATATTTGACATTTAAGCGGCATCTGTATTTGTATCTGTATCTGTATCTGTATCTGTATCTGTATCTGTATCTTTATCTTGTTCAGCATTTATTTAGATACTTTTTAGATATATGGGTTGCTTTATTTAAAAATATTCAAAAAACGCGACATCTTATTTATTTTTTTGAATTATGAGAGCACCACAAAACGAGAAATGACAATAATTTTGACGTCATTTTGACATATTGGCCATTTGGTTTATTTACTTTTAATTTGATCACTTGCTAAAATATTGCTCTAATAACTTGGCCAGCCAGACACGTTAGTTATGGCCAACAGCTGCCCACTGACAAAACAAACTTGAGACAATTGCAAACTGTTAAGACATCAACTGAAACATGAATTATAATAACTGCAACGTGAACATTTTTTAAGAAACATTTTAAAGTTAAAATCAAAAACAACTTATTAGGCAGCTAAAAATTAAATTTGTACAATATTTAAAAAGATAAAAAAGTGTACGACGTATTAAATAAATCAACAGAATGATTTTGAATACTTTATTTAATTAATTGTACAATATTTAAAAAGAGAAAATAGTTAGTTTTATTATATATTTTATTTATTTAAAATATATAAGTTAAAAGTAGTTAATTAAGACAATTAAAAATTAATTTTTCACAATATTTAAATTGATCAAATTATTAGACATATTAATAAATTAAGATAATTACTTTATATATTTTATTTACTTAAAATATTTGCATAAGTTCACTTTAATAATTTCATTTTGACAATTAGAAATAAAGTTTGTACAATATTTAAATAGCGAAAAATTTGGAGATACATTGAGTAATTAAATATTTTTTTTTTATTTATATAAAACATTTATCTAAGTTAACTTCAATCATTTAATGTTTGAGCTTGATATCTGATGGACAGCGTCGACATCTGGACTGACATCTTGACGTCTCGGCATTTCAGAATTCAGACTCTCGTCATTTATTGGCCTGAAAATGACGATGAAAATTAGTTTTCGCTTTTACGCTCTGTCAATTTTGTCTTGTCTCGTTGAGCTTCTGATACAAATAGCTGCTACGTGTTTTGGAAAATCAGCAAAAAAAAACGAAAAAAAAACAGTCTGATCAAAAATTTCAATGTTGTTGTTTTGACATTTGACGATAAGTTGAAGCAGCTACAAGAATATTATTACCTTGATCGTCGGCATAAGTATAAGTTCACTTTTACAAACTCAGCTCAGCGAACGAGGTTTCTTCTATGCTCTTTTCATGTTGGGGATAATTGATGATGGCATTCACTTTTCCAAAGCCCAAGCCAATTTGTCAGTTGTGGTGGCAAATGCTAAACGATCTCTGCACTGATCTATTGCCACTGATCGTTGTCAAGGGCCATCAAAGTGACAATCGAGATTATGAATATAAATCCCATAATATATGACATTTAAATACTTTTTCTTACAGAAAAGTGCATTTTTTTACAATATAAGAATCTCCAAATATGAGAGTATACAATGCACTTTATTTATATATTAAAAAGTATTTGAGAAAATGTATTTAAAATTTAAATTAAATTACAGTGTAGTCAATTAAACATAAAGGTTCAATAACTTCCAAAATATAATGTAAAATTATATTTAAATACGACAAAATTTATTGATTTCTTAAAAAGCAGTTGTAATGCAAATGATTTAGAATAAAAACGAGAGAATATAGTTACAAAATAAAATGTATTCCATAATAAATTTTAAAATTAAGAATAATTCAATTTAAAAGTATAAGCAATAAAATATCAGAATATTAATTTATTTTTAATATATTTTCATTCATAAATTTAAATTAAGTTATATTATAAAAAAAATTAAAGAAAATCAATATTTTAAATTGACAAGATAAAAAAAATCTCAGATTGTTAAATTTTGCATACTTTTATGCTGAAAATAAATAGGCATTTTTCTATTATTAGTTAACATTTTAATTCAAACTCACAATTTCAATATTAAATGAAATATTTGATTAAATATAATTAATTGGAGTATATATTTTTTTTAGGCTGTTTCAAAAGTGCCATTTAATTGAGAATACCTTTTGTAAGGGTATAATTACAAGGTCAAGGACAGTAAAAACTGAATACGAAAAGAAAATGAAAACAAAAGTTTGTCGAGATATGTAAAAGAGCAGAGCTAAAGTTCAAGTCTACTGTCTGAATATCTCTATAAATAAATATGAATATATTTATATTGATCGCCGTGCGTGTGTCCAAACTGAAAACTGACCCTCATTTGCATGGCGACTCATTAATTTGGTGAATAACTTGTTTCTTGTTTTCTGGCGCTCAGACTACGTCTATATCAGACAAAACGGAAGAGTTTAATCGCATAGAATTTAACTTATTCAATTTTTTCGCCCATATTCAAAAAATGAAGATGCCCGGCATTGGGATAAACAGGTAACAGGTAATCGGTAAGTATATTAAAAATTATTTTAGCGATGTCTATCTAAATTATGCAATGCTATAAATTGTCAATTGAAAATAATGTACTTTTAATTGAAAACAGGAATACACAATTCATTAAAACTAAGAAAACTTTCGATTGATCATTAACATTATCAAAAAATCGTGTTTCTTTAAATTAGAAGAGTCGTAAAGTAAATGAGTGATGTTTTTTTTATTTTTGACTATTTTTATTCTTTTACGTTCTTAAATATCATTGATATAAATATCATCCCAAATATTATTAAGATTATTGGCTCTCTAATTGATTTGATTTATAGTGGCGCCAAAGAGATGCACACGCAATAACAAAATACAGGCGGATTGAAGCTCGCGCTGACGGTGACTTTTTAACTCATTTTTATGAATCGCTCGCACATTTGGAAGGATCCATAAGCCATTTTGGCTGTAGGTGTAATTTTAATGCTCCCGAATGATTTAAATATTATTGCATCCATATCTGAAGTCTTTTTAGACTTTTAAATTACTGAAACTTAAAGAAAATTAATGCTTTAATTAATTTAACACATTATTCATTTTTAAATGATAAACAATGGAGTTGAATTTTAAATGTTATTGCAATTATTGAAGCTCGCACTGACGGTGACTTTTTAACTCTGTTTGACTCAGCCCTTTTGGTTGTAGAATTTTTTGTCTTTCCAGACTTTTGAAAATGCTGAAAACTACTAGAAATATAATGTTGAAATAAATGAAATAATAAACAATGGAATTGATTTTTTTTTCAAATTTTAATGCATTTATTTTTAATTTCAACAATGTTTACTTAAGCATCCTTGGAGGGGTGAGCTTGAATGTAAGCAATAGCGCGCTGGATATAGTCTGGGATTGGGGGAGAAGTGGGCAGTGGGGGGTTGGCCTCGAGCACTTGGTAACCATGATCGTCAGCAACATATTTAATATGGGCGTGTTCACCATCGGGAGTGTCGAACGAGTACTGTCCTTGGACCGACAGGTTCTCACCCTCCACATGTCCTGACTGTTCCTGCTTGTTGCTGTTGCTCAGCTCCAGCGCATAGTTGTAGGCATCAATGCCGACATCAGCGGCGAACTTCAATACTTCCGCACTTTCGTTGGCGTAGGCCAAAGCCAAAAGGCAAGTTAGTGCAATCTGTGAAGCCGAAATAGTATAGGATTAGATTACATTACTTTATTTAAGAGGATATCTCACTGTTGGTAACTCACAATGATTTTCATGTTGATTACTGAAAGACTTCTAAAGACTTACTGATGCCTTTACCGTGCGGCTGTAAACCTTTTATACTCATCGGATTCGCATTAATTATGCAAATATCTAATATTATTTTGAGTACAAATGAATTTTTAAATACTTTTTTCTTGTTTTCTTTGCTTGATATCAATGATATACGCTGCTTATCACTTCATCTCTGCTATGATTATACTTGTTTTGGTTTCGGTTTCGGTTTCATAAACATAACAGGTTCGCAGCATTTAACTTTTAACTAGCGGAACTTGATGTCTAAGACATTTACGATCTGTCAACTGGAAAACATCTCATATACGTCATAATTATCATAATTTTTTTGTTTTTCGTATTTCAGCTTTGGCAAAATCTATCTCGTTAACTTTATATTAAATGTTAAACGAAAACAGTTAATATATATAATTAGTATAATTTAATTCCTTTGATATTGTCTTTATACCTATAGTTCAATAAAATTTAAATGTACACTTTACTACACTTTAATTTTTCACCTAAATATTCTGGAATAGGGTTATAAAAAATAAATTAGTCCTGACAATCGTTATCATATTAATGTTCATGTGTATATATTAAAATTAAATCTTAAATTCCAATTGTCATTTGCTCAACAGAGAATTAAGCTACGATTTAAATTTAAGAGTTACATTTTGACCACATTTTCTAATTTTCATACAGTCAACAAATTAAACAATTAAACAACTAATTAGCAAATTTAAAGTATTATTTATTAAATATATTTTCTTTATTTTATTTATGCACTGCCGTTCATTAATTTTTGAACTGCTCGATCGAATTTCCTGCAGATAAAAAGTTGCCTTAGAGTGAGGAAAATATATTATTTAATAAATGAAACTGTGCACTTACTTGGAGACCAATTGTTCGCCCGGAATGTAAAATGGATTACAAACGGCATCCGTATAAAGCATGTGTAAGTTGCGAAATATCTGCGTTATGAAAGATATTAATATAAAAAACAGATATGTATGTATGTACAGTATGTCAAAGCATTCTTTTGACATAAAATTATATTTACATATTTCGGGTTATTTCTTATTTTATTGTATTTTTGTTGTGGTTCTTAGAAAAGATAAAAAAACCCAAATAAAATAAATATTGAGATCAATCAATTCAACAAACAAATTTAATTAATTAAAACATTAAAAATAAATAAAAAAAGTCATCTTGGCTTACAAATAAAAAGTTTATGATAAATTGAAGAATAAATAAAAATTAGTATATAAAAAAGTTAAACTTAAAATAAAAATTCAGAATATGTGCTAAAATATTATGTGAATAATATTCTTTGTCAATATAGTTACATGGCATACTGTATATACAATTGCACTTACCGCCCGCACTTCGTTTTCACGCAGAGCGACGTTGCTGGAATCGATGACCACTATGAATTTGATGCGTGAGTTTGTGACAAAGCCGTAGCTGAAATGAGAGATTGCAGTTTAAGTGATGCATTTGATTGGTTCACCTCAGTGCGGTTACATTTTATGAATCTCTGTGGAATAGAGCAGTCCCAAGTAGAGTTCCTTGGAGTCGGTTGCACCTTTGCCGATTAAACACTTCTCCTCGACAACGTCGAGTGCTGCGTGCACATGATATTGCAAGTCCAGTTCCCGCTCCAAGTCAGATGTGGCCAAGTATAGTGGTGCATTCTAGAAGTATAAGCATGTTTACTAACTGAATGTGCATTTATTCTGTTTCTCAACTTACATCCTTCCCAATTACAGCAATACAAAATGCCATTGTTTTCAGACAATTATTTGTTTTTTGTAAATGAACAGCTGTTGCAGATAGGAGCTGCCAACTCGGGTTAATAACATAACAAGCCGCTGCACGTGAACAAGGTGGATTTATACCTGGTGATGTATTCGCTCGACGTGCCCTCTTTTTTGGGGCGGAAACGTCATTACGAAAGCAAACATCGTAGTAAGCGGTTGTATTAAATTCTCTAAAAAATGTCCCTTGTGTGAAAAATACATATGCCGCTCGAAAGCAAGTCGTTTGGTTTGTGTTTCCAGAGATATGAAAAGGAGACAAATAAATGCAACAGGAACTGTGGGAGCATGCACCGGTGAGCAGCTTCCACAAAGAGAGCAACAGAGATAACAGAGTCAATGCTGACGGCTAACAGGAGCTTAACAGATCTCCATAATCACAATTAATTAATTGGTTACCTACGGACATTACAGGAACAACAAGACAAACATGCCATTGCATTTTATTTTCATTTTATATATTGCACAGCGCATAAAACGAAAATGAGCGAAGAGTATAGAAAAACCAAACAAAACCATTTTTCTATATATCTATCTCTGTCGTCTCTCTCACGTCAGACTCTGGCTGAGAGTTGACAGCAAAAGCGTCGCCCAGAGAGAGCGAATACACCACCTTTATAAATACATCTTGCTTTCATCTACAATTGAACAGCTGTTGCGAATCGATAACACAAATCGTTGCTGCCAACTCGTTAGAATAAAATGAGCTGTGTGAACAGCAAATGTGAATGGTAAAAAAAGAAGAAGATAGTATACACACTTGTACGCTTCCAAAGTTTTTATCAAATTGAAATAACAAAGAGTTTCTTTCGCTTATTGCTAATAATGGAGGCAGGCAATCAGATTGCAGTGGATCGTCTGATTGCACTCAACAACCGCAACTTGCAGCGGCTACTACAAGCTCAACTAGACGAAGTCGAGGTGTACGTGATGTTTGTCAACACAACTCATCGGACAGTCGATTTGTTTTGGGTACGAGAGCGCGAAACCGAAAATATGCAATACACATTGAAGCCATTTGAAGAGGTGCGTGTAAATACATACAATACGCACACATGGTTCTTTCGCGACTATTACACTGGCGAACGAATGCATGTGCGGTCCCAGCGAGTTTTCTACCCTGTGCGCATACGCGTCCCGCGAGATCCACAGCGTCCACTGGAGGATTTACGTGATGTGCGCAGTCAGGTGTTGATACACTTCCCGCTGCGTTCGCTTAAGGACAATTGCTTGTGGCTGATTGTCAAATGGCTCAAGCGTACGGTCAACGAGCCACGACAGTATATTAACGGCTACATGATACCAGCAACACTGAAGCAACATTTACTTTTAGTCCTAAGAACTCTGGAGACGTATTCCAGGCCAGTTCCTGCAGGCAGAATGCGTAGGTGAAGAGGTCATCTTAACAAAAACTGTTAACAGGGCTGTTGATAAAAATAGCGATATTTTTAGGCTTATCTTTCTTTTTTTTTGGCTAGATATTGATATCGATATATTTGTCGATAATATATTGTTGATCGGCATTGAATATTTTTAAAAACACCCAAACAAAACAGATGCTGGTCGAATTCGGCAAATCCTCGACGATGTATATTAATCAAATAGCTGTTAAATATAAGACAAACCGTTGTTGTAGTGATAAGGACGTGCTAATGCATTATTAACGGAAAGAAAAGCCAAGCTTGATTTCCAAATAATTTAATAAGATCTTTTGATTGAGTTTTATAATGTATTCATTTATCGTTTTTACTTATGTACAAATTGGCTGCATATATGCGTTTATATATATTTTTTTGTTTTCTACAATTGCATTGTTTCATTATTTTTATGTTTAATTTATCATATAACAGAATACTTAGAATTATATGTAAATGAATCTAATTAAACAACTGAATAATATATGACATACATACATGCTATATATAATATATTTTAATTATTATTAATTATATGCTTTTCCAAAACTTGTTTGAAGACAATGTTGTTCATGTTTTCTATCTGTGTATTTATGTAATGCTATTTATATAAATGTGTGAATCCAGAGATATATATATATATTTAAAATGTTATGTACTGTTGACAAACAAACAAAAAACACCATAATATCATTTAAAATATTATGAACCATGCTCGTGTATTTAACTCTTAAGTGTTTTGAGCAAATAAAATGAATGAACTTGAATGAAAACAAAAACATAAATTACAAATACATATTTTCGGAACATACACAAATGGTTGATCAGTTAATAACGAAAGATCACATGCGTCTCTTGTTTTTGGGTAAAGCAACGCCATAAGGTAAAGCACAATATTCTGGTCTGATCTGATCTGGATGTGAATCTGATCGATCTTGCGCTCAATATTTGCGAGTGACGCGCTCCAAACTATCACCGATTGAACCTATTGGATAAATGGATAAATACAACTAGCAATTAGACTATAACATAAGCAAATTATCATCAATTTCTCTCGGTGTACGTCTGTGTGTGGGTGTGTGTGTGTTTGTATTACGTGTGCTGACATTTAATACTATTTACCATCAAAGTTAAAGTTTTGCTTTGTTTTATATTGAAATGTTAAATCAGTCGATTGCTTCCATATAAAATGACGAACTGTGCGAAGATCCATGTTCGGATCAACGACCTGAGCAATAGAAAATAAATATTAAAATACAAATTAGTTGACATAGTGTTTATATTGTACTTACCACATCGTTGCACCACAACTCAATCCGCTCCTCGGCTGGCAGCTGAGATCCCTCCGAGTTGGCATCGCTTTGACTGTTTTGCAGCGAGTTGTTCGCATTGTTGCCACCACCTCCTCCGCCGCCGCTGGGAGTTGTTTCTGCATTAAGCACTTTTTCGAGGACATGCTCGCACACCTTGCGGCACTGTATAAACTCATTGGCCACCAAGCGATCCTGCACAGCAAATGCATGAATTATTGACATTATCAGAAATTTTTGTAGTTTGAATTTTACCTTTTTAGTACGCTCTGGTTTGGTCATCTGTGGATGGGGTTGCAGGAAGAACGGTATTTTCAGAAATTTGGGTATATTCCGTTCGATCACAACATCCGTCACCCACTGTGGGGCCGTCTCGTGGAGCAAGGTGCTCTCGCTATCTCCGGCAGCATCGCGCACAAGCAGTCGACACACGGTGCGGCCACCCACCTCGCTAAATATGACAGGTGTGTGCTTAGGCACCTGAAAGTAACCGTTGCCACGCACATCTGGCTCTATATCATTCGGTGGTATACTGTGCGGTGGCGTCCAATGCTCGAGCAGTGCCTCAAGCAGCAGTTTTCCATAGTTTATCTGAAATATTTAACTGAAAAATTTAGTAAATCTTGATATATATTTAGAGTGCACATACCTTTATCTCCGTCGTCGGTTCATCACATTCCGGTAAACCGGCTTCAATGGACACCCAAGCCGCAAAGCAGTCAACCTCCTCCTGGCCTAAAACTATCGTTGGCATCTGCACAAATAAATTATAATTAATACAAATAAATTGAAAATTCAATTAAATGTTTGTGGTTAAGAATCAGAGACTTACGCCAGTTTTTAAATCAACTGTGAACCAATTTGGAATGTAGACTTGTTTATTACGCTTCTTGATTTCCTCCTCATAGTCGACTGGGCCGAGATCATCTTTCTTGACCACTCGCAGCACATCATAGACGACAACCTGCTCCTGTGAGTCCTTTGTAATGATATAGCGTTTGTCGTTCAGCACGGTGCACTCCTTGATAGCAGCTCCACCTTTAATGCAGGCCAATTCGGTGCCACCCTGGGTCCATTGGGCATCCATGCCGCCGCCAGAGGTGAGCGTACATCTGTCATACATGGGCAGCTTCCAGCAACGAATGTCCGAGTTCCAGGTGGTCGCCCACACGCCCGTTTTGTCAATGTTATAGCCCAGACTGAGCACTGGTGCCTTCTCCTCACACACGAGCATTTTGTTGCTCGGATTTCGCATTTCCGTTACGATAATGTTTTGATCCCGACTACCCGATATGATGTACTGAAAATTCTCGCTCATTAAAAGAGACCACACGCCCTCCTTGTGCACATGGATCGTTTGTATGCATCGCTGTTGGCCCAGATTCCACACCTTGATGGTGCCATCGGAGCTGCCGGAGACGACTTGATTGCCATCCGGCGACACAACCAGGCAGCGTACGTTCTCCGTGTGTCCACGGAGTTTCATGCTGCGCATGCAAGTGCGAGGATCCCAAATGCGCAGGATGTTTTCCGTGGAGCCACTCACGATAACTGTGCCGGAGGGATTCATGGCCAGGCTGTAGATAGAGTCCTTGGACCCGGTCAGACTAGAGGTTGTCACGGTGTTGTTGCTGGCAGTTAACGCTGTAAGCGTATTCACGTCCCACAGAAATATCGCCTTGTCCAGCCCAGCACTGGCCACCTGCTCCCGATCCTTGGCATAGGCCAACGCCTGGACATAGTCTCGGTGCGTGCGCAGCGTGGACATGCAGAAGCCTTTGTGGGCGTTCCACACTTTGACTGTGGTATCACAGCTGGCGCTGATCACTGTATTAGAAATAAAAATTCATTACAGATACTTTTCACCTTGTAACCATGGTGTAAACATAAGAAGGTGTGACGTATTCACCTTACTTCAGGTGTCAAGATGAATTTCAAACAGAGAGAG
Source organism: Drosophila subquinaria (assembly GCA_037043405.1). Lineage (NCBI taxonomy): Eukaryota > Metazoa > Arthropoda > Insecta > Diptera > Drosophilidae > Drosophila > Drosophila subquinaria. The sequence continues at coordinate 1,680,593 of JBAMBL010000311.1, read as the reverse complement.
CAGCTCTGTGGTGAACCGAATACCTTTTAGTAACTTCACCATGCCTCACGTTTACATTTTGTTCACCACACTGAGCACAGTTTGGCGTAAGAGAGATAAGACAATAAGCACTCTTGCCATTTTAAATATATTAAAATCCTTAAATACCACAATTTATATTTTCACTTTATTTTGTGGTCACCACTCACAGCATAGTTTGTTGAACTACCAAATAGAATAAGACCTCAAAGAGGCAGTGTTGAGTGAATACGCGTAACCTTGTTATAATTACACCATGCCTTGGAATAACTTTCAAGAAAAACTTACAATTTCTACCGTTACAGCAGAGCACGATATCGTTGACCCAATCGTTGTGATGCTCCATGGATTGAATGTATTTGTCGCTCGACTCCGTTCGCGTATTCCACACACGTATGATGGCATCGCGACCCGCCGAATACAATTTGCCATTGTTGGCATCCAATTGGAGAGCGTTAACACCGTTCCTATGCTGTTTTTCCTCTGCGTCTCGTATCACAAAGGAAACCTAAATGAAAAGAAAACACAAATCATTAAACAATATAATTCAATTAGTGGCAAATGTACGAGTATTACACGTACATTCCGTACCCATACCGACAACCCGGTGTTTTTCTTATTGGGGCATTATCCGCATATTAAACTCACCTGCATTTTTTTTCTTGCCTGGCAAGTTTTGTGCGTCAACATGTCTCACACGGCCCAAGCCTCTGTCTCTGTCGTAGTAGCGGGTTATTTGCGTTGACTTCACGTTGAATTTGTGTACTTCTGCACATTAAATACGCGCATTCATTTATTTCTTATCCTGCAAAAAAATTTAGCACTTTTTATGATTTTCGACCAATGCTCGATATTTTGTCTGACCGATAAGCGTAATATCGAATTGTTTGATAGAAACACATTTTTGTACTGTGTGGCAACGCGGCAGCTTCAAAAGCAAGCAATTTTAAGGCTACTTGTGCTACGATTAACGCTAGTAAATCTTAACATTTAATAAAAAGCAAATGAAAATTACGTGTAAAGTCATAAATACAAGAAAACCATTATAAATGATTATTTGGCTGCAGCTGTTTTAAAATGAAATATTGCCACCATGTTTTTTAGCTGCCGGCTATTTATTGGTGGCTATTAATTTGTATTTCGACAAATATGTACGTTCTATATATTTAATCACATATAGTAAACACAACTTAAAATTACTCTCACATTCAGATTTATTACGTCTGTTATATTTTAAGTTAATCGGATTCATACGAGCCACCGGCATAATTTTTACTTTATTTTAAGCATTTCGCAACACTGACATTTACATAACTGAGAGGAGCAGCACTTTTTTGCATTTATTGCAAGTTGCAACCAATAAAATTAAAGACAATGGCCGACACAAAAAATAAAGATGCCTGTACTATTTGCGAGAAAGTGGGTTTGAAACCGTTCACGAAAGACAACGTTTTCAATTATTATATACCACTGCACGGTCTCGTTAGCTACGGAGCACTGAGCGTCAACGTCATGAATCCGCAAATTGTTCCCAAGCTGCTGCCTAAAAAGGATTTGACAAATGTATTTCTAATTTCCGCCGTCGTAGGCAGTGCTTTCTACATTTACGGCCGTCCACACTTGAGGGATATTCAGAACAGCAAACGCGGAGTGTACGCAGTACTTGGAGCAACACTGTTCAGCATGGGATCAGTTCTCGCCTGGGCGCTGATCAAGTCGGCATTGCCAAAGGACAATTCCCTGTTGGCAACTGTGGCCGGTCTGGGCGCAGGTGCCGTTATTGTCAAGGTTGCCACCGATTACATTCAGGACGTTGACAAGCTGAAGAAATAGATCAAGTGATGCGATGGCGATGCGAATTTGTTGTAGTACATTAGTTTTGTAAAGTTAACGACATACATACATATATACATACATAACTTGCTTATCATGAACTCATATAATGTGTTGCAAAATATGTACGTACACTATTGAAATAAAAAATTATTTAGTGAAAATCTGTTATATGTATTTTATAGTGGTGTTAAAACGGCTTTTTTCCCTGTCAGATTTGGCTTTTTTCAAAGTCCATTTGCGGGGAAGCTAAAAAACAGCAGTCAGCGGGAATTCTGGCTCTTTTACTCTAAGAAAAATATAGGCATTACTTTCTGGTACTTAACAAATAAATAATACTTAATAAATAAATAAAATTTACAAATTATAATTATATTGATGAAACAAAAACATACCTTTGAAAAATGTATCCTGTTCCTCGATTCGCCATCCATTTAAAGTATATCTGGAAGTTTCTTATTTATCTAGATCATTTTCGGGTTTGTCTTATTTATTTGAAATCCCTGGATATTCAATTAATTAATTAAAACACCAATTCAGAATATTAAAATTTGTTTTATTTAAAATTAAATGTACCTTTAATTGCCTTCTCTTAACTACTAATAATGCTTAACAATTGAATTGTTGTTATTATTTATTTGTGTGTATGTGTGGGTGTATGTAAAATAATATACGTGTATGATGAAATCAAAATCATTGCATATATATTTTCAATTTCATTAAAAAATGATACTTAAGCGCCAAAATACTTATTTACAAATTTATCGGGATAAAACATCCTACAAATATTGCCTTAGCGACATTAAATTGACGACTACTTTATTGTTAATAATTTGTTTTGTATTGCAAAAAACATACAAATTAATCATAAACTTAATCTTAAATATGCATACATACTTTACAAACATACAGTGGTCATCAGTGGCTTAACTACTAAGTTCTATTCAATACGCGTGGAAAAAAAAAATGAATGTCAATCATCATCATCACTGTAAATATTTTTGTAGATATTTTGTAACGTGAATGATTTTCGCGACAGGAAAAATTCGAAACAACTAAATTATGAATACATATTGCATTTACAAAACTCAAGGGAACGGCCTAGAAATACAAATACAAAGCATTGATATTGGAAGCGATTTTCGATTATTGCATTTTGCTGTGGTCTCAACTAGGGTGTATTTATATAAGGTGACATCTTTCTCATAGCTAAGGCAGCTAAAAATTTCAACGTTGCTTTCATACTGTCAAAATAGCTACCTCAAAAGAGGATAACCGTGCTGCACACATCACCTTATTATAGCTACATTGTGGTCTCAACCAAAACATAAAACAGTTGAACTATGCAACAAATGAAATACCGTTCCAAGGTGAATTTACTAACAAGGTGACGTATTCTCTTTTCGGGCATGGTGAAATGTTTATAGGTGGCGTATTCGCAACTGCGAATGATGAATTTTATTTAAGATGCCTCGACACATCAGAACAAGGTGACGTAGCTGCTCTGTTTTTCGGGTACTTTAATTCGTGTTGAAACTTATGATAATTTATATTATAATAACTTAATCACGTTTTATTTTGACAGCATGGAAGCAAACGTTGTTGTTGCGATCGATTGGTTAATTTGACTCAAAGTACCTCGATACAACGGAATACGTCACACTGTAGTAAATTCAGCTAGCATCGGAATACGTCACCTTATCAGTAATTTCACCGTGTATATACGTTAGTTCGAAACAATTGTCAAATTGTTCTCAATATCGACATAACGATAGTTGATTTACTCCACTCCAAAACTGTTGACTGACTGTTGTCTCTACTGCACTCTCAATTGCACGCCAAGCACCTCGCGCAGTTCGTGCAGCTCTTGCGGTCCCTGCATAAGGCGCTTCACACCACGCGGCAGTCCACGGCAGGATGCCAGATTAATTGAGCTCATGTGCACGCAGTTCGTGAGTATTTCCTTGACTGCCTCCTCGGAAACGGATGAGCCACAAAGATTCAAATGTCTGAGGGAAAAACAAAGTATTAAATGATTTTCTAAATAGAATGTTTAATTCATTTATAGTACTTACGCCAGTGGAGACTCGCTGCCCTTTTCGGCCAGTGCACGCAGTGCATTATCAATGGGCTGCTGCACATTCGCCCAGGCCAGATCCAGTTCAATGAGACTGTGTGCCCACTTCGATGCAATTAATTCCAGACCCGATCTGTAAATGTATGTTGACTTAAATGTTGATTCAATTGTCATTAGCCATTGGGCACATACCCCATGTCGCGGGTAACCGAGCAGCCCGAGAGGAACAAGTGCTTGATATCCCAGGCGGGCAAACGGATAAGACTCTCGTGCGTTAGACGCGTGCAGTTGCGAACGTCGAGCAGCTTTAACTTGGAGCTGCTCTTCAGTATGCGCTGCAGATGATCATCGCTTATGATGCGCGATTCATCCGTCAGAGCAGCCACGGATAGCTCTTCAAGATTTGGGAACCCAGGCGAGTCCATCTGAAAGATCAAATATTTTGTCAATTGTAGATCAAAAAGAAGATTTAAAATTCAAAATGAAAAGTGTACTATTTCCCGGATATCCCATCTAGATATTCCCATTGATTCAGATACTTTTCTTTACTCATTCAATACTCACAATCTCCTGCATTCCGGCTGTGCTTGGTGTAATGTGTGAATTGGTAACACGCAGTACCCTTAAATTCTGGCAACCATGCTGCAGCTTTTCTATATACAACACGCCATGAGATGTGGCCTGTGTGGTGACATTTGAGAGATCCAAGAGCGTTAGATTTGGACAGTGCGTCTGTGAAGATTTCAAGTATGTTACAAGTTAATCAAGTTGTGTTCATTTTGAATTAATCAATTGCACACACCGCAAGTATGCTGACAATGTTGGGTATGCCCGCCAGGCGATTGTGTGCCAGGTAGAGATGGGTCAATCGACTGCCCATGGTTTGGAGTGCGTTGCAAAGGGAGTTGACGCCCACAGCACTCTTGCTGGCATTCATCTCGACCTGAAACCAGATCACAAATCACAATCAGTTAATCATGCAATACATTAAACTAAACACAAGCTTACATTGATGGAACTCAAGTCTAGGCGCTGCAACTTTTGCATATTATCAACCAGAAACGTCAAGTGATCCGATGTGAAACCTTTCCAGCCGGATAACGTGATGCCCGTCAGATTCGGACAGCCATTGGACAGTTTTGTGAGGAAGCAATTGATGTCGGATATCTTCCAATTAGCTAAAAGATTACACATTGCGTTTAGTTTCAATTGTGAATTCTTCAAATATAGCAACGACATTACTTACAAACATTCAATTCAGTGCAGGCACTGCATCGGTTGTCCACAAACCACTTCAGCTTGAGTTCCGTGCGATACTTCTCCTTGATCCAGGTCGTCAAGTCCATGGTGCGCCACAGCGTCGGCCGCAGCGACACCTGTCGCCACAGCGAACAGACGCGTCCCAGGCGAAACAGCGTCGGCAGGCAGCCCTCCTTATCGACAGCAAGTTGAAATATCTACAAGATACAATATATTACAGTGTATTGTCTTGATTGAGATTGGATTGTCTTACACGAAAGAGCACTTCCTCAGGTAACTTTTGGCCCCACGCACTCTGCTCCTCTGGCTCATTGTCCGCCTCTCCGGACTGAGTTGATATCTTCTTCTGACGTTCCCCGTTGTTGCTGCCGCCTCCAGTTTTTTTCTTGCGCGGCTCATATTCACTCTCGTCACTGTCTTGTGGCTTTGGTTTGCGAACGCGTTTGCGTGCTGGCTTCGATGGAGTCGCCGCTGGTTTGTGAGACGCCGTTGCCGTTGCAGCGACGGATACAGCGACTGTTGACATCTCTGTCGTGGTCGTTGTCGTTGTCGCCTCCGACTTCTTAATGCACAACTTGATGCCCACTTTGTTGTCGCTGATCTCGCTCTCGTACATGGGCAAGGCCTTTGGCTTCCTCGCACGCGATGCTCGCGGCGATGTGGAGGCCGATTTATTTAGTTTCTTGTTAAGCGCTGTTTTTCGAAATAGAAACAATGTTAATAATTTAATATAATTAAAAACAGGAAATGCAGGAATAGTAATAAGGGGAAAAATTGTAGCAGTAACAGAAGAAACAGTAGCAGAATTAGAAGTAGTAACAGAATAAATAGGAGTAGTACTAAAAGTAGTAGTAAGCGAAGAAATAGTAGTAGTAACGGCAGAAAATAATAGCTGAAGTAGAAGTGAGAGGAAAAATAGTAGTAGTATAAGTAGTAGAAGTACTAATAGTGAATGAAGAAGAAATAGGAGTAGTACTAGTAAGGGAAAAAATAGTAGTATTAACGGGAGAAATACATAATAGCTGAAGTAGAAGACGAGAAAGTAGAAGTAGTACAAATAGTAGTAGCAATAGTAGAAGTAGTAATAGTACGACTAGTAATAGTACGAGTAGTAATAGTACGAGTAGTAATAGTACGAGTAGTACCAAGAGTAGTAGTAGTTGTAATAGTAGTATTATTTACCTGGTTTGCCCGACTTTGGAATGCTGCCATTAACAGCTGTTGCCTGATCCTGTTTCAGTTGCCGCTGCTGCTGTTGCTTTGGAGTTGTTGGTTCTTTTACTAGCACTGGTGGCGCTGCTGCCACTGGCGATCGCTGGCCTTCTGATGCCGGCGAGCAAGACGTCGACGTAGCCGTGTTCGTTTCATCCGTTTGTGTCTCCGACTTGGGTGGCGATAATATATTCTCTGGTATGGCTGTTGCAGCTGATGTTGCACTTGACGCTGCTGCTGCTGTTGTGGTTGCTGTTGTTGTTCCTTCAGCCGCCAGCAGCTGTGGTGGCGTATGCGAAGGTGTCGACGGAGTCAACGTATTGATATCCACTGTGGAGTTCAACTGTTTGACAACACTTAAGCGTTGATCGTTCTGTGCCTGCACATTATCGATATCGATATCTTTGGATTCTTTAACACTTGCCGATGAAGCAGCAGCGTCAACTTGTTTTTGCTGCTCTTTCTCACTGCTCTTCTTCACTGCATCGTGGTGGGGGGTGGCCTCCTTCTCGCTCTCACTCTCCCTCTCAATGCCTTGCGTTTCACTCATTTCCAATTTCCGAATTACTTTTTTTTGCTGCAATATTATAATTGATGAAAAAATATATTCACATACCGGAAAATCGATGCAAAACAAACTCAACCCATTTTGGCGGTTTTTCCCAGTTCTCTATACGTTCTCATTCTTGAGTGCTCTCAGCAACAACTCAACATGCAGTCGTAAATCTCACCTTCTACAACAAATTACATATGTATTTTTTTGTTTTTATTTTTATTCGTTTGTTCGCTTTTAATAAACAAGTTGTGGTAGGGTCGCACCGACCGTGGTGTGACCTGCCTGAACCTTACATTCTTCACCCACGGAGTTTGCTTGTATTGAACCAAGCTCCGTACACAATTTTTATCATTTGCTGATAAGCCACTTCAAGTAATTTACGTCTAAATCTCAGATACATGTTGATTTTTTACTTTCAGCCCCAATGCTGCACTTATATGCCGCGCGCCACAAATTGCGTGCAGGGTGCAATAATCGGCATTCAACTCACCACTTGAAGAGAGGTAGGTACAAAAATGTATGTTATCTCCGTACAGTACTGTTTAACTCGCTTACACTCACTGCGGTACCAATATACGCGCTATGGTAAAAGCAGTGCGGCACTATGTATGTGTTTGAATTGCTCGATTCGGAAGAGATTTTTTTCTTTTGGCGTTCATGGATTTTTATACGCGTTTTGTGGTCAAAACTGCAGTATTTACATTTTTGCCAAGCACTTGAGGCACTGAACTATAATTGATCACGGCATTGACATCGATTCGCGTAATTAAAACACCTTAATTCGACGAAAACTTATTTTCCTCAGCCACTGCTGCAACGACGTAGAAGCAATAGCTAGATAGAGAGAGGATATGTTGTTTGTGTGTCAACACACCACAACTGTGGTTAATATTCACTGTAACCAGTGTTGCCAATTTAGCATATTTCAGGCTAGATCTAGCATTTTTGAAAATGAAAAAGCTTATAAAATTTGCAAATAGCTTAAATCGAGCATATTTTAAAATTCATATAGCATATTCTTGCAATAAATGTTTTCGTGACATCAACGAAATATTTCATAGCTTTAAAATATTACACGGCATAAAAAAATCGGATCTTGTTCTTTGTTACGTGAACTTTATTCTTATGATCACAAATTCACGATCATTAGAATAAAGTTCATAGCAGCATGCGGCGCCCAAAAAACATTTATTATTAATGGGCTCAATCACAAAAATATGTTAGTCTTAATAAAAAAAACAAAGTTATATGAATGAGAAAGGAAATACTGATATGATAATTATGATATGATAAAGAAAAACCTAATGATATTGTATGTTTTCTTGCATTTTCTTTGCAATTTGGTTTTTAGCTTATTTTAGATTATTTTTACTCAAAATCAAGCTTATGCGGGCGCTCAACTCCTGGCAACACTGACTGTAACATAACATTACAGTAACAGTGAGCACTCAATTTTCCTACAAAATGACATTTCCATTAAAAAAAACAAACATTTTTGTATTGCTGCATTAAATTTATATCTATATTGTTCTTTCAAGGGTAAGCGGTTAGCTACGAGGTTTTAAAAATGACAAATTAATTTGAATTTAACAGTTGCAACAACGCATGATAACAGAGCCATGACAGCAGAACATTGTTGCTATCGATTAAACTCATTCAATATCGATAATAAGTTCTTTACCAGTATTTTGAAATTAAGTAAAAAGAATTCTTGAATACAGCTTATTTATTTTTACCGAGCAATTAGACAGTTGAATACACAAATGGCAAATGCTGACAATTTAGCTAGTACTCATAATCCAAATTCGCAATCTCCGGCAGAACCATAAGATCCTTATGGATCTCGAGCCAACGCTTTGCATGATAAGTGGTTTTTCCGTAAGTGCGACCGTATTTGTACATGTGTCCGGGCACATGACCCGCATAGCTGGGAATCATGCCATGGTTGTTGTGATAAAGCACAAAGTGTCCAACGGGGGGACACTGAATGGCGGGCGTGGATAAATCCTGACCACAGCACCACTTGTCGCGCTTCTTCTTATACATGTAGTTGGAGAAACTGCAGAGGGCGTGGTGGGTCAACACCTTGCTCGGTTCCCCAAATCGTGTCACGGCCATTGGAATGTGGGCGGCATAGCCGTTAATGATGAACTTATCCTGATCGTCATCATCCAGGAAATGAGGCGTCGTAAACTTACTGTAGTTTAACTTTTCTGACGTTGGCGGACACGACTCCTCCCGGATGCCTTTGGACCGACCTGTTACCGGTATCAAAGGCGCGCGATAAGTAGTTCCCGGTAGCTGAAAAATAATATATATTTAATTACAGCACCTTCAAAATTAACAATAACATTTACAAATACTGGTAACAAAATATCGATGAATATAGATAATCAAAAGCAGATATCGATATCAACCAAAGGGGGGGGAAGTTAAAATATAAAAAGAGTGCTGTCAGAACTGTTTCCCGCCTTAATTTTGAAATCGTGTTTCGGATTATTTGCCTATAGCTTATAAATAAACTCACCAAACGCTCGTTCAACTTGTGCTCGAAGAGACCGTTTCCACTCTCGAGCAGATCCCGATGTCGCAGAGTGCGATTGTCGCAACGGTAGCGCTGCATCAACGTCTCGTGCTGAGCGACTCCGGCGCATGCAGCTGCCACATATCGCTTGCCAGTTTGTGTGAACAAATTGGGCACGAATCCGGCGTAACCTGGAATGATTGGGTGCTTGTAGACCGAGTCTACGAACTCCTCGCGATCATGCAGGATCTTAAGTTCATTCTGTGTTGGATAGTCCTTTAAATCGGGCTTGGCGTCTATGGGCGCTACGATTAATTCGGGCGCATGATTGATACACGGATCGATGAGCAGCTTGTGGGTTTGGATGCCATACGATTTTCCCACTCGTTCACGATTCTGAGCACAGTGGCCGGTATACCTATCAATGGAGAAGTTAGGCAGGTTCAAGAAAAAGGGACTTGTATGATCTGAATTTAAATGCAGCCGCCTTATTGGGTATCGATAACAATGCAAGATGCTTGATGTATCGGTATAGAAATGTTGATATCGGTACTTCTTACACTTGGCGGTTACATTTCAATTCAAGTTCAGATCATTTCCTATTTAGCTCTCACCCTGGCACCAAATGTGGTTCGGGCGTTGTGGTTTGCTCCATTTTTGCAAATTAATTTTAAAAAACACGAGAAATTTGGAAACCTAGCATTTAACTTGGCACAATTTAAACACAATAATGAAATGCTTGCTTATAAAAGTTTTGACAAATAATACACGGAATACCAAAAAAAGAGGAAAACTAGGAATCCAAAATTTAGAAAGAAAAAAAAACTATGAAGAATATTATTGGATTCCTGAAATTTTATTTTTTTTAGCTTTATTTTTATAATTCTTACAAAAATATAATAAACATATAGCAACATATAATCATATTTACAATCATTTACACAAGAAAATTCTTTAAGCTTGACTAATTTGATTCAAACATGTAAACTAAATTTAATCAGACGCCAGCGATTCGCAGCATTTCTGGAATGCTGACCACTTTCTCTCGCGGCTTATCCTTCGACTTTCCCGCCTCAGTTTCGTATTTGTCAATGCGCTGCCAGCCTTGCCAAGTGACAATGCGCTTGTTGTTGTCCATTACGAGACCGGGTTTCATGGATGTCGTGTCAAAGGCATTGGCCGCAATGTCATCGCAAATTGTTTTGGCCACCGTGAAGGCACCGTTCATGGTGGTCAGAATGACACCTGTTGGTCCAGATCCCAGCCAGCCAGCCACATAGAGTCCGGGCTCAGCAGCTTGGGCATCGTTTTCCTTGAGGAGAACACGTCCTTGCCGATTGCACACATGACCGCGATGGGCATCAAAATTAATGCCAGCATCGGCACAACTGGATTTGTAGCCAATGCTGCGCAGGATCAGATCGGCGGGCAATTGTTCCGTCGCCTCAGTGGCCACCGCTGAATTTTCCCTTAGCTCAGTGATGGAAAATTCCATTTTACGCTCTGCGATGGATTTGGGAGCTCGCAGAAAGATGGGCAGAAACTGTTTGTTGATCGTTCCAGCCTTCCGGCTGCTCTGCTCTCCAAGACTCTTAAGCATCAACTCCGTTAGCCGCTTGCGTGGCCTCTGCAGTTTGTCCAGCTGTGCTTCAATCCCTAAAAATGGTTCAAGTCAAAGATTAGAATCGCAGCTTTCTAGCTTTAGTAATTACCCATAAAATCTTCCGGCCGCCAGCAGGTTTCCACATTTGGCAATTTGAGCATCTCGCGCAGCTCCTTGATGGTGAAGGCAGCCTGCAAAGGACCTCGACGACCCACCAGGTGGACACGCTCCACTTTGCTGTCTGCCAGAGCCTGGAGCGCGTACTCCGTTGTATCTGTGAGCTGTGGAAACCAGATTAGATTCGCCTACTTTCAACTGTATTTATGGCGAACCTTGAGGCTATCAATTGGACTCAGCAGCATTCGAGCGACGTCGACGGCAACGTTTCCTTGACCCACAATCGTCACGTCCCGGCCGCTAAGATCCGGCTGCAGCTGCTCCGCGCCGGGTAATCCATTGTACCAGGCGACAAAATTACGCGCGGAAATCACGTGCGCCTCTGCCTCATTATCCAGTTGAAGCTCTCGATCCTGATCCGCTCCGTAGGTGAGCAGCACGGCATGGTAACGTTCTCGCAGCTCCTGCAGCGTCACGTCTGTGCCGAGCGTCACGTTGCCGAAGAAACGCAGGCGCGGATTCTCCGCTGTCTTGGTAAACGTATTGATGACATTCTTGACCTCGGGATGATCGGGCGCAACTCCAAAGCTGCAATTAGTGATTTAAATACAAATATGAGTATCGCAAATTTTCGATAGATTTTTGTTCCCGATATATTGGCTTTCGAAACATCGGAATAAGTCACCTTGTTTCGGAATAAGTGACCTTGTAGTAATTCCACCATGTTCCTACCGATTTCTATCACTAGCTGGAATTTCAGTAGATTTGCATAATGAGCGAAGTCATTAGTTGATAAGTTTGAAAATGCTTGGAATGCACACTCGACACAGACACACAGTGATTAAATATATATAAGCACCTAGTGATCAGTGGCCAAGTGCATTTATCACTGTGCTCAAGATGTGGACGGACGCTTTATTAATTGCCGCCTGCTTGTGGGCACTTGTTGCAGCAGCTCCCTCTCCCTTTCCATCACCATATCCATCTCCCTCTCCCATATGGAGTCCAGAGCAAGTGGGCGGTAAGCAGCCATCTTGCATTTGCCGCCATTATTGTAATGTTTTGTTATTTTAATTCACTTTTACAGATTATTTCAATGGCATCTTTCGCTCTGTTGTTGGACCAATCCTTGGATTTGATAATGGTGTCAATAATAACACCACAAGCATTTAAATTAACTCCCTCACTCTCTCTCTCTCTTCGCTTACCGCACCAATCCAAAAGGCACTGGCAGTTTCTCAACAATGTCGACGGCACAATCGGTCAGCTGTTTGAGCAAATATTGTGCCGCATAGAAACCGGCAGGACCAGCGCCCACAATGCAAATTCGCTTAGTTCCTGTCGCCTGTTGCACATTTTGTGATTTAATTGCACTTGTACTAAGGCCACTGCTGTAAATATTTATTAAATTACGTCTGCAATTTAAAAAGTTACGCGTTAGACTCATGCTTTTGTTATTATTCAAGCAGAAAGAAAGCTAAGTAATGGTGAAATGGCGAAAATCAACAACAACATATCGGAGCAGAGGCAGTGTGACCTTTTAAATCTGAATGTTTAATTATTAAATAAGGGCAACACTGATGTTGTTTGGCGCTAAGTTTGAATCTCATTCACTTATGCTAAATTTACTGCTGCAAATATTTATTAAATTAGAGGAAAACAGAACTAAAACTCATGTTTTTATTATTTACGCTTTTTTAAAAGCTAAACAATGTTGAAATGACAAAATAAAAAATTACAACATATCAGTGCAGACTCATTGTGAACGTTTTGTTTAGTATATGCAATTACTTAATGGGGCAGCACTGTTACTTACTTGGCGCTAAATTTAAATCTCACTCTGCCAAGCAGAAACTCGTAAATGTTTTATAGATGCCATAGAGTATTTATTAGGTGCTTAAACTTAGTACAACAATTTTGTGATTAACATTGGTAATTGATTTCGATTTAGTCGCGGTGCAGGGCCAGCCAGCGTTTAGCGTCGATTGTGGAGCGTCCAAAGGAGTGACCCACATTGAAGATCTCGCCGGGCACGTGGCCACCGTAGCGTGGCAGCATTCCAATGACGCGTGGATAAATCACACCGTTGGTAATCGCAAACGAGCGTCCAACACCAGCACTCCGCACCGGAACCCATTCGACACTACGGCGGAAATACATGTCGTTCTTGGGATTGCACCAACCGCCTTCGGGCAAATGGAAATCAAAGCCATAACCTTAACGCAAAACAAAATAAATCAAATCATTGAATAGCTACGAAAAACTTACGATTTGAATAGGACATTGTAATATTTTGTATGATTTTTGGGATATTTCTAGAAAGCAACTGAAGGAAGAACTGACGGAATGAGCTTCGACAAAACGATTTATTTATTTGTCATGGCAACGGCAGTGAGTTTATTGGGTGCTGACAGGCCATAAATGAATCTAAAGGCCAAACCATCAGGAAGAGTCAGCAACAAGTGCAAGCCGTTAAAACCTGACACGGTCACGACATGTTCATAATATTGTTTAATGGCATTTTATAATGATAGTGGTAATAAATATATAAATGAATTTAAACACGCACTGCAATTTCAATCTATATAACTTGTATATTTAGCAATATGCATATTGTTAGACAATTTACTCATTTACAGCAAATTTTTATATGATGTTTGCCTTAAGTTTCACAATTTCTCAATTTAATATAAATTTAATGAATCTCTACTGCATTATTATAAGTATTGCAAGTATCCGGAAGTGTTAGAAGCTTCGATCAATCAATTGGACTTCTTTGATTTCTTCTGTTGCTTGCTCTTGAGTTTCTCCTGTTTCTTGAGCTCCTTCTCCGTCAGCGACTTGTACAGCTTGAAGCCGAATAGAGCTGCAATTGCATAAAATATGTGAAAAGTTAATAAATGATTTTTAATATTATATTCAAATATAATTAACCGAATACTGAGATGATCAGAAATATCACAGCGACAAAGATGGAGGTGGAATAGGTATGGGCTAAATTGGAATGCGTCAACAAGCGACGCTCGATTCGTGCGATGGCCTCCTGAAAGGAGCCCTTCATCTCGCTTATGAACTTGTGACGATCGCTTTCATTGAGCGATTCCATTTTGGTCTGAAGATTGCCAATTTTTTGCATCAGATCTTCAGCGAATTTGCTGTTGGGTCCTGTCTTGGCCACAATGGCCTCAACCGAACGCTTCAGCTGTGCAATGATCGAATCTTCGTCACTAGCACTCATTTTTGTACTTGTAGAAATTTGAAAAAACTAAAAAAAAAATGTAATATCAACAAATAACGATCGGCATAGCCCTTCAACAACGTCTACAACGTGTATACTCGACTGGACTGTCGTGGTTAAAGCTTTTATCGCAACTACAAATTTAGTGGTGGATTTCTCCTATCTTATCGAAAATCGAACACCTATAAGCCAACATATTCTCAATAATGTGAGTATTTTAACAGCGCACACTATACAGATAAACGAATATACATACATAACATATATGCTTTGTATGTTTAGGTGCCACATTTGGCGAGGGTTGACTTTAGAACTTTTGGGAATTGGGATTGTCAGAACTCTGCTTACCAAAGACGAGCAACACGAGTGCTATCATCACAAAGAATATCATATACTCTCTAGAGCTGTGGCCTGGATGTGCGTATTGCCTCAGTAAATCCTCCGGCGATGATGGCTTTGGATTGAAAATACTTTCGCGCAGCTCGGCACGTTCATCATCCGAAATACCATCCATGGATTCGACCATTTTCCAGATTTCATCGGCACTGGGCATTTTAAAATCTGGACTGCCAGGACCACCGCCTCCTGGTGGCATCGCAAAGCCTTGATCCCCACCAGCAGCAGCTGCGGCAGCCACATCCTCGGCGAATGCTTGCTGATTTAGTGGATCTTGTGCCATTTTTGCTATGTAATTCCCAACTTGTGCGTGTGTGTGCTTGCTTAGTTTATGTAGATTGTTGTGCTTAACGGTTTATTCTCTCTGCATTGGGTGGAAGTTATAAATTCTTATAGTCGAGCGTCAAAGTTTCCACAAAAACAAACAAATATTTAACTAAAATTCAGTTCTGAGCTACGTTTAACATACAAAATTTAAATTTTGTTTAATTTACACTACATTATATATTTAATATATTTTTTAAACTATGTATATTAGTTAAAAGATATTTAAATAAATTCATTCAAGGTTATAAATTAAATAAACTTTTATACTTCATTCATATAAAATTATAAATTTATATCACAAAGCCTGCACAGTAGCATACAAACATTTTCAGCATGCAGAATTAATTTAGAAATAATTAAAGAAGTGCATAGTATATTTAAAAATTTATAAGTTGTCAAATTCTATTTAAATATTTGTATCGCATATTCTACGTGGCAACTGACAGACAGGTGATAAAATTCGCAACTAGCACGCTCAGAGAGTAACACATTCTCTTTTGTTTCTGTCAAATGGCATTTTAGACGACTCAATTCAACAGCAGTCGTGGCCGAGTGGTTAAGGCGTCTGACTCGAAATCAGATTCCCTCTGGGAGCGTAGGTTCGAATCCTACCGGCTGCGAGTCGATGAATTTTTTATTTTCTTTTTAAAAATTAAATGATATTTAGCTATTCATTTCTACGTTATCCAATTTTATTTTAGCTTGATAAACTTGCGCTTTTATATAAAACAAAACTTATTTGTACAAATGAGAGCTACTAACGTGTTGTATAGACCGCTGTCTTGGCAAACTGAATGCTAAAATTCAAATCTAAAATATAAATTGACACTTATTTGTAATCAGTTTGCTTATATTTCATTATTAGTGAGATATGTGGCTTCGAATCGCTGCGCTTTGTATTTTGTTGTCGGCGTCAGCATATTTTAAAGGTAGTCCGTGGAAGTCAGTCAATAATAAATAAGAACAAACCACATACGCGATAAGATTTCTATAATAATAAATACTGAAGAGGCGCGCTTATCAGTCGAACCAAAAATACATGCAAGCCAGTATAGGAATGCTACGAGCCAACTGAGTATGAACAACATGCATCTAAATTCTAAAGCTAAACAATATTGTGTAAAATATACAAAGTAATTTACAACTAATTAGTGGATAACGACAATCAACTAACTCCACACACGTGCACACTGAAGAAGAAGACAGCAAACACAGCACACGCAATGTTCGTTTGATTCTTATCGCTTCGAACTTATCATTTAACAACATTTTGAACGCCAATATTTTTAGACAAGAAAAATTGAATACGTACACAAAAAATAAAAACGAATCTGACCAAGATAAGCAGGATGTTTAAAGTACACGTATTCACTATACGCACAAAATCAAGAACCAAAAGAACAAAACAAAAATACTTAGACAAATGCACTCTAAGAAGTCAGACAATGGCGAGGAGAGTTAATGACAGAGACAGGGCTATAATATTGAGACAGGGGGATGGATAATTTTTATTCTTATTGTGCGGTGAAAGTTTTTTTGACCCCAATTGCAATTCTTTGGACTTTGATGTCGTTTATACAGTTTAAAATGGTTAACAACAATATGTTCGCTTATTGCTATTTAATTCATGCATGACGCAATAATTGTTGTAGGGTCATTGCTTTTGTAATCCACTGTTTGGATGCGCCTGAGACTCGACTCACCTGCCAATCCAAAAACAACAACAGCCGGCACATAAAATGCGAGATTGGGAATAGATTGCTGAAACGGTGAGCCGGCGTCAGTTAAATCAACCATTGTGTATAATATGCAGTAAATGAATAGATCCTTAAGTCAGAAACTAAATTGCAAGCGGAGAAGTCAGCTCTGTTGTCGTCACACTTTCAAGTTTATCTCAGAAGTTGTCGAAGAAATTGTCGAAGATGAAAATAATTTGCTGGCCTTGCCACTTGGACGGCAATTGATAGGGCTGCCATGCTTTAAATATCATATTTGACAACACTGAGAACTCACAACTCGGCGTCGTTGTTGCACACTGTTTGTCACAGCTGTTTGTTCACTTGCGTGCGGAGCAATAGAAAAGTTTGCTTGCAAAAAATAAAATTTGATCTACAAATTTTGGAAAAATGAAGGTCATCTACAATACCCTGTTCAAGCGGACGTCCACCTACGCAGTGGCCATCATAGCATCGGCGTTCTTCTTCGAGCGCGCCCTCGATGTCAGCTCGAACATGATCTTCGACTCCATCAACAAGGGCGTAAGTAATTTATGCTTATGTAAGAGACAAAACAAGTGCATTTTTAAATTGGATTTCTTTTTTGCAGAAACAATGGAAGGACATCAAGAGCAAATATGAATAGACGAGCGGTACGACGGACAGCTGCTAGTTTTAACAAATAAAACAGTGATGGTTCATTGTAATAAGCATAAAAAATATTAACGTTTATTCTAAACGAATACGAAAGAAAACCAAATCGGATCTCTTTTATTTCTGTTTATTTTGTGTTGGTAGCGTTGCAGATTCTTCAGAGACTTCCCAGGGCTTCTCGTGGCGATAAGCATCCCAGGGCTGGGTGTTGGGTAATCGGCTGGGTTCCTTGAAGCTGACACCGTTAGCCTGAATGGCCAACATCAACTTTTCCAATTTGCTGCCGGCAACTGCCTCGACGTTGCAGGTCATTTCGGTAATGCCAGCACGAAGGCATCGTTGCGCCAGGACGTGTCCCAAGTTCACAAATGCTGAAGTATCGTTCGTTTTGTACAATTGTTGCTTGATTGCCCATTCCGAGGTGCTAGCACTCAAAATGGTGCCGTTTTCAAAATGCTTGACATCGGCGCTGACATAGCGACCGCTGGTGTTGATCTCGAGGGTATGCCAGTAAGAGCGTCCAGGCTTTTCCAGGTGATAGCCGCTAGGTTTGTACGCAATGCGTAATCTTTCCAGATTTCGCGGATTGCGGTTGATTGCAGTGCTGACATCACTTGCCGGCTGGGTCAGCTCCTTTATCTTGTGTAGCACGCGGGCGGATGTGAGGGGGCGTGCACTACGTGACATGGTTTATTCTGAATTTAACACAAAACTTGAATATTTATCCACGTTAATTTATATAAATGGGATAGAGTTGTCGAATCGCTCCGAATGTGTTTAACAAAACGGTGTTGCAGCCCTATTTTCCCAGAAAACGTCTGGCAGCCTTGGTACCAAGAAACTGTGGCAACCATCTAACCATCAGCTGTTTCAATTTGTTTACATTGAAAATTCATAAATTATTTTACATTTCTTTTTGGCCTAGAGTTACTTTTATTGCTTCACTTGCAGCAACAACAAATATTCAGACATGCGCGCTTCGGCCAAAGTGCGCGGCAGGCACAAACTCATATTTCACGGCCCGAAATGCGCGAAAACTTTACCTCTGCAAAAGAAACAACCCGTCGACGTCTGCAGCGCAAGTCCAAAATTTTGCAAGTGTATCGTTGAGATAAATAACGCTTATATAAAGCGTGGGTGTGATATTCAAAATTAGCCATCCGTTATACACGTCTATATACATATCAAACAAATTGAGTGCTCATCATGCTGATGGCTGCTTTTACAAATCTAAAGAGTGTGCGGCCTCATCATGTGTATCACGTGCTGTGTCCGGTAACCACGCGATGTTTGTGGCATTTGGATCTGAATCTGGGACACCTGCGGAGTATTAATGGCCAGCGCATTCACGCCTTGGGGGCGAGGGTAAGACTTCATATTAAACCCAAACACAGGTTAAAGGTCTAGTCAATAACTGCCATCGATTTGCATTTAATTAATGTATTCGAATATATAAAAATATATACATATTTACATACATATACATACATACATACATATTAAAAGCTGCAGAACTACATTAAGTTCGATGAAGCGGTGTGGCAACCATCTAGGCACAGAAAAGGGACGATAATCTTATTAAGGAGTGTGTTTCACAAAAGAGTCGTTACTTTTTGAAAATGGAAATTATAAATAATGGGAGGGAGATGCAGTATAAATTAATCAACAATGTGAAGCAATTTCAATTAATCAACAGCATTTGTAGAAAACATTATAGAGAACACACTTTACGTGTTTGACTTCTTATTTAAACTAATTTAACAGACGGTTGCAGTTCTTATTGCATACAAAATTTAACTATTGTGAAAATTTAATTAAATTTAGTTGCGCGCCAGGATTGTTTTGGAAATTTAGTATCGATAGTATCGAGTTCAGAATTTTTCACCACACTTGCGACCCACCGCAGTCCAGTGGTGAATTTATCTTAACTTGGCGCGCTATCTTAAATCAGATTTTGCATTTCTCTCTGTGTAAATAGCATGCAAGGTTAAACAAAGCGAGAATCTCTGTGAAAACGTGCTTTCACTGCAACACTTTGTTTTTTGTTTCGCTTTTGCACTGATAAATATTTACTGATAGCGCCAGCTGCCACACTTGACTGTTGTCCAAGCTCTCTCTCTTTCTCTTTAGTAGAAATTCTCTTACGAATTGCAGTGTAGTTTGCACTTAAAAATTGTCGAGTCTAAGAATCACCCATCGCACGGTTGTGTGTCTATAAAGATTCGTTAATGGGCGACAGCAAAATACGAAAAGAAAAAAAGAGAAAATAGAATTGTAATTGAAAAACTGCGAACGCACGAATATTTTGAATTAATTGAAGACGAGTCAATTTAATATGAATGAATCTTTTTGATTGAACTTTGAGTGTCGGTTTCTTAAATAAACTTTAATTAAATACGCAAAAAAAAAAATAAAAATGTTAACGTTTAGTTTAATATACATATGTAAAATTTAAATAGGAAACGTAGAAAATTCTGTTCCTTTTAAAATGCGTATTTAATACGCTTTCTTTGTGTCTTTCTCTGTGCTCTCTCTCGCTCTGTCACCTTGTCGCTGTCTCGCTCTTTAACTCTTTTGTCCTGTTCTGACACTGTTGAATAATTTCGAAATTGCTGTCAATAATAAATGTCAAATTCAAGTGAAACATGTGTAGAATTCAGCTGGAAATAAATACAATTACGTTTTACAATAACAATAATAATAATAAAATCAAAGTAGTCTTTGACCCTCCGTAAGTTGGCTAAGATTGAGTCTCTGGCTTATGGATAGATTTCGATTCTCTGAGATGTTAAGCTCCACTTCCACTTTTATTGATCCCTCCCAGCACTACGTCCAGGCCCCAGAGGCTCATCCAGTGCCAGATGGTAGATCCTCATCGGGAATGCAGCAGCACCAGCAGCAGCAGCAGGAGAAGAATCACCAGGAGAATCTTATGTCTTCATCGCATAACAATCTACGGCAATCTTCGGCGGATCAATCCTTAAGACGGCAGGACAGTCAGTCGCAGGGAAGTCGGAGCAATCCAGCAATCTCGAGCATGGCGTCCAGCGTGGACATGCCCTACGACATCAGCTGGATATTCCCTCGGCTGCGGACTCCCTCCACTCTGTGGTATATCGCCAGTCAGTTTGTGGTCACCCTCGTGGGTGTCTTTAGCAAGATTCTGCTCGGTAAGTAGCACTTGGTAGCAACTTCTTTCTGATCTCTGATCTTGCGTTAGCTAAACAGATTTTTAAGGTAGTCACAATATTTATTTGCATTTGTAGCTATACAAATATCTGGACACATTGTACATGTATCTTACAATTTATTTTTGGCGCGAATCTTTTTAGACTGTTTTTATATATTTTCGTCTTGATGATCCATGGTCATGATAAATTATATTCTGTTTTCCTGTTTTCTTTGCACTTTTTATTTATGCATATTCATTGTAATACATCTAAAAACAACAGTCATAAACTTGCATAATTTTAAACTATATAAATCCATCGGTTTATCAGTGTTTTATTTATTTTGAAAATTAGTTCAAATAAATATTTTATTAATAATTGTTTTACTTAGTTTTTTTATCTCATATTTTTATTGTAATAACTAATTGTATATATTAATTGCTTTAATTATTTTATATTTTTAGTGGCGTTGAGCCAGACGAAAGTCTATAACAAGGATCGTCTGACGACTGCGGTGGCGAAGCGTCCCAAGGGAGTGCCCCTAATAACAGTGTCCAATCATCATTCCTGCTTCGACGATCCCGGAATTTGGGGCGTGCTGCCCATCCGTTATGTGTGCAATACTCTCCGCATACGGTGGTCAATGGCAGCCCATGATATTTGCTTCACCAGGAAGCTCCATTCCATGTTCTTTATGTTCGGTAAGCTTAACTTTTAACTGGAACTTGAAATTGTAAATTAATTTAAGTATTTGTTTATCTTTGTAATAGGCAAATGCATACCGGTTGTGCGTGGAATTGGCGTTTATCAGGAGGCAATTAATCTGTGCATCGAGAAGTGCGCCATGGGACACTGGGTGCATGTGTTTCCCGAGGGCAAGGTGAACATGACCAAGGAGGAGATTCGTCTGAAATGGGGCGTGGGCCGCATTGTCTATGAATCTCCCCGAATGCCAATTGTACTGCCCATGTGGCACGAGGGCATGGACTCCGTGTTGCCCAATGTTGAGCCCTACATGTTTAAATTGGGCAAGAATGTTACGATCAACATTGGCGAACCCTTGGATCTGAACGATTACGTTCAGGATCTGAAAAGACAGCAAGTGCCTGAACCTGTGGCACGAAAACTCATCACAGATAAAATACAGGAAGCCTTTTATGTAAGTTATACATACAGATATGATTCCACAATTTTCTATTTTATGCTTTTATTATTTACGATAGGCTCTGAGGATAGAAACTGAGAAATTGCACGAGGAGCGCGTTCAGTGACCGTAACTGGGAAAGCCAAATTGAGAAAGACATACATGAAGCTTATTTATTTCGATAGTTTTAAGCCTAAAATGATGCCTCGATAAATTGTTATCACTGTAAAAATCGTGTATCTAGCATTTTTCCTACTTCCTAAACTATATGCATGCCGAGTATATTTATGTGAGGTGTAAGCCTGCCGTCTTTTTATCTGAACTAAAGAATTTTAAAAATTAAATAATGTGACAATTTACTTTAAGCTTAAAGAGTGTGGATTAGTGTAAAATAAAAGTAACGTCAATTGAAATTGAAGATTTAAATTTTCTGCGATTATTTTTTGTATTTGGGCACAACAAATTTATCGATATATCAATATTTGATCAACAAACGTAGTGGCAACGCTCGCAAAGGCGGCAAGAAAGAAATGAAAAGAAAGAAGAGCAGAAGGCACCGTTATATGGCACAAAGATAAAATGTAAGAAATGCATATTTAAATTGTATTTATAAGTAAACAACTAATTAAATAAATGTTTAGGTCATATATAAAAGAGAAGGGCATAGTGTTGACGACACCAAAGCGTAACGAGCTGCTCAAAGATGGCCCACCAGAGTCCAAGTCCAACAGGTGTCACATTTTGGGTCGGGGCTCCTTTGGCACTGTGTTCAAGGCCATTTACCGCGGTACGTCATGAAATTCAATAGTGATTAAATGCCATAAATATTACCAAAGCACTTTACTGTCCTTAGAGCACGCCGTGGCATTGAAGATCATTAAAAACAGCGCCATTTCCACGCTGCACAGTGAGGCGCACGTTCTCAACTGGAAGCACAAGAATATTGTGCGTCTTATAAAGCTGGAATCGACACCTGAGTTTGGTTTAATCATCATGGAGCGTCCCAATGGACTGTGCCTGCAGCGTGTGGTGGACACGTTGCCGCTGCCCTTGGTGCACAGAGTGCTGTAAGTGACAGTGATTGATGTGCTCACAGTTACTCTAATAAGTATACTCCTTAACAGCATAACGCTTGATGTTTTGGCAGCGTTACGTTATTGTCATGGACAGCGTGTTTTGCATCTGGATGTGAAGCCGCCGAATATATTGATTGCTCTGGGCATCAAAGCGAATTCAAATATTCGCAGCTATATATGCAAGTTGTGTGACTTTGGATCTTCCATCAAGTTGGATGAATCATGCGACGACAGCAGTCGGAACAATGCAAAGGGTACACTGCGCTACATGTCGCCTGAAGCGTTGCGTTGCGGGACTTTAACTTGCGCCTCGGACATCTATTCCCTGGGGATTACCATGTGGCAGCTGCAAGCACGCCGCTTGCCTTTTTATACCCTCAGCTGCAATGAGACCATTGCCTATCAAGTTGTCAAGCACAACTTGAGGCCAGATAACTATGCACGGCTTGGGGAGCTACAGCTTGGCTCTGATTATGCTGCAAATCTGCCATTATCTGGTTGTAGTTGTAAGGAAAGGAAATACAACTCCGTCGATCTCATCTACAGCTACATGAATCAAATTAATCCACAACTTGATGTATTATCAAGTGATTTGTTTAAAAAAGCGCGTCGTAATCTCAACTTTGAGACGTCACATAAGCGTGTAAGTAAACGAGCAGCTAAACCACAGCAAAAGCAACGCAACAAACAACCAAGATTAGCGCACTATTTCTATAATCTGTCAACCGTATCGGGAACGTGTCTGGAGGGTGCATATAGCGATCTGTATAGGAGCTGCTGGATCAGCGAACCGGAATTGCGTTTAACAACATTTCAATTGCAAAAACGCCTTGAATTGATTTTATCTAAATGTTTTTCTATCTCATAAGTACTACTGTATATGCCTAATTAAGTTTAATTTATTGTTTTTAAATGTTTTCATTATTTCTGTATTTATTTTATCGTCTTAATCTATATGTAAATTAATGTTTTTCCTCTGTAAAATATCGATAGTCCTGCTTCCTGTTTGAGTAAGGACATGATCAAGTTATAGCCAAGAAAGGAAGCTCCTTTTTAGAGTAAAATAATAGACCATAATTGTTGGTTTAATAATTTATATTTCGTAACTCATTTTTATCGTTTTGTTTTTATTTTTTTTATTTTGTACTTGCTACGCTAAGAAAATACATTTATAATGTTTATACGAGCTTAAATTTATAATTTCTCATTTTGTCGAGCGTAGTGCGTTTGCTATGTGTGTATATATCTTTATATATTTATGTATGTAACTTGTAATAAGGATGTGATGCAAACAAGAAGCATTAACTGATTGTTCAGTTT
Source organism: Drosophila subquinaria (assembly GCA_037043405.1). NCBI lineage: Eukaryota > Metazoa > Arthropoda > Insecta > Diptera > Drosophilidae > Drosophila > Drosophila subquinaria. Next base: position 1,656,353 of record JBAMBL010000311.1, on the reverse strand, counting down.
GCTCTTTAGTTTAATCTTTAGTCTCACATCGTGGCTACTTAAGAGGGACTTACTAACTAGAGTCGAAGAAGAGGTTCCCAATATATCATTATAATTATATATATATATTTTTATTTACAATTTATTGTTGTAATTTGTTTTGTTCGCTTCGAAACCATATATATGTTATGCATGTATGTACTATATATAGTATAGTATATGATTTTATATATAGTATATGTATGTTATTGTAAAGATGTCTAAATCATTTCACCCATTAATACTAAAGTGTTCGACTTAGGAGTTGAGTTTAATGGTAATCTGATAATCTGATCTGTTAACCTGATAATCTACATACATGCTCTATTTTTGTGCGGAAGACTACAATTTTATAATAATGTTATTATTAGTTTTTAATAGTTTTAGAAATGTTTTTAAGTTTTTCACTCTGCTCAGATATTGAGCAAAGCTTTGGCTATTCCAAATCATTTATCATTATCATGTATAGTATAGTATTTTTATTTTTATTTTTTAGAGATTTCTATTCTGTTGTAAATGCAATTTTCGAACACATGTCTTTTTGGAACACACACTTCAGACGATGCTCTACAAAATCATATAGAGCATGTCGAGTGTTTTTAGCTTTTTCTAAATCTTTTGAATACTTGAAAAACAAATGAACAAATGGGTTAAACACCTTCAAAAACTTCAATATTCAAAATAAATATGTTGTCGTAATTATAATTATTATACTTTAGCTCTTCACTCTCTTCACTGTCTCCTCGGTTTTAGTTTTAGTTTGAATATATCACAATTTAGTCTTTTTAAATCTTTAAATATATATAGATATATATACTTAGAATTCTTTAAATATATACTTCAAAAGGGAATCTTAAACTTAATTTATTATAGGGTCTTTAAATTTCCTTTCATTTTTTTGTTGTTTCTTTATAAGATTGTTGGGGGCTTCTCTTAACTGGCATAGGAACGACGCACAGGAACCGGCGGTGGAATTTTGGATTTACGTTGTGGCTGCTGCTGCTGCGTTGGAAGCTTTTGTGGTGTCTGTGTCTGCGGCGACGGCGACGAAGGCGTCGACGAGGACGAGGACGTCGATGATGAAGTTGACGTGTGAATGCACGTGGGAATTCGCGTCGGCGGCACTTTGTGACAGCTCCTTGGCAGCTCCGACGACTTCGATGACTTTGTGGACTTTGTTTCCTGTAAGCAATTTGAAGACAGTTAAAAATAATATCAAGAATACCAAAATTGAGTTGCGCATACCTTCTTTGGTGAAACAAGCGCTTTCGCCTGAACAGTCACCTTCTCTGTCACCTTTTCCGTCACCTTATCCGTCACCTTGTCCGTCACCTTCTCCGTCACCTTGTCCGTCACCTTATCCATCGTCGTCACTGGCGAAGTGACGCGTTTCCAGCCGTTGCTTCTGCGCCAGGAGTTGGCCGTAGGCGGCGGAGGCGTTGAACGTTGGCGTTGCAGCAGACGCTCCTTGAGCTTGGAGACGACAGCAGGAGTTGGAGCTGAAGCTGGAGCTGGAGCTGATGGCGTCTCCTTCGTTTTGGCCATTTTGGCCATCAGAGAGCAACTGACGCTGTCGCTGCGCACGACGCTGGACTCGAGTTCGCGGCGTTGATTGTGACGCAGAATGCAGCTGGGCTCCTGATCCTCCAGCACCGACTTGGACTTGACCAGCACATGGGGTGGATGCGGACGACGCAGTTCCGTTTTTATGATTTGTGCTATGCACTGTTGCTCAGTGAGAGGAGGAGGAGGATTAGGATGAGGAGCTGCTACTAGAATCAGGGGCACATCTTCAATCTCAATGTCACTGACGCGTCTTCGGCATTCCTCAATTACAGCATAGTCGTGCTCCTCCTCCTCATTCTCCTCCTCCTCCGGCTTCGGATGCGTCACTGAATGCTCATCGGTTTCGCTGGAGGAGCAGCTGGTCAGCTGAGCACGACCCGCCTCACTGGGCGTGGGACTTGAACGCGCTTTGACCTGACTACCCGACATGCTGGAATCCTGCTCCTCTTCCTCCTCTTCGTCATCTTCATCCTCGTCCTCGTCATCCGTCTCGCCCTCGAGATACGAGAAGAGACTGCGCGAGGAATTGGAGCGGATGTTGACCAACTTGTAAAAGTCGTTGGTAAAATCAGTGCAGGCCACTTCCTCATCCTCCGAGTAGACAATCTGTAATCGGTAATAGATATTTTAATATGTAGAAAATACAAATTACTTAATAGCTCTTATTTGTCATTTTAATAATATTAATGAAAATTAAAATAATAATTATTAGAAAAAATTAAATGTTGTTTCATTATAATTTTTAAATTTTTAATAGCACAACAATAGAAAAATACCCAAGATTTTTTAGTAAAAAATTCAAATTAGCAAAAGCTTTAAGAAAAGCACATCTAAATAATCAGGCCTGTTCCGGTTTTCACTTTCGGTAAGATTTTGCGGAAGTGAATTTCTTTAACCTGCTCTAATATCATTCCGACGAAGTTCTACGTATTTATTTTACTTTGAGGTGATGAGTTTAAGTCCGATTAAGTGAAAAACAAGTATTTCCTAATACTAAGCCTTAATGGAAAGTAAATAAATGAATTTCACTAAATGCTATAAAATAAAAAGTGAAAACCGGAACAGGCCTGAATAATTCTACCTACGAACAATTTTTAAAGTGATATCAGAAAAAGATGGTTTAAAAATTCACAACTAAATATTTGGGAAAGCTAATAACTTCAACTAAATAAATAGAGAAGGTAAAAATCTCAACTAATTATGTAAAGTTGGGAAAAATGGTAACCAGCATTTTAGTGGTCGGGAGAATTAAAAAAAAATTTATATATTAAGTAAAAGCTGAACATTTTTTTAGCTATTTCTAAACTTTAGTGCAGCGGTGGGCACGCAGTGGCTCCGGGAGCAGCGGCTGCTCCCAACTTAGGTAGACTCTAATAGGGTTGTTATTGTTGTAGTGCTTCCGAATTCAGATATCATCCCACCGCTGCTGTAGTGGAAACAAACTAGAACATAACTAAACTAAACTATCCAGTAAATGAAGTCAAAACTCTAGTACTTTTAAAATGAAGTTGGTTGATTAAATTTCTAATCACTATTTCAAGGGTTGACTGGTAAAAAGGACAAATTTGTAGAGTGTAGAATAGAATAGAATAGAATAAAATATTTTTTTTAGGTAACCCACAAAAATTGTGCATAGTATAAACAAAATTATTTTTTTTTTATAAAAAAACCTTGTCTGTTTTTTCATCCTTTTGTTTTGTTTTTTTTTTTAAATGTTGTTGCTAATTTTTTATTTCTTAATCGTGTTTGTATTTTTAAATTTCTATCTTTTTCTATGTTCAAATAAGTTCAATTAAGCTTACCTTCTGCTGGAGCAGGTGAGCGATGCCGTCGGTCAGGGAGTCAGTCTCAACGGTGGTCGAGTTGATGAAGTCACTCGAGGGCCACAGCCAGTCATGTTCCCGCCTCCGACGTTGCAGCTGCAACTGTTGCTGCTGTTGTTGCAACTGTTGATGTTGCTGTTGCTGTTGCAGGTGTTGATGGTCACGCTCATCGTCGAAGGTTATCACAGCCAGCTCCTCCTGCGACATGCTCCAGTCTTCCATTTCCGTGGAACAGGGCTCCGCTGCCGCAGCAGCCATTGCTCCGGCTCCTCGGGCAGATCCTCCAGATGCCCGTTCGATGGTTGCGGCTGTCCGCTGCTCATCGTGCAGTATCCCTCGTCCCCACGCCCCTTCACGGGACTCGCCGACAGCGCCGCGTTCTGCGCCTCCAGATCCCGCACGCGACTCTTCAGCATGCTCACCTCCTCGCGCAGATTGTCCTCCGCCACAATGGCGTCCACCACCTTCCGCATCACATCGTCCAGGCAATGCTCGTACTGTCGGATGCGCGTCAACAGCGCTCGATTCTCCTGCTGCATCGAGTGCAACAGACTCTCCTGCCTCGCAAAGCGTGTCTGTAGACGGGAGGGGGGGAAGAGTGAAGAGAGAGATTAGAGATTTCAGTTATTGCACCACTTGAATATCAAATGTTGAAAATATTTATGCAGAATCAATGAAGAGGCCAAAATATGATCAAAATGACATTCCCGCATAAAAATTGGTTGAGTTTTGACAATGTTAGGGGAGCACAAAGTTTTTGAAAAAAAGTCAAAATTTAATTTATTGAAAAAGTTGAAATTTTGTTAATGAAGAAAATTTATATGAAGAATCAATTTAGAGGCCAAATCATATTCAAAATGGCTTCCCGAATAAAAATCGGTTGAGTTTTGCCAAAGTTATAGGAGTTTAAAGCAATGGTGGGCACGTAGTGGCTCCGGGAGCAGCGCCTGCTCCCAACTTAAGCAGACTCTAATAGGGTTGTTGTTGTTGATGTTGTTGAAGTGCTCCCGAATTCACCGCTAGTTTAAAGTATTTGAAAAAACGTCAAGTGTATGGAAAACATCTGAATTTTTTTAAAAAAATTAAAGTTAGTAGATGAGCAAAGTTTAGATGCAGAATCAGTTAAAAGGTCAAAACATGGTCAAAATGACATTCCGCATGAAAATTTGTTGAGTTTTAACAAAGTAAGGAAAGTTTAAAATATCCAAAAGTGTTATTAAACAATTATACAAGTGTTGGTACATTTATTAACCAGACGTAAATACGTTTCAACACTTTTTAATATGGAAATAACCAAGAGTATAGAATATATATACTGTAGAGTAGAAGTATTGTCACACAAATACGATAAAAATTTTAGTTTTTCTTTTCAAATGTGATACATAAAGTTTAAAGTATATATTTCAGTTGCAGGGAGTTTCAGTTGGGGGACCTTCAGGTGACTGCAGTCCGACGACAGTTGCATTGACGAGGGTCGCCATCGCCACTGGCTCATTTATCACACAATTTGTGGCACTTTGAAATGAATTCAAGTGCTAAGTGAGTAGTTACATGCATCTACATACATTTACTCCTACTTCATCAATTTAAACCCAAAGAAAAACCCATGAATTGAACAAGTAAACAACTGACAGGCAACTTGTTAACTTGGCCCGAAGGTCAATGCAACTAACAATGTTTGGAATTAAACCTTGGGATTGGATTCATTAGAGTCGCTTTACGAAAATTCAGTTAGCTTGACTTAAAGCCCATTCAATTGGGAAATGTTTGGAGTGTGGCGAGTATCGAACAGACTCCTTCTAACTGCTTACTTCTTATACTTCTGTGTCGAGGGGGTAATGAAAAGATGCTCAGCGAAGCGTCTCTAATGCGAACGCTCAATCAATTTCACAAAGCAAGTTGAGGACCCAAAAAAGCAAAAGAACCACATGAACACCAACAAAAACAACAAGAAAAACCCCGACTAGGAAATACCCGTTACGCGATTTCAATGCATTTAAGTAAAATAAAAACTGCTGCATACTTTTGGGCGCATTGATTGCTTAAAAACTGAAAACAGCTATAAATCTTGCACTATTTACTTGATCTTAATAAGATTAAGTGGATTAGTAAATAATTGTAAAGTATAATATACCCTTATGCTTTTTTAAGCAACGGGTATTAAAACAATGTGCCAGCTTTAAAGAACAACAGCAATTTGAAGTCGGCCCAGATAAGCGACAATTTGTATGCGCCGAATGCGAGCGAGGGGAAACATTGTTCTTAAAAATGAATTTATGCGTTTATTTATGACTTCGCTGAGACTTTTTCTGCCTCGACTTTGTCTGCGTCTTCGACTTCGTCTTCGTCATCGACAGCAACTCCAACTTCCATTTTCCTGTGCCATTTTCCAAGTCGCAGACTAAGCGGGGGGAAAAACTCCGCCTCCGACTCCGACTGAAAACTCTTTGCCGCAACGCGGCGCTACAGTGCAAATTGTTCTTTTTTTTCACTTGCTGAGCACTGTGCGAGGGCAGTTCAATCAGTTGATGAATTTTTAACTGACAGATGTACAATTTTTTAAACATTTTTATTGAAGCAAGGGGTAACAAAAATTAAGGGAAACAAAAAAAGTTTCTATTTTAGTGAAAAATTTTGAAAATCCGCAAAACATTTCTATTGATAATTTACAAAATTCAAATAATTTTCAAGTCATGTAGCTCTCCAGTATTTAAAAGATTCAACTTTTATGTAAAGTCATAATGTCTAAACTTTTGTTTTAATATAAATGGTTAGTAAGTTTTATTTATGGTTTTTATTATTCAAATTTTGAGAGTAATTTCATAATTTTTATATTTTGCAGTTTTCGATAGATATAACTACTATTTTCAATGTAAAAAGTCGCGCCCAAGCAATACTATATTAACAATTTGAAATTCATATATTAAAAATATTTCTTCCGAAGCACTTTTAGAAATACAAAGAAATGAGACCCTTTTTATTATTTTTATTTTTAGCACAAAAATAAATTGTTCTTCATAACTCTTGGAACTTGTGGTGCCGCCCTCGCTGTGAGTATGACTCCGCATCCCCCCCAAGCAGCACATTAGCAAGAGGAATGGCAAATTGAACAGCAGCACCACCAAAGCTCCACTAGGAACAGGAGCTGGAGCAGAATCAAGGAAGATACATACCTGGAGTGCCTTGTGATCCCGACATGTCTGCAGTTGTTTGCGTTCTTTGGATTTCATAATGCGATTCATGCTGAGCACGAGAAGAAAAAAACAAAAATAATAATAAAAATAAATGTATAAAATGAAAACAAGTTGCAATCATTTTGTGATGTGTGTGTGTGTGTGTGTTTGGAAAAAGGGAAAAATTGTGCGTGTGGCTAAAAACATTTTGACCAAAACTATGCACGAATTTGAATTGCCGTAATTACATTCTGGAGTTCAGAGAGAATCGTATTCTGGTGCGGCACTGATTGATGGCTTCTCGCGGACCATGATTCTAATGGTCAAATGGAAAATGGCCCTGACTGCGATATAAATGCTTCCTGCTGTTGGCCCAACTCTGACATCAGTTGCCTTAGCTGCTTTCCCGGCTGATTCGCGTTGGCTTTTGGTCTGGTCTGGCCAATTCTTCTGCTGACGCTGCTCAGTAATTTGGAAAATTGCATTCAAAGCCGTTAACTTTGTTGTAAGGCTCTAAGCCAAGATAGACCAGTCTACACTCAGAGAAAAATGGTCTGAAATTCTTATTTATAAATACAATTTTAATCTATTTTTAAATATTTCTTATTTTTCATATTTAATGAAAATCGTCATTGCACCTAAGCTAGAACCGATTGAGAATTTTAATATTTAATGTTAAAAAAATCTTTTATATTAAGTTGCATACTAAAAATTAAGAAACATTTTGAAACATATTGAAAATGAATAAAATTTTATTTACTTGTCGAATTTTTTCAATCAAATTGATTTAATGTTAAAAAATAATAGGAATTAAAAAAAAATGTATTTTTTTTCCGAGTGTAGACTCTTTCTCCCTCCATTTCCATTTGCTGTAGTGCGTAATGGCGCTGACTGAGAGCTGAGGACTGAGGAAGTTGAAGGCGTTCTCAGTCACGAGTTTCTATGAAATATTTACGTAGTTTTTGGCCACAAGCAGCGCGAAAAACGAAAAACTCTTTTACAATTGCATAATTATGTGGCATACTCGTTACACCAACAAAAACTGAACCAAAACAATTCATTTTATGCCTCTCTCTCTGTCTTTGTGTCTGTGTATTACAATTTTCTTAACAGTTTCTCAGTGCAGTTTTCGTAATGTAATGCATAAAACATAAGTCGATTCAAGAGCTCGTAAATATTTAAATCTTGCCAGCATATCATTTGCATAATTCTACACTTATTTAGTAGATGGCTATAAATACTTGTGTTTTGTAATCAAAAATGTGCACAAATAAAAAATACTTGAGCGAGATTTTGTATCTTTAAGCCACAGCTCAAAGTTATTGCGTATATGTTTCTAAACGAATTAGCCATGTTTAAGTGTAGATAAATGAAAATTAATGGTATAACATGCTTGCATTTTCCACACACACACACACACTCACATATAGATGAGTAGATTTGAAAAATGAATTTGATTTGTCACTTACTTCTCAATTTGCTCGCGCAATTCCTTCTCGAATGTTGGCGACCCGCATTGGCTCTGAAAAAAGTGCATTAAAAAGAGATAGAGAAAGAGAAAGAAGACAAATGAAACACAATAAAAACAGATTAAATGAAATGCGAAAGAAATTAAGCACAATAAATTAATGCATTTCCAACGATAAAAACGACGATGATTAAGAACGACAATTTAATTGGCCAGCTTAACTCAAAGTATCAAAGTGTGACAATCAGTTGCACTTACAAAATCGTCAAACTGATGAAAAACTGACGAAAGTGGAAGCGGTTGGCAGTGGGAAAATGGAGGGAGGGGGTTACAGTTAACTGAAATTGATGAGAGACGAAGATAGAGATAGAGTTGAACCTCGAATATGGAGGAGAATGCGGAAAGAGACAACGTTGTCTCTCCGTTGCATGCAACACAATAAATCACCAGAGAGTCAACAACCGACACGGCAACAGTTCCCCCTGCCCCCCTCTCAATTTCTCACCCCCGCACAGTGGTAAAAATCGGTAAAATAGCTACTTTTAGCACAAGTTTTCGAAAGTCGTATATATGTTATGTTTACAATTAATTTGTTTCATTTTAAATACTATTTAAAACTAAAAAAAAAATTTAAAATGTATTTAAAATAGAACATTTATTAAAAAATGTAGTTTAGTAGCTAAAAAACAAAGAAATCATGCTCAAAATATAAAAATATAATAATAAATTTAAATTTAATAACATATACTTTGATACAAATACATAGAAATATGAAAATTAGAAGCAGCTATTCTGTCAATTTATTCCACTGTGCCTCGCAGGCAGCATCAGCTGCTGTTTTGGCGTGAAATGTAATCGATAAAAAAGTTACATCACGGCGATTTCATCTGTGTGACGTGACGACAACTCAGACGGAGACGCAGACGAAGACATAGACACACTCACAGACACAGATAGAGATACAGATACAGTATCTTTTGTGGGGATTGGACTCAAGTATCCCCGAGTAGCATTTGTAATAAATCGTTTAGTTTAGTGCAAATATAATGAATGACAACAGCATCACATCAAGTGTCAAGTGTAAATGAAACTGAGCATCTTATTGAAGTGCCACGACACGCTCTCAGACTTGAGAATTGCTTGAGATACTTGTACATTACGTAATACTGGTAATCACGACTATGTATGTAAACAGACAGCTAACTAAACTGATGACCGGACAATGTCAACTTAACGATTTTCCTGTAAATCACTTCAACTGCCTCACAATAAAATTATATATTGAAATAAGAATGCAGAATAAATTCTACTTCTTTCTACACATCTCCCTTTCTTCCCCATTGTTCTCGATAGAAACGGAGCTATGAATTCCAATATTGAAATATTTCTAAAACGCTTTCATCTGTAGACATTGCATGAAATAAGAATACTTTTGTATCATATGCGGAGTCGACTCTTGTGATATCCTGTAATGTTTAATTAACAAGGCTGTAAATCCTATTTTAATTTACTTTCCATTTTTCAATATTTTCAACTTTAGACAGTTTTTTTCTAGATACAAAAGTCTTCTTACATCTTCAAAGAATAGTTTGAATCTCAAAGTCTTACGCGAGTATAGCCTACAATCTTAGCTGGGAGTAGGGTATAAACGACAATAAAAGCTTGTGGCACGCGCTGTCAAAATGCCTGCAACAGACTGAAGTTTTTCAAACTAGGGGGGTTGGATTCAAAGCTCATGTCTGCCCCCAACTGTCTCCCCTTCTGGTTCTCTGCGACTCATTCAGAATTACAAATATATGCAATAATTTTTATTAATTCGCCCGGCATAAAAGCCAAACACGCTACAATATTAAAATGCTGTCGCCCAAGACAAAAAAAGTATGGCAACAGCCGTTGTCAAAGTTGGCGGCAAGTGACGACTAACCAGGCCCAAACACTCGTAATGTTGCTGCTGATGGCTGCTGTGGCAGACTGATTGCCGTCCAATGCTGCCACTGACAGTGGCAGTGGCGGCGCCGCACAGTGGGAGAAAAACGCTAGACTAGCATCAAATTGTATATTTTGATTAAGGTTTCATTATATTTAATTTATTTATTATCTTTTTTTTGTTGTATAATTTAAATATATATTTTTTTTAATTCCTCAAATTTAATTTAAATAAATTTAAAAAAAATTATTTTTCCGATGTTTATTTTGTGTTTTCCTCTTAGATATATTTGACTTTTTGTAGCGTTCAATTTTTTTTACTTACATATTTTTTTAATAAAAAATAAATTAAAAAAGGCTAAAAACAAGGAAGTTTTTAAAAAAAAAATCCATAATTAACATAAAACACAGACAGAAGAGATCTTTGCTACTTTAGAACATATTAATTAATATAACACAATTTCTGCGATTTTTCCCACTGTGCGCTGGGCTGGCGCCACTTGTGCCACAGAGTGTGGCATAGAATGATGAACGTGTTAATAAAATTAGAGCCAACACAACAAGCTGTGGGTGCTCTTGGAATGAGGCAACCCCCCCGTCAGCTTCCCCTTCTTTCCCCACTTTCCCCGCACCCATGACAAATGCTATTTTGGGCAACTGGTTCGTCTGTCGACAGCTGTTGGCTGTTGACTGTTGCCTGTTGGCTACTGGGAAAAGTCTTGGGCCACATTCACATGCAGCCGAGACGCGCATAAATATTCATTGTGAATTTTGGCCATAAAGCGAGTCGAGGCTGGAGAGCAGTTGTCCTGGCCCATTGATTAAGTTATAAAATCGAACGAGCGCATTTTTGGCATTAATTAATAAAGGCCAAGAGCTAACACTCTGCGTTGACCTGGCTCAAAGTAAAGTCCACCGATTTCCATAAGTTTCAATTAGCACAGGACATATGAAGCACAGTGGTCAAATTGGTCAGTTTTTCAGTATGTTTTAAATTTTCTAACGGATATACTTTATTGATTTATCGACAGCAAATAGATATCTGAGTTTTAATGTGATTTTGAAACCATTATTGACTTATATTTAATATACTATATAACAATATTTAAAAAAATATATATGAAAAAAAATATTCAAATATTTGAAATAAAACAGTTTAGAATATTAATTATACTTTATTGCACAATTTTGTACATATTAATCTGAGTTAAAGGAGTAAAGGACCACTGTGCGACGTCCCAGTCGCTGCCAGGGTTGCCAGGGTATTGCCGCGGAGTTGCCAAACATGATTTAAGGGTGCAACAACAAGAAATTAACAAAACAAATCCCGGCAACATGTTGCACTCGTGTTGGACCAAAACAACCTCAGTGGGAGTGGGAGCATAAAAAACCTCGATAGAGGGTTGCAGCACGCTTAGATCACAGGACAATTTGCACCCGCAACCAACTGTAATCCCCGGGATAAGCAGCCACCCCAGTCCGAGCATTACAACCTGGTCACAACTCATTGAAAGTCCCCCTTAAATGGGGAAGTTTATTAAAGGGGAACGAGTTCTCAGCCTTTAGCCTTCTTGGCTGATTGACGATCTGACCTGCCAGTCATACAGAAAAGACAGGGGAAACGGCAGTGTGGAATTCCATTCAAAATATGAACATGCTTATTATTAATTAACATGCAGATTGAGCAGCGGGTGGCAATTCGAATTCTCGTTGAATACGGGACAATAAATGGGGAGAACTTTGAACAGACCCCCTGAAACTGTCATTGTAAATGGGCATAGTAAATGTGAACTTGCTTTTAAATAAGTAAGTATACGACTTATTTTTGTATGGAAGCATAGTCTAGAAACAATATGAAGTAATGAAAATATCCCATAATTATCTTTATGACTAATGAGTAGAGTAGTACAGGGTCACTACGTATATAAAGTAGAGAAAATAATTACAGAAATATGTTTAAAGTGTCGCAGATTGAACAATGATTTAAGATCCTTAAATTTTATTATCTTTAACGTAACTGTAAAGCAGGATTCTGACCAAATTGTTATTATTATTATTTAAAAAATCTCTGGCTTCTAGAACTGATAAATTTTGATTTTAAATTATTGAAAATAAATTATATTTTATCAACAATTTAATTTTTATTTAGAAGTCATTTTATATTTATCATTTCTTATGTTTATATGTAAAAAATAAAAATTAAATAAAAGTATTATTTATTTTTTTTTTTTTCTATGTATATTCATTTTGAGTTGTATTAGAATTGGTAATTGTTACACATTGGTGGTTTTAATTTTTTAAATATACACCCAGTGAAATAAGTATATGTGGATGAAGTTATTCAAAAAAAATATACTTTTAGCACAAAAGATTTTATGCAGATTTCTTATAATAATCTGATCATTTAATTTCTGTTTGAATGACACAAAAATTTCTTTAACCCATTAAGTACCCATGGAAAATTTAGAACTTTTGTAAGTGTTTTTTTCAACTTTTTTCCTCGATTTTTTACAAAAAATACTTTGATGCCAAAAAATTCTTCAAACAATTCTAGGAGTGACTGCAAAAGAAAATATTTTTGCTGATATTTTTTAAAACTTTTTGAAAACCCTAAAAACTACTATTTAAACCCCTTTTTCCTACTTTTTCCTCCTTTTCATACAAAAAGTGCCATTTTAGTAATTTTCAAAAAATTTTAACATTTCAACATTTTAAACATAATAACCATTAGTTTTTCTTTTTTTAATGGAACTTAACTTCCTTAATACATTTCACATTTCCTGACATTATTACACTAACAAAAGGACAACAGAAGGTAAATAACTTTGCGAATAAATTCGAATAAAACTTATCCAATTTATATCGAAATCTTACCATTTCAATATCAATGAATGTGTTTTATTGTTGTTTATCTTGCTGGTGTGTAATTTGTGCAAAGTTCTTGGCTTTCAGACCACAAAAACCGAACCGTCAAAAAGTAACAAGCGGTCAAAAGGCACACACTCACAGTCGCAGTCACAGTCACATTCACAGTCACTGTAGCAATAACAACAATAACAGCAACCGGTAGCAGCACAATTCGTACTTATATTTGTGTCTGTGTGTGTGTCTGTCGGATACAAACAACGACACAAAGGCGACGGCGAAATCGTAGACCGGGCGGGGGGAGACAAACAAACAACAGCCTCGGGGTCTGTCCCCAAGCGTCATAATGTTTCGGCGTTTCGGCGGCACTAAAAAAACCCCAAAAACGTAACTTAAATTAGAGGTAGAGTTATAATTTCCATGGCAAAATAAAAAATTAGAAGTAAGAAAAATGGGAGTAACGTAGACCGATAGAAACTGTGGAGCAGACGCTGCCAACAACAGCCGGCGGAACACTGAAAACGGGCAAACGGAAAAACAACCCTCGTTCGCCCTTTCAATACAAACTCAGAGAGGCAGGAGCGCAACAGCTTTTGAATTCGCCGCAGGCAGCGATAGAGAACGACAGAGAGAGAGAGAGAGAGCGCAGCCAATGTCAAGCAGCTGCCGCGGCAAATTCATGACATTTTACATCTCCCTTTCTCTCACTCAAACGGATCAGCATCAGCTGAGCTCGTCCCATTCCACATTCCACATTCCACGTTCCACAGTCCACATTCCCATTCCCTTCCTTAAACGGTTCGCTTTTTGATGTATTACTTTGGCAACGAAATTGGCTGTTTTTAATTTAATGAACCGCGACGGGCGCAACATCAAAACGCGCAAAGGAAGGAGTAGGAGTTGCAGAAAGATTGACAGATAGACAACAGCCCCTGACCGACGAATGTTTGGCAAACAAAAAAGATGCAGATGTGCCACAGGGTTGATCTATTACTACCCGATGTCCTGCCTCAAAGTTCTCTGCACACATTGAACGTCACTTCAACAGCAACTCGAACTTTTTCCCCCGTTCAACTTCAACTTTAATTCGCGAAATTTTCTTCACATAAGCGCACAATTAATTGCATTGCACTTTTTTGTCAAGGGGTTTTTCTTATTTTTAGGGCTGAATATATATAGTCTGAAGAGTGTATATACTATATATGTATATATACTATATAGTGGTGGTAGTTTTTGCATTCATATTTCGACTGGTTTGAGTGGGCGTACATATGAATCATCAGTTCAGCAGTTAAAAAACCCGAAAGGGTCTTGAGGGTCAAATATGGAAGGTACGAGGAAGTACACATTTATAACGCGGACATAGGGTGGATTTCGAAGTGCTAAAAAGACTTTAGCGAATGTGCAACAGTGTTATCCATCGATCTACGACTCTAAGTCCGACCTACCCTAAATGTATCCATACTCAGTTTGTGGAAGCATCAAGAAAACTGAGTTAAGGAACTATAGATAAAAAATAATATTCAGCTTTTCCTTCAATGGTATTTGTTTATATAAATCTAAAAATGCTAAATTTAACATTAAATTTATATTAATTATATTATAGGTTGGCTGAATGGATTTCTTAAAGAATTATTTTACAAATAAATTTGTGTGTTTTTCTAGTCCAGCAAAAGTTGAAACAACTCAAATATTAATTTTTCAGTTTGTATTTTAAAAGAAAATATTTATAAAAAACCAAACAATGTCACCCTTTTCATTTAGTTGATATAGCTAATGGAACAGTTTAGTTGAAATTGAATTATACGATACATTTAGTCTTTAACTAATTGCCTTTTAAGTGCACTTTTGTAGGAGGGAGTGAAAAAAATGTTTAATTGGGCAAGGGACGCACTCCCGACTGGGTCTTCCGTCAAGTGGCGCACTCCACGGGGCGTCTGCCCTTGAGATACACAGATACACTGAATGTGGATGGGATGTGGTCGCTGACGGCGCCTTCATTTCCGAGTGAGTGAACCATCAAACGCTTGTGACACAAATTATTAGCAATTCAATGTTGGACGGTGGACTTTAGACGCACATTCCATAATAATAATGATGTTGAGGACGACGATGATGATGATGATGAAGCTGTTGGCCTAAGATGCTGATAATAAAAAGTGCTCATGTTGCGACTTCCAAGCTGGTCGCCGAGGCGGCTACGCCACAGTCAAAGCTCTTGTAAGCGACCCAAGTGCCACTCGACGTCGACGTCAGCGCCGGGGACAGCGACAGCGACAGCCTCCATGAAGTCTCCACAACACAAGCACAGTGGGGAAAACCGCCAAATTAGCTGATATTTATTAATAGCTTCGAAAGTACTTAGCATGATTTCGTGTCTTTCTTTATTTTGAAACGTGTAACATATGGAAAAAAATAACTGGAGCAACGATGGGAAAATGTTCTGGCTCTTAATAATGCTCAGCATTTTGGGCATCTCTTTATTCCTATTGGCCATATCTGTTCTGCGTTGCAGAGGCAAGCGAAAACAACCAAAAAATCGCACTGATTGTGACACAAATGACGAATGTAAGTCCTTATGAAGTATAAGCTCATAGATCTAACTGTAAGACATTTTTTCTTCAGAAAGAAACCAACTAAATAATTTTTTTAAAATAAAAAAAAGTAAATAAATACAATAAATAACGTAATTAAAATGATACAAAAGTTACTGCTTAGAGTGTTGGTAATACATAGAATAGATTAAAAAAAAATCCATATTCATGATCCGAAGAATTCAAACATTATTCGCTATTCTAGTTGATTTTCTTATTGTGCCAAGTGGGGCAACTCTGGTCGGGGCGTCGCCTTGACAGTGACAGTTTGATATTATTTTCAATTCTTTTCTTTTTTTTGCTTTTTATACTCTGTTCCTCTCGCTCCTTCTCACTCTCTCCCTGCCTCCCCCGTCCCCTTTGTGACTGAATGCAACTGAGCTTATTAGGGCGCAGATTTTCAATGGCAATGGCGAATTCCAAATCCAATTCCAGCTGGAGTTGAAGACCGCGGCGAGCATTTAAATTAAAAATTGAGCACGTGCTGTATTCGAAACTTGGCTATTGTTGCCTCTGGTTGTTGTCACAATCCACGCTAGTGCTGAGCTCAACGCGTGACACGAACAGTCACGACTATTTTAATATTTTACAAAATTATAAAGTGGTAATAATTTTATTTTCTTCAACTCTTAATAATTTAAGTCTGATAAAATATAATTTAGAAAAATTGTAATTCTGAAAAAAATATATTTTTGGCACTTTTTTTTTAAATTATTAATTTATTAAATTGGTTTTTTTTTTTCAAAATATTTAAAATAAAATTGTTAATTAATAATTTAAATATTTTAAATTTTACGTTATCATTCCCGTTTCCTGCATTATTTGCAGACACGCTCCCATCCCTAATCCGATTTTCAAGCTTGGACGCGTGCTGTTGCATGAGTTTTCAATCCCAAGGCAAATGCAACATTAAGTCGAAGCTGCAGAAGAAGAAGAAGAAGAAGAAGTAGAGTTTCATCTAATAAATTGGCTCACAGCATTTTTAAACACACATCGAACGCCTTTGCTCGCATTTTTTTCTCGCTTTTTATTTCGACTTCATTAGCAAATGGGCAACCCGTGCAAAAGGGCACAGAACGGGGAAGGGGTGAAGAGAATATGCGCAGTTTGCATTTTCCGCCTGCTCGGCTTGTTGATTTATCACTGATGAAAAGCACACAGAGAAAAGCAAAAACACAAATACAAACACAAACACAAATCCCAGTCGTTTTTTGACACTCGTTGGACTGTTTACTTTCTCGCTCACTCTCTACAGTTCTATCTTTGTTTTTTGTGCCGTCCAAGCATTTCTACTTTCATGGCTAAATATTTGAATGATTTCCATATCGAGAGAGGGAGAGAGAAAAAGAGAGAATTCTCATGCCCATTGTGTTTCTGTTGCAAAGGGATTAAATGTCACATGAAGCACTTCAGCTTCCCTCGGTTTGAGCTTCTTCTCTGGCTCTGTCTCTGTCTCAGTCTCTTTCTCAGTCTCAGCTGTTGTAACAAAATAGCCAACAAAATACAAAAATACAACAGCAGCTGTCAGCAATTTGAGTAGGGTTAAGAGCTTGCCCCATCAAGTGGCATTCAGACTCCTAAGAATGGAGTTGCAAACTTCAACTTGTCTATGGAAAGCAATGCCGCTCTTCTTCCTTTCCCTCTCTCTCACTCTCTCTTGTTCTCTCGAGAAACAATAGAGCAGATCACAATGAACAAATCACTTGAAGCTGCTGCGGGTTGAGCTCCGATTTTTCGCATAAAACAGCACTACAAATTTCCAATCAATAACATTAATTGTATCCTTGATTTGTTGCTATATCTGATAGAAGATACATTTAGTATTTCAAATAAAGAATCTCTGGTAATTAACATTATCTATTAATTAAAGCTATCATCCCACTTAAACGCAACAAGATCGAACAAATAGAAAGGTGGTAATGGCTGATTTAAGTTTCAAGCAATGCAAGTGCCTAAAAGCATGCAATAAAAAATATTTTAAATTTATTTAAATATGTAACGGGTAGCCTAAAGTCGCGAGCTCGACTATAGCCTTTCCCGTTTGTTTTTCTTTAAAAAGAATAAATATCTTAGACTTATATTTTAAAGTAAATCTTTTTTAATTTCTTTCCTAATCAGAATTCTTTCACAAAATTCAGTCTGATAGCAGTTAAAGAAGTTTCCATAATGTGATTTGCTGATTCAGCAGCAAGCAATTTCTATATCCATTAGGTTTGCTTGCTCTACTCTCTCAATAAATCATCTTTTGTATTGAAAACATTGACATTGCGGTCTGTCAATTGATAAAATGCATTAGACAATAGAGTAAGAGTATCTGTGGGTAGAAGCCAACTTGCATTGATTATAACAGAGACTGTAATCAGATGCGAATCAATTGAATTTGGCATACACATTGAAGTAATCCGAGTACTTGTTTCTTCTCCCCCCAGCTGGATAAAGTTCTACTCAGCAAGTTGCCCAAATTAGAAACAGATGATGATGATAATGATAAGAGCATGGCGAATCATAAGATGGATATTCATTGAATCGTGCCATTTATTGCATGCCACATGGCTAGCTCTTGGTCTCTTTCTCTTTCTCTTTTACTTTCTCAATCTCTGTGTCTGTCTCTATCTCTATCTCTTCGCTTGCCACAACATTTTGCAACATTCACACTTTTGGGCTGACTTGTCATTGCTTTTTCCTTCACTCCGCTCCTCTCTCTCTTTGTCTATCATCCATGCTGTGCATAAACTCGACGAGCCACTGATATGCCAATAACAATAAAGCACACACCCAGCGGGCGTGCCACACAAGACATGAGGCAGCAGGAATGAGGCATGAATTCAGGAGGAATGAGGCATGAGGCAGACGCCGACGCCAACTTTGTCTAAGTGAAACCAAAGGACAGTGGCAACGTTGGGAGCTGTGGCAGCAGCATAACATAGTTAATCGTTATTTACAGACAGATAAAGTGCAGAAATATTGTCGAGGAGCAGACGTCGAGGAAACGGTAGCTCATGTATCTCATGCGACCACCAAATGTCGAAGCAAAAGTGAGAAGAAAAAACGAAAAACAACTGAAGCGCTCAAGACGAGTCTGCTCGACTGTGCGGCTACCAATCAATGAATCGAATTTCAATATAACATTGTTGAAAGCCGACAAAAAATAAATCAAGTTGTCGATATACCTTTATATAAGACCGATTTACCGAGTTATACCTAAAAAAAATAACGGTATAATCCAGTATGTCACGAAAACTATGACTTATAAAGTTGCTAGGTCGAGAATCAGAATAGCGTAAAACTTTCATGACATTGCTAAAACTGAACCGATTTCCAAGCAAAATCACATTTTGATAACTGTCTTTAAATTCTAAATTCTGCATTTCAGTTTAATTCATTTTTTTCATATAGTTATATTTTTTTCATATTTTAATAAATTAGGTGGTTTTCAAGCAAAGGGTTATCCTTGTCTTATTTTGAAAATTCGAAATTTCAAATCACAAATTTGAAAAATTAATCATCTTCTTGTCTTATATCTAACAGAACTTTATTCGGCAAATTAACTACGATAGACAAACTTCGATTTAATTAACTCAACTAACAGTCATACAAATTATTGAGTTAAAGTATCGAGTTGAAGATTTTTTGATATATTTTTACATCATTACTGACAACTTTTAAAAAATGTGTTATTCATATTAGTGTTAAACAAATTGAATTAAAATATTGCTCTCCAAAAATTAAATACACTCAACTAAAATTTTAAGATTTTCTGAATATACTTATGTTATAAAGGGTTAGAGTTTTCAACTTCTGCCTGTTACATGTATTAGCAGAAACTTATAATACTCTTTTGGCCTTTGGAGTACCCTGTGTAAAAAGGAGGAAAATGCGCATACGGCCAAAGTAATCGGATTCCCATGCATGAGCCAAGAAGCGGAGGCGAAGAGAGACGAAGAGGGGCGTGGTGTAGTGATAACGAGCTGAAGGTGGAGAAGACGTAGACAGAGAAGAAGTCGGATCTGGAGGAAGGAGGCTAACTGGCGGGTGGGCTATGATATTTCCATTGGCAGGCTCGTAAATTTGCGCTTTTGCCTGGCCGACAAAATAGAATAGAAAATCAGGATGGTGCAAAAGCACTCGCCGAAAAATGTATTTCTTGGGCTCAATGCCCAATGTTGTTTTTTTTTGTCTCCGTCGCTTCCTGTGGCCGGGCGTCAGCAATTTCGTTGCGGAAATCATTGGCCAGGATCTGAGCCGAAGGAGAAGCCGAGACCGGAGATGGCGACGGTATTTGGACCATTTTCAGCAGATTCTTAGGAAACGCACGCTGCGCCTTTTCACACCATAAACTCTGTGCGTTTAACTCGTTGCCCATTTATGTGGGACAAGGCAAATGGGAGGCAGTAGCTCAGTATTTTTGCTGTTATCAAATTCAATTACCTAAAGCCGGAAATGCGTATGCCGTCGTCTCCGTCTCCGTCTGGCCATAAAACTTGGCTTAACTGCAACTGTTTTGGCCTGATGCCCCAAAGAGATGGGCAGTTTAGATTGAGATTCTCAAGACGATGTGCTTGTCAAGGTGTTAAGGAAGTCGTTGACAAAACAAAAAGGCAGCACTGAACTTAACAAACTCAACTGTGACACAAATAGAAATTGAAATTTTTGAGAAGTTGACCCAAAAACCAAGTGTTGTGCTTTGATAATATCATTTTGGATTCGTGTAATTAAAGCTGGTAACTTTTAATTACCGACCCTAGATCGTAGACCGAAACAAGGCGAGGCGAGGTGGCCTTATGCTACACTCAGAAAAAAAATGTTACCCTCACTTTAGAAATTTAACTTTGTTTTAAGACTTAAAAAAAGCAGAAATATTTATCTTAATTTAAAAAAAAGAAAAAGAGTCTAATATTATTTTAAAAAACATTATTTTTTGGAATATGGGAAAAACTGACACTTTTAAATTTAATCATTTTTTAAAATGTTTGTTTTTGATTTTAAGAAATATAAGTTTAATAAATATCTAAAATATTTTTCCTAATTTCCACTTATATTGTCTTTAGAAATATAATTTATTAAATATGGAAAAATTTGTTTTCTATAATAAAAATATATTTATAAAAAATTAATTTTCTTAAAAAATATCAAATCAAATTCTCATTTTCAGCCCAAGAATGGTTTCTATATTTTCTAAGTGTATTGTTGTAACTATGCAAAGTTGCTCTTTGATCCAAAAACTCTGGTGGGATTGTGTAGTTTTGACCACATAAACCACAGAGTGCAAACGACTGTAAGCAAAATGCCAACAGCACGATTAATGACCCTCCAGGCAACGCCTACGGCATGGTCAAAACACAGGCCAAATGGCCAACGACAATGACAAAAAGAACGTACTAAGGAAGAGAGTGACAAATCGTTTGGGGTTTTTGTTGGAGCGCCTGGACATTGACATGGTTAAGATGGACATTGTGATGATACTTTGGTTTTGTTTTTGGTAATATCCGGCATCAAATATACTCAGACTCATACTCACTTTGTGGAACTGCTCCTGCAATCGCAGCAGCGCGGATTCAACTTCAATCATGCGCTTTTCCAACACATCCTGCAAAAAATAGCAGAAAAGAAAAGAAAGAAACGCAAACTGAAGAACGAATGCCAATTCGGAATATCGCACAGATCCCAAAAGCTAAGTATAATAATACTATAAGCATAAGTAATCTAGCGGTGCAAATGTGTCTCTGAATGAACCAAAGCGGCGTATGCGTGATATTTGTGTATAAAGTGAGTGTGAATAAATAAATAAATATTTTTTTTTATTGTGTGTTGGAATGTATTTGTGCAAGATAAGCAATTGTTAACAACAACCAAATGCGAGAGTAGTTTACATATATAAATAAATAACAAATATTTTATTTAAGCAATTCAACAATTTAGCGGGAATTTGTTGCCATTATCAGATGAAACCCATAAAAGTATTTCTTTGTGATTGAAAGAACCGATTGCAATTTTCAAATGTATATGAATATTTTATAGTGTCATATCCACACTTAAATCTACACTTAACTTTATTATTTGCCCTACTTTAAGGCATTCAATTAACTCCAAGCACCAAGAAGTTGGACCGGTCAATAGAACCACAATTTCAAAAGATTTAAATGAATTTACGAGCTTGTCATTGACTTCACTTCAAACGCTTTAAGCTAAATCGTCGAGCTGCCTTTTTTTTATTTTTATTTATTCTATTTATTCGTGTGCCGCCCCATTGTGCGGCATGTGGCACATGAATAAAGTTGCTTAATCCTCACGCGAGTTTTGGCTAAAGGTCTGGGCAACTGCCAACTGCAACTTGAACAGGTAAGAGCCCTGCAGTGGAGCTGATCGACTGTAAGATGCCCAGCCGTTCGATTTAATAGTCAGAAATTAGACAGATCGATTAGATATATGGCAAACTTATTTTTAAACTAATAATAATTTACTATAGAATTTAGTATCGTTCGTCACAAAATTAGTTATCAGACATTTTGGAACATGTAAATGTTTTCGTCACTAGATTTTTGCCTCGTGAAGAATTGTTTTTATATATTATTTACTCTGATTCGTATATTCTCTGAGATCTGTACGAACATTGTCACAAACTCAGCAGCCTGTGCACACTTTTGCGTACTGGGCGTAACTAGATTGCTGGTGTGCACGTCCAATAATTCACCAAGAGTGGCGGCATGCAACAAACTGTGGCACGAACGAAAAAACCAAAAACTAAAAAGCACTTGCCGTGTAAAGAGGCGATACCTGATACGAGTACTCGTATTCGTATTCGTATTCATATTCCCATTGCTATTCGTATTTCTATCTGTGAATTTGGCTTCACAATGGATCCGCACATGGTTCACTTGGTTGCTCCAACTCGCGTGTGGGCGTCGTGGAAGTGGCAAGCAGGAAGTTCCAATGACAGTTTCATAATTGGAGTTGCTGCCATTTTTACGGGCAGTTGTCGCCAGGCAGACAGCAGACTAGAGACAAGACTTGGGGCTTATTAAGACCAAGACCGGCCCATACTATAGGTTAAGGCGCCTGACAAAGTTGCGGTCACAAACATACAAAAACAAAACCAAAAAAACGACAAAAAAGACCAAAAAAAAAATTATATTTAAGTAGAATCGTAAAAGCAAATGCTAAAAACAACATAAACACAGGGAGAGACAATGAGAGAAACAACAGGGAATGAGGCAAAAGCGAATACAGCTCGTAAAACATTTTTCTTAAACACTTAAAATTAGTTGGGGAAGTTGTAAAAATTATTGTTATTGCTTGAAAATAAAATACAAAATGTAAAATAACAATTTAAATTTTTTTCCAATTTTTGCTGCCACTTTTGGAGTAACATATTAAAAATTAAAAGTGCCACAAGTTTGTTTGCATTTCTGTACAATTCTAGGCACATATAGTTTATGTGTTCATATTAAGGAGTGCGCCCACAATAAACCTGAGCCTGAACCTGGCTTGATTTGTGGCAGGAAATTACGCAGACGTCGAGTGGGTAAAGTGGAGTTCATTTTATGGATTCACGAGTACATACAGAAATTCATACATCGCAAGCATGCAGAAAAACATGCAGAAATTGTAAGTACATCACATGCACATAAACAATGAGATCGTTTGGTTATAAATGTTGCTGGTGATAAATACTAATGCTAGTCTAACCTATTTGCTTATGCTGCAACTTTGTCAATGATCGACTAACAAATACCCGAACAAAAAATATTAAATGGATAAGAATGCCATTTTTGATATCTATTATGTATTTAAATATGTAAATTTGTTGACTCTGTCAACCCTTTCATGATACACAATCTGCAGAAACATAAAATACCTCATCATTTTAATTTACAGGGTATCCAACAAAACTGTATATAAGTATTTCTCGTTTTGGGGTTCTCTGTTGTCTCCCATATGCAAATGTATACATTTTTTAAACAAAGCTGGGTACAAGATTACTCTTGTCGGGTATGCTCGACTCGCATTTACCCTAACTGATCTTTACTTATACATTTTAAAGTATCGCGTCGAGGTTTTCTTTTGCCTTTTATGGGTATGTAAATTAGCACAACACTAAACTACCCGTACTTACTGGGTACAGGGTATTATAAAAGAGTTTAAAATGTGTGTTCGCTCTTTTGTTCGCTACTGCATGTAAATTTACACGCCTGCACTTGATAATAGTGTTTTGGTAGAGTATGCTCGACTAGCAGATACCCTAACATGCATGTCAATGTTGATCTAATTAATGTTACATACATTTCCACAACGCTAGACTACCCCGTCAAACTGGCTGCAGGGTATTTAAAAAAAGCTAGCTGCATATACCAATAAATCTCTCGTTTTAATGCCATTCACAGATATGTTGTGTTGTGTTGCATGCACGCAGTCGTTGACTTCTCTATGTGGCAACTACTGTGTGCGCATGTGCAAACTACAACAACAACAGCAACAGCAACAACAGCAACAGCTGAGCGTCTGTGAACCCAAAAGCTGAAACTGAAACCAACAGGCTGAGAAATAAATAAATAACAACAAACAAACAAACTAAAAAACAAGTAGAAAAATACGAGAGAGGAACAAACGTAGCACATAAATTGCACAACGTTCAATGAACTTTTCTCAATCACACGTCGCACAGCAGCAACAGTTGCTGTTGCATTGCAGTTGCAACTGCAACATCCACGCAACGCAATGTGGATGTGACTGTAGATGTGGATGTGGACACGAACGTGACTTGGTTCTGGATACAACAGCTGACTGGTGGGGTCTATTGTCAGTTGACTTGCCCCGGCCAGACGGCATGTTTCAACAAACAATAATCAAGATGCCATTTAGCGAATTTGCAGCTTGACGAGCGGCAACTGCAACTGCAACATCAGCAACATCAGCGAGTGGGTGTCTCTTTGTCTACTATCCATGCGCAACATGTGTGTGGCATGCATCATCATCATCATCTCTCTCTTTCCCTGGGAACATTCTAAACCGATTATTATGCTTGGTAATCGATACACGCACTGCACAGTGGTTCAAAAAGTCTAAATTAGCATTTATTAAATCATGTAATTAAAATTGGCTAATCAAAATTTTAATATTTGATTTCTTTTCTTATACTATTAGTTTGAATTTAAGTTTATATAAAAATTTAAAATTTTTTTAATATTATATTGAGTTTTTAATTTTATTTTAATATTTTTGATACCAAATGAATTAATTGATAAATCTACGTTTAAATTTTATTTACGTGAAATTTACATACATAATGAGAGCCACCGTAGGCTAATCTAACCATTTGTTCCACTGTGCAAAGTCTTTAAGTCGCGTAGCGTCGCGTCGTGTCTTGGCCCACAGCTGCGCACTTGGCTTAGAGCAGCTTCAATTAGGCAGAGCTGCCTCAGCAGCTGCCTCATCCTTGGCACTGAGATTGGAGAGAGTTCTGGGAAACATTACAGCATTTACATAGGAGGTTTGCCAAGCTGAGTTCCGTTCAACTCGACTCCACTCGACTCGACTTGGCTCAGTTCATTTGCAGCTGCTTATGGGCCATGGCCATGACAGAGTGAACGTCTCTCTGGGCTTGTTGTTGTTCTCTGATGTTGTGTTGTGGCTAACCATAAATCAAGTCCAGGCATGCGCCATACTTAGCGCTATTAAAGCGTCACGGAAGTCCGAACGTGATCGGTGAACGGCAAAGCAAAGTAAAATAAAGAACGGCAGCTAAAAAGCAGAAAGACGCGACGGCATAATCGTATTAACGCCATGGCCTTAAACTCTTAACGTCTTTCAAGTAATGCGAACACTAAACTAAAACATGGCTTAGTCTGGACAAGTTAAACATCTAATTCATCCAGCTGTTATTTAATTCAACTGGAAAAACAGAATGTCAATGGGTTTAACATTTCACCCAAGCATCATTCAGAGAAAAAGAAACTCAGTTGCGTGTACAAGTGAATGGCAAATGTCATCGGAGGAATGTAAATTATTTTGAATGAAACGATTCCTCAATTAATAAAAGAAAATGATTTTCATTCGTATTCATTGACATAACAATTAGGTAAATAGATTTACAGGGTATCTGTGACTTTTTCAGAAATTTATAAAGTAGAGCCCATCATTCTCAAGGATCAAATACACAGAAAAGAAGACGATATTCATTCTGATAACAACTTTACTTTGAGAAAGTTTTAATCTTGTAAATGTACAGGGTATTCTCAGGCAGTAATTAAGTAGTACAACACATGAATATTACGTGCAGTTAAAATCTTCAACCCAACAAAGTTGAAGAGAAGGAATCTGCATGTTAAGAGGAAATTTCTCATTCTATATTAGCAGAGGGGGCTTCAGAGGGTTAAGAGAAGTTCATCAATCTCTGTGCCGCTGGCGTGATGTGATGTGTCTTAAATGGCGAGTTAACGAGTTCAAGCCTCCCTCTCTCTCTTTTTCTCTCTCTTTGTTCCCCATTGGGTTCAAAGGTGTTTGTTTCACAGGCATTTTTGCATGCCAAGTTTTTTCCGCACGCCAAACACGAAAATCCTCTGCCCAATTTGTATGCGCGATGCGCTTTTCCATTTCCACTTCATTCCACTCCAACTCCAATAAGGAGACCCCGGGAAAGTGGGTTAACAAGAGCCTACATGCACATTAGGATGTGTAGATAGATAGATGATTTGCTGGTGAGTTAGTCTACAATTGTTTTTTACGGGTTTCTTCATGGGTTATCAAAAGGACAATGATGAGGGGTTCCATTTATATCATTAGCAAGGAATTGCACTCAGAAAAAATATGCCCCAAGCTCGCCCAGAAAATTAGAAATTCATCTCGTTTTTGTCTACTATTTTTCTAATTATTTTAAAATCTAGATTTCCGATAAGCATTAAAATGAAAACAAATTTTCGGTAATTAAGAATTTTTTTTTATTTCACACAGAAATTCTAATTAAAAGAAAGTATTTGAAATAATTGAATAATTTTGAGAAATAATATGAGTATTTGAGATGTTTGGAAATGTTTTTTGGCGAATTGAAAACCAAAGCGAATTGAGGTCTATACTGTTTTTGAGTGTGGAACTGGTTTAAATATTCTAACTATAATGAAAGGTTTTTGTTACTAAAGCACTAAGTCAACAATTTACCATTAACCCAAAGCGACCTGCACCGTGGTAAGGTGTTTTTGTTGTTTTGTATTATCTAATCAAACACTCACCTTGTCGCCACGTTCCAAGGTCAACGTTGCGGGACTGCGATTGCCCGAGATTGTCTCGTGCTCCAGAGATCTCGGTTGATGCACCAATTGAATTTTGCCCTGCGAGATTTGTATGTAGTTGGGCGGCGGTGGCATTATATCATGCACATCGTCCTTGTCATCGTCATCGCAATCCTTTTCGTTTTGCCTGCAAAGAGATAAAAGTAGACCACCAGATTAATAAAAGCTGACAGCCTTCATTTTGGTTATTTCTTAACATTGCAGCAGCCGCCAAGTCTGTGGCGAAAACTTGCTCGACCAGTGTTACAGTGAGCAGCAATCCACACCACTCCACATCACCACCGAGTGGGCAGAGTGGAAATGGAGATCGTATCGCACACATTGCTGCATAGCTGAAATGTTGCCCAATCTGGCCCATAATCGGACCTCGCACCCCCAAGAAGTGTCAAAAATTATTGTGTTGGCCCAGGCAGCTGGCCGATAATCTGGAATCTCAAATGTTGCAACACACAAATCTCCAAGTGCCGCAATGAGCACATACACACACACACACACACACACACACTGTACACTTCACACCACACACAGTAATGCAATCAAAATCCGCTGCACACTGATTCGTTATGCTAGAAATACGCAACGAAATTGAATGACAACTGATTTAAAAATTACCTAATCCTATTAGAGGATTTTTTGAGAAAATTCGGATAAAATTAGCTTTCAGAGAAATAGAAAGAATTTATGAATTAAAAATAATATAAAAATATATTTAAACAATTTTAAATATACAGATATAATATTTGTCAAATTTGTGTATAAAAAAAAAGTTTTGATGCGGTTTTCTTATATTAAGCAAAAAGACACTTTTTGTATGAAAATTAGGAAAAAATAGTTAAAATGAGGGTTAAAACAGTTATTTTTAGCAGTTTTCAAAAAATCATAAAAAATATTTGCGAAGAGATTTTTGAAAGTTTTGAATTTTTCTGCATCATTTTTTATTTTTTAAATTGAGGAAAAAAGTTGAGAAATCCACTTTTAAAATTCAAAATTTTCCATGGGTTAAAGAAATTTTTGTATCATTCGAACGGACTTTAAGTGAATAAAAGATTAAAAAAATAAAATTTGACATGAAGACATTAGTGGTACATTGTATGTATATTTAAAAAATCCGCTGCACACTGATTCGATAAGCTTAAAAAATGCAAGGTTTTTAAAAGATTTTAAAGAAATGGAATACAATATTTAAAAAAAAATAAAAATTCGTAATAAAGAATAATATAAATAAAGGAAAGGGTATTAGAAAATTACAAATTAAGAATATTTTTAATACCATGAGCCTTTTAAAAGTGGTGAATAAAGGGTATAATTTTTTAATTTTTGCCTTAAAGTAAATTTCCATTTGGTAGCTGTGGCTCCACTGTGCTTAACCCAATAAGATATATGCAAAGGTTTTGTGACATTTGCTATGCTATTATTGAATTGACCCAATATGGCTGGGAAGCATATCGATTATTGCACCTGTATTGCCGAGAAAGAAGGAGAAGGAGGAGCGACAAGGTGAGGATGGGAATCATTGGAGTCTCTAGTTTGCATGTCATATTGAATGTGAACGGTTAGCGTGCACACATGTCGACCATAACCCGATTGCTAACAACAAAAGCTACAACAACTACAACAACAATTTGCTCGTTATTTTTTTTCTTTCAAATTGAATTTGCGAGTTAAGTGCAAATAATTTGATAAAATTGGCACTTGGAGGCATTCGAGTGGGCAAACACCAAACAGCCAAGAGACACCAGCTTCAAACCTCAACGTTGTTGGCCAAAATGCCAGTCAGCTCATTCAGCCAAGCCAACGGACAATCCAGTTTGGTCAACACGCTCTCCTTCCTAACGAGAGTCAAATAAATGGACGTACAAAGCTGAAAAACAATCTTACAAGCTAATCGCACAAAATGTTTCGTTTCGTGTTTGATGTTGTCTCAGTTTTCCCCTCTCCCTCTCTCTCTTCTCCTTCTATTGCCTCTTCGCCGTCTAGAGTTGCAGTTGCAGTTTGAAGTTGACGTTGACACCAGCCAAGTGGGCAGTGGCCAAAACGTTGACTCTGAATATGTTACTCCAAGTCGGAGCTGGAGATAAATTTCATGCGTTTGTTTCTGCAGACATCTGTGGCAAGTTTCTGAGACCCTGTACTCCAAGTGTACAAAGGGTCCATTGAGTTTGTCGAAAAAAACGGAGTTTTTCAGAAAAAAAATAAATAAAAATAGAAAAAACCCCAAAAATAAAAATTTTTTTTTTTTTATAAATTAAATTATAAATAAAAGTAAAATACTTTGTGTTTTATAAAATCACACAGATCCTTATTGCAAGGTTTTTTTATTTAAAGCTCCCATAGTGTTAATGTCATTGATATTTTTTATC
Source organism: Drosophila subquinaria (assembly GCA_037043405.1). Lineage (NCBI taxonomy): Eukaryota > Metazoa > Arthropoda > Insecta > Diptera > Drosophilidae > Drosophila > Drosophila subquinaria. Next base: position 1,627,278 of record JBAMBL010000311.1, on the reverse strand, counting down.
ATGATAGTATGAGAAAAACTCGAAAGTTATTTGAAAAGAGAAAATTAAGCCTATTTTACAGATCAGTTACAGGGTCTATCACAGTCGGGTTTTCTCAACATGTAGCGTTTCCTTTACTATTTCACTTTGCTTTTCAATGCGGCCCACGTGCTTTTGGTAGAATTTCTATGCGCCTTTGATTTATGATCATCAAATAAAGCAATCAAAATCAATTTAACTGTTATCAAGCTCGCCAGAATGGCAACTGGTTGTGCGTATTCAGTTCTTTCTCTCTTCTCTCTTGCTGTGTTGCATGCGTGAGTCATGCCTCCATATTCGATTAGATGCAAACTTAATTAGCGAGGCATCGATGGCAAGTCAAAAGGCCAACTAAAGACATTACAGAGCCTTAATTAACAACAGCCAACGATACGTTGCGCGACATTCTCATTGTCGCTCATTCTCTTTCTCCTTCCCATTGTCATGCCCCATTCATGGCTCTTTCCTCGCTCCCTTCAATCAATTGTGACAGTGAAATAGTGCATGCATCGTGCTGCAAGGTGCAAAGTGCAGACATTGCACTTTGGGAATCTAATTTAGCACCGAGAATGGAACGACGAGTGACTCATTCTCCCAAAGCGTCCCTTTTAAGGTGGACACCACAACACACCACGCCCAGTTTCAGTTTCAGTGGCAACTTGCAACAGCCACAACATTTGCATGCCCCCCATCAAGTTCTGGCTTCCGTTGGCACAAAAGCCATAAAGAATGCAAATATGCATTAACTGCGTGCACAGCATAAGCTTCACTGAGCATACACGACTAGCATATACCCGTACTTGGTTAATAATTGGTTAATATAATATAGTATTCGAATATTAAAATGTAGATATGAATATGAAAAATTGAGGATAAGAGGATAAGGATGTGAGCATTCTTTGAGATATAATATTATTCGACTATTATATACCCGTTCTTAGTATAGAGTTAATTTTAAATTTGATATTCTAATATTTTAATCGAATAATGCAATTAAAAGTTGATTTTACATATATTAATATTAATAAATAAATCGATTTTGGATTTGTGAATTAACTGCAATGCAAGTATAGCAGAAATGGAAGTACCTGACCTGTATATACGCTTACTTAGTTGAAATTTGTTTTTAAAAGTCTGAAATTTCATTGATAAATATTATGTAAATTTCAGTATGGAAATTAACTATGATTCCAGCATTTATGTATGCGCTAATGTGAATACCCGACTATTATATACCCGTACTTAGTTAAGAGTTGCCACATAAAAATATATATTTACATTTCCCTCTGATAACGCGGACAACGTAAATGTTGCACATTCGTCAAGCGAGAACAAACAATTCAGCTGCGGAAGAAGAGAGAGAGAAAGAGAGGAAGAGTCAGAGAGATAGAGAAGGAGCAGTTCATCCGATTTTCGGTCCGTCCGTCCATTTTGGTCATTCGGTTAATCCGGCTCTCTTTGTGCCGCATTCGTTTACTGATTATGCGTTTTATGTGACGACCATAAATTTCCGCTGTCGTTTCGCCAACTCCGCCCCCCTGCTCCCTTTGCTGGACAGACGGACAGTCGTTCTCAGTGCTTATCAATGGACATTGCAGTTGGCACATAAAAATAAATATTGCACGAAAGAGAAAAATATAAGTAGAAGCTGGCTTGCATTTAATGGCAATTTCTTTTTTATTTATCCCACTAGCAGCAAATAAGCCACAACAGAAGTCCCCAAAAAGCAGTTCCCATTCCAATTCCTGACCCGACCCTTAAGCGCAATTTATGGAAAGTAATTATGTTGTGTGTGTGTGGAACTTTTTGGCTCTTGAACTGTAATTGAGGGTTAAGATAAGCACTGAATGTGCTCTAGATTGTACTCTGTATAATTAAAGCCTCTTCTTTTTTATTCCTTGGTTAAGTATATCGAATAAAAAGATAAATAAATACTAAGAGGTTTTCAAGTGTGCCAATCAACTGTTGAAATGATGGCCAACAACTTTAAAAGAAAGCTTGAATCAACTAAATTCTTTACTAATTGCCCAAATTTGCATTTACAACGCGAAATTGCAGCTAAAAATTAATTAAAAGCAAGCACTTGAATGTTATTTAAACTCAATTTGAGCTAAGTACCATCACATACACACACACACACACACACTGTCATATACATAATTACTGGCTATTATGGGGCGTTTACACCTACTGTTCCAATACAAAATGCGAAATTTGCATAAAACGCGTTGAATTAATTCGACTGACACGAAAATCCCAAAAACGCCCAAGTAAATCGGACAACTGTTTTGTGTGAGTGTGTGTGTGTGTATACACAGTCACTGCCAGATAACTTGACGCACAGCTATGTTTGGATTTTATTACTTAATTAAATACTAGTAAAATGCATAAAAATAGCAAAGGGTTTGACGTAAAATGTTTAAATTACTATTTCCAAATAAAAATGTAACATATAAATTTTAAATTTTTACGAGTAGTGGGCTCGATAAAGCTGGAAGCCACTGTACATGTGTGTGTGCTTAAGTTTTAAAACGCTGACAATGCGGTCGACAGTGCAAATAATTTACAGTTCTGCAATAATTTTCGACTGCAATTCACAATTTACAACTCGAAAGCTGCCACCGCCCCCGCTCGTCGTATTGAATCTCGAAACTGACAAAAAACGCCCAACTGTCCAACTGTCAAGTCTAGTATGCAGCTCTCTGTTTGCTTTGCTTGTGGTTCTGTCTAGTGGTTGCTAGTGGTTAAGATTGTGGGTGCCCAAGCTGCTTTTATTGGGGCGTGGGCGCCGCCCAATGGCCACTGACCACACGCAAATGCAGATGGAGACAGAGACTGAGTCTTCGACTCAGACTTCGACTCCATTTCAGAGTCTCTCAAAAAGAGATTTAAGGCCGGCATCCTCGGGGGCTAAAAGTTTTCCAAGAAAATGCAGCCAGACTTAAAAAACGGCTACTGTCTGCTGCAAGAGGAATTTTGATTTGTAAATTGCATAATTTATGCGACTAAAGATCGATTAACGGTGGCAGCAGCGTATTGGCCTTTTATGGTAATTGATAAAGCGCAACGAACAATGGCCCAAAAACATACACACACTCGCAAACACATACACTAAGTCAAGTAATTGTTTGGACAAGGTAATGTTAACAATTTGTTTTCTATTAAAAACACATTTTTTTAATGTATTTATTTTTCAATTTGTTTAATTTGCTCTAAACTGTAATAAAATGAAAATCAACTAAGAAAACTATTTAAAATAAAATACATATAGTTAGGCAAGTAATTGTTTTGACAAAGAACAAAATTCACATGTGTATTTCTTTTTATATTTTTAAAAAAATTAAAGCGAATGGAATCAATTTTTTCTATAGCTTGTTTTTAATTAAAAATTATAATATTGTCTGTTTATTTTTTGCAAGGTGTGTTTTTAGTTGTTTTTCATTGATTTTTTTTGTTTGTCAAAACAATTAATTGACCAACTGTAGATGTAAGCGCATTTAGTATGAAGTGTATGCAAATCTGAGGCAATTGTTAATTTATTCATGAGCTGCAACTGAAACTGAAACGGGCTAAGCTTCCGTTATGCTCGTAAATCCCTCGTGTTGCACGCTTCGCTGCACATTCTAAAGGGCCGCCAATTCAGTTCAGTTTCAGTTGTAACCCATTTTGCAGAAATGAAACAAAACCCAAATACACTCACATACTCATGGCGGGTACTCATCCATGCAGCAGCAGCATAACCCAAATAGGCGTGTCCAAAAGTCTGTTTACAATTCAAATGGGCTCTTCTTCTTCCCCATCTCTCTTCTCTCTCTCTTTCTTCGTGTGCATTGCCAGAGTGCAAAAAGTGTGAAGCAAAGTCAAACAAGCGAACCAAGTGGCAAACAGCGTGTCAGCCAAAAAGGATGCAGTTAGCTTAGAAGATGCAACAAGGCATTAATGCAAGACCATTACTTCTATTAGACTGTGGCACAGTGGGAGAAATTGCTAATTTAGTGAAGATTGTTTCAAATTTTAATATTGCCAATTTTCAAGATTACAATAATTCCACAAGTTGAGTAATTTTTATTAGTTAAAATTTATCGTTTCAAATTTACTTTTTTATTTTCTGAAGTTAAACAAAATAAAAACTATTTAACTTACTTTTTAGTAGTTTATATTCCAAAAATTTATCGTCTTCTTGTTCTTCAAGTTAATAATTTTGTTTCGCTAGATGAGCCAAATCGCCCACTGTATGTGGGTGTGATTAATGTAATGTGAAATTTGAGTTGTTGTTCTTGCCATTTGGCGGTGCACAGTGCGTGCATCTCATTTCAACGCTCCTTGTAGTCGCTAACAATGTGTTGCGTCTCACTTCAACACTCCTTTTAGTCGCTGACAACGTGTTGACTGTTGACAATCTTGTCGAACATACACACACACACACTCACGTGCACACACACATACTTATTGAAGTGTGTATCAATGACCCAAATCTGTGTTGTTTTTTTGGGCATCTCTTTGGGCGCCCTTCCGCTTGCGAGCATTAACTGATTTTAAGCCCACACTTGAAATTTGCATAATTTGACGACATGACACGAGAAAAAAAAAGATCTGTGTAAGATTTATTATATGAAAGCACACACGTAGTATACGGGTAAAAAACTGATCCGATAACCATCATATAATTGTGCTGCGGTTTGTGGCGATTGACTCAAAACAGGAAATCATCTACATACAACTTTACAGCGACATAATTGAGTGCGACGTCGAGTGATCGTAATGAGATCTCTGCAGCCGCAGCGCAACAATTGTAATTGTGGCGAAAAAAAAGCAGACAGAAACCACAAGCAAGAAAAAGTTATGAAAACTTGAAGTTGGCTGCGCTTCGCTTTGAATGTTGCGCTGGCAGGACATGTTATCGACATCGATAAATCAAAGCGTTTGATTATTTGAACTTTAATGGGGTGGCAAACTGTCTGGCAACTTGATCCAATCAATTGACATTTAAATAGGGCGCCAAAGTCAAATGGCACGATTGCTGTTCACATATTGTAAATATTTATGCAAATATAAGCAACGACATGTAAATACCACTACAAAGAGGAGTAGGAAACAGGGAATGGGAATGGGAATGCCTATGCAAATGCAACGAACTAAACCACAGAGAGAAACAGAAACAGAAACTATTGCCAACATGTCACGCTTTGTGTTTGTGAGTTGCGACTCCGGGAATCGAGCGAAGCAATCACAAAACGGAAGTCAAGTGGACACTTTGTGTTTACCTGGTCAAACACTTCAAAAGTCAACTGATTGACGTTCCAAGCCAAGTCTTAACCCCCCAGCCCCCCTTTCACCTTCTGGTTCTCTTTGCTAAACAAATGTGAAGAGTATTTGTACACGGAAAGAAAAAATATGCATTAAAGTTTTGTTGAGCGATTTGATCAATTTTAAATTTTAATATATGATCAATTTGATTAAATTATATAGTAAATTATATAGAAAATTTGGCATTAAATTAAATTTAAAATTAAAGCACCAAAAAATTTCGATTAATTTTTATTTGAAAAAAAAATCAAGTTTAAAATGTGGAATTTTAAGTACGAAAAACTTGCATTTTTTCGCTGAGTGTATGTAAATACGAGTTTGAATCTTTAGCTTGTGCGCATTTCTGAACATAAAGGAAGCCGTCAAGGTGCAGCCATCAGTTTAGAAAGTTATTTGCATGCCACATTGCGCCGTCGAGACTTGAATGCTGATTTCAGCATTGGCAAACATTATCATTAACCAGTTATCAGCTATCCGCTATCAGTTGCCTTCAAGGACAATGGCATGCTAATTATTTGGGGACTGGGACTGCCAATGTATACATTTTTGTGGCCAACACAAGTTGGCCAGCACCCTAATGACCTATAAACACAAGCTCAATATGCCATTTCCGCCATTCATGAGATAGATAAACGCACAACTCTCCCCATTGTCGCCATTGTCTGTTGTCTGTCGTCCACCTGCGACACACAGTCATATACAAATATATACACACGTACATATATCTGCATATGTATACGTTTTATTTATCAAACAAACACAACAACAATAGTTGGATTTGGCTCCAAGCGGTTGTAAAACGCGTCGACGCCTCAAATTGGTGGTATTCTCGGGTCTCTCAGTGGGTCGATGTGGGAAACTGGGCGTGTTTGGGCCATAAAGCCAGGTTGCCAACTCTGAACTGGCAAAAGTAGCTGCTTTTAGCGGGAAAGTATTAAGCAATAATAACGAATTTATTTTCTATTTTCATAAATTCATTTGTATGCATAAACAATATTTTATATTAATTTATTTATTGTATAGAATATGTCAATAATTATTTAAGTTTGTTGAAATTTGAAATATGGAAATGATTTTCAAAAATACATACATGTATTTCAAACATAAATTCATCATGATTTATTAATTTTAACCTATAAAAATTCAAAATTCCCGCTGCCCAATTTTATCATATTTTATTCCACAAATGAACTTTTAGAAAAAGCCAGATTTTACGCCAAAAAAAGAGCTGTTCCGCCAACACTGGTGTATGGTCACCCTTTCTCACATCTATTCGGAACAAAGTTTGCGTTTAAAGCGAACGTTAAGGGCAAACTTTTAATTAGAAAACAAGTACGAGCTGCTGCAAAAAAATGGAAAAAAATCTATATACAAAATTATATACTAAATACATACATAAATACATATAAGAAAGTATAAATGTGTATAAAAAAAGAAACGCGCGTTCATTGGCATTTAAATAACTAAAAAAAGCGCACTTCGCATGTTTGACTTCAATAAACACAACAAAACTGAGCAGCTCTTTGGGTAGGTTAGGGTCATTCCACGCATCAAAGGTGAATATTTATGATTGAAGCTTGCGGTTGGCTGCAAACTAAAAAAAGATCGTAACAAAACCCGCCTAATTTGGCGTACTCCGGCTCAGACAGCGATAATAAATCGCTTGGCTGACATTTCCCCGATACTCGTGTTCATATTCATGTGTCAGCTGCTCATTAAAAAGGTATTCATCATTATACAGTGATGGACGAAATAATAGAAACGAGTGTCATTTGGACATTTCAAGCAAATCATTTAATAATATGATAAAAAGCTGCGCTTGAATATGAAATTCCATTTTTTTGTCAAATTTGGAAACATTGCTAAGTGGATAAAATTTTGAAACTAAAAAGTATTTACTTTTTCCGTATCGATTTAAAAATAAAAATTTTCTCGTTTCTATTATTTTTACCATCATCGTGGTGTCGTGTGCAATTGTCACACCCAAATTGAATCTGTATCGTTGTCCGTTGTATCTGCATCTGTGGAATTGAAGCTGTTGCCTTAGCTGTAGATGCATCTCACTGTGCAGAGTGTTTGCTGTCAAAGTGCTGAGAAGACAGACGCCTGTTTGACGCTTTCATTGTCCTCATTGTGAATACACTTCTATGCGGCACTTTAAATATTTCATGAAAGCAACTAGTTAAGATTGCCAGGATTTTAGGAATTAAATCAAATAGAAAGAAATATTAATGATAAAAATGATAAAAAAAAGATTAAATTGACGTGCACAAAAAAAACACTTACTTTACTTTTTTTTAAAGCTATTGTAGCTTAAATTGTTATTGAAATATTCCAAATCTAGCATCAAATAAAATAAACTGGCAACACAGAAACTAACAGATAAGAATTTAAATATGATAACGATTATAATCAGCTATAAATTAGATAAAGTTTACCAGCACTGCAAGTGTCGTTAAATGAATTAAAGAAAATAAATTACAATATCTATTGGGTAACAATTTTGAGAAATATAAATAATATTATTCATATTTGCTTTGAAAAACTAATTTCTTGAGATTATTTTTTTTTTTTGTAAATGAAATTTGTAAATTGTTTGAATTTGAATGTTTTTAAACTGTAGTGCATTTCATATTCGGTTTAATGTATTCAACCTTAAGTTGTAGTTTCGTTTTCTTTTTTGAGAAATTGTTCAATAATTTTCTTTTGATTTGGCCTGTCTGTCTGTCTGTCTGTGTGTCTGTCTGTTTGTTGTGTCTCCCCTTTTGTGTGCAACGTTATGCGATATGTGCGCCACTTTGGCATATGATGGAATTGACACTTCAGTTGCTGTGACAGACGATGCGCGGGATACAGATACAAATACATTCACAGATACAGATACAAATACAAATACATACACAGTTGGAGATGTGAGATAGTGCACAGACGACGCACTTGAAATGCATAAAATGGCATTTCTTTTATGCGTCGAGGCGAAAGGCGAGAGGGAGAGGGCAATATAAAGCTGAGGGTTGAGGAGAATACTTTTGTGGGTGGATGTTGTGTTGGGTGTGTGTGTTTCTTAAGTGAAGTTGAAAATGTGTTGTTAGCTCTAATGGCGCATTTATGACAGGCAGACAGACAGACAAACGAACGATGAATAGAGAATAGAAGAGGGTGTCGAATAAGAAACTCAGAAAGAAGTAAAAGGAAGCAGCTCCCGACTCATTGTATTGTATGATGGAGTGTGTGCTCTATCTACATATCTATCTGTCTATCGATCAAGTGCCAGGGCTGGCACACGCCCATATAGAGAGACGAACAAACAAAGTATTTGTATGCAATTACTTTCAACTAAAGACAGACTTAAATGTGACACAATACTCGTATTGGCAATGAAAACATGGAATTAGCTTTAAACACAACTTTATCGAGTAAAAATACTACATTTTATTTACAACAATAAATTAGCTTAGTAATAAAAATAAATTAGTATCATTTTAAAATAAAACTTATATAAAATAAAATAATTTAAGTAACCAAAAATATTTATTAGATTAAATTAAGAGTAAATTCTAGAATCAAGCACCTAAGTGAAAAAGCTACATTTAATTTGAATCAGTAAAGTAATCAGTATTTCAAAAATAAAAAAAATATGCTTGGTAAAATTATAATTTTTAAAAAATTAAATAACAATTAGATCTAAATATATTAAAATCTTTGTAAATTATAAATTATCCCATATGTGTTGTCAGAATTGTCAATTTGTATCTAATAACTTTAACATTATTAGTTCTACATAAAGTTGAGAACTGAATCATGCTACTTATAAATAGTAATATCACATCTTTTAACTGCTTTTTTTCTATTTGGTTTTGTTCTACTCCACAAAACTTTATCACATGCTCCAAATATTGTCTTCGGTCTCCTACATAATTCACACCCACTCAAAAAGCTGAAAGCCTTGTATAAATGACAAAAGAGACTGTGGAAAGAGAGGAGTAGAGAGAGAGGGAAGTTTTGTTAGTTGCCGCTGTTTACAAGTCATGATGTGCTAATTATTACAGAAAAGTGCAGGCAAATGCCTTTTAGCACTTAACGTTGACTGTCCCCAGGGGAACTTAACTCAACTCAGCTTAACAAATGCCCCCGAAACACAACAACAACAACAACAAGAAGAACAACACACTCTGAGGCCAGGTGCTAAAAAAACACCTGTGCAAATAGAAACCGAAACTCATAAGCAAATGCTGAACCCGAAAGCAAACTTGAGTCGAGGCCTAACAGTTTGTAGGTGGCATTCTCATCTGCATAGTGTGGCAAGTTGTGTGTTGCACGTACACTCAGAGAAAATACCTAAAAACAATTTATTTGAAAGAAATGATTTATTATTAAAATTAAATTTTATCGAGCTTTATATTTAATTGTAGGCCTGAATTAAATTCAAATTTAAAAAATAATAATTTCTAAAATTAAATGAAAATTTAAATTGTAATATTTCAGCTAATTTTTTCTCTGTGATGCACAATGTTGTACCATGTATGTATTCGGCATGTTGTGGCTTAAGATCTTAAAGGCCCACACACACAAATTTCGTTGGAATTAAACGCTTAGAAAACGCCTGCGATGTGATGCTTTTTTGCATTCCCTTCCCTTCCCTCACTTTACTTCATTCCAGTGCTCGGATGGGGCACGGCACGGAAAATGTGGCAATCAAGCGCGACTAAAGTTAAAAATAATTACACGAAAGACATAACACACTTTATTAAACATTAAACATTTTATGTGGGCACACAAAACATTAAAACTCCCCAATCTTAAACTGCAGTTCAACAAAGTCTGCCCACAATTTTCGAGTTCCCAAGCACAATTAGGTCCGTGAACTTCCCGTAATTCAGAACAACAGTTAAAATATGATGAATTCTCACGCATCTCAAGAAACTAGTGTTTAGTAAGATCATTTAAGAAGACGGGAAACTGGGAAAAACTGAAGCTCAAGTCAGTTTACAATTGTTGCATCCATAAGATATAATTATGTGCACTCAAGTATCTTAAGAACATACATTTATTGTGCGTCTAATTATGATTGATACGGGAAGAAGCGTCAACTAGAGTAACCGACTAAGCTATACCCTATAAATATTCAATTTTCTTACGTTATTTGAATTCCGCACAAGCAAATTTCTGCAATAACTAAATTTGGAGCTCGCGCTGACGGCGACTTTTTTATTTATAGCTTGCACTTTTGTTGGATTTTCAGCTTTAAGTGATTAGCTTTAGTTGGTATGCTTAAAGTTCTGTTACGAGCACTTCCTGTTGCCATTAGTATACCCTACTTAGATACCCTACGGTTACGGATATGAGAAGAGCAACAACAAGAACAAAGAGTGTGTCAGTTTGGCGCCATTGTTGTTTGTTTTGCTTTGGATTTTGCTTTAGTCGAGCCCCAACGGCGTTTTCCATTTTGTGCTCATTTCGCCTTGGTCTCATTGTTCTTAGCTTATCAAATGTATCTTCTGTTCTTTGTTTTTTTTCAACTGACAACTTCTGACTTACATACGAGCTGCGAGTTGCCTTATGGGTTAAAAGGAAATGTGATGCAACCAAAAGCGTGAGGCGGTGGGAAAAACTACTACTGCTCGCATTTACAGTTACACGACACTCCGTGTACTACTTAGGCGTATGTAATAGGCGTGTCTCTGTATCTGGGCACTTGTTACAGTAGCTGTAGCTGTAGTTGTAGCTGTTGATAGCCTCGCGCTAATTTCGAGCTTAGATTACAAAATACCCTTAGGAAACTGAGGCCGCTGGCTGCAATTACCGGATATGCGCAGTTGTTGATGACGTTAACTTATCGAGTATTTCACAAATTACAATTACGATGTATTTACGCTTGACTTTTTTAGTTTAATTGCTTCGTAAACGGAATGTTAAACAAGCGATAAGACTAATTTCATACCTGTTAAATAATGGCCGCGTTCACCAGAACTAATCAATCAGTAATCATGTATTTTGTTTGCTCGATAACAAAGCATCACAATCAGAAAATTTCAGCATACTATTTTGGTGATGAATTTTCAGTCATCATAATCACAAAATTTGAAATCATGATTGCTAATCACTGCATTTCACCAGAATAATCATGCAAATTTCATCGATTTTCTGTTGTCGATTTGTTCTGGTGATCACGGCCATTGATTAGTAATCAAAATCATTAGTAATTAGATTAGTTTTGTTTAAAAGTCGAACTAATGATTAAATTACGATTATTTTCGGCATTGTTCAATTATTTAATGATTACGAATACAAAAAATCAAAAATGATCTAAAATTATTACAACTATTCAAAAATAATCAGAAAAAATCGAAAATAATCTTTTTGAGTATTCGGATTATTTTTGATTTTTTTTCTGATTATTTCTGATTATTTTTGATTATTTCTGATTATTTATGACTATTTAGTAAAAATCAAATTAATTTTAATTTTCACAATCAAAGATGCCAAAATAATAAGAAAAAATCAAAAACAATCCGATATAATCAGAAAGATTAATTTTGATTATTGTTAATTATTTCTGATTATTTTTGAATAATTGTAATAATTTTAGATTACTTCGGACTTTTTGTAATCGTTATCATTATATGATCACAAATTTTTCAACAGTGAATATAGTCACTACGATTATTTCCAAAAATAATCTAATTGATTAGTAATTCTAATCGAATTTTAACAGGTATGCCTATAACGATTCTGTAGTAAATGATGAGCTTTTGAGCAGTAAAGCAGCCAGAAATGTGAAATTTTTAATGATCATTCACTTGCCTACACGTTTTCATACAATTAGAGGCCTATTTATTCTCTGGTCGAAATGCTTTCCAAGTCATTCATCTTTCGTGCCTCACGAGTTTCCCACGAATGGCACTCGACAGTTGGATAGGCATAATTACGAATATTATTTGGCAGATGATGTTTCGATGGCGCGGAGTTAATGCTGGCTCTCGAAACAGACTAGAGATTATTTTAAGCTTTTGATTTTTGTTGCTGCGGGCTAAAACACGCGTCAATTTTCAGGTATAATTCAATTTATGTTTATGAACAAACAAAACACAAAAAAAAAACCGGTTCGTGCGGTCAACAATCGGCTAATAATAAAGATTTTAAACTAATTGGCTCATTTAGCAATTCAGAAATCACAATAATAATAAAGAAAACTAAAAAATCATTACGAGCTGACTTTGCAATTATGATGATGATGATGACGATGGCGTTGAATGATGATCGCTGTCGAAACGTGCAACATTTTAGCATTTTAACAAATCAGCAAATTCATGAGCTCCAATGTCAAATGATGCTGACTGGCAGTACTAAAAACTGAGACGAAGGTGTCTCCACATTTTTCAACTTTGCAAATGAGCTGATTCTACCCAGTCTCAGTTTCCAACTCAGTTCACAGTTCTCAGCTCAAGCTGTGCTACAAAATTAATTAGATAAATAGAAATAGCAGCAGCATTTATTACTATTCTTTTTTTTTTTGGGCACATTGTCCGCAATTTGGGGCATTTTGCAAATTGAAAAGCGCCCAGCAGGTTGTCGCCCCTCCGAACCTTATCGCGAGGGTCATTAACGACGGAATTGGGCCATGAAAACGAAGGGACAACATTGATAAAAACAGGAAATAAATTTAAGGTACATTTGGCTAACGAAGCAGAGATACCCTAAGCTTATTGGCACTGGGAAAATGAAGAGGAAAGTGATTAAGTATTTTTTTAATTTAAAATTCTAAGAGAGACATTCCATTTTATAGAAGGAAATATAAGAAACATTTAAAAACAAGAATTAAGCATGAAAAACTCAAAGATTTTCAATAAAATATCTTATATTCTCTAATGCACAATATCTGAATTTGTCGAAAATAATTGCAGAATGAGTTTAGACAACTTTTACAACTCAAAAATTTTTTCCATTTTGGGATGACTTTCTTTAAAAGAAATACAAAAGTCTCAATATCATAAAGTGTTTTTTTTTCATTCTATTTATGCCAAAATAAGCTGAATAAAAGTGATAATAAATGTTTACAAATTTTAGAAAAAGATAATTTCCGAAAAAAGCACAGGGGGAGCGTTATGTAAGATTTGGGAAATTTTAAAAAAAATTTTAAAATTGCAAAATGTATAAAATTTATATTTTAAATGATTTTTTAGGCCAAATCATGATATTCTGCTTTATAATCGGCCAAGTTATAGCAAAGTTAAGAGAGTTCAAAGTTTTCGAAAAAACGTCAAGGGGTAGGCATGAAAAATATCTGAATTTTTCGAAAAAAAAAATAAGTTACAAAAACAAAAAATATTTAGTTGCAGAATCGATTAAGAGGTCAAAATATGATCAAAATAACATTCCGAATGAAGATTGGTTGAGTTTTGCTAAAGCTATAAAAGTTATTTCAATGGCTGTAAAGATTTTCGACAAAATTGAGCCTGAGAAAGAGTATCGAAAGAGGAATATCATTGACAACAATAAAACGTGGCAACGGGTCAAATGGTTGACAATAGACTAAAAAACGTAATCTTAATTCTAAGAGATTGTGTTTTTGAGGGGGAGGAATGAAGGAAGGACTTTACTCACTTGCGTGCCAGTCGTTTTCTGATGCCCGCGAACATTTTGGCTGCTCCTCGATTTCGTTCCTTATTCCTTATTCGTTATTCCTTAATTTCTGTATCTGTATCTGCTGCTCACTGCGTTAGTTTCCTTTTTTCTTCTTTTTTTTGTGTTTTCTTCTTCTTTTTTTGTGTTTTGCTCCACTTTTTTTGGGGGGTTTTCTTTAAATCGTCTTGTTGTAAATTAAATTGCTGATTTCCGGCTGGACACACACACGTACACACGCACACGCACACTCACGAAAAAAGGGCAAATAACAACAGCAAGAAAAACACTTTAAATTAATTAAAAAACGCGCGCGCGATTAAAACAGCAGGCGAAAAAAAACGCGCACGAAACGCGCACGCAATTGTCGCAGACTCGTTGTTGTTGTTTCGGTTGTTTCTGCTGTTTCTTCAGTTTGTTGTTGTTTCTTGGTATTGGTAATTTGTTGGTACAATTGTTATTGCTATTGTTGCTGGCATTGGCAGCTTTTGAACGCCTCATTGCATTGGCATTGGCCCAAGACAAAGCAGCCTAGAAAAGAAAACGCAGCAACTGAAATCAATTAACCAAAGTAGCTGCAACAACAACAACCAACAATTATAACGGTTGCTAGTTGTTTATCGAGTTTATTTATTTATTTTCTTGCTTTTCCAAAAACTGTGCAATCACGAGATTATATTTTTATATGTTTAGCCATTGAGAAATTTGTATTCAATAATTTGCCTCCAATTTACAATTCTCCATTTCTCAGCTTGCTGTTTTTCCTCATTTCCCCTTGCTTTCTTCTCTCAGCATTCACATTTCTCACACGAAATGTCTGAAGATACATTCACTTGCCCCATTGACAATTTGTCTTGTTGTCGTCGTCGTCGTTGTTGTTGTTGTTTGTGTTTGTTGTTGACACTGAAATGAGGCAAAGAGAAATTCACACATTATTTACACATTTTATTTTGTGTGCATTTTATTGTAAAAGGGCGTCTAAACACAAAATATGCTGCTTGTATAATAAATAACATTCAATACTGTCTAAGAGAGAGTGTTTGTACAAATATACAAGACACTTACAACGTCTTAGATCTATTTAAAACAGCGGTGGGCACGCAAGGGCTCCGGGAGCTAGCGGCTGCTCCCGAATTCAGATTTTGTGCCCACCGCTGATTTAAAATATACTATTTCTAAATAATCCCAGAATATTTAACTTTTATATTAAAGCAACATTTTTTTTTTTTAAATAATTTCTTTTAATATTTTTTGAAACAAATTTAAATTTTTTTTTGTTAACATAAATAATATATATTTTAAATCACAGTTTTTGAATAATTCCTGATTTTTTTTAATACATTTCTAAACATTTAAAATTAAAAAAAAATGTATTTATCATTTATGTTAAAGTAGCATTTTTGTTATTTTTGTATAATATTTGTTAGCTTCATTTAGAAATGTATTTTGTTTAAATAAAGTAAACACGAAATTTATTAATATTTCCAGACTTTCTATAAAATATTAAGTTGAACATTAAAATTTTATTCGTTTAAATATTTGTAAATATTTTATTCAAGTTTTTGTTAATTTGGAATATTTTCTTAAACATTAAATATATTTTTTTATGAATTTTTGAATTTTATTTGCTGTAATTTTAGATAATTGGATTATTATGCATCTGTCAGAGTATCAAGTTGTCGGTTTTGGTGTTACTAAGTATCTTTTCTTTAGTTCTTACGTGTCATGCAGTAAATAAGCGATTTATTTAATTGACGTGTCGAGTGACAAATTAAAATGTGTCGACAATTCGCTGCAAGTGCCTGAAAAATGCAGCAAGATTTATGAGTTTAAAACTCGATGTAAGTAAAGCAGGCGAATACAGTGATGGCAAAACTAATAGAAGCAAGAGTCAACAATTTTGAAAAATTGCTTAAAAAGTAAAAACTATGAATTACATTTTTTTTATTTCGAAGCAGTTTAAAAAAACAAACAAAAATATCATTTCTATTATTTTTTTCATCAGTGTATTTGTCATTGGCAAAGAATCTGAATCGAAGAAAGGTGCGCAAAGAGTGAGGATGCCACATGCCACATGCAACTTGCCACATGCTACAGCGGAATTGGGAAACTCTACAAAAGCGCCCTCCAAAAAAATACATCAATCAAAGCGCGTGTAATTAGAGACGAAAGTAACCAAAAAAAAGGGGGCGCAGCACACAGATACAGATACAGCACAAACTATAGATACAGATACATTTACACATACAAATACAGCTGCAGTTGTAATTATGCACGGAGCGCCCTAATGACGCATTTCGTTAGCTGAAATGGGCCAAAGGGCATGCACTTGGCTCAGATACAGCAACAGCAACAGATACAGATACAAGCACAACAACAGCAATAGCAACAGATACAAATACCCATTGAAAGATACAGATACAAAAGCGGCATGCCAAGCATGACAGAGAACATGTTTTTTAACATGAGAGAATCAGTTTTGGATTCAGAATCCAATTCCGAGTTCGAGTTCGAGTTGGAGTCGGTGCAACCAGCGTGAACAAGAAGAAGAGGAAGAAGAGGAGGCAGAAGAAGCAGCAACAAACGCACAAAACTCACGCACACGTTGTTGCAACATTTTGTATCTGTTGCTGCTGCGTGTTGCTGTTGATGTTATTGCTGTTGTTGTATCTAGAATTGTAGATTGCAACACGTACAATTCGTGCATACAAAAAGCTGTCGCTGGCAATATTGACGAGCCGTACACTGAGCGAAATAATCAAGTACTTGACATTGCTACTCAAGGCAGTTAGGCAAGAACTAATTGCGAATTTTAAGCAAGCAAACACAAAACCAACGATACAATTTCTATTAATATAAAACTCTTTGTTCTCAGTGGCTGACTAGAGCGCAAACGGAAAGAGCTAAAAGGCTGAAGTTTCTACACAGCAATCTTAGCAACTTAATATAAATTCAGGGTCATAGTTTTCACTATGAAGGATCGGTGAACGATGATAAACTTTGTATTTATTGGAGATATCCCAAAAAAGCAAACCTTTCGTAAGTAATAAAAAAGTTAACTGTTATGTCAAATTCACTCCTACTTCAATATTATATAAACCTTTTCTCTCCGTGTAGTTTCCCTCTTTGCCTGTTGCTGCATTTACCCCGTTGTTTTACCATCGTGTTATGGTTCATGTTCCGCATTTGGTTGTGCCGCTATTTTAGGTCGTTTCTCCCGCTTTTCCAACGGAAACCTGCAACATACGATATGCATCGGTGCGCGTGCAATTACCACCGCAAAATAACACAACAACAACACAGCATAGAAATGTGAGAGGAGCTGAGCAGGAAGAACACAGATGCGGGAGCGGGAGTGAAAAGGAAGAGAGAGAGAGAGAGGGCAACTGCACTGAATATGACAAAGTGAAATTCAAGTGGCAGGGCCAAAAATACATAGTGGCATATTATCAAAGTGAACTGAAAAAATAATGTTTTATGTACAATAAGTTAGGCCAAGCGAAAGATACAAATGTTCTCTTGACGTAAAGTCTCGACAAGTTTTCTTTTTATTTTCTTTTATTTTTTTGGTACTTTAAGTGGCAGAGCTGCAACTGAAGCTGCAACATGAAGCATGCCCCATTTTGACGCCCACCCAGCGGACAATTGAATAGGAAAATAACAAAAAAAAAAGGCGTCAACGGCGTCAATTGTGCAACTTTGCAACGTCCAAGATTAGAGCACAATTCACTTAATGGAATTCGCAACTGGATTTGGATTTGGATTTGTTGTTGATGATACGCTCATGAATTTATGACAGACAGACAGACAAACTTAACTTCAACCCACACTATATAGCAGAGCACAATGGAAGCGAGAATTGCCAAGAATTTGCACTACTCTGATTACTTAACACCCAGCCGTCCATTGTATCTGATTCTAGAGAAAAACACTTTAATCTATTTTGGAAAGTGCAGTTTCTTTTGCCAAGAAATTGTTGAGCATTCAAACAAATTTAAATTATTTAACTAGGAATTCATAGTGAAGAAAGGGTAAGATCTTTTGACACACATTTAAAAATCACATTTGATTCTCGAGATAAAAAAAGTAAAAATAAGTGAATTGTATAAGATTAAGCAAAGTTCTCTAAATTAAATTTAAAATTAAAAAATGCAGAAAGAAAATTGACTTGAGTTTTAACCTCATGTCATTGACCCATAATTTCCATTTTATCCAGTTCTCAAATCATCAAATTTATTCTGTA
Source organism: Drosophila subquinaria (assembly GCA_037043405.1). Taxonomy (NCBI): domain Eukaryota; kingdom Metazoa; phylum Arthropoda; class Insecta; order Diptera; family Drosophilidae; genus Drosophila; species Drosophila subquinaria. The sequence goes on along the minus strand of JBAMBL010000311.1, from coordinate 1,609,088 downwards.
AACTATTTGTCACTACCATGGACCGTTGTCCAAAATGACTTCGATCCATCAAATCTGTTTGTTGAAAAAATTATTTTAATTTACTTTTAAAATTGCAGTTTATTTCGCAAATAAATTGTAAAAGATTAAACAGAGAAATTCGAGATAGAAAAGTAAAAACAATTTAGCTTAAGTTTAACGAAGAATCTTCTGTTTTATATTCAATTCAGTATATCTTAGATACTTTTTATCAATAATTAAATATTCCATCTACACTTTTCTAAGCATTCCAATTTGAATGGAGCTAATATAGAGTCGTATTCTAAGTCCATAAGCTGTTCTTTTATTTACGCTAATTACTTAGACAAACAGCGGGCCAAAACAGAGCTCCAAAAGTTGGCAACACATCCACATCAATCCAAATTTTATGGCTGGCAAATAAAGTCGCTTACGGATTTCAATGTTAATCCAAATGGCCAAAAGCACTTGGCTCCCGGATTTCTGCTCTGACTCTGCGCTGTTTTGTGGCTCGTTATCCGACAAATCTTCATGGATAGACAGATTGGGGATTGTTTCAGTCTCAGTTTCAGTTACTTTTTTTCGCCTTGGCATAGTTTGTTTTTTTTGTTGTGCCTGACGCGTTTTATCGGCAATTGTAGAAAACCATTTACTTCAAGATAAGAGGCGACTGATTTATAACAATGCGAGTAACGCTCTCAATTTCAGTTCATGTGGCATGTTGCAAGCTCAATTCACATTTGACAGTCTACAAATTTGCCTTTGGGTAAACAAAAATCAGGAGCAGGATTAGGGACAAACAATTAAACTGTCTAGGGGGGTAATAAATTCCAATCCATATCCAGAGGCTGGAAACACCTTGCAACTTGCCACTTGCCACACCTGTCGTTCTATCGAGTGGATTGAAACTTGACATCATAAAGTTGAAATTGAGTTTTGAGTTTAGACTTTTAACACGCCATTTTATTGGCTGCAAAAGTTTCCTTGTTAGTTTCAGCCTGAATGGAAATTAGATTGCAATTGCAGTTGAAAAAGTTTTTCCCTTTTTTTTCCCATATGAAAATATGAAAGTTGAACACTCGATTAAGAGCCAAAACCACAGCCCAAGTTTTGAGGTGTGCCCAGTTCTCTAATTGGACACATCATAAACATGTACATTAAATCGCTGAGAATCTTTTGAAAAAAAATGAACCAAAATTCAACCAAATGGCACTTCAAATAAAGCGCTGACAACTTTTGCGGCTTTTTGATGGCCCGACAACTGGCAAAAGAAATTATGCAAATACAAATAAAAAGACAGAAAAAATGATCACATAAGAGTGCAGTTTAGACACACACACACACTAACACTAACACCAATGATGCAATCGGGACTGAAAAGATCTTTTGGGTGGTCGTCAGCAGAAGAACTCGAATATTCCCCAGATTTATGATTTGTTTATTTTGCGTTCTCATTTTCAATATTCGCTGCAATCGCTTAAATACCCAGCAGCATTAGAAAGTAACGGGTATGCTAAGTATTTGATCAATTTATTCTCTTTTTAATATAGCTAAGAAAACAGGGGAGTAGCTGAAATTTAATGAATTTAATTTTAAGAAACCTTAATAAATATCGAGATGAACAAAAGCAAAAACTAAAAATTTAAATACAAAAATTAGGCACAAATTTAGTTTAATAATATTGGGAAAGGATAAAACTTGATTTTTCTGAAACCAGGTGGATTTTCTTTTAAGATTGTTAGACAATTGTACATTTTTATTTCATTGTGTATTGTCTAGTTTATTTTTATTAAGTCTCTTTTCGGAACTAAATCGAAATAGTAAATAAAATTGAAAAAAAAAAACGCAAAAAGCACAAATATAAATCAGAAAAACCTTCAGTTTTAAGAAACTAAGTCAATTTTAGTTTATTAAATTTGGGAAAAAGGAAAAAAACTTAAATTTTTGGACTTCTTTCGAGTTTTCTTTTTATTTAATTATATATTATCCATTACATCCAATACATTTTCAATTATATTATTTCAGAAACTTATTGAAAATAAAGAAAAGATAAAATCTGAAATATTTTTAGTCAAATTAATCACAAAAACATGAAAAAGTCACTTGTAAAATGAGTGATGATTCAAGAATTAAGAGCGGGTATTTCAAAGTCGAGCCGACTTATCGCAGTTTTCTAACTTGTTGACTTCAGCTTCAGAGTCAAATGAGCAAAAGGGGCATGCAACATGGGGCAAGCGGTTTGTTTACCAACGACGCACGTCTTGGCGACACATTCACAGCAGCTGAGTGTGTGAATACACTCACACTCACATTCGTATTCGCTTTGAAAATGTGCTGTCAGCAGCATCAGAAAATGCATTGGCAGCTGGAACGAGGACACGAGTCGCTTTTAATAACTGCAGTGAATGTTGCTGTGAGTGCAGTGAATACTATGAGTACCCGTACGCGTATTGGCAAAAATCATAAATGAGTGCGTTTATGTTTAATTATAAACTCGCGACGAGCAAAACAAGACGTCAGAGACAAGCGGGCGCTACATACGCTGATGGACAAAATAATAGAAACGATACGCTCTTTTTTTTTGTATTTTTAGTTTCATAATTTTCAAAATTTCTATATTCTATATTCATGCGCAGCTTCTTATTATTAAAAATGTGTTGAGAATCTCAAAAAGACTCTCGTTTCTAATATTTTTTCCATGACTGTAAGCGGCCAGCAACTTCTCAGTTATTCGCAGATACTTCTCAGTCTGAGTTCAAACTGCCGAAACCGAGCAGCTTCTTCATTTATGGCCCTATCCCTCAGATACATAAATACAGTGCCTCACAGCTAGATTTTTCACTCTGTTTTGTATTAATTGTTTAATTGAGATTTAATATGTATATAAAAGAAAGATTGAAAAAATATTGCTCAACAACTGCATAAAAACTTGATTTTCATCTCCATCCCATTACATTTTAAATTCATTTTAAATTAGTTGTTTGTCAGAGTAGTGGCTCAAATAAGTTGGTAGCCACTGTACATATATACAGCATATATATTCTCGTATCTGGCTGCTGCTCCGACGTGCCTAAATTGCATTTGCATTCAAGTTATTTGCGCTAATTTCACGTTATGAATTTTCGTATTTCGCACATTTGCGCATCGCATTTTCTTGGCTCGTTTTTCATTTTTGCATTTCGCTTTACGCTTTTTCCCCGTTTGATTTGCTCGACATCTGCGAGGGATTTTCATTTGCTTTGTCTGCCAAGACGGCGAATTAATTGTAATTAAATCAGTTGCAGACTAGTCGACAATTTAAAGCGGATTTCTGGCATTATCCCCCCAACTAATTGAAAAGGGCTCTGAGAAATGCGAAAAATGAGAAATGGGAAATGAGAATGTTGGGTCAATGGCATGAACTTGGCTGAGATTAAGCATAAGCTAATTAGCTAATAAAATAGCTATGCTTAATCTGCTGCAATTTCAAACTAAAATTAAAGATAAATTATTTTTCAGTACAGAAATAAAATAAATAACTAGTGATATTAAGATGGTTGTATCATATTAAAAAGAGCATATGAAAATATTAAATTGCTGTATAATAATATCTAAGAAGATAAACATTAAATAATTTACTGAATAGCATTATATTATATATACTATACATATTCTGCTGTAGATAAAGTATCTCAGACTCAAAGAAAGCCAATTTTATTCAACTTAGGAAGATTTCTCTATGCTTTATTAATATGATTACAAGACAAAATGCGCCTAATGAAAATTTAGTTCACATAATTGCGAGTGTGCTAATTAAATGGCCCAGGCGACAAACTGATAGATACATTCTGTCAGTCCTCAGATACTTTCAGGTCTTATTGGTCATATTTAATGCCCGCATCGAATCACAGGCGGAAGTGTCTGTCCATAAAGTGGCAAAAGTGATTCGTTGCTTGAAAATGACAAGAAAACGCCATTGAATAGAGCAAGACAGACAGATGGAGATAGAGATAGACACTGGCCAAAATGAGAAGTCTTAACACACATATCAATGACTAAATCACTTAACCAGTCGAACGGCTTTTGGGCCAAAAACTAAAACTGAAGGCGACAAATGTTCTTGGCAAAAATTATTTAAAAAAACTTGCTGAATTCGTATGATGATGATGATGATGGAGATGTTAATGATGTTTTCCATTTTTTTTGTATTTATGATACGAGTATTTGGCGTTTTTTTTGGAAACCAGTTCGTCAAGTTTGTTTGTTGTTTATTTATTTGCTTAAATTACGCACAACAACACCTACAACACACACACACAACAATTTAAAGTTATAGATACATAAATAGATACAGTTTTGAGACTGCAAACAAAGAAGTGTTGATTTCAATTGTTAAGCGTAAAATAGGCAGCAAATTACGAAGTTTTGGGTCTTAAAAATATAAAAAATGGGTGTCAAACTAACCTTGTGGCTTTTAGATTTAAATTTAAATTTAAATGAATAAAATGTAAGGAAAGAAATTACCATAAAATGCAAAACGTGCTCGCTGATGACAACACAACAACAACAATGATAACGTCAGCCAAAAACTGTTGGCCAACTAACCAAAAGCTCGCACACTTGACTCTATGGCTTTGAATATCAAAATTAGTGCGTGCCTTCAAATGGGTTTTGGGCCAAAAATACAGACAAACTGGCAGACAGACAAACAAGCAGAAAGACAGACAAACAAACAAACAACAGCAGTGACATATCAAAGAGGTAGAGAGAGAAAGGGATAGAGAGAGAGAGGGCACTCTATGGGGTTAGAGACAGTTCTACATATAAATTTACGAGCAGCCCTATGAGATATGGTTATGGCTCATGTGTTTATATATTGTCAGCTGAAACTGAAACTGAATCACACAGACAGACAGACAGACAAACAGACATTTAGTTAGATATTCATAAGACTGGGATAATCATGGGAAGGAGCCTCCACGTTCTGTGTTTGCGGCCTATGCAAATAACAGTAACTACACTCAGAAAAATAGCCGATCTCTAGGTATTTTCAAAATAAAGAAATTTTATTTATAATATTCACAAAAATTATAATCATTTAAATTGTAATAAAAAAGTAGAAATCAAATTATTTTATTGGTATTTAAACATCCCAAATTTGCAGATTTCAGACATGATATTTAGCAAAAGGCTTCATAATAATAAAAAAGTTAAGAAAAAAAAAATAAGAAAATTACTAATGCATTAATTTAAAAAAAAATTCTTTATATTTTTGAAATCCTACCGAAATTTCGAAATAAATTTCTTTTATGTTTTGATTGTTTCCTATTTTTTAGATAAAGATTTTTTGCATATTCAGAAATTATTTTCCTATTTTTATTTAATTAAACAAATTTTTTTTAAATAATTACACACTTGTCTTATCATAAATATATTTCTAAAATTAGAGTAATCATTTTTTTTGAGTGTAAACGGGTGCTTTTATATGTGCATATGAAGTTGGTAGTTGGTTGGTAGATGGCAGTTGGTATATGGAACAGATCTAGCTGCGACTTTATTTATTTGCCAGCGACACGAGAAGTTCTTTTTTTTAGGTGCCCTGATTACAAGTTCTCCCCTCTGGCCCAATTCACATTTGAGCCAGAATAGCTCGTCAGTTCGTATTTGTTGTTATTTACCCAGATCAGACTGCAGATTAGACAGATTGTTGTTTTTGTTGCTCTTGTTGTTGCTAATCATGAAAAGTTTTGGCTTCGGTTTTATGTTGAGAGTTCTTGGCTAGCTGTTAATTGGCTTAAAAGTTCCCACAATGTCCGACGTTTAATTTGATTTTGGCTGCCTTTTAATTATGTTGTTGTTTTTGTATCTGCAGCCAAATGTCTTTATTTATTATGCAAATTTCATACAAATTTCATGTGTAGCAACATTTTAATGCTCACTTTGTATCGCACGCACGCAGTCAACGTTGACGTTGACGCCGCTGCCGCTGCCGCTGTCGACGCTGGCGTTGACGTCGACGCTCAGCGAGGCGCACCTTTCTTCCGGTCACTTTTCGTTTTGTCAATTGCCTTGACGTTTTGTATTTTTTTTATCTTTACCGTAACCAGCTAATTAAGCGGGTATTTTTGGAAGAATTTAAAAAATATATTTCTTAGTTTGTTTTAATTTGAGTCAAGATTGCTAAATAATTGATAACAATTAAACTAAATTAAGAAAATATCTTATTTTAATTGTCTAAATTTATTAATTTTCCCATTTTTAAATGAAAAACATAATTAGTAATTAAAGTATTAATATATATAATTTCAATACATACATAACTTTATTTTTGTGATATTTTAAAAATAAGGTTTGCGTATTTTTAGCTAGAAAAACTCTTTTTTATTTAAGGTACATTTAATTTGACGTATTTGCCTTTATAGAAAGATATGTATTTTGTATTTTTAATCTAAAAAATTTCATATTTAAATATTTGTTGTGTTTAAAACAACTCTAATAAATCAAAGCGGTTTGGGTATATTTAAGTCGTGCAGTCATTTTATAATATTCAGCTGAGCTATTTGCTTACATTCGTATTCTAGACACATTTGGAATTTTCACTGCTAATGCTCATATTTTCCAGCACGTGCGTGAAAATCTGCCCCATTTGCCCTTTCCCTCCCTTCCCTGTCTCTTTCTCTCTACCAAAAAAAGAGGCGGCCATTATGATTGTTGTGGCAACCATAATTAAACGCCAAAATTACAGCTGGAAATTACAGTCGACGGTGTTCTATGACGTCGCTGTTGGAGTTTTTTATTTCACTTGTCGAAATCGAGGCGAAGAATTGCATAATTACGTATACGACAGCGACACCCGACAACCGTGACAACAACATTTTTGGCCTGGCTTTAATGATGGAAAGTGTAAGTGTCAAACCAAAACAACAGCCGAGGGGGGGAAAGTCATAAGGCAAAAGAAAAGCCATAAAAGAGGCTGAAATAATGGAGAATTCTTTGAACTGAAAACACTTTGACATTGGATATCATGAATTCTCAAGGAATCTACGTTTAAAATGCTATGAAATTTTATGTTCTTTTATTTAACTAATTTTCACTACAATTTAGCGACTAAATATACAATTCTAACATATTTAGATTGAATAAGCTATAAATATCTTTGATTTTCAGTTATTTATTTATTTTCCTTGTGTATAAAATTCTTGACATTTAATGACATGAATTGGCAAGGAATTTACGTATTTCCTGACTTGACGAAAAAACTTGATGAATTTCTAATTGAAATTTCATGTGTAAGTCAGCCATAAACTTCGCGTACGTAACAATTCTTAGGATTGCGCAGAATTCATTAATAATTTCCGCTGAATCTAATGGACATTTAATCTTATCAGAAATGCGCTTGGACCCTGAAAGCTCTGAACCATTCCAATTACCATTACTCATGGCGATGGAATTGCGAAATCGGAAGAATGGAGAATGGAGAATGGGAATGAAAGCGGCAGTTGAAGAGCCAATGCACTGTGTGTTATTAATTGAATCAATGACAAAATAAAATACACACACAACCAAACAAAGAAACCTATTCCAAAATCGAGTTATCAGCACGGCGCCATGTGGCGTATGCGCAATATTATTACCCATACGACGGGTAAAGAAATTGTGCAAGCAACAAAGTGAAAAGCAAACAAATTGAGACATTTTCGCAATACACAACAACAAACCCAAAACAAAACAAAACAATTATTAATAGCGCTGCGTCTATAAAAGTTTGGGTACAGTGGAACAAACAATCGATTCAAAAGTGGCATTTATAATTGAATAGTTAAATAATTGAATAATAAAAACAGATAATTTATAAATAATTATAAATAGATAGTTTAGGGTAAATCCAAGTTACTTGAAATCATTTAATAATAGCTGCATTTTCTAATATCATTAAGAATTACACTTGGCTTAAAAATATCTTTTCAAGATATATTTGTCCAGTAAGTTATTTAACAATAAAATTACAAATATTCAGCAAATGCAACTAAATAAATACAAAACTTAAAGTCGCATTAATAGCAATTTTTAGATATTTGTCGCAATATTTGCTCAAGTACTTGCAGAGTTTCTCTTTTATTATCAGAAGTAAGTTTAGATAATTTAAAAAAAACTTGCAATTTGAGTGTTGTGCAATTCTTTATTTTATGTGCAACAAAAGCCTTCACCTGGTTGTGGCAATATAGGTATAAGAGACTGTTGCCATTGCCTCAACACAATCCACAATCAGCAATTGATATCGGAAGCAACTACGTCGATGTCGATTTCGATGTCGCTGCGCTGATAAGAGGCTCTGATAACGATGACGACGCCACAACAGTCGCCAAGCATTCACTCAACTCACACTCACAGGCGCCGCAGGGCCGTCCAATAATAACAACAATTATGAAACTTGACCATGCAAATGCCCTATAAAATTATATGTACGTGCTAAAATTAAAATGAATTACAACTTTGAAAATTAAAAAAATGAAATTTTTAATAAAAATTAAAATTAATTTAGTAATCATTGATTAATTTTACTATTATTCAGTTTTGTTCAATTTAAAATTGAATTTAATTTTAAAAAATTTTTTTGTTTAAGTTTTTACAATTAAAAAATGATTATAATTCTATTTAATACAATTTAAATATTAACAATTTTTATTTTTTTTTTTCATTCAATAATCTACCCATTAAAAGACATTCTGACGTATTAAAAAAATGTAATTTTTAATACAAATTTAAAATAACTAGCTGTCATTGATGTATTATACTATTTTTCAGTTTTATTCAATTCAAAATTGAATTTCGTTTTAATAAATTTTTCTGTCTAAGTTTTTACAGTTTAAAAATGATTATAATTCAATTTAATAAAATTTAAATATTAAAAATTTATTTTTTCATTCAATAATCTACCCATTAAAAGTCACACTACAGGGTATCTGAGCAACAATAATAACAACATCATGAGCAAAGCATCGACAGCAATCATTGAGCAATTGACAAGTTCATTTGGGAACTGGGAACCGATGCCGACACTCTTTTTAATAAGGCTGTCTCTGTCTCTGTCTCTGTCCACCAGACGGTCGCCCTGCAGCCAAATTAGAATATGTTGTTGATACACACACAAACACACACACTTTATATTGTGGCAGCTGCTGCTGTTGACTGATAATGTTGTCAAATTAACATATTAGAAGTCAAAGCGACCAGATAATTATATGTAAATGGGCGCTTTTGTCGCCTGGCTGTCTTATCAGGTGGCAACAACCCATTATACAATACTAAGTAAACTATATTTTTCAGATTTTGGTCATTGAACTTGGACTACGCATTCTAGATAATTGTCTAAATAAAATTTGGTTTATTTTCTTAAAATTCTCTGATTTAAATAAACTATAATATGAATATATTTGAGACATTAAACTGACAATTTGAACTATATTTAAGTTAGTAAACTATTCACGACTTTAATTCTAATCTCAATTAAGATTTCTATTTATTAAAATTAAAACTTTTTCCTTATTATTTTAGATCGAAGCAATTTTCCTGAATATATTTATATCATCAACATATTATGAATTAATATAAATAAACTTAAAGCTTTCCATTGTCAATTTTTCTTCGATTTTAATTTATAAACTATCCACGATTTTAATTTCAAACTCAATTTTTATTTTTAATTATTGAAACAGACAATTTTTAAACCGTTTTAAAATTTAAAATTGCGAAAATTAATTATAATTTTTGTTTCGTAGTTCAGAATAAATTAATAAATAATTTCCAGGAACTTACATCTATTTTTTTTTGTGTGCTGCTTTTCGCTGCGATCAAATAGAATTTTTTTAATTGACTTGAAGTTTCACACTGTTTTTTTTTCCTTTTCTTTTTATGAATGTGTTCGCGAAACCGGCAAAAAAAAACAGAATGAGTGCAAATACACAGACAAACTCACACACACACACTAACACTTTAAACAGACAGGCAGCAGGTGTGTTTGTTGTGTGTTGTTGTTGCTGTTGTTTTGTCTTTGTTTATGTTATTTATTTGCCTCTGGCTTTTGTGCAACGTTCGCAGCAGCCAAGAAACCCAAAAGACGAAGAAGTTGGAGTTGAAGATAAAGATAAAGATAAAGAAGAAGACAAAAGCTGTTGATGCCTCAACGTGCGGCAGCTGTCAACACAACGCGAACGGCGGCGGCAGCGACGTCGACGGCGACTGCAACGGCGACTTTTGCAGTTTTGAGCGTAACGCAGCGAAATTATCGCATAATTGTAATAAAGTTGCAATTGCAGTTGCAACGGCAGCTTAATTTTGTGGTGCAAAAAGACGCACACACACAATCACTTACACACACACACACAGTTACAGATACACGCACGACAGCTCGATGCGAAGACAGCGAATAAACAAACGCAGTAGCAGTAGCGAAGAAAATCGAACCGCACGCGGCGAACTCTCAAAAGAAACTAAAAATGCACTGCAAAATATTTTGCTATGACTGTTAATGTTAATGTTAACAAACAGCTCTTATACGCGCGTGCTGCTAACGCACAACTCTTATACACAGTTAACAGCGCTTAACCGCTGCCCAATTCGCCGCCATCGAACAGCTGTGCTTGCTGTTCGTTGTTGTTGCCGGCTTTTTTGCAGCTGCTGCTGCTGCTGCATTTTGCGGTGGTGGTGGGTCGTATAAGAGTCATTGACGTGCGTATAAGACGGCGAGAGTTGCGCTTTGTTATTGTTATTGCTGCTGTATAAGTGTGTGTGTGTATAAGCAGTGCAGTCAATGCGAATTGATAAAAACTCTTAGTGAGTTTTCTCAAGTGATTACAGAACTTTTTTGATATTATTATCAGAAGCCATTTAATTTAATTTATTTATTTTTTCTTATTGAATATAATTATTTATAATTATATATTTATTATTTATAATTTATTTAATAGAATTAATTGCTCACATTAAATATAATTTGCATATTCGCTGTCAGATCGGTTGGAATCAAAGTATTCACTTTTCCCAAATCAATATTCAATCCATTAGCCATGAATAACATGAATAACATGTCTCGGTATTCACAATTCATACCAAATCTGCGTTTTGGGTTCCCCTTACATTTTGCCCATAATCAAATCATTTATCCAAAAACTTGTTCAAAATTCATAAAAGAAATAGAGAGAGAGAGTGGGAGAGGGAGAGAGAGAGAGAAGGATACGCTCAACTGCACAGCATTGAGAACAGCAGCTAACGGTTGATGCCAGGCCCAAGTTGCTGTTGTTTTTTTTTGTATGCAAAAGGACGTTTGCATTGTTGTAAACAATCCATCATTATCGCATAGACTTCCGGCGCAGGAAACGCAGCAACAAGGAACCAGGAACAAGGAAGCAAGGCACAGTGGAGCAAATCAATACAATAGCTTACATTTATTTTAGTTTATAGCATTTTTTTCCAATCTATTATATTTGTTATGTCGTTATTTATGCAGCTATTGCTTAGTTTTTTACAATAAAATAAATAAATAAGTGTTTCGCAATTTAATTTAAATAAATTATTATTTAAAAATAATTAAAATTTAGAAAGAAAAGAAGATATTAAATTATATAAGCAATTCTAGCATTTGTGCCCACTGTGGCGAGGGAGTGCCAACATTGCATTACAATTTGTGGCTGCTCTCTCTACTCTCTCCCCTCTCTCCATTAGATTCTCCCCTTGTCTGCACTGCACACACACACAAGGACACACAAATTGCTACGTGGCGCACGTGTCTGACAGCGTTTGTTGGGGATTACCAACTGAACTGAACTGAGCTGAGCTGGCCAGAACAGTTGGCCAAAGGACGCGACGCGACGCGACGCGACGCCACGCTGCGAAACTGAAAGTGAGTCCGCGTGGAAGTGTAAGGATATACGGGACTGTCCGCCTGCTTGACTGACAAACGGGCAGACGGACGGCCAGAGGGACAGACGGACGGAGAGAGAAACAGACTGTGAGGAGACAGCAGGAGGAGCAGCCAGCAAGGCACTCAGTCAGTTGGTCGTGGTCTCAATGATACCCTGCATTAGACAGACAAACGAGGTCTTCACCTCACCATTGCAATATCATTTGGCATTTATACCTTTTGTATATAAAATATAGATCCAGAAACGTTCTCTGACTTGTTGAGTTTTTTAAAGATAGGAATCTATTAAGTAGAACATTTTTATCTATTGGAGTTGATTTCTGTTTCTTGATGTTTTCAAATATATGTACAGGTCTCTGATTTATTGCCTTATATAACATTTTCACTTCCACCGCCCACAACATTTTTAAAACTCAACGGATTCCCATACGGAATGTCATGTTGATCATGAATTGGCCTGTTAATTGATTCTGCATTTATATATTTTTCATTTGTGAAACTTAATTTTTTTCGAAAATATCTGATATTTTCCATACCTCCTCCTCCAATAACTTTGTCAAAACTTAAACGATTTTCGATCCAAATTTCATTTTGTTCAAGATTTGACCTCCAAATTGATTCTATGTCTAAATTTTTTTCATCTACAAGACTTAAATTTTTTCGAATAATTCATATATTTTCCATACCTACCCCTTGACGTTTTTTTAAAAACTTTGAGCTTCCATAACTTTGTCAAAACTCAACCGATTCTAGAGCGTAATGTCATTTTGTCCATGATTTGGACTAGAAATTAATTCCGCATCTAAATTTTGTTCATCTACGAAATTTAATTTTTTTTCGAAAAGTCAGATATTTTCCATACCTACCCCTTGACGTTTTTTCAAAAACTTTGAGCTCCAATAACTTTGTCAAAACTTAAACGATTTTCGACCCAAATGTCATTTTGTTCATGATTTGACCTCCAAATTTATTCCATGTCTAAATTTTGTTCATCTACGAAACTTAAATTTTTTCGAAAAAATCAAATATTTTCCATACCTACCCCTTGACGTTTTTTCAAAAACTTTGAGCTCCAATAACTTTGTCAATACTTAAACGATTTTCGACCCAAATGTCATTTTGTTCATGATTTGACCTCCAAATTGATTCCATGTATAAATTTTGTTCATCTACGAAACTTAAATTTTTTCGAAAAAATCAAATATTTTCCATACCTACCCCTTGACGTTTTTTCAAAAACGTTGAGCTCCAATAACTTTGTCAATACTTAAACGATTTTCGATCCAAATGTCATTTTGTTCATGATTTGACCTCCAAATTGATTCCATGTCTAAATTTTGTTCATCTACGAAACTTAAATTTTTTCGAAAAAATCAAATATTTTCCATACCTACCCCTTGACGTTTTTTTAAAAACTTTGAACTTCCATAACTTTGTCAAAACTCAACCGATTTTTGTACGGAATGCCATTTTGTCCATGATTTGGACTAGAAATTAATTCCGCATCTAAATTTTGTTCATCTACAAAATTTATTTTTTTTTCGAAAAGTCAGATATTTTCCATACCCCTTGACGTTTTTTCAAAAACTTTGAAATCCCATGAATTTGGCAAAACTCAAGCGAATTTTTTACGAAATACCATTTTGATTATGATTTGGCCTAAAAAATGCTTTCTGCATTTAAATTTTGAAATATTAAATTTTTTTTTAAATATATTGCATTTTTCAAATTTTTTAGTGATGTCAACTTTGAGACGGGGTATTTTCCAAGTCGCATTTGTTTGTTTGTTACTTTCCCAGTTGCCCCATCTCATATTTAAAAGTTGCATTTTCCAGCAATTTTCGCAAGCTCTTTTTTTGGGGGGTTGTTGGTTGGTTGTTTGGCTTGGGCCGCTTAACTTTCAGCCACGGCGGTTGTTGCGGTTTATGCAAATTAGCAAAGTTAAAATTTACCAAATTGTTGGCGCAGCTGAAATTTCATTGGCCGAAATACTTCAACTCAAACTCAAATTCGGTTTTTTATTTGTATTTGTTAGCCAAAATCTTGTCTCCAGCAGTGCGGCAGGAAGTGTGGCAACATGGCCCCGAACACGGAACACGGAACACGGAAGTGGACTTGCTTTGCTGGCCAAGTCAGAAATGTGGCCAAATCAAAGCAGTTCGCGTCTCCTTTTGATCAGCAAATGTGTTAAAAGATAAACCGACGCCCTCGCAGAGTCAGAACTAAAAACTAGAAACGTATATCTTAGACCCTGTACTAATAAAGTGCAAAGAGTTTATTAAGTTTGTCAAAAAATAAATAAATAAATATATTTAATATATTTAAAATATAAATTATATTTTTCGACATCAACAGAACTAGAAGCGTATTTTGCAGACCCTGTACTTAACAAGTGAAAAGGGTTTATTAAGTTTGTCAAAACTAATAAAAATAAATAAATATAATATATTTAAAAATATATATTATATTTATCAGCATCAACACAACTAGAAGCTAAAAGCCTACTTTCCAGACCCTGTACTAATAAAATGTAAAAGGTTTATAAAGTTAAAAAAAAAAAAAATATATAGTATACATATATATTTTTGAAAATTTATATTATTTTAATACTTACAAAAATTAGACATTTTTCCAACTCTTGAAGGGGAATTTTTAAAATGAATCTAATATTATACTTGTAAATATTATTATATTTTGTATCTCAGAGATTTAAAGAGCTAGTGAGTCCAAATTTGGTACTTACATTCTAGTATATCCTTAATTATTTATTTTTAAATAAGATTATTTACGTTTTTCAATTCGAACAGGGTCACTCACAATCGAGCTGACTCGACTGTTGCCTTCCCAACTACTTTGAGGCTATTTTTGTGTGTCGACTGCTTTATTAAGCGGATTTGGAGTTGACACCCGGCCAAGTGACGGAATGCACCTGCATGTCGACAGACGACAGACAACAGACGACAGGCTCTGCCACAGTCTGTGGCATGCCACATGGCTTGGCTTGGCTTGCCACGCGACTATCTATCATAATTAGAATTCATTTTTGGGCCGAACAAATGTGCTGAAGCCATTTTCCTCCGCTCGATTCGACTCTCGACTCGCCATGAAAATGCGTGCACATAAATCAAGTGTGGAAATTGTGGAAACTCGGGAAACTGTGGAAACTGTGCAGCAAATAGAGCGTCTAATAGGATTTCGTTTAATTTCCGCTGCTCTGTGGAAAATCCTAATGAGTTTTTTAACCTGTAAGGAGAATTCTTTGCTCCCTCACAAATATTGGGACTACTTGGCGTATGCGCAATGTGTGTCCTTTGGCTTTTATTTATTTATTATACCCGTTACTCAAAAATAAGTAAATGGGGATATTGTATTCGAGTCGATATAGCCATTAAAGCTGTCATCCTAAACAAACGCAACAAGATCGGACAAATAGAAAGGTGTTAATGGCTGATTTAAGTTTTAAGCAATGTAAGTGCCTAAAAGCATGCAATAAAAAATATTTTAAATTTATTCAAATAAGTAACGGGTATCCTAAAGTCGGGAGCTCGATTGTTGCTTTTCCCGCTTGTTTATTTTATTATTATTTAATTTTTTATATAGAAAGAAACGAATTAGAATCATAATTGAAATAATGTTTCATTCTGATTTTGACTTATCAGAAATATCAGAGAAATCAAAATTTGATATAACTATACAATTTATAAAACTAAAATTCTTTTGAATATGACATTGTGCCTAATTTTAAAATTTAAACTCAAATCTGTAAATTTATAAATTAGGGGATAAATCATAAAAAAATATGACGTTTACTTGAATTTCACGAGTGAATAAAAAGAGCCAAACCCGAGATGCTAAAAATGCTGAGAATTATTGAGAGCCAAAACATTTTCCATCACTGCTGCATTTTTTTTCTAAAAGTGTTTAATTTTTTTCTTTGGGTGAGTGGCATCGCATGTTTTCATAGTCCATTATCTGTAAAAGAATGTTGTATTACTTAAAGCTCTTCAATAAATTACTTTTAAGATTAAAGACCTTAGCTGTGCGGAGCTCATTGAATCCAAGGAATAAAGGATGTTGGCCATCGCATATCCAGGGATTATCGGCAAGCCAGATGTTATTCAGATACTGGTTGTCCCCAAAAAAGGAAGAGTTGACGGGACTCGTCAATCGATTGCCATTTAAATGCAAATCTTTCAACTTGGAAAAGCCTCGGAAACTATTGTATTGAATGGTGGAAAGCCTAGAAAAAAGAAATTCAAAAAAGATTAGGATTTTCTATTAAATATTATTAATGTTTATGAGTAGTCAACTTTAAAAAAATTGTAACTTAAAAATTAGTTAAACACAAGGGTCTCGGCTCCCTGCTCGCTTCACTCTCCTACCCCTGGCTCTTCTCAGGCACTTAAATCGCCAGTTGATACTGATCTTTAGGTTTTCCGCCACGTCTCCTTCTGCCTTTATACTCTACAAATAAATAAAGCGTTTAAAAATTGTGATTGACTCACCTGCTGTACGACAAATCTAGATACTTTAGAGTATTAAATTCTAAATCATAGGGAATTTCAATAATCGAGCTATGAGAAATATCTAATGTTTCGATATTCGGTAGACTTGAAAGAGCATCGCTTTCAATTGTGGTTATATTACAATAGCTCAAGTTGATCTTAGTCAGTGATTTGGAGATGATCTTCGCCAGCTTCTGAATGTTGTTGTGGCTCAGATCTAGATGGATAAGCCAGTTATTGTTACTGATCAGGTTTTCATCAAATTGGAAAATCTTATTATTAGACAAAAAAAGAAACCTGAGTATCGTTAACGAACTAAAGCTTCCGCTTTCTATCACACGTATATCATTTTCAGACAAGTCCAAGTGATATATTTTTGAATTATTTGCAAAAGTGCTTGCATTAATAGATTCCAAATTATTGCCTCGCAGACGCAATTCCGTGAGATGAGGCATGTTCCTGAGATCTATCTTATCGAGGTTACAGTAGGATAAGTCTAACTTGCGTACAGAAGAAGTTGGTATGTCACTAAAGTTGAGCTGCAATCCCGGATTATATGATAGGTTTATATAAGCCCGAGAATTACAGGTTAATTTGATTTGTTGGAGGCTGCAGTTACTCATATGGAGTTGCCATAAGGTGTCTGGCAAGATGAACTGCCTCAGTTGCGACAAATTGTTATTGGACATATACAAAAAATGTATCTCCGGCAACTGATCTGCCCAATTCAAGTTCACCGCGCTGATGTTGGCCGATGAAATATCCAATTCCTCGATTGAGTCGCTAATCAGTTCATTATCAAATCCAAATGTGCCCAAACTATTGCCACTTAGGTAAAGGTGTCTCAGTTTTGTCTTGTCTTTCGTAAAGGACACGTTGGCGTTAATATCTGCCCAGCTGGTTATCGAGTTGTTGGCCAACAACAAATGGTCAAGATGGGTGAAACCCTTAAGCGCATCCACATCCAGTTTATCTATATTGTTGTCGGACAGATTCAATTCCGTAACACGCGTATAAGAGTACTGCCGGGGAAACTCCTTGAATCTGTTGCCCGACAAGTCCATGTAAAAATGGGGTTGATTCAACGCATTGCCAAAACTGGGAAATTCACCGAGTCCGCGATGGGAACAGTCCGCCGATATATAATAGTTTAGTTTGCACTCGCATTCCGCTGGACAATCGACAGCTGAACTTTCACCAGCTATCAGTCCGATTATCAGGATAAAGATCGGCCAAAACTGGGGCTCCAACCTCGATCCAGCCATGCCTGCAAAAAATAAAATAAAACTAACAGTTGCAGATATTATGTACATATATGTATGTAAAAGTGAGTTTAAAAAAAATCATTGAATGAATGTGAAAATTTCACATCATTTTTTCAGCTTAAAACATTTCTCAAACATTTTAACATCTCTTTAAAAAATTTAAACATCTGAGATTTAAAAAGTGCCCTTTTTAATCAGTGCCAAAATAAAGACGTCAAGTACTTTTAACATTCGGTATATAACCGGTTGAATATTTCATGAGCTTCGTTTTTTAACGTCGATGAACCGTAACTGCATAACAAATAGTAAGATACATATGGGCACTTCCGACCGAGATTCACCTCGTAAAACCGTAAATTCTGATCAAAAGCTCACATCGTGAAATTACCGCTTCCAAAGTAATCGTATTCATTTAGCAATATACGCTGGAAGAAACTCAATCGGATGTATGTAGATCATACATTGGAATAAACTTAGTTTTTTCTATTTTTGCACATTCTGATTATTAATTGTCTTCCATGTTTAATCGTTTGTATTTTAGCGATTACACTAAGTAAGATAGTACGATGATCAAAAACTATCACTGTGGACGGCAGTCCGCGCTAGTGACGAAAGCAGCACGAAGGGTGCGTTTTAATATACAGAAATATATCTAAAATTTAATTTAAAACAAGTTTTTAGAGCTGTTTTCGATATACTAGAATAAAATCTGATGAACAAATTCTTGGAAAACACTAGGTGGAAATCTTGTCACGTTCGCGATGTCGCGTTACAAATTACTAATAAAACTTGAAAAATAAATAAATTGATAGTAACATATCAAAATTATTTCTATGGACAAATAAATTATTTTATTATGGTTTAAGTGTATTTCTTCCAAATTAATCGCCACATTTCGCAGACTGTCGCATTTGTCAAGATGAAGTCAAAAACGACTCATTCGCAGTTCGCGATGCGTTGTTTTCTATGAATAATTCGAAATCGAAAAGTCTTTAAAGATTGTCTTGTGTAATAAAAATAGTGTTGATGAAATGCATTAAGCAACTGAGAAAACATTTTTGAAAATGTCAACTTTTACCATTTTTTTTCTCATATAAAGACGTACAAATTTCGCGTACTCTATCCTGGAAACACCTATATTAAGTAGGACCTGTATCTGCTATCTAATGCCTTCAATATGAAATTTACTCACCTGCTAAAATTGTATTCAAATTTTTGTAGGCAGCTCAAGGGATTGCGTTGTTGATATATGTAGAATTTTGTTAAAGTCAAAATTATAACACCAAACACTGAGGAGCTACACAGATTTAAATAAATATTATTTGATTTAGACTTGGTTAAGAAATTAAAACGTCGAGCAAAATTTTTTGATTAGAGCATCAATTCAGCTTGAGCGCGATCCGCAGGCGAAGCCTCTTTCTAAAAGACTAAAAGCATTTTTAATTGACAAAGCGTTTCCAAATATTTTTTTCCAGTTTTTTAGCACGCACACACACATATACAGTCAGACCAACATTTATTCGTACACTTGATATTTCAAAGTATTTTCCCTCATAAATGGTAAGCAGTTGACTTAAATAAAAAAAAAAAAGTTTAGTATAATGAAGGAATATTTTTAATGCGTGTTTAAAAATAAAAACAAAATAAATTCGGTTTTAAGCCAGAGAATCTTACAAACTAATCAAATAAGGCACTTTTCTACGACCATAAATTATTCGTACAGTGCACACAACTCAAACTTAATTACTATAATTGGCATAGTGCATATTTAATTTAATAATTTTTAGGACCACCGTTGGCATCTATAACAGTTTTAAAGCGTCTCTGCATGCTTTTGATCAAATTTTTGGTGTTATTCGCGTTGATTTTGACCCATTCATCGCTTAGTGCTGTATTCAGCGTCTCTTTTGAAGTTATCTGGTGTTTTCGGAGTCTTGTCTCCAGCTAATTCCCCACATGCTCAATGGGGTTCAATTCTGGTGACTGGGGTGTGCTTTTAAGCTGTTTGCAATGGTAAATGAGTCACTCCTGAACACTGTACGACGTGTGTTTAGGGTCTTTATCTTGCTGAAAGATAAATGTTTTTGGATCAAGGCCCAATTCAGCGACACTTGCGTGTAGATTTTCAACCAAAATCTTCTTGTACACATGCTGTTCCATTTTTTCAGTGTTGAAGACCATTCTTTTAGCTCCAGCTGCAGATGTACACCTCCAAATCATTACATTTCCGCCACCATGCTTAACTGTGGAAATAATATTATTTCCTTCAAGGCTTCATTGACTTTGCGCCAGACTTTTGAAGGACCGTCATGCCCAAACATATTAAATTTTAATTCGTCACTAAATATGACGTTCTCCCAGAAAGAATCAGGCTTCCCAACGTGCAGTTTGGCAAACTCCAGCCTCTTTTTTGTTCGTCATTGAAATAAACGACTTTCGACGAGCAACTCGGCCATGTTAACCAGCCTTTTTTAAGCAGTTGCGAATAGTCTGGGGACAGACTTGTTTTTGCACCCCCTCCTGAACATTTTGGCACAACATAGTGGAGGGTTTTTTTGGATTTTTGATCACAGAAACTACCAAAATGCGTTATTCTCTGATGTTTAATTTGCTCGGTCTGCCAGCTTGATGATAGTTTGGTCTCAGATCACCGGTTTCAATGCACTTTTTAATTATGCCTTGCACTGTAGAATGCGGCTTATTAAAAGCCTGTCCAATTGCGCGAAGACTTCGCTTCTCCAAGTACAGCTTAAGGATAAGCTTGCGGATTTCGGGAGAAACATCTTGACCTCGTCCCATTTTTCCTAATTTTATCGCAATTGAGAGTAAATCAACGTCAAATCTCTTAAATTTTCAGAGAAATGCACTTACATTTTCCTAAGTCAACGAATGTTACAAAAAAGAATCGCAAAAAAACGGTAAATGTGAGTGTTGGAGGAGGTTGAATTTACAGTGTACGAATAATTGTTGGTCGTCTTTTCGGTTCATTTTTTGATATTGATGCTGCACTCCTTGTGCATATGAAATTAACGGTTGCTTTTCTTGGGAATATTATTAAAAAATGATTGTTCTTCTCATATTTAACAAAAAAAAATTTAATTCTATGTAAACATGACCTACAATAGCCATTAAAGTAATAAATATTAAGTGTACGAATAAATGTTGGTCTGACTGTACGTACATATGTATACCAAGCTCGACATAATTTATTGTAAGTGCGTTGATATATGTATGTACATACTATATGCATACAGTTTGTCAAGAAACACTTTACGCACCCTTAAAAACTTAATATTTTGACTTTAAATAAGAAAATAATAGCTTATTATATATATTTGGAAAGGTCATTTAATTTTCGTTCGAATGATGCAAAAATTTCCTTAGCCCATTGAGTACCCATGGAATATCTTGAATTTTTGCAAAAGTCTAATTTTTCAACTTTTTTCCTCAATTTTTTGTAAAAAGTATTTTGATGCAGAAAAATTCTTCAAACAATTTTAAGAGTAACTGCAAAAAATGTTCATTAGTATTTTTTATGATTTTTTGAATATTGCTAAAAAGACACTTTTTGTATGAAAAGTAGGAAAAATGGTTTAAAAATAGCAATCTTCAAAAAATCATAAAAAAAACACTAGCAAAGAGATTTTTAGAAATTTTTTTTTCAAAAATATTAAATTTAAAATAATTCATTTTTTAGAGTGTGTAAAGTGTTTCTTGACAAACTGTATATGCTTTTTGTTTTTAGTGTTTAATGTTTAATGCTAGTTCTAGTGCTCAGAATTTAATTCACTTAGCAGCTTATCAATAAAAATTGAAATGAACCCTTATCACTTGTTTTTAATTTCACGTGCACGCTTTTTGGCAAAAATTTCAACAGATCCGGAGAACAGAATAAATTCATTAACAAGTCATTGCTGATAAGTAAAACGAGAGAAGAGCTAATAACAAACAAATAGAGGAAATATAAACAAAATCAAGTACGAAAATTAATTCAAAAGAACAGTTTATTCTCACGTTCAACAACCTTGAAAAACCAAAAAGATGTTCATAAATAATTACAACATTCGCCTGACCTAGGGCCGTTTGAACAATAACAACCGTCGTGGTTCGATTCCGCTAATTCTATAATTATAATCTATAAGCATTCCCGTCATTTGGTAGAGTACTTATGATCCGACCGTCTCAACAATCTGTAATACAGAAGGAAGCTCAGAGGTAATATAAATTCACTTATGAAATTATTAGGGTATAGCTGAGCATACACAAAATTAATTAGGCGACCACCAATTGCATGCAGATGATTAAGCGGTAGTATCGATTCAAGGCATTACTCAGTTCCAGGCTGCTTTTATAGAGCTGCAGGATTGCTGGATTGTTAAATGCCGTACTATAACGTAAGCTATGCAATTAAGCAAATATTGCTCGAATCTCTTTTATTTCATTATTATTGTTTTTATGAAATATTTTTATTTTATTTTATTTTTAGCAGGGAATCGACCCGAAAAAAATATCGGTCCGTCCGTGTGAGGGCCTCGATCTCAGAGTCTATAAGAGCTGGAGCAACCAATTTTGGCACACAGATTTCTATAAACCCCACGCAGATCAAGTCCCCTTTCCCACTCTATAAATCGCAAAAAGCCACCACACGCACAGTTTTCAAGATGTTTTGAAGGATTTTGTTTCCTAATTAACGTTAACTACTATTATTATCTATCAACCTACTAAATAGTAGCAAGATCAAATCAATTGAAAGGTGGCTTTGGCTTTTTTTTTTCAACAATAACAATAACAAAGTTTATTGGAGGTGGTTTTGGCTGATTTAAGTTTCAAGCAATGCAAGTGCCTAAGATAATGCAATAAAAATAGTTTTAAATGTATTTAAATAAATACCGGGTATCCTAAAGTCGGGAGCTCGAATATAGCATTTTCCACTTGTTTTTTTTATATGTATTCATTTAATCGCGCCCAAGTGTGCCGTTTAATCGCAAGTTTGGGCCAACTTCAGATGGAATAACTGAATAGACTTAAGGTCCATAATAAAATGTCAAATGACTGACAACAACAACAGCAACAACAACAACCACAACATTAGCACTGTTGAACTTGCTTACACCTTTGCCAGAATAACAGAGAGAGAGAGAGAGACACAAAGTGGTAGAAAGAGAGATGGAGATAGAAGGGAGAGCTTGTGATTAACAGATGAAAGGATGCAAAATGCTTGCAAATGTTTTATCCTGCATCGTGCTGCACAGTGGGCAAAACGACCAACTTGGCACATACAAACAAATATCTGTAAAAGTAATACTATTTAATTTGAATTTATCAAATTAATATTTTCAAAAAAAAAATTGATTTTTCTTTAAAATAATAATAAATAATAAGTATTAAAAAAAAAAAAAAAATTGATATTTAAAGCCAGTAGATTTGTTTCATACTATTATTTATTATTAAAACGTTTGTGTGTGGTCTGGTAGCTCAGTGATTAGAGTCGCCGACCTGTCACATAAGTAGAAC
Source organism: Drosophila subquinaria (assembly GCA_037043405.1). Classification (NCBI taxonomy): domain Eukaryota; kingdom Metazoa; phylum Arthropoda; class Insecta; order Diptera; family Drosophilidae; genus Drosophila; species Drosophila subquinaria. The sequence continues at coordinate 1,585,908 of JBAMBL010000311.1, read as the reverse complement.
TTCCAGTTTGAAAAAGCTGGGTTCGATTCCCCCCGTCAATGTAGTCAAACATGTGTTTTTAAGTTCTTCGGAATGAAACGCAAAAATATATACTTCCCGTCATTTAAAAAAAAAAAAAAAAAAAAACGTTTGTTGTTTGTTAAAACGTTTTGTTGAATAAAAATGATCTATGATTACAAAAATAGTTTTTTTTTATTTTAATTACATAATTTTTATATTTCAATTCAGTGTACAATTAATTAAACAGTTTAATAAATTAATTCCATAATAAAATAAATTAATAGTTATTTCTATAAAATAATAATAAATAATAAGTAAAACAAAAAAATTATTTAATGTCTGTAGATTTTTTAGTATGCCTTTTTATTTATTATTAAAGAAAAGATTTTGTTTAATTGTAAAAATTTTTGATCAAATGTTTTGTTTAATATTATACAGAATAATATTTTGATTGTGGAGAGAAAAAATGACCTATGTTAAAAAAAAATTGTTTTTTTTTTATTTTAATTACATAAGTTTTATATTTCAATTTAAATAGAAGATTAAAAAATGCGTACTATAAATTAAGCAAAAAAAAAAGTTTATCTATTTCAATGATGTATGAATTATAGAAAATCAAGTTAATTATGGATTTGAACATTGGAAATTGATTTATTATGTTGTGCGTCTTGTGCCACTGTGCGTGGGAGTCCTGTCTCCTTTGTTGTTGTCCTGGTTGTTCTTGTTGTTATTGTTGCCTGTTTGCCAACAACGTGGTTTAGTTTTCGGAGTTTAGCGAAACCGAACTTCAGAGTCGGAGTCGAAGTCACATTCGCTGTTTTGGAGTCGAAGACCCAGACGCTTGGCATTTTCTTTGTGTCTGCGCCGTTTTGTGGCAGACAATGGGGCACAGCGTTGCTATTCGTTTGAAGAAAAATAAAAGGAAAACAAAACAGAAGCAAAATCAACGCAGCTCTTAAAGAACACGCGTTTATTCAGGCAATGAACTTGCAATTTATGGTGCACAGCAAACATAAAACATAAACCTAAACATATTTATCAAATTTATCAAATTTATGAATGTGCTGCAAGTGGCAATTAGCTGCATGTTGCAGGTTGCCAGTTGCAAGTGGAAATTTCCTATTCGTTGTTATGTTAAAATTTGCATAAATTGCACATAAATAAATTAACATACAATGTGCGGCAGTTTGAATTAACTATAATTAGCTGTCTTCTGGCATCTGCTCTCTCTTTCTCCCCATCTCTCTCTCTCTATCTCCCTATCTTTGTCTGGTAATTAAATGCTGATGAAATGTGCACCTGAAGCAGCAGCCAAAATTAACTCCCATGCACAGACTACAAAATAAAGTACACACATTAATTACACACACACTCTCTTTTTTTTTTTTTTTTTTTGAATGAAGGTTTACATATAAAGAGTTTGGCTTAGAGAGGAGAATGTTAAATTATACTCTAACCATTAGGATTATTATGGTTATATTCGAGGCAGAAAAAGTCAAAAATTTTATTTTAGCATTTTTTATTTTTTTTCCAAGATTTTTAGGCCTGGCAGTTTTGTGACCTTAAAAAAATGTGGTCGACCAAATTAAATCACTGACATTTTAAGTACAACGAGATATCGAAATGATATTTTCAGAGTTAATTCTTGTTTATTATTATTATTCATATTGAAATATACCTGAAACATTTTATCAGGCGTTTGAGAAGCTTACGATCAAGATAAGATGGAAATCCAATCTATAATATCATAGAGGTATTCAATAGTCTATCAACATTTATCTTCAAGACTTCCCACAAAAATGTTGCAATTGTGAGTGAAAAGTTGCAACAAATTGAGAGAAAGTAGCGATAAATTGCAGCTCATGTGGCTGAGAACAATAATAATGTCTGCGCATTTTCCAACTTCAACTCCCACTACAAGTCAAAATCTCATTCCAAGTCAAACTAATGGTTTATTTTTGGTGACCGCAGCTAAAGACGCAAAATCCGTAACGGAAACTGTAAAGGGGAATGGGAATGGAGAAAGGGGAAAATTCGAGCACTTAAGTAAATTAAATCCTTTGCACGGTACTGATTTGAATATTTTGGTGTCGTCATATACAATGTTTAGATTATGAATTCATTTATAATCATTTAGTTTGAGTTATGTACTCGAACATTGAAACACACTCAAGTTTCTGGGTAAGCTATGGGATCGCGCATAATGAGCATATTCTATTAGGTAAAGTTACCCTTAACGTGGCCAACTTACCCTTAGACGTCTTTTTTTCTATTTCGCGCAGGGGTTGAAAATTAACAAAACAAATCCTGGACACATGTTGCATTCAAAAACAGTCAGACAGTCAGTCAGGCAGTCAGACAGTCAGTTTGCTGGAGTCGGGGTAATGCCATGTTTTGACAAACCCCAAATAACCAAAACTGATGACGATGGCGATGGCAATGAGATGATGAGGAATCCTTTTGAAGATGACAACCACCCACCTTGCTAGACCAGTACCCAAAGAATGTACAGGCTTATAAGTTTGTCAATGTCTTTCCGTGTCTTCCTAGAGACTTTACTTATAATTGATTTAATATTAATATGTAATTAATATTTGAATATTTTATTAATTATAATTAAACATCTATTTAAATTGCTTCTATCAATTTATAAATTTAGAGTAAAATATTTAATCGTTTTATTAATATAAAATTTTGTTTTCACCAAAAATCTATTTTAGCTGGCTCTGTAATTTTTTAACATTTTTGTATAATACATATTTTATTATTATTTTTATTTTCCCTTTTTTTGCTTTTTGACAATATTGAGATTATTCCCTAAGCATTTGTATAGTAAAAATATTCAGGGATGCCACAGGAATCGCTTTCGCTTGAATTTGACATAAATTTCATACAAATTTAAGTCAAATTCAAGTGAAAAAGATTTCTTTAGCACAGCTGATTAACTAATATTTTATAAGCATTTTTCTGTTTCATTTTATTAAAAATATATTTTAGCTGTCTTTATTTTTTTTAGGCTTTTTATTTCGCCATGCTATTTCTTTAAATATTTTTGTATGTATTTTAATTTTTTTTAGCAATTATATTATGAGACTATACATTGATTATTCTATTAACAAAAATGTATTTTAGATGCCTCGTTTATATTATTTTTATCAACCAGTTGACATATTTTTAAATAACACATTTGTATTGGGATATTCCAATTATTATTGTAAACATAAAAAAAAATTCAGTTATTTTATTTAAATGTTTTTTTTTCTGGCTTTATATCTACTTTAATAATTTCGTTAAAATTTTGTTGTGTATTTATATATGTTATTGATACAAATACAAGTACTGGGCACCTCACAGTCGAGCACTTTCACAGTAGAGTTCGTACTTATTCCAGAGAAGAGTTGACAACCACACCCAGATCTGCATTCAGTTAAATAAAGGGTTAAAAAGACAGTAGACAGACAGTCAGACAGACAGATAGACAACCCCAAATATGGCTCATTCTAAAATTCTGTTTTCTCTATTTTGGGGGGATTAATAAATGACACGGAAAAGTGAGAAATACGTATTTATTTAGCATAATGGAGTTAGATGCATTTCCAGTTGTGGTTTCGCATCGTTGAAAATCGAATCAAATCGCATGAAATTTAATCAACTTAACAACACCAACATGGGGAATCCCCTCGCGACTCCCCAGGGGAAGTTGAGGAGGAGGGAAGGAATGCGATATCAGGAAATGGAAAATTAGCACAAATCCACGTCATAAAGTTTGCGTTGAATTGAGTTACTAATGGAATGGAGTTTGGGATAGATGGGAATGGCGAAAACAGGAAGACAAAAAGCAAATAGCAAATAAGCCCACAAACATCCAACGTGGCCAATACGTCTCTGCCCCTTTCTGGGCCAAATGGGCTTACCAAATGCCAGCACACATCTTTACCATTAAATAAGACTCGACTCAACTCGACTCGGAGTTGTAGGCGGATGTGTAATGTCCGTTTGGGCCAGAAAATAGACAAATGTCCAAGCCAGGAAATTAAGCCCTCTAAGCGGATTTGCTACTTAGACTCTTTGGAGTTTTAATGCTCGTATTCACTATCATTGATGGCCATTTATTTGATATCATCCATGCCAACGGTGGACACATGTTAAGCAGATTTACATGTCATCTCTCTCTGTCTCTTCCTGTCTCACTTTCTGCTCTTTTCTCTTGCTCGCTTTATTTGCTGGAACGTCGTCGATTGTTGCCAAAGATCCGCAAGTGCTTGCTTCTCGACAATTCCCGTGCCTCACGTTGACTCAGCTCGTAGAGCTCCGTTTCCAGTTCCCGTATATAGACGGCCATAGCTCCCGCAGAGAGGCAACTCAGTTCTGTCGAAAAGCGAAAAAAAAACAGAATTTTAAATATTTTTTTAATAATTATAAAAAATAAAACACATATAAGAAAAACTAAAATAATTTTAAACATTTTGTTAATTTTGAAGTATTTTTTGTTGCGAAAAATAACATACTATTAAATAAAATTTGTTAATTTACCAGGGGTGCCACAGGAATCGCTTTCGGTTGTACTTGACATACATTTCATACAAATTAAAGTCAAATTCAAGTGGAAGAGATTTCTGTTGCACACCTGTATATAAACTTTCTGCTGCATTAAATAACTTGCTTATTAATATTTTCAATTTGGAATTCAATTCTTTTAAAACTTGAACAAAAATATTTAAAAAAGCCGTATCTTCTTTTATTTTTGATTCTATTTATTTCTACATAAAAATTTTCCTTATTTTGGTTTCCCAATTTTAATTTGTTAATTACAAGTTTTCCCCAATTATTTGCCAAAATTGCCTTTGATTAACTTACCCAATCTCTTCTGCTCGTCCTCCTTTTGGGTCTTGGCCTTGCTGCTGCTGCTGGCCATCTCCTGTTCGCTCTTTATGGCCATCTCAGCGATTATGGAGCTAACACTTTTGCGACCCCGCGGACTCTCCTCCATGTCCGCATCCGCATCGGCATCCGCATCCTCGTCGCTGTCATCGTTGGACGAGGACGAAACTGCCTCCACCTCATTGTCCGGTTTGTCGGTCTCAACTTCATCTTTTGACTGATCCACTTCCATATCTTTCTTCTAGAAAATTCACTACAGAATTAAAGTTTATTTCGATAAAAACAGTGTTGCAAGCTCGATTGGTTAGACAGTTAATTGTCAATGACCAGTGTTGTACAAGACAAATGCCTGAGTGCTGGATACGGACCGTTTTTTTAAATCAACAATTTTTATCAGGGATTTCAAATAAGAGTTATGAGTCAGAACAAAATCAAGCACTTTAAAAATGGCAGAACATTGAAAAAATTTGCACATATGCTATTTTTGGAAGGACTGTAAAACAACAGGATAAATTCTTATTTCCAATTTTTATTTTTAAAATTATTTTTAACTATATATATAAGAGTTATTTTTCAACTTTTTTTATAAAAATCAGGAAATAACTCTTATTTGATAACTTTTTTCATAAAACCTATAAGATTTACTATCCCTGTTGTTTATTCTTCAATTTTTCAAAACTTAATTGAGATTTAGAAAATGTAAATTCACAATTACAACAGTTTATATAATTTTAGATTTAAGACCTTCTTATTTTTCTTCTGATTTAATAAATTATTTATTTTATTTATTCCTGGTATTTTTAGTATTGTATTTTGGTATTTAATTTGAAATCATAAATAATACAATAAGAAATTGTTTAGTTTAGCAAACGAGTAAAGTTTAAAAAACTTATTTTTCACACCAATTAAAACTATCTGAGAGACTTTTGTTATAGTTTGGCAACTGCCCTCAGATAGTTTCTCTATTTATTATCTCGAGCTGGGATCTTTCATATATTTGTGTAGTTTAATTTATAGTTGCAATCAAGTCACCTGCTTATGCCCAAGCATATTCTAAGTTCATTGTAAACATGCCATAACTGCGTAGTAAAATGTGCCGAATCTGGCATAAAGCGTTTTAACCCCAACACAGTGCAGCGTTGGTTTGGGCCATATTAGCTATCTGGCGAGACCATTAACTTTTATAAAGGCCCAAAACGAGGCGGGGCCAAAAGCCATTGAATAATACCCCAAACCATTAACTTCAATTTGTTGCCACATAAAGCCAAAATGGATATTTTAGAAAACTCCTATTGCGTAGCAGACACATCCTTAAAGAATACTCCCACCCCCTGCCCCCTGCCCCCTCTTCCCTTTTGTCTCCCACTCTCATCCTCATCCTCTGTCTCTTTTTGGCCTTTTTCCCGCGTTTGGAAAATTTGCTTAATGAGCTGCACAAAATTAATTGTCGCCATGAAATCACGTGGCCAAAAGGACCCCAAAAGCCACAGCCAACAATATTTGGTTAAATGGCGGAAATGGCCATATTCGAGCTGAAGGTGAATGTGAATGAATGGCTAAGTTATCGAGAGTGAATACAAATACGTATCATGAATACTCTGAGTACTCGGAGGCAACTTGTTTATGCAAATTTGCAGCTGCAAAAAAGGGAGTCGAAAGCAAAGAAGCCCTGCAACATGAAAGAAAGTTGGAGAAATAGAGAGAAAAAGGTAGAAAGAGTAAGAGAGAGTGTGAAAAGAGAGAGAAAGAGAGAGAGAGAGAGAGAGAGATGGGGGGTGCAAGGGAGTAGCACATTCAGCGGCTATTAGAAACCGTTTCCAAAGGATTCAAATTCTTGTAAACAATCCATCATTAACACATGCAAACACCCAACAAAGCCCCCCACCCCCCCTGTTGCAACATTTAGGGTGAGTTGTTGCACGTGTCCGTGTCTGTTTGCAGTGTTGTCAGCTTAGACGACAGCCAGACAACAACAACGAGAACATTTCCCCAAATATGTGTTGTGGCCAGGACAAAGGACGCGTGCTTATTATTCCTTTATTCCCATTGTTGTTGCGCTTCTCCTTCTGCTGCTTCTTTTTTTGCTGTTGTTGTTGTTTGTCATTGTTGCCACCGCTTGTGGCATGTGTTTTGCCTGTTTGTTGTTGTTGGCCAAAGTTGTTGTTTGCTGGAGCCCAAAAAGTATCGTTTTTACTTTTACTTGCGGCTTCATGCAAATTGTACAATTTAAAAAGTTTTAAATGCTACCCCTACCAATCTCCTTACTACCCCTCCCTCTTACTACTCTCCCTCCTTAGCCCCCTTTAGAGTCAGTTAAATGATGGCTCATGTTATGTTTTGGGCCTTGCTGCTGTCCGAAATCGCTCCCCGGGGAACTGAGACACTGCTGTGTGCTTTACGAGTATGTGTGTACAGTGAGAAAAATTAATTATGTTAAATATATTATCTATTGAATTATTCTAGCACTCAACTCTTTATTCTGAGCATGGATTGTATCGATAACATTTTTAAAAAATATACATAAAAACCATATAAAAAAATTAAAATACATTATAAAAATTATGAAAGAATAATTAAATTTCAGTATTTTTTTTGAAAATCATAGAAAAAAAACAAAAAAAATTATTTTCAGCATTTATAATATTCTTTTCTTTATCTTTTCTTGTTAACGCATTCAAGTATTTTATTCAAATTTTATTATTAAAATTGTACTCATAAATTTTGTTTAACTTTCTGTCAGCCTTCTAGCTCTTACCGTTTATAATTGGATTTAAATTTTTTAAAATATAATTTCAAATACTTTTTTAATAGAAATTTAAATTGAATTTATATTTAAAAAAAAATTTAAACTTAATTTTTAATCAATACAATTTTATAAAAACCAAAAATTTAAGTATATTTTTGATTCCTTGATAATTGTTTATTGTTATCAAAGAATCAATTATTTACTTTAATTTTTTGTTTTTATAAAATTGTATTGATTAAAAATTAAGTTTAAATTTTTATTTAAAAAGTATTTTACCATTTTTATTTGTTAATTTTTATTTTAAAACTTATAATTGTTACGGTCCTTGCTTTCAAAACATCTTGTTGCTTTTCTCTCAGTGTAGAGTGCGCATATAGACTGGGCACATTACACTGCACTTTATTTTGCAAGGATTTCCATGTTATCATCGTGCGGCACGTGGCGCCGCTGGAGTTGCTGTTGGCTTTAAATCTGTTCCGTTCTCTTCTGTTCTGTTCTCCTCTCTTCTGTTCTGTTTTGGCTGTGAATGGCTTTTTAAATGGCTGCTGTCGCTGACCCGACGACAGAGGCAAGACTGTGCCACATTTAGGCAGTTGCCACTGTGACAAGAGGGCAACGAAGAGCGGGTTGAACAACCTAAACAACAGTCCAAACAAGCAAACAGACAAACAAACAAACAGACAAACAGCAAAATAAACATGCAGCCAAAACAAACTTCGCTGACTCTCGCAGGACATTGCCCCAAATTTGTTTTTGTGCTAAGCAACTGCGTGAACTGCGTGTGGCATGTGGCACGGGGCAGTTGCATCTGCGTAATGGCCACCAATTGGCAGTTGGCAATTGGCAATTAACAAAACCATTTCCAAGTCCAATGCCTGCGCTCTATTTATTTTTATTAAATTAATTGTTAATTGTTAATTGCAGTCAGCGCTTCCAATTTTAATTAATAACATTTTTTATTTGTCGTTGTTATTGTTGTTGTTGTTGTTGCACATGCAAATTGCGCATTTAATTGGATTAACGCACATTTCCGACGTCGACTTCGCTGCTGTCTCCTCTCTTTTTCTCTGTCCCTTTGCACAGTGGGACTAATTCCATAAGTTTCAAAAGAAAACTCAAGCTAATTTAACATTTCGGAATCCTGTTGACATTTTTTGTATAGAACATTTGTATTCTTATTGTTTGATTTTTAAGCTGCAAACAAAAGTTCAATGCATTAATAAAATAAGTATTAAAAAAAACGTATGCGATAATTTCTCTTAACTTCAGTACAGATTGAAAATGTTTCTTATTAGTTCATTAGTTCGTATTCGAATTTATTCTGGTTTTGTTTGTGAAAGTTATGGAATATCATCTAAAAAAAAAGGATTAAATCTATTGGTCTTACTATGAACACAATTTTTTCCAAAAAAAATTTGAAACAGATACTCTATGAAAAATCATATGAGTTTATATGATGTTGTTTATTATTAATTTAATAAACTTTAACGAAATTTGGTGGCTTTTAAAATGATTTCGAGGGAGTGCGAGTTCGTGCGTACTTTATAATTGTATTTCGACAACTAACTTCATTTTACTTAAGCCTAGCTTTACCCTACGGTGGCGAAGCGAGGCGAATTCGCTCTCAGAGCGAATGACGAAAGCTTTATTGCGCTCTCGCTTCGCCCTAAACCTAACTAACACTAGACTTCATAAAAATTCAACAACTAACTTAAATTAATAAAAAACATAATAAAATATAAAAAAAATATATAAAAAACGCCGAAGTGCGGCGACATCGGCCCCCATGAAGCCCAGTGCTTCATCCAACAGGAAGCCGCGCCAGCCGCGCCAGCTTGTGGATGGGCCTCCTAAACGCGCCTCCAGTTGCCGTCCTCAAGTCAACGACGCGAACGGCGCCGTCCTCTCCCTGATGCACCGCCGTGACTCTGCCGATCAGCCACTTCTGAGGCGGCAGATTGTCCTCGGCGACGACCACCAGCTCTCCAACGACGACGTCTGGCGTGCGATGGTGCCACTTGCTCCTGGCTTGGAGTCCCAGAATGTACTCCTTGGACCATCGCCGCCAGAACTGTCGCCTGAGCGACGAGACAGCTCGCCATCGACTTAAGCAGGTCAGGCCCTGCTGGTCCGGGGCCCCTCCTGCTGGCATTGCGGTCAATGGGCCTCCCACTAGTGCGTGGCCCGGTGTCAGTGCCTCGCCGTCGCTGGGGTCGTCGCTTAGTGCTCCTATTGGCCGTGAGTTGAGCACGGCCTCCACTGCGACGAGCGTCGTCTGCATCTCTTCTGCCGTCAACAGCAGGCTGCCTACCGTCCGTAGGAGTAGGTGCTTTGCAGACTTCACACCTCACACCTGCCTCCCACAGACCCCCGAAGTGCGGAGCCCTGGGCGGTATGAACGCAAATTCGCATCCGCTTCTTGATGCGAATTCTTGAATTGCGTCCGCCTCCTCCTCGATTCGGGCCCGCAACTCCCGAAACTGGCGACTTGCTCCGACGAAATTCGTCGCGTTGTCGCAATGGACGGTCTGTGGGACTCCTCGACGGCCGACGAACCTTTGAAAAGCCATAAGAAATGTGTTAGTCGATAAATCGGATACTAGTTCTAAGTGAACCGCTTTGGAGGCGAAGCAAACAAAAAGTGCTATGTACGATTTATACGTAGGCTTTCCACGCATTCGAAAAGTCGTGCTAATTGGGCCACAAAAATCAACGCCGCAAATCGAAAATGGGCGGAGTGCTCGGAGTCGGTCTGCTGGCAAATTGCCCATTATTTGGGTTAGCAGACGAGGCTTGCATTTAAAGCAAGGGATGCAGGATCTCACTGTCTGACGACAGACCTCTTGAGCGTTGACTAACCAAATTCGCTCACGCTCACGAAGAGACTCACGAGCGCTCTTGGGCCAGCATGACAATTCGTTAAATGCAGGTATCTTATATAGCTTCTAGCAAATTGCGAGCTTTTAGGAAGGAGCATCGGAAACTTAGCATCATATGAAAGAGGAGCATTTGCAAGTCGTCCCCCCACTCGCAATATCTTAAAGGAGCACCAAGATCCGTTATACTCATGTATAAACGGATTGAGACGCTGTAGGCTATGACCTACACGCGTGCCCTTTCGAACCCTATCTATGTCATCTTTAAATTCAACTTGTTGGATGACTTCAACTATTTTCTCAAAAGCTTCTTTTCTTTCTTGTGCCGTAGGTATCTTCTCGAAAACTTCATTTTTGTTTTTACATTTCTTAATGAAACGGAACACATAAGCGAAAACTCTAAGCAGCCTGGCATGCGATGAATAATTATCGATGGTTTCCAAAAGATCCGGGCGGTCTACCATAGCTGTCAGTCCAACAGCTGTTTTGCGTACCTCCAAGGTGCGCATCTCGTCCGTCCGTCACCAGATGCTGGTTAACCGGCCAGGAATCTCTTGGTTCCTTTAGAAAGGAAGGACCATCAAACCAAATCGACGTGATTAATTCGTCAACATCGCAGCCTCTCGAAACGATATCTGCTGGGTTTTGCTTTGTAGGTACATGGCGCCATTCAGCGTTCTCTGTCCACTCTTGGATTTCAGCCACACGATTCGACACAAATGTTGCCAAGGACGAAGGATGTGTCTTAATCCAATGAAGTGTAACTTCAGAATCAGACCAAAGAACCGTCCGTTCAATTGGTAATCTTATAAGATTTCTGACTCGGTGACAGAGATCTGCGAGAAGGTGAGCCGCGCACAACTCAAGTCTAGGAAGAGTCTTAGTCTTGAGGGGGGCTACTTTGGACTTAGATGTCAGCAAGGAGACATGACAACCTTCTGCAGTATAACTGCGTATATACACGCATGCGCCAAACGCTCGCATTGAGGCGTCAGCGAAGCCATGAATCTCGATCGGTATTGTTGGCTCTGTAAAAAAACATATCGTGGTATTCTGATTCTTTGCAACTGAATCAAAGTTGATTTCAGCTGCTGCCACGAGTTGTCCAAGCTCAGGGGGATAGATTCATCCCAGTCTAGCTTTTGAAGCCAGAGCTCTTGGAGCAGGATCTTTGCCTTGATAATCAGAGGGCTTAACAGGCCAAGCGGATCAAATAACCGCGATGAAACCGAGAGAATGTTCCGTTTAGTCGCTCTAAGACCCATAAATGAATCGTCAATCTTAAATTGAAAGACGTCTTCATTTGGCAACCACGACACGCCTAATGTTTTGGTTGTACCAGACTCTGAGATCGTTATCGGCTTAGCTGCATTTGTTGCGGAGAACTCAGGCGAATTCGAAAACCATTTGGTTAGCTCGAAACCTGCGCCTTGCAAAATTTGCGAAACCTCAGACTTGATAATCTGAAGGTTCTCTACGCACGCAGCACCAGTTAAGAGATCATCGACATAAAAATCGTGCCTGATAACGTCAGCAGCTTTTGGGTGTGACGATTTTCCACCATGTCACAAAGCTTTGTCAAACACCGTATAGCCAAAAATGGAGCTGGCGCAGTGCCATAAGTTACGGTGTTTAACCTGAAGGACCTCAAAGAGTCAGATGGGTTCTTTCTCCACACTACTAGCTGGAAATCTCGATCTGCTTCATGCACCATGACTTGCCGGTACATCTTTTTGATGTCAGCTGTCAGTGCATACTTATGCAATCTAAATCGAAGCAGAGTCGAATACAGCTCTTCTTGAATGGTCGGTCCAACCATCAACAGGTCATTCAACGCAACTTGAGACGAAGTACGACAAGATGCGTCAAAAACAACGCGTAACTTCGTCGATGTGCTTTGTGGTCTTAGAACACATTGATGCGGAATGAAATAGTGAGGAGTACTTGGAATTTGGTCGCCTATTTCAGACATATGACCAAGTGAAAGATATTCTTCCATGAATTCCAAATACATACGCTTAAGTTCGGGATCACGACCTAAGCGTCTCTCAAGCGACAAAAAACGACGCTTGGCAACTTCGAAAGAGTTACCAAGCTGACTTGGATCCGACTTAAATGGTAGTCGTACTTCAAATCGACCTGACGGCAATATTTTCAAATTATCTAGAAAGTGGGTCTCACATAACTGGTGCTCAACTGTACGCACCTTTTTTACTGAAGGCAACTCTTCCAATGACCAGAATTTCTGCAATGTGGTGTCTATCGAGCTATAACAATCTTCTTGACAACTCAGATTTACTATCTGAGCCGTCTTCGGACCTGTAGGCGTATAGCGCCCTGACACGATCCAACCGACCAGAGTTTTTTGCAGAATCGGACAATTCGGACCTTGTTTTATTTGACCGACAGAGAGCAGTTCAAAGAACGTCTCAGCTCCGATGAGCATGTCGATCTTCTGTGGCTTGTGGAAACATGGATCAGCCAACTGCAGGTTCTCAGGGATTTTCCAACCACTGACATTGACCGTGTGGTCAGGCTGGTATCCAGAAATGGTCTTTAAGATCCATAAATCTAAAGAGAACTCACTGCAATTGACTCGCGACTTCACCACAGTATGTATCTTGCTCTTAACTTGTGTGTTGCATTGAGCAATTCCAAGCAAGCTGATACTAGCCTCTTCTCGACGCAGCTGCAATCGCTGAGCTAGCTCGTCTGTTACGCAATTAATTTGCGACCCAGAATCAAGCAGAGCCCTGGCCAAAACGAAATCGCCACTTTTCGTTTTAACTTTAACGACTGCTGTAGCTAGGATCACACTATCAGACACATTCGCATGCATAGCATGTGATGTCGAAGGTTGATCCTGGGCGGAGTCAAGGGGTGATGGTAACGCTCTAGTGCTAGAACTGGCAGAATATCTATGCAAAAGGGTGTTATGCGAACGACTGCATACTCTGCATTTGTTCGCTTTGCATCTGGCAACAGTGTGTCCTTTCCGAAGACAATTAATGCATAATGGAGCTGCCTTAGCAAACTCAAACCGCTGTTGCACTGATTGTGCGGCATATGCGGAGCAATTCAATATTGAATGGTCTTCGGAACTACAAATATAAACATTTAGGGGACACCTGGTCGTTTCTAGCACTGGCCACAGAACACGAGAACAAACTGCGATTATTGTTTTTAGAAGCAGTCTTTGGCTCTGACTTAGAGCTATCGGATGCATTTTTGTACGATGTTCCAGCAATAAGATGCTGATATCTCCGATTCAAGACTGCTTCGCAATCACTCCACATTGGAATAGTTGCATAATCGCGTTGGTCTTCCCATTTATCTTTGGTCATTGGGTCAACGCTGTTCATAACGAGGTGAACGATGATTGCGTTTGAAATCTTTTTATCGTCACCTATCGAGAGAAGTGAGCCATATATGGCTGAGACAGTGTCTATTCTCGATCTTAAAGCAGCAGCAGAAGGCTGCGCTATTTTTGGAAGGCTAAAGAGAGCGTTAATATTATCATTAAATATTAGACACTCATTGTCATACACTGTCTTTAGCCTGTCCAATGCCTTCAGATAATTTTCCTCGTCTACATGGAATGCTCTTACAGTTCCTAGAGCTTCTCACCGGACAGACACGATATGAGATGATTAAATTTCTCAATAGCTGGAATTGTCGTATCATTATGGACGAGGGTTTCGAACAGACTAATAAAATTCTTAAACTCTGAGTATTTTCCACTAAACTTGGGAAGTGCCAGATGAGGAAGACGTGTGCGTGGAGCCGCAACCGGAACAACTGCTTGTGTAGCAGGAGTAAGTCCCTTAATGAGAGACTTTAAACGAGCCTTTGTCGTGATGCAAAGCTCTTCCAGCTCGCCACGATATTCATCGTCTGGGTCAAATGATTCTACTCGAGTCTGATATTTTAACGCTGTCTCTATGTGAGAATCTAACATTTCTAATCTACATTCCAATTCTGTAGCTTCAAGGTTTAGTTTACCCTTGGTAATTTGGTCAAACAAACGGAGTAAACTCTTGACGCATAGATTGCGTTTACTCTTCGAATCCTCAAGATTTTCCTTAGGGTTTGTCATGGTAATATTTAAATTCGATAATATTTAATATATTAAAATATGATTTGAATTTAATTATTATAGCACTCGTTTATACGTTAAACGTTAAAAGAAGCAAAAACTAAACGAACGCTATCAATTGACAAACGACTTTTGAAAATGAATATGCCTGACCAACAATGTAGGGGAGCGAGTGATGCTTGCCCAAAGCGCGCCAACTAAAATGCACACAAACAACTGCACAGCTGTCGCTAAGCAAAGCGAAAAACGAAAACGAAAATAGCGGACTGCAGCTTCGCTGCTATGTACGTGTGAGTGTTTGTATGTATGTGCGCTGGTGTCAGTCAACTGGTCAACTTCCAGTGACTGCAAGTGTAGGCAAGAGAGGGGGGAACGAACGACTGAGCGAAGTGAAATTAATAAGCAATTAATAATGCTTATAATTTAACAGAAGCTCAGAGCACTAATCGCACAATAATAATTATTGACAAATTAACAATCTCCAAAGCGGTTACTTAGTGCATGCATATATACAATATAAATCAAGAAATGCTCAACTACTTTACATATGTGCCAAGAATTGAAAAGCGTTGGCTTTATTAGCACAACCAATGCAATTTGTGGTTGTTTGGCTTTCAATTTTTAGCACAGTACCTGCTGTTCCGGACTTTTGATTGTCGACGCAACTTTCCTTGGCATTTTCAGCTCCAAACAAGAACGAACTCCAAGAAATCCAAAAGGGCGATGTCCAATGCAAAGTAGCAGCAACAATATTTGCACGACCGGCGCGATTAATTTAAAATTATTAATTTAAATTATAAATTATTTCGCGTCGCGGGCCACACAATGCGAAGAATATGTATTTATATATTATTTGTTTGCACTGTTCGAATAAAATAAGCACTTCGAACTTATATTGTTTGTCACTCGAAAAAATATAAAACAAATCACTTTAAAATAGTCCACCCGGGGGCGCCATGAAAATTCATATGAGTTTATATGATGTTGTTTATTATTAATTTAATAAACTTTAACGAAATTTGGTGGCTTTTAAAATGATTTCGAGGGAGTGCGAGTTCGTGCGTACTTTATAATTGTATTTTTCGACAACTAACTTCATTTTACTTAAGCCTAGCTTTACCCTACGGTGGCGAAGCGAGGCGAATTCGCTCTCAGAGCGAATGACGAAAGCTTTATTGCGCTCTCGCTTCGCCCTAAACCTAACTAACACTAGACTTCATAAAAATTCAACAACTAACTTAAATTAATAAAAAACATAATAAAATATAAAAAAAATATATAAAAAACGCCGAAGTGCGGCGACACTCTAAAAAGATACTCTAAAAAAAAGTTGTTTTAACTTTTAAAATTAAAAAATAATATCCAAATATCGGCAATATTTTTGTAATATTCTCTGAAAAGGTTTTTTAATAAATATCATTTTTGAAATACGGAATACGAAAGTGATTTTTCAAATAGGGGGATTTTTGTGACACTTTTTATAAATATTTTAAAAATTTTTTACTAATATTTATATGTAATTTAGAAAACTCAAATATTTTTACAAACTCTACTAATGTAGAATATAAGTAATATAAAGAAATGATCAGTGCAAAGTTTTTAACTAATTATTAAATATGCTGTAGAAATGTAATTGGTACCACTGTGCGCTGCCCAGCTGGCCAATTCATCATCGCTTTAGTTTATTTATGTTGCGTTTTAATTATGTCGCAACGATGCCACATTGGAAGTGTGCCATGTCTGGGTTGGGTATGAGTATGGGAATGAATATGGGATTGGGTATGGGAACATTTCCACTTGCAACATGGCGTTGCAAGGAGGGGCTGCGGATGTTCGCCTCGTTGCAGTTTGTAAGTAATTCACAAACTTGCGAGTCGCACACACAAAACTCAATCAAATTTCGCTTTGATTCATGGCTTTTACTTTTTTTGAGGCAATGGAATCTCTCAGACTAATAACCTGGCCAATAGCAACAATCTGGCCAATCAACTGGGCAACTGAGCAACTGTCGATTGTAATTGATACCCTTTGCAATTTGTTATGATTGCCTTTTGCTCCTTGCAGTGTTTGAATATAAGTAGCATTTGATTGCATTCAATGTGAGTACACGACGAGTACTCGAGTACTCGTATTAACTCTTAACGGTTCACTAATTTTCATTTTTATGCACAACACAATTGTTGTTGCCTGATTGGCCAGATTGTTGTTGCCCGATAACAATGTTTGCAATGCTGCTGCAAAGGAGAAAGTAGTCAGCAAAACTCAACTCAGCTGGCAATCTGACAGTCTGACACTCTGACGGTCTGACACTCTGACGGTCTGGCAATCTGACATTTGGGGATCAAAGATGTGTAGGCGACAGAACCTCGCTGAACCCCGAAATGAAATGCAAAGCGAATAAAATGCAGGCGAAACCACAAAAAATGACAACGTCATCAAAATGCATAATCCCCAACCGTTGACATCAATATGCCAGTCAAAGAGCATTTGGTTTGCATCTGATCTGACATGAAAGAGATTACAGTACAATTATTATTTGTGTGGAAGCTGTTTTATTTTAAGACGTCATATCATGCGAGTTCCAAACATTGTTTTATCGCAGTATTAAAAATTTTGATGAAAGAATTAAATCTTAGATACTCATTTATTTAATTAAAACGGTATTTGCAAAATCGGTAAGAGCTGAAAGGCTAGAACTTTCATCCATACCTGTCAAATAATGAATTAGTAATCATAATCACTAGTAATTAGGTTATTTTTGTTTAAAAGTCTAACTAATGATTAAATTACGATCATTTTCGGCTTTGCCCAATTAACATATTTAATGGTTACGATTACAAAAAAACAAAAATAATCTAAAATTATTACAGTTATTCAAAAATAATCGGAAAAAATCAATAAAAATCAAAAATAATTTTTCTGATTATTTCTGATTATTTTTTATTATTTCTCATTATTTATGACTACTTAGTAAAAATCAAATTATTTTAAATTTTCGCGATCAAAGTAGCCAATATAATCAAAAAAAACCAGAAATAATCCGAAATAATCAGAAAGATTATTTTTGATTTTTTATGATTATTTTTGAATAATTGTAATAATGTTAGATTATTCTGATTTTTGTAAACCTAATCACAAATTTTTCAACAGTGAATTACATAGTCACTACGATTATTTCCAAAAATAATCTAATTGATTAGTAGTTCTAATCGAAATTTAACAGGTATGCTTTCAACGAGTTTTTTTCCTATTATTCTTATTTTTATGTCCAAATAACTAGTTTTTAAATAGTGCTTTTCAATTATTTTCCCCCCAGTTTAGTCATCAAACGGTAAGACCTAAAAGGCTAACATTTTCACAGTATTTTTTTCCTTTCATACTTTTATTGTTCTAATTGTCAATGTTTGATCCACAAATTTGATATTATTTTCTTATATGTATATAAGCTGTCAATAACTGTAACTTGCAAAACTCCGTCAGGAGTATTTTGTAGTCGAGTCGACTCGACTAAAGGTGCCTGCATTTGCAAACGCAATCACAAATAAATTCGCATTGTTGAGCATTAAGTGTGCCAAAATGTTTTGTTTATACTACGCAACAGTCATGAAAACTGCGAGTGTTGACAATTTTTGTGATGGGAAATTCTCGTTATTGTGTGATTGCCGTAAATGCCCGGGGAATTGGGTTACTTGACGCATTCAAAATATGTGTGTTAAACCTGCGAGTATGAATACAGCTTGCATTCATTCAGACTATTCGCATTTGAAGCTCATTGAAGTATTCCTTTTAATGTGAATACTAGTCGTAAAATGGCCCTTAGCACAGCTGGGATGAATACTACTCATAATCGAGAATCATAATCATTCTCTTTGGCATTTAGAGTTGACATTATGAAAGGGCCATGTCAGCAAAGGACTCGAGGCCATCAGCCTGTTGCTGTCTTCAAAATGGAAAATAAAAAATGAAAGTTGATTCGAAATGTTAAAGTGAATCCTTCAACAGGACCCATGAAAATGGCACTTGGTTTCATGTCTGGCGACATTTATTTTGTTGTGCTCGCCGTTGACAATTCATAATACATGCTTATGCCTGTAATTATCCTGCACCCTTTGCAGGCTTCGCCCTTAGTCACTTTGCACCACCAGCAACTTGATGTCAACTCGGCAAATTTACGGTCACCTTTTCGTTTTATTAATTGCCCTCGCTCACGAAAGCGGCAACGAGTCCTGGGCCATGTCCTTGGTGGGTTTTAGCTGCTTGTCGTCGCCAAATGCAAATCATAACAGTTCATCTCAAACTGCGCTCTCGACTTTGTTATACCCGTACCGCAGAAATATCAATCATGAAGATAACTATAGAAATAAATGAAAATCATTGGATGTTGTATTTTGGAATAAAAATAATTTACTTATAATTTTTATCACACAAACTAATTAAAACTCTTTTTTTAACCAAATTTAGAAAATTATCATATAGTAACTAAGATTCGATTTTTATTTGAAAAGAATAGCTCAAGATCTTAACATTTGTATCAAAAATGTACCAAAAAAGTTGGTTTTCAATTTTTTTTATTCAAAACTAAGCTCTTGCCAAAATACCAAAATATTCCGGAAATAAAAACGAATTTCAAACATAGAATTAAATTGCAATTCAAAATTGGTTCGATTTTTAAAGTGCCTTTCTCATCAATATGATATAGATGTGAATAAATTATATTACGTTTTAAAAAAAATATCCTCTATAAAATTACTAAACTGTAAACTCAGTAAAATTCAGCTGCTCAGCAGCTGGATATACCCGTTCAGAGTGCCTATGGAGCGGGTAGCGAAAGCATAAATATTAAAAGCCTAATTAATTTAAGCCGGCATTCCAGTTTATTGTATTTATTACATTTTCGTTGCCAATAATTGTAGCGCAGGCGCAGCGCAGCAGGTGTGAAATATTCACTCGACTTTCAGCTTCTTTTTCAGCTGCCGGCCACAGGACACGCAAGTTGCGTTTGTTTTGTCATTTTACATGCAATAAACATTGTTAAATAATTAAAGTAAACTTTACAAGGATTTCAGGACAAGTTGCACAAAAACTACCAGCTGTCTCGTAGGATTCTTTTCATTTTTGCCGTAATGATGCAGGACATGCCAAGAGAAGCTGCCTCCTGTTCTGCAGCCTTTTCGGCTGCCTTTTCTGCAGCTTGCCAGCATCGTTAGCAATTAGCACGATTTGATAAGAATTCCGTCTGCTCGCTGCCTTCCTCCCAGTTTTTGTGTCCGGTCGTAAACATGTCTGAATTCCTGCTGCAATTGCCACATTTCAGTCTGACCAAATGATTGATGACATGGATACAAAACTGCAATGTCAAGAAGATACTTTCCAGGGCTAGATTTGCGTGTTTATAACCACTTTAACTATAGACAAGAGTTTATACTCGTTTACTTTAAGCTATTACAACTTCAATGGAAAACAAAGACTAAATTAAATTAAAGCCCGAACAAATTCATTTTTCTATTTCATTATTAAAATTGGCTTTCTTCACAGAGTCTCTTAAAGTCAAATTTGATTGTCTGTAGTTTTAAACCGGAATAGTTTCTGGTATAGACTCTCTCCCTTTTTCCTCAGTCAATTAAAGTCTTGACATGCAGATTCTATCAGAGCTGCTCCTGTGCAACTTTGGAGAAGGTAAAAGTAGTTCGTCTAGTTTGCTCACAATGAATGGCCAGCGCCAGTAGCAATCAATGGACTGGTCATATCCATATCCAAATCCATAACGATGTCGATATCGCCACTGGCCAGTTGCACTTTTAGTTTCATGAGTGGCAGGTGCAACTCGGCAAGTTAAAAAGTTAGTGGCAAAGCCATTCACTGTGCTCTACACTTTCCAAGAGTATACTTAACTAACTGATGCAGCTTGGCATTAACAGATCATATATTTTTGAAGCCTTTTCTAATATAATCTGACTGAATGGAGTAGAATCTGGGACTGACAACAAAAAACCAATCGCCGTTTAATAGAAATTTGAAATAAAATGCATTTTTTAGTTAATCAATAATTTTTCAGTAAATCTTATAAATATTTGATAAAAAAATAAAAAATAAATAAAGTAAATAATTTTTTAAATAAAATCATTTTCTTAATTTTCAATAATCTTAATATAAATATTTAAATTATATGATTATCTAATAATATTTATAAAATTCGAAATAATAAATTAGTATACCATTTCAATTGGTTTTTAATAATATCTTTGTAACAAACAATAATAATAATAATAAAAAAAATAAGAAATTATAAAATTTACTTATTTTTTTAAATTTTATATTACTAAGATTTATTAAATAACTAAAAAATGCATCTTTGTAATAAAAAATGTTTTTAAGATTTTAAGATTTACTAAAAAATTATTGAATAACTAAAAGACGCATTATAAGTATTAAATTTGGAAAAAAAAAAAAATGTAAAAATTTATTAAATAATATTTGTTTTATTATTCAATGAACTAAATATAAATATTTAAATTATAGGAATATCTTAAAATTTTTTTTTAATGCGTACTTATAAATTAGTACACCATTTCAAAGTGTTTTTTATAATATCCTTGAAATAAACAATATCATTGATAAGAAAAATAAAAAATTATTAAATATAAGATTTATTGAAAATTATTGAATAACCAAAAAATTAATTTTTTAGTCATGCAATAATTTTTCAATAAATCTTACAAATATTAAATTTAAAATAAATAAATAAATTTAATAATTTTTTAAATAAAATCATTTTTTTATTATTCAATGAACTTAATATAAATATTTTAATTATGTGAATATCTTCTGATATTTTTTATAATGCGTTATAATAAATTAGTATACCATTTCAAATGGCTTTTTATAATATCTTTGTTATAAAAAAAACAATAAATAATTTGTATTTTATAATTTATATTTAAACGAAGCCTAATTGAGAGTATGCAGTATTCATTGTGTCACTGCAATTTTCTTTCTCTCCGTTGTTTCATACAATATTATGTTTTGATGCTGCTGCTGCTGCATCGACTTGTGGCAATTGCAACGTTGCCGCGTTCAATGTTCATATGGTTAACGATATTTATTGATGGATAACAAGTTTGCCGCTTAGCACTTGGAAAGTAGGTGAGTTGGCCAGCACACGATTGAATGAATAAGTGCATTTGCTGGATGGTGAATGCCATGAGTCATGAATAGTAATGAGGAAATTGCTTTGTGCTTAAATTAATTGTTAAACGTGCATTAAAAAGGTGCATTCATTATACATTATACCGCATGAGTGAAAACATTGATTGAAAATTCTTTTCTTTTGCAGCATTTTTAATCTTAAAGTTTCACTTCACATTTACTACTGATATCTAATTCAATTTAGCTTTTAGAGCTGTAGTAAAAGACCTTATTAAAATTTAATAAGGTTTCAAAATTTTAAATCTCAATTTCCAACCAAACATCAAATTGATTTCGAAAACTTGCTTATTTATATTAAATTTGAAAGTGCGTAACTCAATCAGTTTGTTTGTTGGACGAGATGCCTTTGATCTGAAATAGATCTTGTGTCGGGTGACTGATCGCAATTGGAAACTGTCAGGCAGGGAGATCCTTTAAATCTGTCTGCAGCATCCGTTCCATCCATTCAAAATCCGTTGGCCAAAAGCCATCCCAACTCATCTCATTCCATTAACCGAGCTGACGACTCGTCGGCACTTTGAAGTGCCACAAATGAAGTTCTCGTTGACGAAGTGTACTAAGTACAGAAATATCTAAGTATTCCATAATTTGCACAGTGTCTAAATTTAGCACAAATTGTGCAATTAGTTGTTGCTCTGGCAAAAGTAGCTAGGGAAATCATTAGTGCACAGGATGCGGAATCAGATGCGGAAACGTGTTGTAGCAAAAACAATTTTGCCGCACGTTAAGTCGCGTTTTCTACGAGCAAAGTTGTTAAAATTAATGTGACAAATTGTTTTTTCGGCTGGCGCGCGCGACTTTTGACCCACATGGGTAACTTCCTTGGCGTCTGTCGTCTTTTGTTTGCTTGTTTGTTGTTATACCCTGCACCGAGGGTGTTATAAGTTTGTACACAGGTATGAACAGGCAGCATCGACAGCCGAGTCGATATTCAAAATATTTTAAAAACTAAAAGAGCTAGCGACATCATATTTTGTATGTAGGTTACGAATATCCTTTAAATTTAATTTGGTCAGAGGCTTACAAATAATATATGTATAGAAGTTTAAAAAAAATCAAACCTAGACGAATATAAAATTTTCAGGGCTTACTTAAATTTTTTTTTTAAAAACTAACATTAATTAATTATTTATAATAATCAAAATCAAGAATTTTAGTTTTTCAATACATAAAATAATTTTAAATCTTTTTTTTACATGAGAACAGAATGTGTAATTATTAATTTGACTAATTGTAGACAATTATACAAGGATAAGGGAAAGATTGCACTGTGATTAACTCTCGAAATATTAGGGGAAGTGCGGCGCAGGGCATCTTGCAGTCGAGCACGCTCGAGTAAAAGTTTCTTAGTTGTTTTCTTACCTCAGCAATCAGAGCTGAGTTGGAACTGCTTTTGAGAACTGTTCGCCTTCTTCGCATCATCAATACCAAGTGAATGTAGCTTGTGGCAGGGGACTTGGGACTTGGAGTTGTTGCGGATGACTGGGCGACCACCACGACGTCAACGACGACGATTGAGATGGAGATGGTGGCGTTGGAGATGGAGGCATCTTTGGCTGCTCGCAACGCCATCGTCGCCATTGAGTCTGACCCAGTTTTGGCTTATGGCAGACAAATTGTCTGCGCGATATGTTTCAGCCCCACAGATTGTTTATGATGCTTTTGAACTTTGCTTTAAAAGCGCGACAAAAGAAGTCGCAAAAACTAAAAATCGGAGACGTCATCGAATGTGGCAAAAAATAAAGCCAAAAGAAACTAAAATACTGCTGACTCTTTGCCACCAAGGTGACCCAAAGTCTGTTTGTGGCAAATTAAAGTGGAAAGTGGCATGTGGCATGTGAGTGGGAATGTATACCGTAAATTCAATTATCATTGATTTGGGGTGCACAGTCACCTAACCCTTTGACTATGGAAAGGCATGGAGAAGCCAAAGCCAAAGCCAACACTTTGTTATCTGCAAATTAGTTTTCCAGCTATTTGGCCACATTTAACATGCATCGATGCATTTTATTTCAGCTCTCGAACCAAAAGTCAACACTCTCTTTTTTAGTAGTAACTCTTCAAATTTTCTTAACAATATTATCTTTATTTTTGTTAAAGTTTAATTATATTTGAAAGCTTTTTATTAGCTAGAAGCTTATATGTACGCTATTATTCATTTTAAATCATATCTTAAAAATATCTTAAAAATAAAATAAAATAATATAAAATACTACAAATTAAAAAAGAAAAATAGAAAATATAAAAAATGCTTAAAAATTGATCTGTTAACATTAATTTATTAAAAACATATTTAATATTATTTACAATATTAGCCGAAATTAATTTGTATACTGTTTAAAAATGAAATTTTTTATTTTAAATTAATTTAAATGTTGGTTAAAAATTTGATTGAATTATTTTAGTTGACTTTAAGTAAAATAAAAATAATTAAAATAAATCGTACACGAATAATCTTTTTAAATTTGTAAACATTTCAAGATTTTTTATTACAAGAAATATTTGTGTCGCCTGTTTTGAATGACATAAAATGAATAAAATTATATTTTTAATAATGTCTTGAATTCACTGATAAGCATTTTCATTAAAGCCGCAAAATACATGCAAAACTTGGTTATGCCCATGTCGCAATTGTGACTGCAGCATTAAGCTGCATAAAGACGAGTCCGAAATGTGGCCGAAATCATTCGCTATCAACCGCAATGCAGTGAAATGTCCAAAAATTGCAACTGAAGTGGCCACCAACGAGGCAAAGAGACAAGTGGACAAATGGACAGTTAGACAGCAGCCACAATGCCACAACGTTGCACTTGTCAACAGGCATAGGGAGAATGTTGTTGTTGTTGTTATTGTTGTTGCTGTAGAAGGAGTTGCAACCGCTGATCCCCCACAGACACAACCGCAAGAAGCGGAGCAGCGACACATAAAACTGTCAAGCTTGGGTGCGAATGCATGGACAGTGCCTGCCAACAGTAATGTGACAACTAAGAACTAATTATTCAATCACCATTAGCCAAATATAAATTTAAACAAAAAAAAAAAAAAATAAATAAAAATAAATTAAAGAAAAAAAATTAAATTTAGTATTAAATTTTAGAAGTAAATTTTTATTTAGTGTTTATAAGGAGAAGAACTCAATTTGTTTACTTTCTAATTTTAAATAATTCTTAATTATATTTTTAAAAAAACAAAATATGTCAATGCTTAAGCAGTAAAAATTGTTAATAACTAAATTAAAAATTAAAAATAAAAACTATTTTTTTAATAAATTTCATATTAGAAATAATATTCAAATAATATTCAAAACAAATAAGTAAAAAGTAAATTTAAAATGGCAATTAAAGTTTAATTGTATAATAAATTTTATATTGGAAATAATATTCAAAACTTAAATAGAATTAAATAAAACAACTGATTTACGAATACTGCTGCCAGATACTGTTCTGTGCAATACACAATTCATTTTTATAGTGGCTCTATTCGCAGATTTTTGGTAGCTGCAACAGCCGCCCACATGTCAACAGCCAGTTGCAAGTTGCGAGTTGCACAAATCAAGCCAACGATATTAGATCTAGATGTGCAGAAAAAGTTGCAGCATTTGTCTGTACATATAGAAGTATGAATATGCATATGTCCACATTTTGCCATTGACTTTGCAACTTTGTGCTGTGATGTGGCGAGTGACAAGAGATGGAAATGGAGATTAAGGCAAACAAAGAAGTTTGTCATCATCAACATCATCATCATCATCACATACATACGAGGACAATTCCTATTTACACTTGAGCATAAGTTACGAGACAGTCTGTAAATTGTACTGCCACTTGTATTGGGCATCACAGCATCACCGCCAACCGGAAGTGCAACTCAAACATCAGCCCAACAACAGTCCAACAGTTTTCCAAAATAAAAATAAAAAAAAATAATGAACACAAAAGCAAGAAAGTTTCTCGTTTGCTTTGTAGTTGCCACTCAACACTCAACTGCATGTCCATGTCCTATAGAGATCCTGCTCCTGTATCTCACTTTGACAGTATTTGCATTCGGCAATCATATTTTCGTTTGTCTACAAAGTTTTGCACTTTTGATGAGAACTTTTCATCAATTACGGACGAGAGATTATTTAAAGCCATTTATATTAAAACTTCAGTAGCTTTTGCGAATATTGAATATTTTTTCGGAATTTTCAAAATAAAAAGACAATGTTTGAAATTAAGAAAAAACAGTTTAAAAAAAATGAGTGGGTAAATATTAAGCAGCAGATAATTAAAAATAATTTACTGCGGATCTCGAAAAAATCGTTTAAAAACATCAAAATCAAAATGAATATGTTTGATTTAAAAAACAACAGCTTGAATAAGAATTAAGAACTACTTAGATAAGAAATTTATAAAAAATAAAAACACTGAGATTTTTTAAAAGAAATTCTATTTCTATAAAATTTTATTAAAATTAAAAGCAAAAGCTAAGAAGCTTAAATAATATAAAATATTAAATAGCTTTGATTTTTCGGAAAAGAATTATTTTTAAAAACTTCTACTTAATTTCAGTTAAACATCAAATTAGCTTTTAGATTTATTGATTTTTTTACTTCTTCTAAATCTTGTTAAAACTTTAAGCCCTTAACCGTTATATGTGCAGCTTCCGGACATGAGCATGTGTGTGTGTGTGTATGTGTGTGTGCCAGCTGATGGCAAGAATAGATAAAACCGGCGCAGACGCTATAATTATGGCTGGCTAGCGAATTTTATTTCATTTTCACTCAATGAAGCGCAATAATTGCTGCGATTAATGCAAATTCTTCTAACGCTTCAAAGGCATAAAATTTGACTGCACAAAAGGCGGCAGCGGCACAATGGGGGCGTGGCACACCGCCCACTGTCTATGCCACGTCGAGACAACTGTCAACCCCTTAAAACGACCCTTGTCCCCCAACCCCCCCTGCCGCCCAAGCTCATTAAACAGTGGGCGAAACTGGTAGATTATTTTAGAATATCAATTTCAATTTTTAAATAAAAATAAAAAATTTGTAAAATAAATATTATTTAATTTGTTGTTTTGAGATTTTTTATAATATATTTTCTTAAATGATGTAAAAACAGACAGACCATAGCTTTATTACTTTCAGTGATTATTTGGCGTTTTTGTCCACTGTGCCTTCGGTGTCAGTTAATACTGGCAATGTGTATGCAAATGAGTTTCCAATGACTTGGTCCGAAAACAAAACACCGCACAAGGATATGATGTCTGTTGCACTTGAACTTGGCGCCTCCTTTGCCTCCCCTTACCCCTCTACACACCCAGTTGGCCATTAGCCGTGCGTGTGTGCGTGTGTGTGTGCGAAAAGAAAGCGAGTCTAGAGTATTATGCATAGCTGGCACTTTTACTGCAGCGCGACGTGTGGCATGCCCCTTGTGCCCTCCTGTCGAACTTTAAGCGCTCAACGTCGAGTCAAGATAAGAGCGCAGCCATTTCTGTTTAATGCATGCCTTTATTTTACTTGCTTATCGCAAATTTAAAAGCCACTTCGCGTTGACACTGACAGCCGCAATGGTCGATCAACCTTTTAAGTCAATTTTCCAGGCCGCACTAGCTAAACTTTAACGACGCACGTTTGCTGGACAACCTTTAATTTATTAATGCACTCAAATGTTTTGCCGCGCTTTATTTGAAAATGAATTGCAGTGTTGACAAACTCAGTGCGCAGCGTTGCCAGACTACGCAAACTTGTTGCTTTGCCGCAAGTTGGCAGGCCGTCTATTTACGTAAATAAGAAGAAGACAAAAGGCTTATAAAACATTATTACAATTTTTACAAAGCTTACAAATCGTGCTCAATGTCAAAGCACACTTTAATAGGTACGTTTAACAAAAAGCGCGTTATGTGTCTAACCTAATGGCAGTTGTCGCTGGCAGGCGGCGGCACTGGATTCATTGGCAGTCATTTGGCCAAGCACCTGATCAAAAATGGCTATAAAGTAACTGTTGTTTCCCGAATGCCCGGCGTGAAACGCATCACCTGGCACGATATCGAAAAGAATGGAATACCGAACAGTGTGAACTCGGTGGTCAATGCCACCGGACAGAACGTGCTGGATCCGAGCAGACGCTGGACGCCCGGATTTCAGCAGAATGTTTGGAACTCGCGCGTCAACTCATCGAAGACACTGGCGAATGCAATTAAAGCATCGCCCCAAGTCGCGTCCTTCGTCAATTTGTGCGGCGTGAGTCTCTATCGGCCATCGGAGACGAAGGTCTACACGGAGGAGGACAAGGGCGAGGTCTACGATTACATGTCCCGCCTGAGTATCGCCTGGGAAGAAGCAGCGCGCGGGGACGCAACTGCTGAGCTAGACTGTAAAACTGTAAGTGCCCTCTTTACAAATATAATTGGAATGCCTTTAATTGATGAAATACTTTTTATCAGGCCATAGTTCGTACTGGAGCCGTTGTCGGTCGCAACGGAGGCTTGATCAAAGGCATTTGGCTGCCGTTCAAGCTTGGACTGGGCGGTCCCATGGGATCTGGCGAGCAGATAATGCCCTGGATTCATATGCACGATCTGTGCAGTCTCATTCAGCACATAATTGAGAAACGGGAGACGGGCGTTTTCAATGGCGTGGCACCTGAAATAGTGTCCAACAAAGTCTTCTCCCAGGTATGCAAATGGTTTAAACTTGCTTAAAGGGATCACTATTATAATAGTTTATTGCTCCAGGTCTTTGCTGCCGCTCTGAATCGTCCCTGCCTGTTCAACGTGCCCGAATTCGTGGTCAAGGCCATTTTCGGCGAGGAACGTTCTGCACTTGTCCTGGACGGCGCTAAAATACAACCAAAGCGAACTCTCTCCTCCGGTTTTCAGTTCAAATATCCCAGCGTTAAATCCGCTGTGAACGAAGTGATTGGCAAATAAGCCCAAAACGAGATACAAACAAAATACGAGCTGGAAATGCTTTACATTGGCACTGTGCTATTTGTTATTTAGTTGATATTCATTTGTAATTTTAGAATAACCAAATTAAACTCGAGCATGCGATGAATTTACAAATTTAAATTTGTCTACGCTTTATTAAAATTAACAAATTTTGGGGCGGTAATTTTTGGAAATTGGTGGATTTAATTTGTTTATCCATTAGTTATGCTCCCCTTCAACTTATTTTAGTTGGCGTTAAATAAATATAATTAAATCTATTTGTTTACAGTCTTGTTATTATTTACCAAGTCATAAAATCGAAACTACACAAAATTTTTATTACTTTACAACAATTATAAATTAAAACCAATTACAAATACAATTCGTGGGTAAACAAAATAATCATATTTACATTAACTAAAAACTGTATTTAAATAATGCAAATCTAATTTATTTAATCAATGCCAATTTGATAACAAATTTAATTTGTTTATACAAATTTTATATGTAATTCACCCGGCATTTATTGGCGTGTTGATAGAAAAAAACTTTTAATTACATTTAATAATACAAACCGATTGCGATTTTCGTGTATTCCAAAAAAAACCATTTGACAGATAATCTTTAAAAAAAAAGAATCTGAATGTCTATTGAAATAATTTAGCAATTCGCCATAATTACAAGGTACATAAGATAATTTATAAAGTTGGCAAACAAAAACCATCATTTTTTGCTAATGTAAATAATAAAATACATATATGTATTCATAATTACAGCCACAACTATAAATAGGCAACTCATTTGAGTCGAAGCTCAGTCAGAGTTTTATAGGAATTCGGATCAGAACACGAAGCAACAAAAAAATGTTATCGAGATCACAGCAATTATTGCTCTTCGTTGGGCTCTGTTTGGTATGTGTTAAATAATGGATTGAAAGATTTAATTATGATTGCATTAATTACGAATCAGACCGTGGCCAAGGCGGATGTGGATTGCACTAAGAGGCCCAAGTTTGTGGAGCCCAAAGTCTGTTGTCCTCTGCCTGATTTTGTGACACCGGAGCTAAAAGAGAAGTGTCAGGAGTTTAACACAACACTGCCACCTCCTTTGGCCGTGTCCGGGGAACAGAGCGTCGAGGGAAAGAGACATCATCATCATCATCACCATACATCTCCAGTAAGTTCATTGGTCAGAAAGAGAGCGAGAAAAGAACATGTGTACTCTTGGAGTAACAGCATTCGGCTGCTTGTCCTCTCTTCGGATGTTCCTTAAAAGAGATAGAGATAGAGAGAGTGTTAATTGTTGATTGGTGCGTTTAATGCAATCGAAGCTTGCAGCGCATGATTTTATTCTGCCGACGTCAGGCTTTCGTGTTTTCCATTTACATTCGGCTGCTTGTTCTCTCACAACGCCTTTCTTCGGCTATTCCTTGAGAAAGCAGCAAGCAGTACAAATCAGATCAGTTGCTTCGATGCGTTTAACACAGACAGAGCTTAAAGCGCATCGTTCTTTTCATACACTGCAAATTAAGCTTTGTTCTCTTTTCATCGCCAACTTTGAACATATTTTATATAATTCTTTCAGTGTAAGGCAGTAAAACGTCACGCTGACTTCGTGTTTCTCAACCAATCACAATGTTTCAATAGTTTTGCTCTGAATGATATTCCCCTCTCTTAGTGTTTCATCTCCTGCGTCTTCAATGAGACTGAATTCTACGAGGACAACAAACTAGATGAGAATAAGCTGAAGGACTACTTGAAACTGGTATTCAAGGATGATGCTGAACTCCAGACGTTGGCCAGCGATGCCTTCATGACTTGTGCCTTGAAAATTGATGATTTCAAGGACAAAAAGGGCGATCGTCCTGCCCGTCCCTCTTCCCCGCCCGGTACACCACGCTGCCCCATGAGGCCGGCTTTTTTGATGGGTTGCGTCTTTAGGAATATGTTCAAGAACTGCCCGACTTCAACTTGGACTGATACCCAGGAATGCAACGATGCTCGCGAATATTTTGAAAACTGCAAACGTCGTCCCTCAAGTGGTGAAAACTAAAAGGTTTTAATGAAAACTTTTACACACACTTTCCTACACCAAATACCTCAATTTGTAAATTCAAAAGTGTTTTTAATAATTACTCGCATAAATAAGAATAAATCCTGCAGATGGAAAGCTCAATTCATCTCAGTATATTCAATTAAGTGTTTTTAATAATTCCTTGCATAAATAAGAATAAATCCTGAAGATTGAAAAGCTCTATCTTAAAAAAAAAAGACTAAAAGGTTTTTCGGAAATTTTTTACACACACTTTTCTACACCAAATACCTCAATTTGTAAATTCAAAAGTGGTTTTAATAATTCCTCGTATGAATAAGAATAAATTCTGAAGATAGAAAGTTTTCTTTATCTCAGTATATTCAATAAAAATACAAATCCATTTTTCTTAAGGTATCTGCAAGTCGATCAGATGGTTTTTAAAATCTCATTCTAATTTAGCCAATTTTCCTCTTTAAACTGTAGAAAGTTTTCCATTTTTGAAAATTCAAAATTTGAAAATTCCAATTTGTAAATTCAAAAGTGATTTCAATAATTCCTCGCATAAATAAAAATAAATCCTCTATTCATCACAGTATATTTAATAAAAATATTAACCTATTTTTCTTAACATAAGCATATGTTAAGGTATCTGCTAGTCGATCAGATGTTTTTAAAATATCGTTCCAACTTTGCCAATTTTCCTTTTTAAATTGTATTGGTTTCCCCTTTCCGACGCCTTTTCCTTTGTGGTTCTTATCAGAAATTTGCACGTCTGGCCGCGCAATGAAATAGAAAATTCGATTTTCATTTGGAAAATTGCTTATCGGGCGCATGTGCCAGCCAGGGAGTCCAGACTCTAGAGTCAGGCAGTGAACTGGATGCCTTGGCGGCATTTCAATCGCTTCCCGGCAGACTTCCGGCATGGACGTGGAAATGGAGAGACTTGAGCGTGAGCTGCAGGAATTTCTCGATGACTGTGGCAAGCAGAAGTTCAGTGATGACGAAATGCGTTACATATGCCAGCCTCTGGTCTGGCATTTCCGCCTGGCGACTCTCAAGCGCTGGACTCTATGGTGCCTCTTGCCCGTTTTGGTGGTTTATCTGTTGTGGAATTATTGCGACACTTGTGCCTGGACAGCCAGCGCAGTGGGACGACTGTTGCTCATCCAGGTGCTGCCCTATTGGAACTGGACACCTTACTACTATAACAAATGCCTCATTGAACGAGCTGAGCCAGCGGGAAAAGCGAGTGAGCAGCCCAAGACGCTGGGCAGGCACGAGACTCTCTGGGAGAACTGTGCACTGTGCGAATCTCTGGGTGAGTTGATACCACACTTAGCGAAATTGAAATACTCTCATTTAAGAAAATATTTTAATTTATTTAATTTCTTTATTTCGATTCCTAGTGCTAAAAGCTATCGCTTATTATTTAAGGAACTAGTCACTATAATAATCATTGATTTTAAAATAATATTAAGATTAAGCAATTTACAATTATTAAATAGATGGAAATAGTCACAAATTATAATCCGGGGTGCCACAGAAATCGCTTTCGCTTGAATTTCATTTAAATTGCATACAAATTTCATTCAATTTGAACGAAATTGAAGTGAAATTCAAGTGATTTCTGTGGCACCCCTGAATAATTTAAGCTTTAGTTTTCAGTTGTAAGCTTAATTTTCATTTTAGACTACAATTTTAATTTTCTGTAATCTATTGTGGTGTATGAATTATTACTATTATTATTATTATTACTATTATTATTAATATTTATACTATTATTATTATTTTTATATTATTTTTAATAAATATTGAGTTCTAGTTCTAACTGTCCTACACAATCCTTTTCAGTAAAGTTCAGTAAAGTTCCAAGAAAATTTTTAGAAATATATAGCGCCAAAAGTAAAATATTATTATTATTAATATAGTTGTAAAAAAAGTTTATATTATTAATTTCTAATATTCTTTTTTCATTCTCAGATACCATACCGACTGCCTCCAATGTGAGCTACTCCAGGCTGGAGTCGGAATACCTGGAGCGAGGATTGCCCGTCATCGTCACGGATTGTCGGCTGGAGATGGATCTGGATACTTTGCTCCAACGTATCCTGGAGAAGACACCACAGCAGCTGTCGAGCGAACCATGCGATGTGTCCAGCAATCTGTTACTCCGACATCTCTTCAACATTGATGTGGCATTAGAGAAGATTCGTGATTTCCAGGCAACTTCTTCGCCTGCTTGGCATCTGCACTTTCGCAACTGCGACAAGAGGAGCGTGAAGGCTTCCCGGGTCTATGGAGAGAAGCCCTACTACTATCCCAAACATCTGGAGCCCTACTACTCCAGCTGGCTGCTGATGGCCCACCACATGCGTCGTCCCCTGAAGGAGATCTATGTGCATGGACTCGTGTTTGTGCAACAGTTGAGCGGACACTTCGAGCTGCGTCTGCTTCCCAAGCAACCCTGCGACAACGAGAGCATCTGCCCCAATCTCAGCCTGCGACTGGTGGCCGGCGAGTGTCTCGTCTTCTCCACGGATCTGTGGCGCCTCAGCTATGGCCTGCAGAAGCCCGACTCCGAGCACACCTCAATTGCCACTGTGTTCGAGGTGGACTGGGAACTATAGTGAACTTATGATATACTGGCATGGAAAAAACCTGAATTTAGCGAAAATAATGTTCAAAATCGAAAATAAAGAAAACTTATATAAAGAAACAATCAAAAATATGAAAATCAATAAAGTTTCGACAAATTTATGAGAGTTTAAAGTTTATCAAGCAAATTAGAGCAGCGGTGGGCACGCAGTGGCTCCGGGAGCGAGCGGCTGCTCCAACTTTGGTAGACTCTAATAAGGTTGTTGTTGTTGATGTTGATGTTGTTGTGGAGCTCCCGAAATCAGATTTCGTGCCCACCGCTGATGGAAAGAATCAATCAAAAATATGAAAATCAATAAAGTTTTGACGAATTTATGAGAATTCAAAGTTTCTTAAAAAAACGTTATGAAAAAAATCTGAATTTATCAAGAGAATCGAATTAGAGAATTGAATTGAATTTAAATTGTTTTTATTTAATTATTACACATCATTTTTTATTTATCACACAAATAATAATTATTAAATAATGCATTGATAAAAATCAACCAATAACTTTTTATTTTAAACATTCAATTCATTAAGATCCTTGAAAAAAATAATTGAATTTTAGTAAATATCTCTTCATTTTTATTTATCACACAAATGAAAACAATCTAATAATTAATTGTTTAGGAATCAAGTAATATTTTCGTATTTTAAAAATAATAATTATAACAGTCCCTGAAATAAATATGAATTGCAGCTGAATTGCTTTTTCATCATAGTCCTAAATAGTCCTAATTTCGAGTGACCTGAATTGTATTTACATAAAAAAACACAGAGTGCACATCAAATATAAGTATGTATATATAGGATATGGATGGAACTTAAGGATTACTGGAAATACTGCATGGATTATGGCCAATCCCTTTGTTGATTTCCTTAGGCTCGTCGGCACTTGGCCTCGACGAGCTTCTGCAAGGTGGCGGTCAAGCTGTTGATGGCATCGATCTTCATGCGTTCGATGCGCTCCTGTTGGACCAGCGACATCTTCTGGATTTGCACCTGTTCCCGCTGCAAGCTGCGCTGCAGCTCCATCTTCTCACGCTCCACGTCCAGCTTGCGATCGAAGTAATCCTTCCACCAGACATCGTCCAAATGGGAATGGGATTGCTCATACAGTTTGCCACTGGTTGGCATCGCTGTTGTCATCTGGTTGCTGTCGGTCTGATCCTGATCCTGTGTTGTGCTGCCATTGTGATCCGGATCGTACTCCAATTTGGGCTGTCGCACCTCCGACAAACTGTTGCTGTCCTCGTCGAACTCATCGTTGGACTTGGTGTCCAGCTGCACCTGTGGCTGCAACAACACCTGATCCACTGGTGTTATATACGGCTGATCCTCTTGGGTCGCCATGGATTGCAGTGGAGCTTGCAACGGCAACTGCAACTGCAACTGCGGCGTTGCTGGCTTCGTCTGGTATTGATTTGAATCCTGTTGTTGCTGTTGTTGTGGTTGCGGTTGCAACAGCTGCTGCTGCTGCGGTTGCACAGTTTGTTGTTGTTGCTGCTGTGGTTGTTGCTGTGGTTGCAATGGTTGCTGTTGCTGCTGTTGTTGTTGTTGCGGCTGCGTCGTCGCCGGTTGCAACTGCACATCAAAGTCCGCCTTCTTGCCCTGCAAATCATACAGTGAAATATATTTCGAGAATTGAAAATATGACTAATAATCAGGGTCTCAAACCGAAAGGGTTTTCGATATATTAGGATATCGGTTTCGAAACGGTTACCGGTTATTTGTTGGTTTTGGATTCGAAATGCGGGTATGACAAATATAAAAATATTGAAGATATGTAAATTTGAAAACCAAAAATATTTATAAATTTAAAAAATTAAAATCTTTTTATTGAGATTAGAAAAAAAAATTTAGTTTTAAGAAACTATGATTACCCCTTAGCAATATACGAGTAATTAAATTTTCTGCTTGACTAAAGCGAAATAAACCGTTATGCATGCAGTAGCTTAACGGTTATTTCGGTTTGAATAGTATGTTTTCGGTTACGGTTCCAGTTACGGTCGCCACTTTCAATCGGTTAATACCGGTAAACGGTTACGGTTTCGGTTACTTGTTAGTTTTGGATTCGAAATACGGGGATGAAAAATATACAAATATTGAAAATATGTAAAATTGAAAACCAAAATTTAAAAAATTAAAATCTTTTTATTGAGATTAGAAAAAAAAACAAATTTAGTTTTAAGAAACGATGATTACACCTTAGCAACATAATTAACTTGATTGCTTGACTAAAGCGAGAATAAACTGTTACTGAATCGGTTACTAAACGGTTATTTTGGTTTGAATAGTTTGTTTTCGGTTACGGTTTAAATTACGGTTATCACTTTCAATCGGATACGGTTTAAATCTCTGCTTTTTATAAAATACACGATATGCTTCCTACCTGCAAATACTTGAACATCTCCTCAAAGAACTCCCAGTGCACATAGCCGGACACATATTTCTTGTTCAGATTCTTGTTGTAGGTGATGAGAATGTTGTGCCACTTTTTCTGCACCTTGGCAGCACTGTAACGAAAGCCCAGCCGCTGCAGCTGGCGGGTGCAGTGCAGCCACAGCGCCGTCCTCTTCTGCCTGCCCTCGGTGAAGCTGCCCTCCATGGGACCACGGATGTGGATGAGGGCCCGCGTCGCCTCCGTCGTCCAGGCGCGCTCGTACGGACCGCGTCCGATGCTGTTGACGCCGCCGGGCAACTCGGCCTCCTCCAGCAGACAGTCATCGTCCAGGTCGTCGAGGTCATCGTCACTGATTTGATAAGCTGAAAGGAGCAAAAGTTTTGTAAATAAATATGTATATTACAAAATATTAATAAATATTAAATATTACAAAAAATAATAAAAATAATTTAGAATCTAAATATTTTCTATTTTTTATAATACTTATCATAATTTGTTTTGTTTACATTTTCTGATTGTCTTGCACTTGTTGCATGCACATTGAATTGATAAGATAAATGTATGAAAAAGCTCTGTTGACCCTTGCCATTTAATGCACGCTCTTTGTCGGCTGTCGGCTCTCTTGCTGTCATCTCTCTCTCTTTGTCGCCCACCACCCAACAACACACATACTAGTCACCGCCCACAGCTGCAAGGATGCTAGCGCTGCTGCTGCTGCTGTTGCTGCTGCCGCTGACGCACAATCTCATACAGCCTCAGTCGCAGCCTCAGCCTCCGCTCCTCCCTCAAGCAGATACACACATTTTCACAAGCTTAGCTACTATGATTTAATAGTTGCACTTATTATTTACATATATTTTTAAGAGACTTACGTTCATTTTCCTCAATGCTGTTGTTGCTCGCAACATTTGCCACATTTGCACCATTTACAATAATCTGTGACATTGTTATTATTAATTGCTTAATTAATTATTATTTGGTTAGTTTGCCAGCCAGCATCTAACTTAGACCTGCCTGCTCTCAATAGTTTTCTGTTACTAACGAGGACATTTTACTCGCACTCGCACTCGCTGCAGCTTCCCAGGCAGGAGAGTAAATTGCGCTCGCTCTCCAGTACTCTGAAACTCTCTCTGTCTCTCATTGTGCTGTCGCCTCTCTGGACTCAGATCTGCGAGAAGCTGTGACTGCACGGCGGCTAGTCCATAGTGAAGTATCTAGAACAAGCTCTGTCTGCTGTTATGCTGTGTGTGAGTGGGCGGTGGGCGAGTGTTGGGGTGCTAAGCATCTGCGCACTATTGAAAGTATTCTAAGGTCTGCAACTGCAACCACCCTTGTAATTAAAAGATAATATTGTCCGTCTTAACTATGATATGCTAGAATATAATATTTATTTATTTATTGTAGTCTTATATAATGTTTCATAATTTTATTTTCTTTTTTTGTGTGATTCTCTATTGAAAGAGCCGTCATCGCGAGGATATCTATTTAATGAATACTCAGAAAAATAATCATAATATTCGTTTGACAGTACTCACTGTATAAGCAATTGAACGATGTATTTTAAAATGTAAAGTATTATTCTTCGTTTTATGCGCATTTCAAATTCTATAACTGGCAGCACCGCTTTAACAGATTGTCAGACTTTGAACCTAAAAAGCATTGCCAGCTTTAAAAGTGTCAGCCGAGCTGGCAGCCCCTCTTATGGTGTTGCCAACTAGCTTGCGTGTTGCCGGCTAAAAGAGCGTTGTCAGCCGAGTTGGCAGCCCTCCGTATAGTGCTGCCAACTATCTTGCGTATTGCCGGCTAAATTCGCCGAGTTGGCAGCACGACGAATGCAGCGAAATCGCGCGTGTAAAAACTTTTTGTTTATATTTTACTATAAATTTTGTATATTAATTGTGTAGTTAAACTAAAATGCCTGCCATTGAAAAGTGTGTGATGTGAGTAGCAAATGCTGAGTGTTCGATTGCAGTAAATAAAGCGTTTCCATTTGGTTTTCAGCTACGATTGGAAGCGACTGTGGCAAATGGTGTCGGGAATCCATTATGAGACGCCGCAGGACACGGTGAGGGAGGAGCTGTTGAATGTGTGCTCTGAACTGCAGGCGGGCGTGCTGCAGTTCAAGCCCAAGAGCGCCTCAAACATCCAGCTGGCCGTGCTGCTCAAGGAGAAGAAGCAGGAGAAGTTGTTGCCATTTACAGAGCGACTGCAGGAGCTGCTCAATCTGGAGTCGGCACAATGTTGGGAGATCTTGTGCTACTATCTGACCAAGGAGTATCGTGGCTCCGCCAGCCTGCTGACACAACTCATCTCGACGGAGACAAATATGAGCAAGTTGTTGGAGGACATTCGGCATTATTACTCGCTGGAGCGCATGATTGTCCTGAAGATTGTGAAGAACGTGCTCGTCTTTTACAATGTGCCAAATCATCCATATCAGCATGAGTACCAAGCGGTGGTGGAGAAGCTGACGCTGCCCCGTCTGCTGGACTCGTATCTCAATCAGCTGGACAGTTTGATCAATGAGCTGCCGCCGAGAAAGCTTTTGGCGGGCGAATGCTATCACTGCCCGGACAGACTGACCAGCTGGTCGGAGCGCAATGCACGGGAGACCAACGAAGTGCTGCACATTCTGATGCTGATTGTCGAGCACCTGCCCATGGATCAGGTGCACATTAAACGTCTGTTTGCCACCATCAAACAACACTCCTTTGGGCGCATACAAAACTATCTGGATGAGAGCAACATTTATCATCAGGAGCTGATCAAGAATCTGACATACTCGGAGCTGGTGCTGCTCCTCAAGTGCCTCGACTTTGAGCGGCCCAAGGAGAATGCCCAGCTGATTGATGAGCTGCATGTCCAGGTGGCCAGCATGCACCATCGTCCAGAGCACGGTCCGCTGCTCCTGGTCTGGATGCTGTTGCGCCTGCGTGCCACCAGCGACTCCGAAGATGCCGCCAGCCTGCTGCGTTGCCGGCAACTGGGCAAACGCGCTGTGGATCTCAAGTGCTTTGTCCAGCTGCAGGGCATTGTCACACATCCCATGTTCGCCGACGACAGTCTCCTGTCCCGCATCGTGAGGAAGACCATCTACAATCAGCTGTGCTACCTGTGCGATCTCTTTGACGGCGACGCCAGCTGCGCTCGCTACGAGGGCATCTATGAGCTGCTCTGTGAACTGTTGTCCTGGCCACAGCTGGCCAAGGATTTCTGCAGCTGCGAAGGTTTGTATATTATACATAGACCCCGTACCTAGGAAAGTACAGGGTATATTAACTTTGTCACAAAAGAAAATGTGCGTAACAGGCAGAAGGAGGCGTGCCAGACCCCATTAAGTATATATATTCTTGATCAGCATCAACAGTCGAGTCGATATAGCCATGTCCGTCTGTCCGTCTGTGTCATCGCCTAGATCTCAGAGACTATAAGAGCTAGAGACTCCAAACTTGGTATGTAGGCTCGTCTATATTAAAAGCAGATCGAGTTTGTTTTAGATTTTGGATCGAACCACTATATCATATAGCTGCCATAGGAACGATCAGTCGAAAATCAAGTCAAGGTATGAACAACTTTTTCGTTGTTTGAGGTATATAAGCCAAACCGAGAAAATATGCATATGGGATGGTTCCATACATTCTGACTTAATTTGATTGAAATCAGACCACTATATCACATAGCTGCCATAGGAACGATCAGTCGGAAATCAAGTCTTAGTATGAAAAACTTTTTAGTTGCTTGCGACATCAAAACCAAACTGACAGAATATGCTCATGGGATGGTCCCATACATCCTGACTAAGTTTGGTTGATATCGGACCACTATATCATATAGCTGCCATAGGAACGATCAGTTGAAAATCAAGTCGAAGTATGAACAACTTTTTTGTTGCTATAGATATCTAAACCAAACCGACAGAATATGCATAAGGAATGGTTCCATACATTCTGACTTAATTTGGTTGAAAACAGACCACTATATCGTATAGCTGCCATAGGAACAATTAATCGAAAATATAGATTTTATTTTAAACAGTTTCCATAGTAAGTACGGGGTCTCCGACAGTCGAGTTTGCTCGACTGTACCACCGTCGACTAGTTCATATTATAGTTTTGTAATCAACATTAATATTTATTTGGATTTTTAGATGGTGGCGTTCGTTCGCTTTACAATACGCTGCTGGAGAACTTTCCGCTGCAGTTCACCAACTTGGCCAAGTTGGCCCAGGCACTGACCAAGGCTGGCCAGGGCAACTATGTGAGTTGAAGGAGTTCATGATTTTCGTATGCAATTCTAAATGTAATTTCCAATTCTTTAAACAGGTGAAAAGTCAGCTGGAATCGCTGCCCATGCTGGCATTGTTGTACGACGAGCGACAGCAGAAGCTCAACGAACTGGGATCCGATGAGTACGAGCTGATGGACAGTGTGAAGCCTTTTCCCCGCATCGATTACAACCTGCCCGCCGGCACGAGCTGCACGGCCGTGCAACATCCGACGGGTTTCTATATGCACTTCCGTTGCCATGTGAATTTCTTCAATGCGCTGCATCATGAGATCAACTGTTTGCTGCTGGAGAAGGCGCAATTGCATGGCGACTTTGATTCCAATGAGCGTATAATACGCGTTGAAGCGGGCCTCAAGTATTTGGTGCTGGCCGTACAGAAGACCAAGTCCATCGATGGCATCAGTGCTGAGATGGTGCATCCCACAGAGATGTGCATTGATCTGTTGAGTAAATTCAAAGGTGTGCAATGTCCACCAGTTGGTTTGCTATCCAGTTGCCTCAATGTCTGCACAGCTCTGTTGCCTTTGGTGGACGAGGAGATCTTCACCCGAGTCAGCAATCTCGATATTCTGCCCACCATCAGCAACGGATCCTTAAAGGATTTCAAACTCTACGCCAGCGCCGTTTACTTTGAGTCACGATTTCTCGGCTCGGTCATCGACAATGTGGAGAAGAAACAGCAGCGCTATGAGTTTCTCTTGGCTTATTTAAATTTCCTGCGCACTTATACAAAGCTGAAGAGGAAACGTTATCTTCAGGTGGAGCTTCCGGGTCTCATCTTTTTGCTGCGCGATGTGTTTCCTCATCTGCACACCTGGCATTTTAATTCGCAGTCGGAGAAGAACAGAATCTACTTTGAGGTG
Source organism: Drosophila subquinaria (assembly GCA_037043405.1). Lineage (NCBI taxonomy): Eukaryota > Metazoa > Arthropoda > Insecta > Diptera > Drosophilidae > Drosophila > Drosophila subquinaria. Next base: position 1,544,966 of record JBAMBL010000311.1, on the reverse strand, counting down.
CTCAGCTTTATTTGCGATATCTTTGATATGCTCGGCAGCAATGCTGTGGACACCAAATGCGAACAGAGTCAGCTCCTGCTCAATGTCTGTGTCTATTCACTGCTGAATCTGGACAACGGATTGATCTTGTTGAGGTAAGGTTTAATACACACCTCTTAAATTTCGATTAGAATTACTTATCATTTGGATTATTTTTGGGAATAATCGTAGTGACTATATAATTCACTGTTGAACAATTTTTGATAATTTAACGATAGCATTTACAAAAAAATCGGAAATAATCCAATATTATTACAACTATTCAAAAATAATCAGAAAAAAAAAAAAAAAAATTCTTTTTGAGTACTCGGATTATTTTTGATTTTTTTTTTGATTATTTCTGATTACTTATGACTATTTAGTAAAAATCAAATTATTTAAAATTTTTAATCAAAGTAGCCAAAATAATCAGAAATCAGAAAAAAAATCAAAAATAATTCGAGTGCTCAAAAAGATTATTTTTGATTATTTTGGTTTTTTCTGATTATTTTTGAATAATTGTTATAATTTTAGATTATATCTGATTTTTTCAATTATTACAATTATTCAAAATAATCAGAAAAAATCGAAAAATAATCAAAAATAATCTTTTTGAAATAATCAGAAATGAATCAAAAATAATCCGAATGCTCAAAAAAATTATTTTTGATTATTTTCGTTTTTTTCTGACTATTTCTGAATAATTGTAATAATTTTAGATTATTTTTGATTTTTTGTAATCGTAATCATTAAATAATTGGGCAAAACCGAAAATAATCGTAATTTAATCATTAGTTCGACTTTTAAACAAAAATAATCTAATTACTAATAATAATGATTACTCATCATTATTTAACAGGTAGGCTTTAATATTCATATCTTTTAAGTTGAGTTCAGTTAATAATCCCCTTCACTTTCCAGATTTGTGGGCGTGGGCAACGCCTTTGTGCAGTACACAATGGAGCTGGAAACGAACTGGATGCAGCAGCAGCCGCACGGCTTAATGATGTTGGTGCGTCTCTCGATGCGGATTCTGATGCAGCTGCTGTGCCTAAAGAGTCACGTGTACAGTTCAGACACGCTGTCGCCCTTGGAGGCGTTGATATACACACAGCCAAAGCAGCGGGACACACTGCGCATTATTCCGACTGTTTGCAGTTATATGAGCAACATCTTTGATCGCTGGCTGCCCATCGTGTCGTGTCGTCTGCTGAAACGCATTGCACTCGAGTTCAACATGTCCCTGTTGGCCTGTCTGGACATGGAGGCCGATCAGATTCGACTGACGTTCATGCAGAAGCTGCCCGACGAGCTGGAAAGTGATTCGGTCAAGATTGCCATCCTGGAGTTGGTGGAGGCGTGCATAGCCAAGCAGCCCGGTGTCACCGAGGCATTCTTCAAGGTGAACTATGGCCACGACCACAAGCGTTCGTTCTTTGCATTCGGCAAGGAGTGTGCGCCCAGCATCGGGGACAGCATTGTCACCTACATGAAGGAGTTTCTCGATGCGCTCGAGGCCGAACCTCTGACCATCCAACAGCTGTTGCCCAGCAAAATCATGAACATCTTCCACTCGCTGTGGAAGCACAATCTGCAAATGCTCGTGGATGAGTTGCTCAAACTGCCGCAGTTCTGGACAAAGCTCTGCAGTCCGCTGTTCAGTGAACCCTCGAATCAGCCGCAGGTATTTTCGATTTATTCATGTTATATAATATAACTTATAACTTATATTTATTTCCATCCGCCAGGTGCGCGTCTACACTCAGCTGATGAACATCGTGTCCATTGAGGCCTACAGCACGGGCAACAACCAAAACGCCGAGCTGCGGGACGTGCTGAAGAAGTTCTTCGAAAGGGATTGCTTCAATCAATGGCTGAACTACGTCTTCGATATGCCCAAGGTGCCTGCCGTGACCAATTCCAGTGAGGAGCTGCCCGACTGGATTTGCTGTCTGCAGTCGTTTAAGGATTTAATTGTTATACTGCTGAAGAAGCAGCCAAATTTTATAGCCATACCCGATGCACAGTTCAAACTGCTGGCCAAGAAGTGTCTCACTGTGCTGGTGGATCGTGCCCATTACTTGGACGACATGCGTCCGTTTATCATGCTCGCTGAGTTGTATATATTCCTGCTGCTCCGTTTTAAGCACGCCTATACGAGCAACGGCGACGAGGAACAGGAGCTGATGGAGCAGCTGCTGCAGCTGATGAGTCGCATCTGCTCCTGCTACGAGGATCTGCATGTGCGCGCCAAGGAGGCGTGTCTGGCCATCATCACCAAGTGTGCGCATCTCTATACCAGCCTCCTAATCAGAGACTCGTCGATAGCGCTGCGTTTCCTCAACTCGGTGGTGAGCATCATCTGCACCGAACTACAGAATATGGAGAAATCCGTCAACCTGGAGCAGCCCGGATCGGCATTGCCACTGGAGGAGGCCAACAATGGCAAGGTATCAACGAATTCGTTGATCCTGTGCCTCAATCTGCTGAAGGCCGTTGCCAGCATTTTCAACAACGACGGACCTGGCAACTGGGATCTGCCCTTTGTGTCCGTGCGTCTCTTCCAGCGCCTGCTGCGCTGCATCTCGTACACGCTGCCACTGCACGGCAAGCGCGTGCTGACGGAGCAGCTCCTGGATGTGCTGATTGTGTTTGCCAAGAGCAACTGCTCGGTGGAGTTCCTGCACTGCGACGTGGGCGAGCATCTGTGGCTCAAGATGCTGCCGCCGCGGGAGCTGCTGCAGTGCCGACTCGAGTTCAACAAGAACAGCAGCGATGTGTGGACCATGGAACAGTGGTGGTCCATCTATGCACGCGGCATTGAGCTGGTCAACATCATCTACGACAAGCACAAGAAGTGCTTCCTCCAGGAGGCTCTTCAGTTCGTGGGCATCCATGAGGTTTATCTCGTCGACTCGCTGCTGCTGGGCAAACAATCGCTGGAGCCCGCGGCCATGCAGCTGATCAAGGCGGCCATCTCCTTGGTAGCCAGCCTCACGGAGCACCACAAGGAGTGGGCACAGGATCACTCCTCGTCCCTCTACAACATCATGGTGTGTAAAATGAGTCACTTTGTTGAATAGAATGAATATAATTGAACTGTCATTGATTTAGAACGCTGTCCAGGGATTGATGTGCCATGCCACGTCCATGTTCCACCAGCAGCGCAATTTGAAGTGCCTCCTGGCCGGTCGACGATCCCAGCTAGAGATATTGCGCAGCGTGGAGTCCATTACCATCGATGATGAAATTATCAACGCCTGCAATGAGTAAGTTTTGTATTAAAGAAATAAATGCAAATAAATTAATTAATTCTCCACAGCCTCACCGACATCATCATCTACTGTGTGAAGGCATTGCAAAAGTTCACTCCCGATCTGCTGGATCTGCTGTGCTCCAGTTTCTACGAGCCCCACAAATGGCAGCCCATTCTGGATGTCAAATTCGGGGCACCCAAACTCAATGAGGGAAACTTGACACTCACGTTCGGCATGGTACTGAATATGGTCAGCGTCTATGTGAAGGCACTCAACATGGTAAGAGGGACAGAAGAAGAAGACCGTTAATTAAGCGATAAATAGAAAACAAAACTATGATAATTTATGACTAAACAAAAATTGATTGCTAAAAAAATGCCAAAAAATATCTATATTTGCGAGTATGAAGTCAATAGAGAATTTTGTGGCTTTTGATTATAAAAAAAAAAGATTTTATTTAAAAATTTTATTTATATTTGAAAAGGTCGTTTAAATTCCGTTTGAATTGAAAAATTCGAATTTTTGTGAACGTTTACTTTTTTAACTTTTATCCTAGATTTTTTTCAAAAAAATATATTGATGCAAAAAATGTCTTGAATCCTATTCTAAAAAATTTTCAAAAATATTTTTGCTAGTATTTTTTATGATTTTTTTTAAATTGCTAAAAAGCCACTTTTTGCGTGAAGAGTACGAAAAAGTGGTTAAAATAGTCATTTTTAGGATTTCAAAAATTTTCAAAAAATACGAAAATATTTTTGAAAATGTTTTTTTTTTCAGTTCTCTTAGAATTGTTTAAAGAATTTTTTTGCATCAAAATATTTTTTTAAAAAAATCGAGGATAAAAGTAATAAAAGTAGACGTTCACAAAAATTCGAATTTTTCAATGGGTTAAGGAAATTTTTGCATCATTCAAAAGGAATTGAAACGACCTTTCCAAATAAAAATAAAATTATTAAATGAAATCTTTTTTTTTTAATCAAGAGCCACATGTTGATAAGGTGACTTTTTTCGCTAGCTATCTAAACACTTAAAATATTACAACTTAGACAAAAAATAAACTAATAATAAATTGAAATTTAACTGGGAGATTTATAAATTAAACTTTCATAAAAACTGATTCGATTTCTAAATTCATTCTGTATTTGTACATCATTAATCTTGACTAACCTCTTGTTTTTGTACAACCTTCTGTAGCAAAACCATGGATTCAATGAGGCGCCACTTAATGTGCTACCCAATGTGGAGAATGGCGACGTGACGAGTGGTGGCGTCTTGGCAACTGACACTACGACTCGAGGCCAGAGAAGCTTCACGAAATCGCTGTCGGCCAATTCGATATCATCGGCGCCGTGTCCCTCCAGCGAGCTGCTCTCCAACCTCGACGGTCAGCTGTGCCTCGTGGCGCTGGAGCATCTGCTGATGCTGGTGGCATCGCAGAGTATTTATGTGATCAGGTCGCAGGAATTGGAGCCACGCTGGAAGCAGATCGTGCGTCGGGATATCAGCAGTGAGCTGCTCAGTTTCCATGAGTTTGTGCGTCGCAAGGTGATCGTGGATTATCGGGACTCGCGTTGTCAGTGGGTGAGACGCAAACATGGATTGTTCAGGCTGAAGAATCTAGATGGAACGCCCAAGAGTGCAACCTCTGGTCAGTCCACTCAAGTGGTGCGTCGATCCACCAACGAGTTGCGCGTCAATGTGGTGCGACGACTCCATCTGCAGCAGCAGCAGCTCCAACCCAGCGACAGTCACTTCGAGATGACTCGCATGCTGAGTCCAATCGGCGGTCCCAGTAATGCTCAGCACTTGGAGGCATCGACGCCTCAAGGCGCCATGGATATTGGGGAAACACCACGTGGTCACTTGGAGAATCGCAAGCGTTTCCATGTGAATCAGCCAGCAGCTGGGGAACTCTTGGCTGACGACGAGAGCTTGGCTGTTGAAGTGCAGTACTTCCCGCCTACAACGGACACTGGGTACTGTGAACTGTCGCAGGTGCAACTGGTCGAGGAGGATTACCTGCAACTGATGTCCGCCTTATTCTCCGTTATTCCTCAGAGCGAACCTGCACGAGAGAGTTCAAGTTCAGTGTGAATTGTTGTTTAGCCTTAAGAGAATCGATTGATAACGAAATGTTTTTGAATAAAGTCTATATATATAGTTTACATAAGTGTGTGGAGTGACGTCACGGCGCCAGACGAGCCCCCGACACAAAGAGAGAGAGAGAGAGAGTCACGTCAGCTGGGAGCAGGCGGAAAAGCCCGCCCACACTAATCTCCCCTAGTAGAACAGTCTGCAGATGAGCAAACTCGTCCCAGAGAGACCCTGTACTTGTTCTCTCAATAGTACATTTTGGTATAAAGCAGAGACCGCAAGATCAAGAGATAAACAAAAGTCAAACCTTAAAAAATTATGCAAATTTATGTTAAGTAAGTTTCAATTTTAATTTAAAAATCACAGTTATTTTTCAATTTTTATAATTTAATAATTAAATATAATAAAAAAAAACAAATACCAAAAATACAATATTTCAGTATTACATAAATATACCAAAATAGATTGCTGGTATTTAATACAGACACCAAACTAGCAAAAAAAATGCAGTAATACCAAAAATATAATATTTCAGTATTGAACACACAGACCAAAACAAATTTCGGTATTAAAAACACAATTGCCAAAATCCCGACTATAGGATACCCGTTACTTATTTAAATAAATTTACAATATTTTTTATTGCATGCTTTTAGGCACTAACACTGCTTGAAATCTTTACTCAGCCATTACCACCTTTCTATTTGTGCGATCTTGTAACGATTTAGTAGGATGATAGGTAAGAATATTAGCTAACGGTAATTAGTAAAAAGACTTTAATATCTTGGAAACTGTGCATGTGGTGGCTTTTCGCAAAATTTTTAAACAAACTTGACCTGCGTGGGGCTTATAGAAATCTGTGTTCCAAATTTGGTTGCTCTAGCTCTTATAGTCTCTGAGATCTAGGCGCTCACACGGACGGACTTTATACTTTATAGGGTCGGAGATGCCTGTTACATACATTGCAACGAATGCAATATCCCCTTTTACTTATTTTTTAAGTAACGGGTATAAATACCAAAAGTCCCAAAAATACAATATTCAACTTAAAATTTGTGCATCATTTCTTTTAGATCCAATTAGAATTTATTCTTTTGTCATAAAAATTAACAAATAATTTATTTTGACAAACTTAGAAGACTCTTCGCACTTTGTTTGGTGCAGGGTCCAAAGCGTATGCGGAATTCTCTCGTCGCGTCGCGTCGTTCTCTCGTCAAGTTCGTGCTTCCGTTGCCGGGCAGGTTGCTTACTCACAATTCAAACATTGCCACGCTAAACTGAAAGAAGTCTCAACTGTAGTTGTTGCTGTTGGCAATAGCGATGTTGCTGTTGTTGCTGTGGTTGTTGTTGTCGCAACCGGCGTGCTGAACAGATTATGAGTTGGGTCGTTTATTCGTTCATTTGGCCAGTACCTTGTGAGAAGTGAAAGAGAACGCATGTGCAGAAATCACGCGAATCACGCACAAAATTCAGAAAGAAATCAACGAGATACTTAAAGCCACATTTAGAGCAGTCAATACGAAAGGTTAACAGTTGTTTTTGTCGGTGGCTTAAGAAAGCGGAGTAACTACGTCATCTAACCAAGAAAGGTCCATTGAGTGATTAAGTCGTTGTGCTAATTGTGATAATGTTTAAAGGTGTTCCAACGCTAGCGAATCTTAATCTGCGTCTGCTGAAGGGAAATTCTCGCCTTGCGCTGTTGCTGCCACGCGCGAAGGCAACAGCGACATCCTTGGACCTGGAAGATGCCAATGCGAATCCCAATTCCAATGATAATACCAACCAAATCAATGTCGATGTCTACAGCGAGGAGGAACTTTTAAAACGTTCCAAATTCGGGCATACGGGCAAACATATTCAACAGAAAATCGCAACTGAGGTGAGTTGGTTTTCTTCTGCTCCAAATCACAGCTGATTTCTTTTTTGGCAATGTATAGTACTTAAAATCTCCCCATTCAACCCACCACCCACCGCCCATCTAAAAAAAGAAAACAGGCGTCACACGAAAATTTTGCATCATAATATTATCGATTTTTTCATGAGAACATTTAGAACAAGAACCGTAACGATTATAATTTGATAAAAAGATAATAATATATTCAATTTTTCGAATACTTTCGGTAATGAAAAAAATAATGGAAACGATTACTTTGTACTTCTCAAATTGCTTCGAAAAAATATTATTTTTTAGTTGCAGAATTTTTATTTAATGCGTATTTAGCAATGTTTCAAAATTTAACAACAACGGAATTCTAAATTAATGCGCAGCTTATCATACTTATAAATATTTGTTTGAAATGTCAAAAAGTCTCTCGTTTCTATAAGTATTTCCATTACTGTATAAATTATTAAGTTACATTTATTTTCTTAATTTTTTAATGCGATTCATGGTTAAAAATGCTTTGCACATTTTCGAATTAAACGGCATAAAAAAACACTTCCCACATGTTTTTTCACATAACTCTAACAATTTCTCGAATTCTTAAAATAGAATCAAACACATTTTGCGTTTTAAAACGAAATATATATGTTTATTATCAGTTAAAGACTTCTGGGCCAGAAGTTCTGGCATATAAATTACATTAGAATTGTGCTTTATTCTTATTTCGCCAGAGTAGGAAAAATGTACTGGGTTTCTTATCTGACAATAGAAGATATTCATTTTCGGCTCTTATTAGATAACTATGTAATTAAATATAACGAAAAGTTACGTGCCCAAAAATAAGTTGATATCATATTTTAACATTTGTTATCTTATCAATGTGGTTAGTCAAAGCGTGACTACTGGAAATATTATTGGATTGTTAAATAAATCATGACGTCTAATTATTTTATGAATTACTATGCGAGATCAAGGTGCAAGTAACTGTATCTATCTATCTAACTGTCTATATACATTTATATGATTCCATATAAATGAGATTGACAGACATTTCCTTTATGTTTATGACGCTAATTACAATGCACCAATAAATAACCGTCAGATCCGCAGATAAGAATTACTGACCGAGACATTGAAATGGATTTGTGAATGGAATACGAATGCGAACTAAACTGATACCGATTCTGATTCTTTTGCTCTAATTCAAATACATATCGCTGATTCATACATACATATATTAACACATTCATTCTAAACACGCCAAAGTCACGAGAAAAATGTCACAAAAAAATGAAAAGAAGTCCCAGCGAACGTGAATGTGGGCAACACACACAACGAATACATTCATGGACGGGTACATTTAAACTGTGAATACATACAGACGATTCGTTTTGGCTTTGCTCTTGAGAGAAGAAATTAGCGAATTTTTGCTAGTGATGGCACAATTGAATGATCGTAGATTAACGGTTAATTTTTTAAATATTTTAAAAGTTAATATATATTCGATGACAATAGAAAAGTATTAAAAGTAAGATACTTGAATGATATAAAACAGATGCCTTTAATTTTGTATTCTTTTGCTTTAACTATTATTCTTTATTATTATATAGAAGAATACCTATTATTTTAGTTTTTACCACCTGACACTAAAAAGTTTTCTTAAATTAAAGTAATATATATTTGAAAGATTGTTTTAAATTTGTGCTCATTATATTATATTTAAAGTAAATATTTATTTTATATATTAATTTGTGACAAATTGTTAAATAATCTCCCAAAGAATCAGCGCTAAATTTTACCACCTGGCTTTTAAAACGTTTACGTTTCGTTGCTAGGGAAGAAAATACTTCAAATTCTTAGGTACGCATATACTCACACATATGTATGTATGTACATGTACACACACAAGCACACTCGCTAAAGTTCGCGTTTTTGGGTGCCAAAAACAAGCCCCTCACACACACAGACTCACACACGCATAAACGTCAGAGAAAGAGAGAGAGAGAGAGAGCGATGGAGATCACATGGGCGCCGTTGTTGAATTGTTGTTGTTGAGATGTTGTTGAATTGTTGAGATGAAAACAACAAGAAATAAACAGATGCAACTTATGAGCAAAACAAAAATATATGTACACATGTGTACGCTTGTACATATGCAAGTGTGTGTGTGTCTGTGTGCGGTTATTTGTTATTTTTGGTTATTACATATTTAAAAAACAATTGGATATTTGCATTTCGTGCGTCAAAAATCGTGCAAATACTTTTTCTTTCATTTGTGAAAGCTGTCACTCCGCGCAATCTGCGCAACACAAAAACAACATAATATTAATTTATTTTTAAATATTTTAAGCGCAGTTCGGGATGGTAAACAAATTAATCGAATACAACGAATATTTAAAAAGTAATATAAACATAATTCTTTTGTGAAATTCTTATCTTATTAAAATTTAATTAATTTCAAAAGTTTTTCACTTTGAATTTACAATTAACTAATTTTGACATATAAAATTGTTGTTAGTTAAATCACATATGGAAATTAAATTAATTTCTCATTTTTGAGCAGTGTAGTCTGAAAGCCGCTAACTGAAAGCCACAGCTGTTGTTATCTGTTATCTGGCATTCACATGATTTTGTTTACCCAAGAGAGTCTACAAATTTAGTCCGAGGCTCGAATGCAAATAACACGTGTTGAGTTTTAGACCACAAATTTGAGACATTCCGTTTCGTTTTGAACTGAAATCTTTTCCCAATTATTTAAGCAATCAATTAACAAATTGCCCACCCGCTGTCGTCAGGCAGTCCCCCTTTTTTAAGGGGGGAGGTGAAGCATCTGCCTACCTCTGTTGTCATGTCTGATGTCATGGGATACTTAAGCGGTAATCCAATATCTGCCGCCAGGTGTTCAATTTACTCCATTGCCATTGCCCTTGAATGTGCAATCTATTTAACCCAATGATTGGCTCCCTAACTAAACTAGATTAATAAGTAATACTATATGTGGTCACGAGAATGAGTTCAATTCGCAGAGTACTCCTAGTCATTTCGATAAGCGATATTTAGTCTTTGAATTCTGTTTAATTCAATCGATATTCGAATACTTTTTATCTAACTTCAAATGTCATTGAATATATTGATGATAAGAATTGGGAAATTTCCACAGAAGATTTCTTTCAGAATTGTATTCAAGCTTAAAAACTGAATCTGCAGTTCAATTCAAAATAAAATCAGAAATATAAAAAGGTTTCTTGAATTCAATAAGCTGAAAAATTAACTTTCGACATTTATATTAATTATGTATTAAAACAATTTTAGCATTTATATTATTTTGCTTAAAACTTTTGATCATAAAATTCGATTTATTTCATAATTTATAATATAAAATATAGTTTTAATTAATGGCTTTTTAAATACATATAAAAATAAAATTTAAAAGACTTTTTAAAACTTAATTTTTTGTATAGGTTTTTGTCACATTTTGTCGTACGATTTGTTTTTGAATTATTAAAGCAAGCCTAGAGTTTAGCTTCTCAGCATTTGCCTTTTTTAGATTGACCTTTAAATTTTAAAATTGTGATATTTTAAGCTTCATTTGAAGCTTTATTTGTGGCTTTTACTTGGCTTTAGTTATGCGTACTATAAGCATTTTAATTCAACTTGTACAGGTAAATTGCAAATAAATCTATATAAAGCTGTTATTATTGACTTAATATTGTTCACTCTATATTCGATGCTCTCTGGGGCCACATTAAAAAATGTTTGTACGTGTGAAACACAATTAATTATTTGCAAATTATTTAATAAGTTGTTGTTTTCGAAACGTGCTCAAAACTGAACTAACTGAATTCTTTCTCACTCACATTCACATTCCAGAAGAAGTTACGTACGCCGCCGTTAATGAACTTGGTTTTTGCCAATCGAAAACTATCCTTTTATGACACAAGCACCGGTCAGAAGCCCTGTGAGGAGAATGCCAAACTGTAAGTACTTCAAAAGTATCTTGATATCTTCGAGATACATACTGTATACTGCACAACGGGACTGCATTTTCACACTAACACACACATACATTGCAACGCACTCTAATTATAGTTGAGTAATTAACAATAAATTTCGCAAAATATTTGATTTTTCATTTGACAGCTACACTTATAAAAATAGCTTTAAAATTAATTAAACTCGTAAAAATAGAGAAAATTGGCTAGTTTCAAATTTTTTTTTTTTTTTTTCTAAAAATTTATGATTTAAGCCAGCAGTGGGCACGAAATCTGAATTCTACCTCAGTTGGGAGCAACCGCTGCTCCCGGAGCCACTGCGTGCCCACCGCTGATTTAAGCAGTGATTTTTAAAATCGTTAATTTTTGTCAGTGTACTCTAAAACACACACGTGGCTCAAATGAATAGGTTCAATAAACATTTTAGAAATCTAATACGAGTACTAAGTTAAGCTCCCTATTACAATTGGTGCTGGTCACCAACTGTAACCCAAACAAAGTCTCCAATTATAGAACTTGCTCGGGTTGACAATGCTATTTTTAAATGCGAGTCTTACGAATACTTTGTATCTGGTAATCTGTAACGTTCGTTAATGTTGACTCGCACAATTAGCGAATTAACAAAGAAATTGGTATTTTTCGTAAATATTGCAATCTTGTTATTCAAATTCGTATTCACATTCACATTTAAAATGCAAAAATATTTACCTTGCACATTTGCAATTTTTTTTGGGGTGCATGCCAAAAAAAAAAAAAAAGCCGAGCAACATTGAATCTGTTTTTGTTTTCGTTCAGTTCTTTTTCGGTCTGTCCTATGCAAGGACACCAGACTTAAGATAGCCCATGATCTGATAGACTGCATGACATCCTACAATACTCTTGACAAATTCTACTTATGTAACAGATCTTCAGCTTTAAAAGGAGCTCGGACAATGAAATAAAAGATGCTTAAAATATGGAATCATTGTTTTTTAAAATTAATGAATTTTTTCTAATTTTAGTTTATATCCAAGTTAAATCCTCTGGTATTTAAATTCTGCATTTTTTGATTAGTTTTAATTTTACTTAATTTTTTTATTTTGCCTTTATATTTCTTACAAAAATATATATTAAAAATTTGCTGTCCTGTAGAAATATTCTTTATGGGTTTCTTTATCATGCGTAAATGCGCTAATTGACGGCAATCTCGGGGGCATAAAAATAAATTAACATACGTTTATTAAACGAAGATAAAAGTCATCGAAATTTGCTCAACACTCGAATCAAAACGAATCGAATCAAATGAAATCTAATCGAGTCGAGTCGAGTCGAGACTCATTGAATTTAGATGGTACTCGTGTATGTTTTGTCTGCCAACTATAAAACTGTTGCCCCATTCAAATTTCGCTCATTTCGGCATCGACATCGTCGACATCGATGTGTGTTTAAAACGCAGTGTTCATTTTGGCAAAAATTTAAGAAAGAAAAAATCAAATAGAAAATGGGAGAACGTAGCTTGAGTTTGTTGCAATATGCAACGGAGCAGGCGCCTTTGCCACTTGACGGTTACACTCCCGAGGAGGCAGCTCAGTTCAAGGACAGCATACGGCAAAAGATACTCGATGACTTAAAGTCCATGACCGGGGAGGAACTCATCCAGCTGGTCAAACAAAATGCGGCTAAAATTGAGGAAGAAGAGTTGAATGAATCGAAGCTCAATTCGAATGCCGATCGAGTGCAGGACGATGCGGATTTAATTGATGCTGAGATCATTGGTGAAATGGTTGCGGGCATCTGCACCAAGAGCCAAAAGGCGTTATTCATCAAAGTGATAACCAAGTATATCAGGTAAATTGGCAAGGAAAGGAAAGTTTCCAGTGACTCACATTGTCTGACAATCAAAAAATAAATAGAAAAGATTAAAGACGAGCCCCTGCAACTGATAGGAGAACTTCTTAGACTTAACCGCGTAACGTGAACTCTTATCGGCCAAAAGAAAAAAATGAAAGGTGCCTCCAGGCAACTTTCGACAGCATGACGAGCTATGAATTCGCACCTTTGACCAGGTTGGCAATGCACATGGATGATTTTACCCAGTTACCCAGAGGGTAAGAGGCTGCTATGTTTGTGACAGCGACTTGTTATCTGTTCTTTCATCAGTACTTCTGCGATAAAGAGTTGGGGCAAAGAAATTTTGTGATAAAAAAAATATAAATAAAACAAGTAGGAAGCGCTAAAGTCAAGTTCCCGACTATAGGATACTCGGTACTTATTTATGGCAAGCATTTGGAATAGCAAATACAAATTGTTGCATACTTTTAGGCGCACAGCTTACTTAAATCAGCCATTACTGCCGTTCTATTTGTTCGATCATGTAGCGATTAAGCAGGATGATAGCTATAGTTAGTAGATTCTTTTTCACAGTACTGGGCATCTAAAAGTCGAGCTCTGCCGCACTGTATTGTTCTTAGTTGATTTACAATGAAACATGCATAATATACCGACAAATACAAATATAGCCACATGTGTTTACACATTCGAATTCGTATAGAAAGGGGAGTTAATTAATTTATTTTATTGGCAATAACATGATTTAGAAATTAACGCCTTTTCGCACTGCCCCGCCCCAGTGTCAGTCTGTCTGTCTATCTATCTCTTCTTCTCTGTTCTGCCCCCTCGCCGTATCACAACGGCCATAAAAAGTCACACATTTGGATAATGTATAAAATGACGGAGTGTTGAACGTTGATTTTCATTAAGCTTGCAACAGTTGAGCAATAGAGTCAGTAGAGCATCAGAATCAGAATATTCAGAGTAATATTCAGAATATTACGCATACGCCATGGTGTCAACTGAGGAAATCGTTGCATTGAAACGCCAAAGCGAAGATGGCGAGGCGGCGAAGGAACGAGAGGAGAACTATAGGCGTGGCAAAGAGCAAGAGACAACGGAAACAGCCGCCATGATTGAGGAAATCATTGAGGGCATTTCCCTGCAAAATCGCCGTGGCACAATAGTTCGCACTATTTCAGCAATAATCAGGTAAAATTCGAACGATATATGATTTATAAGCGAGGTGTCATACAAATAGATATACTAGTAATACACACATAAACAACAGATAAACAGACAGACAGACAGACAGAGAGACACACCTTCCCCAAAACAATTTATATTTATGACTCTGTAATTGCGTTGATTTTTCCGTTTATTACACGACATATGGAAATGAAAATGGAAATGTGTAATTTGCCATTTAATCAACAATTATATATATATTTTATTCCCTTAGAAATCAGCGACGCAACTATTCGATAAGGCCGTGAGTAAATTAATTAAAATGTTTCGGTATTTTACGCTTTTCGTTTCCCTTTTTTTCTTTTGATAAAAGTAGAATCTAGTTGAACCCAATCCAAATCATTACCCTTATATATCTAATATTTATATTTATTTATATATATTTATATATTTATGATCTAAACTGGCAACTCTGTCATCCATCAAAACTTCTTAAATTGAAATTGATTGAAATTTGGCAAAAATATTTAATTGAGAACTCGATGAATCGAATCTCAGTCTCAGATTTGATCAATTTGACACACAGACACCCTCCACGGCAACTGAAGACACGCAGATTGAAACGTGTTTGGTTATTTTTAGACTCGAGTTCATCCAAAATAAGTTTTATTATATAGATTTTATGAGCAGGCGTCTCTTCTCCAATTACCACCTACATCAAACTCGTTTTTATGGCAATTTAATCGTTGAGCTTGTATTTTTCACATTTTAAAATATTAGTTTTTGGTATTTTGAGTTGCTTTTTCAACATACGCATGCTAAAAAATCGCTTGCAAACCGCAAAGTTCCCCAATTAATTAGCAAACTTTGAAAATGTATGCCAAATATTTTTATTTTGAGTTTTTGTAATTTTTTTATAAATTTCTTGACCCTTATTTTATTTGCAGTCATCGGGAGCAGGAGCAACGAAATGCCGAAGATGTGCTCTTTGATATGTTTGCCAGCGAGGAGACCGGCCTCATATCGATGGGCAAATTCCTGGCCGGACTGAAGACGACGGGCATTCGGCGCACAGATCCTCGAGTGCGCGAGTTAATGGACAACCTGAAGAAGGTGCACAAGCTGAACAACTATGAGACGGGCTCGTCGGCAGAGACACAGCATCTGAATCGGGAAACCTTCAAAGCGTGAGTTTTTTATACACTTTAAATATTTAAAAACATTTGTTTTAATTTTCATAATATTAATTTGAAGTATAAATGGTCGGCACATATAAAAATATCAAAAAATAAAACTAAATACTATACAAAAAATACCAAAAAAGCTAAAATGAATGGTTTGGAATTTTTTTAAAATATATATTTTAAATTTGTAGCATGATATAAATAAAATGCCATGGGATTTTTAATTAAAATATAATTATTACTAAAAAATATTAAAAATATTTAAATCATAAATCCAATCAACTTTTGGTTTTATTAAAATCATTGAAGTATTTTTTTTTCATTTTATTTATATTTTATTAAACATTATAAATATTATATCTTCTGGACATTCAATTTAATTCAATTATAATTTTCAAATGATTTTTTTTTCTTATTTTATTTATATTTTATTAAACATTATAAATATTATATTTTCTGGACATTCAATTTAATTCAATTATAATTTTCAAATGATTTTTTTTTCTAATTTTATTTAAATTTTATTAAACATAAGTATTATATTTTCTGCACATTCAATTTAATTCAATTATAATTCTCAATTTCTTCTTTCGTTTTTTCAGTGTCGTTTCCCCGAATATTGTGCTGATTGCCAAGGCATTCCGTCAACAGTTTGTGATCCCGGACTTTTCCAGTTTCACCAAGGACATTGAGGACATTTATGCCAACTGCAAGGCGAACACCTCCGGCAAACTGGCCGATTACATTCCCCAACTGGCTCGCTACAGTCCCAACTTCTGGGGCGTGAGCATCTGTACCGTGGACGGACAGCGCTTCTCCATCGGCGACGTCGACGAGCCCTTCACCCTGCAGAGCTGCAGCAAGCCCTTGACCTACGCCATTGCCCTGGAGAAGCTGGGGCCCAAGGTGGTGCACTCATTTGTCGGACAGGAGCCGAGTGGCCGCAACTTCAACGAGCTTGTCCTGGATCAGAACAGTAAGTGGACTAGCAATCAGTTACCTGAGCTCCAACTAAAAAGGGCTTTTAATATTTGAGCATTAAATTCATAACTAAAATTGATTATTTATCTTAAAATTTTGCATTTATTATCTTATTTTCAATTCAAATTTATAAATGAATTAATTTTTAGTTGCCTTTCTTATAATTAGAATGTTCTTCCCAATTTTTTACTAGCTAACTCTATTGAAATTTAATATTTTAATCAAAATTTTTTAATTAAAAATTTTTAATATTAAACTAAATATTAAATTGGTAATTTCTGACTTTATTTAAAATTCAAAGTTCAAATTTAATAAATGTCTTAATATTTATTTACAATTATTTATTTTTCTCATCTTTTCTTTGTTTTCATTTTTAACTTTAAATTAATGTTTAATATTTATCTTTAAATTGAAATTTTTAACTTTTTTTTAAGTCAATGCTCAAGTTTAATAATTTTTTTAAAATATTTATATAGTTAATAACTTAAAATTTTAATCTCAATTTTTATTTTTTTTTTTAACTTTACATCTTGAATTTTAATAAATAATTAATTAAAAAATTCAAAATTTTTTTTTATTTTTTTAAACTAAAATAATAATATTATATATAAAAAAATAACTCTTTTATCTTGCCACAGAGAAACCGCACAATCCCATGATCAATGCCGGCGCCATTTTGACCTGCTCGCTGATGAACGCACTGGTGAAGCCGGACATGACCTCGGCGGAGATCTTCGACTACACAATGTCCTGGTTCAAGCGGCTGTCGGGCGGCGAATACATCAGCTTCAACAACGCCGTGTTCCTCTCGGAGCGCGAGGCTGCGGATCGCAACTACGCGCTGGGCTTCTATATGCGGGAGAACAAATGCTTCCCGAAGCGCACGAACCTGAAGGAGGTGATGGACTACTACTTCCAGTGCTGCTCCATGGAGACCAACTGCGAGGCGATGTCTGTGATAGCCGCCAGTCTGGCCAACGGCGGCATCTGTCCCACCACCGAGGAGAAGGTCTTCCGCCCGGAGGTCATTCGGGACGTGCTCTCCATCATGCATTCGTGCGGCACCTACGACTACTCCGGCCAGTTTGCCTTCAAGGTGGGTCTGCCGGCCAAGACGGGCGTCAGCGGCGGCATGATGCTGGTCATTCCCAACGTGATGGGCATCTTCGCCTGGTCGCCGCCGTTGGACTCGCTGGGCAACACTGTGCGCGGTCTGCAGTTCTGCGATGAGCTGGTCAGCATGTTCAATTTCCATCGCTATGACAATTTGAAGCATCTGTCCAACAAGAAGGATCCGCGCAAGCATCGCTACGAGACCAAGGGTCTCTCCATTGTCAACCTGCTCTTCTCCGCAGCCAGTGGCGATGTGACCGCCCTGCGTCGCCATCGTCTCTCTGGCATGGACATCACCCTGGCCGACTATGATGGTCGCACTGCCCTCCATCTGGCCGCATCCGAGGGCCACTTGGAGTGCGTCAAGTTTCTGCTGGAACAGTGCCATGTGCCGCACAATCCCAAGGATCGCTGGGGCAACCTGCCCGTCGACGAGGCCGAGAACTTCTGTCACTCCGATGTCGTCGAGTATCTCAAGAGCTGGGCCGAAAAGTCCAAGGATGCGCCCCAGGAGTGCTTCCCAGAGGCTGTGACCACCAAAACCGAAGCCGATGAGGTGAGTGCAACAAAAAAAAGGTGCTGCAGTCGAATGTACTCGTCTGTGAATATTTTCCTTCTTTGAAATTTTTTTTTTTTTTTTTCACGAATTTTGTGTTTATTATCCGATAGTGTTAAAATTTTCTGATTAAATCCACCTTTAGATATATTAAAACCAAAGCCTCCAGCTTTTAAATTGCGAAAGTTATTCGCTACTTTTTCGATATATCTTCATATATTTTTAACTATCCATATATATTCTTAAACTGTTCCTGAATCTATATTTCTAACTATGCGTGTATAGTCTATAAATTTCCCTATATCCATATAAAGAATTGTCTATATATGATCTTAACAAAATTCCTGCTCCTAACTATCTATAGCTGGCTTTACAATTTTCTAATTGCATATATTTCTAAGTATTCCTAATATTTGACTATTTATCCTTAAATTATCTAAAATTTCTCTGTATTTATCCAAAAATATTCTAAATATTTCACCATATTTATTTGACTATTTATCCTTAAATTATCTAAAATTTCCCTATATCTATCCAAAAATATTCTAAATATTTCACATTATTTATATAGCTAAATATTCACTTTTGGTGCCAATATTCTTATTGTATGTTATATGATATTAAATTTTCCCGAATTTATATTCCCAACTTGACAACTTTTCGAGCACATTTCCAAAAATTTCCCTACGAATCCATACATGATCTAAAAACATCCATGCCTATAACTAACTCACTATTAATTTATATTTCAGGAGATTCCCAGCAACACAACCACCAGCGTGAATGTGGGTCACAATCACAGTGGCAACATCAGTCCCATACCATCGGAGTCGGGATTTAGGAGCCCGAGTCCTTTGTCCTCCGAGGCGGAGAGCACAGCGAGCATCGCCAGTGTGGATAAAACCAAGCCGGGTCTCTAAACAAATTTTAGAAGAGCTGTATAGACAAAAAAACAAAAAGGATATACATACATACCTGTAGAATCTCGACTAAATTATTGCTTTTTAATCTAGTTAATACAACAGTTTAGATAGCTATCAAGTTGTTGAACTTGATACCTTATTCATTGTAAGCCCAACATACCATATATAGCATACATACATATATATTACATATTGACATATTGACAATATGTACATATTCAATATTTATGCTTCTCCTCCGATCAAGCTGAATAGCGGCATTTGTACTTCTAGGGCTTAGATAGAAAGTTATCGAAGGCAATGACAATAAAATGTATTTAAAACGAATGTTATGCCCATCTATTGAGTTTGGGTGCAGTGTATTAATTTTTAAAAACAACTTATACTTATATACTGTTTATATTTGTGACTTGTCAATTTATATTATACACATATATTATATATTACCATATATCATATACATATTTATAAACCAATAAATCAAATAAAAACAAACAAACTTCTTGCAACTTTAATTTTATTATTTCAATTTAAAATTTCATCTGCATTCTTAAAGAAACGAAGAGAAAATTTGTCATTGGGAACCTAACACCCGAAGTCCTTTTAAAATATGGAAGGATATGGTCCACTTAGAGCTAATTTTTTGCAAAAAGACATTTTATTTATAGTCATAGCTCGGCAGAATCCTGAGGGATTTGAAAGGAGTTTTTCTACACAGAAAACTAGCCATTACTTCAGAGTCCTTCGAAGGATATGGTGTAAAGTAGAGTCAGCAGTCTAGAATTTATTTATGAATTAGATTTTAGACCAATAAAATAAGTTTTCGTTGCATACTTTTAGGCATGGACTTAATTAAAAATGAAAATTAAAAACTGTGATAAGGAACTATTCCATTCATCAGAATCGTTTTTCAACTTTTATTCTTTAACCTGCTTTAATTAGATTCATTTGTCAATGTCACTCAATTAACATTGCTTTCGCCCCACTGTAAAACGACGAACCAACGCGCGACGCTGAAGCACACGAAGTTCGTTGTTCCCGATTCCCGTTTCACGATTCCCGTTTCGCGGTTCGGCGTTCGATTCGTTCGGCATTCGACAATTCAGTTGGCTCGCAGCATTCGTAACGAGCGGAACAATTCGGTTGGCGCTGCATTTTAGTTTCAACCCGTTTCGATTAAGTCTCGTATTTAGAATTAAATGATAAATTAAATTACAACTCGAGAGTTAAACGGACTGCAAAACGTCTGCAATTTGTGGACATTTTAATGATTTAATTAGTTTGGAATAATTTATTTGAATTAAGTTTTATTGGCGAATTTGCATTGCGCACTGTGGAAAAACTTGGGGTAGGTTATAGTTCCACAAAGGTTTATTTGTATTGTTTGCCAGGAGAGTGACAACAACAGCAACAACAACAACGACAACAACAATAAGAGCAGCAACTGCAGCATCAAGGACTCCAATTGCCTGGACCTTTATTCATTTCCGGCAAATACCCAAGTGTATGTGTATAAGTGTGTGTGTGTATCTGTATCTGTGTGTGTGTATAAAAGAGCTGTGCCAAAGTATCTGAGTGTTGAAGATAAAACCAGTGACCAGATACAACAACCTTAAGTCGGATTATAAAGTTTTATACTCTAACCCAAAACATAAATAAAAAGCTGCAATCTGTTCAAAATCTGTTCCAACTTATGGACTACAATTTCCACTTCCTCCTTTGGCTAATTCAAAGTTTTCTGAACACACGTCACACTTCATTTAATTAAATGCAGCTGAAAAGATGCACACAAAAGATACTTTAAGTGCGTATCCGGCCAACAATATGTTTTGTCTAATTTCGAAATACATTTTTTCGGTTGCATGTTCAGTTTGTATAACGTTTTTTTTTTCATTTTTGTTATTGTTATTGTTTGATATTTTTGGATACGGATGCGGAAACTGCGACGCGGCGTTGCATAATGTGCAGTTTTCTGGACAAATTGGGTCTGGCCTGATAACACCGAAATAAATATGAGAAATATCTCAACATGCTCTCACGCAATGCTGCACTCATTATTATTTATCAATTAAAATACTTATGTAGGCTACAGGGTACAAAATACAGGGTACAAAAACGCAAAGTAAATTTAAGCAAATTAATTTTGGATTTTACAAAAATTAATTAGCTTATTTAAAAACTATAGAAAACGTTTTAAATTAATTATAAAAAAAAATAAAAAAGTACTTAATTTTAAAGTTAATCTAAAAATAGTTACAGACGCTTAAAATATTATTATTGTTTATTATTTTATTTAGCATTAAGTGAAAGATTGTCAAAGATTTTTTTTAATATTCGGTGTCAAAAAATTTCCGTATTTATTTTAGAATTCTCAATTTTTAAACTTATACTTATTTTGGGAACATAATTTACTTTCAATTTAACTTACAAGATATTTATTTGTGTTATTTAATGTTATATAAAATTGTTCTATATTAACTACAAAATATTTTTGATTAAATCATGAAATTAAATTTATTTCAAATTATCTATATCCGCATTTAATTTAGAATTCTAAAGTCTAGCTCTAATCTTAAGTGACAAGTTTTATTGAGGGCAATTGGATACATTAATTCAAAGAATAAAAGTGTCTTTAATAAATATGGCATACCCTGTAATTATCCGACAAAAAACAAATAGGAGTCTAATTATATATCCAAGACAGGTTGATTAACCGACAGTTGGATCAACAATTTGTATGTTGGGAAAGTGTTTTGGGTCAAAGTAAACAACCTCAATGCAAATGTCCAATGGTATTCTATGGAAATAGCTAAACTTATAGCTGTCCATATCCCTTTGGTCAAGTCAAGCGTGAGAAATGGACACATGTCGATTATGCAAACGAATCTGAAGTTAGAGGCGGGAAACAGGGAATGGGATATGAATTAAAAGGAAGTTGGCTTCGATGCCAACATTTGCTATGCATTGAAGTGTCCATCAAATGTCTCCTGGCTGCAGAGTTCAATGAACTGCCAATAAATAGAACATACACTAACGTACGTATAATTATTGGTTTTCCACTTAAGTGCAACAGAAGAGAGGGAGGCGAAGGTGGAGACAGAGTTGGAGACAGAGATAGAGGCATTCACTCAATCTATGGAATGAACGACATCCATGACGATGTCGCTGCTGTCGGAAATTGGCGCTCTCTTTGATGCTGCAGAACGCACTCGGACGTATGATAGTCAATTTTACACGTCGCCCGTCTGGCACTTTCCACAATAACAAACAAAAGAAAATATCCACATCTACAACACCGAAACTTGAATACGCTTACAGATCAAGAGAAGAAAAATGCATGATTTAAATTCATAAATTAATAGAAAGAATTAAGAAGTGGACAAAGATAAACTTAGTTTAAAAAATATAAACCCAAAATAAATTTATTTGAATGAAAAAATCCAAGATATAGTCATTAAAGATAGGCTACTATGCAATCAGATAAATATTTATTTCCAATTTCTAATAAATAAGTATGTTCTTATTAAATTATTATATTAAAGTGAAATTTTTATTTCTAATTTTTAATAAATAAATTAATTTTAAAGCCTGTTATTGAAAGTGTGCTTTCAAATTATGTAGTTTTAAGTTTAAGTATTATTTAAAATTATTTTACTAAGATAAAAAATTTAATTTAAGTATGTATTTATTACACTAGACGGCATATTTATTTTGACAACATTTAAAAATGACTATTTTAACCCCTTCTTCCTGCTTTTCATACAAAAAGTGCCTTTTTTGCATTTTTCAACAAATTTTAAAAAATACTAGCGAAGAGATTTTTAAAAAATTGTTTTTGCAGAATTTTTTAGCATCAAAAAATTTTTTGAAAAAAATCCAAGGTAAAAAGTTGACCTTTTTAAAATTCAAAATTTTCATTGGGTACTTAATGGGTTAAGGAAAGTTTTGTATCATTCAAACGGAATTGAAATGACCTTTCCATTGATGCCAAAATGTACATGAAGTAGGTTCAAATAACGAGTAGATTTAACTTTAAAAGTTGTCAAAATAAATATGCCGTCTAGTGTAATTCAACTAATTTATATGTTTTTATTTATTAATTATTTATATTTTAAATATGCCATTTGTACGCTTTTTGATTTTATCTAAACGTTGCAAACTGACTGAGCAAGTAGTTATGCCCACCGTTGAGTTTTCGTGAGTGCAACTCAAGTGCAATGCACCCAAAAAGTGGCAAAAGTGTTGAGGCTGCATTTTTACCTTCAGCGCGAATATGACGAGTCGCGTATTTCGGGCATGTCGCCCCACAATTTCCGAAAATAAAACTCAATTTCCATTTGAAGCATAAAAATATTGTTGTGGCTTGCCCAAAAACGAAAAGAGAGAGAGAGAGAGAGAAAAGAATTGGATCAGAAAACTGCAGAGCACAATTTAACAATGTGGATAAAAGATACACACACACACACAGACAGAAAATAATGTACATATGTGTATGTATGTGTATGTACATCTGTGCATATCATGCTTATTTATTTAGATGGCAGCTTCGTAATGAAAAGTGGCATTTAACGGCGCCGCTATTCATCACCAGAGAAGTGGAAATGGAAATGCAACCAGAGGCTGTGATTTTCACCGCCCCCGCACACTTCATCACAGTGTACTATGGGCCATTTTCCTCTTTTTTTGTGTCATTAATATGTTTATTATAATTCAAGAACATTTGATAAAAATACATACTTTAATATATTTAAATTTATTTATTTTTAATTTATAAGGGGAAAATTTCTTAAATTTTTCCGGCAAACCAAACAAATTTTTTCCGAGAAAATCCAAAAATTTAATTTTTTTTTTTTTAAGTTAAAATTGTTACCTGAAAAAGATAATATGTCACATAGTGCTCTGGAGTTCCATAGCCATCACCATCTCCTGATGGAAACAGCAACCAGCAACTCCATCTCCAGTCATGTCCACAACCACATCCATTCCCACTTCCATATCCGCGTCTGTCTGTCAGCAACAGTTTCACTGTTCCTCAGTTGCTGTTTCTCCATCTACTAAATATTATGGAAAACATTTTTATGATGCTACACAAATGAAAAAGACAAAAAATATGATAATGGAAGTGGAGAAGTTGTAAACTTACAATGTGAATGCTGAATTTATAATGCGGCTTGTTGCTCTTCGTCGTTTTGTTGTTGTTGTCGTCGTCGTTGTTGTTGTTGCTGCTTTATTTGGATTTTGATGGGCAACTCATAACACTAGATTGCATCCTTTTTTGACAGAAGCAGGCAGAACAAGCACAACTAGCATATCAAAACTGATTGCTTTCACATGGACAGCAATTCGGTTAGTCCCATGCCCCCATTGGCCATGATGGAGAATGGAGACGAGAAAACGCCGCCTGCAACGCCCAATGGCGACATGCCGCCTCCGCCAGATGAGAAGTAAGTTGCATATTATTTATTTAATTAATTTGTAAATTTAATTAAAATAATTTGACATGTTTTTATTTTAATTTCAAAAAGATTAATGTAAATTGGGCTTATAAATTATGTTTATGTAACTATAATTATAGAAATATGGCAAAAATGTTTCTACAGTTTTTTCAAAATATATTGAAAAAACTAAACCTTAATTTCTAAGTTTTTTATTATTTTTAAAATAAGAAAATAGCTCAAAACATATGTAAATTTGTTTAACAGATATTAATGTAAAAAACATTAGCCTTGTAAGTTATTTTGTTTGTTTTTTCAGTATTTTCTATAACATATTTTCAAAATGTATCCTTATTAGGAAGACTTTTCTTTTAATTTTAAAACATGAAAAAGACGCATTTAAAGCTGAAATTTTCTTCAACAGTTGAAAGAGAAATTTGACATTAATAAAGGCAAAGAATATTTTTTTTGTGATAACAACGATGCCCACACATTTATAATCATTTCCCTAGTATATTTCTTAAATCATCTTATCCGCAGAAAGACAGATGAATTAAGAAAGCACTTGCTGTGCTTGCGCTTTTAGTTTTTATTATTGTTTCTATTTGGTTTCAAATAATTGAATAAAGACAATTTAGCAATTCACACATATGTACAAATATGTATGTGCGTGAAAATATTTAAATGAATTGTGTCAGTCGCTGGGAGAGATGTGAATCTAAAACCACATGAGGACAGAGTAACAATTGGCCGTGTCTAGCCGGCAATTGACATACCAAGCGATTCCATCTATTTGAGCAGATCCCAAGCTAAATGGGAAAGTATTGTAGGAATATGGAAATGGGGCAAATAGGGGAATAGAAACTGTGCCTTGACCTCGTCCATGTCGTTAAAACTTTGGCACATTAATCGCTTCTAATGACCTTTATTTTGGGAGACGCAAGTGTAACATTTACATTTCAATAGGGACCACGCTACGTATACGCAATGTAATTAATGCTGAGCAGCAAACAGCAAACAGACATTGCGACCACGCCCATATGGGCAGTTCATACTCCTTTCGTCCTGTTTTTCGCTGTTTTTAACGCGCCAATTTGCTAATCCCAGTTACCCTTGGGGTCGTAAATTCTATTTTAATGTGGACAACTCGCAAATCACACACACACACACACACACACACACATCCACACACAAATACAATACAAACACACTCACACATTCAACAGTTGATCGCGTGCGGACGCACAGTCACCTTGTATCCTTTTTATCCTTTTACTTGCACAGCTGCCTCCTTCCCCTTTCCGCTTCCCGCTTCCCGTTTCCCTCTTTCCCCTTTTCGCTTTTATGTAATTACCAACCAACATATTTTGTGGCCTCAAATTGAACCTTTGCTCATTTCATTCGATTTCAAGTAATTTCTGGGCGCGCTCATTCAAAAACAAGTAAGAACTATCAAGCTGCTCGACTGTTATATGCCCAGTATCTTCAAATTACAAAATACATCTTTAAAAATAACAAATTAATAAATAGTTAAAGATAGATTAAGAAAAGTAGACAACAATTCTAAAACTGTCACCAAATTTGGTTGCTCTAACTCTTACTCTTAGACACACTGTCACAAACTCATAAGCCTGTGTATCCCTTGGTTACTGGGCCAACAACTGAAGGCGAAGGAGTTGCCGTCTCGTGATTCTCACCTGAAAATCCTTCCATGTGTAATGATGACCACGCATTAACAGGGTGTGTTTGTCAGCTTGTCAGACTGTCGCATTGTCGCACTGTTGCTCTGTCTCTTTGTCGCTTTGTCGCTTTGTTTTCGCTCTATAATTACAGTGGTTGTCCCAATTTCGTTTAACATTTACAAACTTTCTTGATTATTTATATATAGTATTTGATTAGTTCCCAAGTCGTTTTGATTGATGTTCATGTGCACATGAGTTGTTAGCCCAATATATTAATTTATTTTTAGAAATGATTTCTATTAATAAGAAAGCAATAAAAAACCTTTATAACCTCACAGTAAGATTATTTTTAATTTTATCAAACTAACGCCTTTGTTTTTGGCTTAAAAATATTTACAATGTTTGCTCGAGATTCTCATCTAGCAACAGTCACAATCTTTAATAGTATTTATCTAAAGTCTAAAAAAAATTTATAAGATTAGATCACATGCGGTTATTGTTATGTCTTTGACGTCATTTCAAAAACTTTGAACTCCCATAACTTTAAAAAAAACTCAACTCAAACTTATAGTTTTTGAGACTTAAAGTGCTTTTATTTTTTAACAGGGTATTGAAGCGCTTTAAATACTATTAAATACTGTCTTCACTGCAGTATTTTAATTTTGTTAGTTTACAGATCAAAAAGGCTTTTTGCTGGTTTGTATCTTTGCTAGATTAGAAATCCGCTCTTCATGTCAATTAACATTGCCATTCTGAGTTTAACATTGGCATTTCAAGTAAAGTTAACATTAACAGTGACAGCAGTGAGCGGCAGTTGGCGCATCTCTCGCTCTCTCACTCTCTGAAGGGAGAAGATCCGTAACATTTTCAGTTGATTCGGGTGGTTCATTCGATGCTGATCGGTATCAGACGTCGGTTGCGGCTTTAATTTTCCGGGTGATATTGCGTTTAGAGAACAAAAACAAATGTATGTTGATTGAAGTGTTTGTGTGGCGGGCAGAGAACAAAAGGAGCACTAATATAAACAACAACCTTGCGCTATTACATAGAAAGTGTTTAGTTTTAGACTATGTATCTTTTTAGATGTCTATCTATCTTATAGATACACCTGAACATATCAATGGATGTTCGTTACATTGTCTTTCAATTAAGAAATCGAAAGTTTCTTTCTTTTGTTTTTGTTTCTGTCGAAAAAGAATCGAGGAATTTGCATATGTATAAATCACATTAATTAAATACTGTCTGAGCGTGAACTCTATACTCTACGGTATTCGTGAATAGATAACAATCTGAACGATCGGGAATTGAACTCAACTGAATCTTCTCTGTTTTCCATTTCTCTAATTCGCTATTTCTCTATTTGTTTCTTGACAAATTAACGCTCTGATTAGCAAGTCGATTCTCACGACATTTCTGATTGATATATGTAGGAGAATCTAATACATCTATTCGATGTATTAATTACGTAGTCATTCCCAGTTTTAGTTCAAATTAGAAATGTTCTATTATCGTTGAATTTACAGCGTACTCGCATTCACTAGAAACACAAATTGCAATTGTAAATGCTTTGTGTGGGGAAAAACTCGAGAGCACTTTACATAAACCAAAACCAAACGCTCGATCTCTTGATCAATTCAAAATAAACCAGTGACGAATCCGTTGCGTATTGTATTAAACTAAAATCGCGTATACGCCGTGTGCACGCCGAGCATTCAGCAAATCGACCAAAAAAACGACAACAACCAGAACAACAACAACAAAGAACACACAAATAATCTACATAAATTCGCCTAAATGCGTGATCGTCATTTGGGCAAAATGCCGCGTGGAGGAACGACAACAGCGTAAGTTCATCACGGCGAGGGCTGACTGTGACATAACGTACAACGGTGGCCAAAAGTATTTTGGCACCCTTTAAAGTTAGTTCTAGCCAAATTGTGAGCATACTTCATGTAAAGTTTGGTATCAATGGAAAGGTCTTTTGAATTCCTTTCGAATGATGCAATATTCTCCTTAACCCATTAGGTACCCATTGAGATTTTCGAATATTTGTAAACGTCAACTTTTTCAACTTTTTTTCTCGATTTTTTTAAACAAATGTTTTGATGCAGAAAGTTTCTTCAAACAATTTAAATAGTAACTGCAAAAACAATTTTTCAAATATCTCTTCGCTAGTATTTTTTATAATTTTTTGAAAATGGCGAAAAAGGCACTTTTTCATGCAAAAAGTGCCTTTTTCGCCATTTTCAAAAAATTATAAAAAATACTAGCGAAGAGATATTTGAAAAATTGTTTTTGCAGTTACTATTTAAATTGTTTGAAGAAACTTTCTGCATCAAAAACATTTGTTTTAAAAAATCGAGAAAAAAAGTTGAAAAAGTTGACGTTTACAAATATTCGAAAATCTCAATGGGTACCTAATGGGTTAAGGAGAATATTGCATCATTCGAAAGGAATTCAAAAGACCTTTCCATTGATACCAAACTTTACATGAAGTAAGCTCACAATTTGGCTAGAGCTAACTTTAAAGGGTGCCAAAATACTTTTGGCCACCGCTGTATTTATTTATTAATTTACTATTTATCTTTAACTGAAACATTCAGGCCTGTTCCGGTTTTCACTTTTTATTTTATAGCATTTAGTGAAATGCATTTATTCTCTTTCCATTGAGGTTAAGTATTTAAAAATGCTCGTTTTTCACTTTATCGGACTTAAACTCAACACCTCGAAGTGAAATAAATCCGTAGATCTTCGCCGAAATGATATTAGACCAGGTTAAAGAAATTCAATTCCGCAAAATCTTACCGAAAGTGAAAACCGGAACAGGCCTGTATATTTCAAAATTAACATATGCTAACATTATAAATGTCAAGTTTTAAAACTGTAAATGTAACCAAATTAAATGTGTTAAAAATTAAAATCGATAAAAGATTATTAAATATGTATGGAAACTATAAAAAATTTAGTACATAAAAACTTTAAACTTTAATTCTGAAAAGATAAAATTAAAATAAATAAAGCACGCATTTAATTAAGTTATTAACCAAAATTAGCATCAACTTATTTGAGTTGTTTATCAAAAACTCAAGGCTACGATTATTTAGACAATTAGAGCATGTTTGACACATTCTCTTCTCTACAGATAAATTCATGCTTTTCAAGATTAGATCTGTCATGAAGATAAATGTTTAATGTGCAGCCCGCAGATTTCAAGCCTCAAACTCAACGAACCGCCCTCGTGCAGAAAACATAAATACATTTAAATTGATAAATTGCTATTTAAGGGAGTTGCAAGGAATATACAAACATATAAGTATATATATATATATATATATGAGTTATTGCTTCAAATAAACTGTCGGCTTTTAATTCCAATTCCAATTTCACTTTCAATTCGAGCTTAAGAAAAAAGAAAAAAAGGCAATGTTTATAGAAATGGATAAATAAATATAATAATTCAATGAATAAATTGCAGGGCAACTGGCAACAGTGTCGCCTTTATTTCGATTCGATTCGATTCGCATTGTGTTACTGCGAATTCGAATGTATCTTCAAGATACAATTACAGGCACGCACACGACACATGCAGGCGGCGGTAAACAATTGTCGCCCACTGTAAGCAAACACCATCATACTAAACAGTATTATGAGTGCAAGTACGAATATCAGTCTGAGTCTGAGTACGAGTACGAGTATTCGTTCAGCATAATTAACCCGCAGGATACACAGATACTTTTGATGATTCTCTGTCATGCATGCCAGGAAATGTTGTTTCAATTTCGTTACACGCTTAATTTTAATTGTGCATTACGAGCGGCGAAGAGACTTGTGTAATTTGTTGCCATCCTACGCAGTCTTTAATTGAAACATGCTTAAGTTTCCACTTGTAGACACACAACAGCGAGTAACTTGTAGCCAAGTATCTACATAAGTATCTGTACTGTCGCCATTTCTTGATTCAGCTAAACGAGGTACGCTCCAGTTTTGAGTGTCAACCATCGACAGCTGTGTTTGTGTTGGCCATAATGAGTTCGCTTTTTAACCAGCCAGACATCAGTCATAAATGGTTACACTTTTTACTCTAGACTTAGCTTGAGATACATTTGTATCTGGGCCCAGATATGTGTGGATTTAAATACATTATTACTGACGAACATTTCATGCAATCTTTAAAGTAGAAATTATATTTTTTTAAAACTGAGCTAAGCATTAAAAAACAAGATAATTGTTTTTATTTCAAAAGTCCTAAAATTCAAAAGATCATATTTGTATTTTCAATTTTACTTGAAGACTTATTATTTTAAACTTAAATACAAATTTAAATTTATTTCTTATTTTATTATTTTTTAAATATATTTTATTATTGCATATAACCAATGCATTTTTCTTAAATATGTTAATTGTTAAGCTGCATCTTTTTTTCATCAAATAAAAAGAAAAGAAAACTTTCAGCTTCGCTAAAGCTTAAGATTTTAAGCGCCTTGAACTTAGCATAAAATTGAATAGAGTTAATTAATTACTTGTGAACCGAGCGGAATAAGTATCTATAAGTTTCGCTGCTTTCGCCTGGCAAAAAAAAAGAAAGACGATGTTGAAGTTGCGATTAAAGAACTGCCAGCTTTGGATCGTCACTTGTTTTTTGCCATAAACAACGACTTTGAGGCACCAGACAGTCAGTCTCTAAAAGTATCTTTTTGTGGGCGCCGTGTCAACAGCCTCAGATAGACGTTGACCCATTAGCAAATAAATAGCGTTAATATGGCAACAACAACAGCTTCAATTATGGCCAACTATAGCTTGTCTGCAAATTCAGGTTCAGTTTCAGGTTCAGGTTCAGTCTCCAAACTTGCAACTTGCAACTGCAACTGCAACTATGAAAATGAAAACTTGTTTCAAGCGCAAATCGGAAAGCAAAAGCTTTTATCGAAATTTTCCCATAGCGCAGCCAGTTAAAAAGTGAAAGAGATACAAATGCACAGGCAGAGGCACAGTTGCAGATGCAGATGCAGATACATACATATGAAGATACAGATACATGTGCAACTACAGCTGCATGCAGCCTTTACTCTACTCGTTGTTGCCCCCTGTTGACTGTTTGTTTTTTTAACAACAATTTGTGGTCTTTGTGCATGGCAGCACAGTGGGAAAAACAGCTTGATTAGCTTACAATAAATATGTTTGGAAGAGAGAATATAGAAAAGTTGGTTTCAAAAATATTGATATTAAAATTTTAAGCAAACAAATATTAAGGATAGTGAAAACATTAACAAATATACTTTAAAAAATTATGTATAGGAAAATTATAAAATTGTAGTTAATACACCCAGTGAAATTAATATATGTGGATGAAGTTATTCAAAAATATTTGAAAATTGCTAAAATGACACTTTTTGTATGAAAAGGGGTAAAAATAGTCATTTTTCGAATTTTTGAAAATTTTTTTTTGCAGTCACTTTTAGAATTGTTTGAAGAATTTTTTTGCAGCAAAATATTTTTTGTAAAAAATTGAGGAAAAAAGTAGAAAAAAAACACTTTTACAAAAGTTCTAAATTTTCCATGGGTACTTAATGGGTTAAAGAAATTTTTGTGTCATTCAAACGGAAATGAAATGATCAGATTATTTTAAGAAATCTGCATCAAATCTTTTGTGTTAAAAGTATATTTTTTTTAATAACTTTATTCACATATGGGGTATAATTAAAAAAAATAAGCAAATCTGGTAATTTGTTCCACTGTACTGAAGCTTGTTGCCATTGCAGTTGCAGTTGGGCCCAAGTGCGGCAAGTGAAATGTGTGTTAAATTAGCTCCCCACACGATTGCCAGCCTGCGGTGCAATGTGTTGAAAGCCAAGTGGCTGCCACACACAACAGCCACACACACACATATACGCACACACACACACACATGTTGTTGCAACGGTCGATCGTTCATTGACATCTCGAGACTGCCCGCGCCTAATGAAATTGTCAGCCGCAACAGCAACAACTATAAAAACAACAACAACAACTATGTATAACAACAACAATGATTGTGGGGCATTGAGTCTGAGATACGAATATGCCCCGGCGCATGTTAATTAAAGAGCTTATTACGAGTCTATCACTAAAAATGAGGCAAGCCGAGTCCCAATCTAAATTATGGTACAATTCCAAGGCGCCTTCTGAGAAAGTGCGTGTGATAATTGAATACAGTAGGTCCAGTAATTGAATTGACAAAAACAGATTTACATGCATATTAGTTTTAGAAAAAGAAAACAAAAATATAAATATTCCACTTTTTCTTTTTTTTTACAGCTTGCTCCGAAAACCATTTTAAATAAATCAAAAAAATGACAAAAGCTAAAATATTAAAGACCACAAAAATTTATGACATTTGCAAAAAAAAAAAGAAAATGTGTATAATTTGCTTTGTCCAAACAATTACTTGACATACTGTTTGTTATT
Organism: Drosophila subquinaria; assembly: GCA_037043405.1. Taxonomy (NCBI): domain Eukaryota; kingdom Metazoa; phylum Arthropoda; class Insecta; order Diptera; family Drosophilidae; genus Drosophila; species Drosophila subquinaria. The sequence goes on along the minus strand of JBAMBL010000311.1, from coordinate 1,512,408 downwards.
TATTATTGTGTTTTTGCTTTGATTATCGCTCATCGACCGATTTCTTTGCTGCGCGCACTATTAATTTAAATAATTATATTGTTTACTTTCGTTTGTTAAATTGTTGCTGTCATTTCAAGTGCAACCACAACAACAACAACAACCACTCAAAGTGGTGCATTTTGAAATGATTAAGCGCCTCGTTGGCAGCGAGAAATGCGACTCTAATTACCAATGCCCCAAAGATACACTCTTGAAGTCTCTTTCTATCTGTTTTCTTATGACAGCTGCTCTTTGAGTTGAATATCTGAATCTGCATTGTATTTATCTGTCTGTCTGTCTGGCATCTGTTTGCTTCAGCACTGTGAGAAATGCCACTGGCAACATTTCAAAACTCAATTCAAAACCCACTGAGATCATCGCTGTTTCCCCCCATTCAAGAGTTTTGTCATTTGATCACAAGCTCACGCAATAAATGACAGCGAATACTTAATTGATATGAGTATAGAATTGCATATGAACCAAATATTATAATACAATACAATTACGAGTAAGCGACCCACATTGCAATTTAAAAAGTTTAAAATAAACAATAAAAAAACATCAGAACTTCAAACTAAAGCCAAGAATATCTCAAAAAATATTTGCAACTTTAAAAGTTAGAATTAAAATTATGTAAAAAATAATTATAAATATTAAAATATAAGACACAAATGAAATTTACTTAGTAAATGCTGCCAAAGAATTCAAGCATAAAAAAAAAGAACAAATTAAAATGCTTTACATTAGTTTCAACTAAGATTCGAATGGGGAATTTTCAAACGAGAGCCAAGAAAATCTCTAATAGCATACAGAAACTTTGGGATCGAAAAGAGTAAGAATATGAAATTGTGGCAATCAGCAGGAATGTGCAACGTACTGACAACAGACTGTGCAACAGATTGTGGCAAATATGGTTATCCATAGATGTGATACAGACACAGATACAGATACAAATAGAGCCCTGCTTCGGCTAATTGCATTTTTGCCAGGCGAATGAGATAATTGCCAACTTTCTTAAATAAAGATGCCATTTGTAAATGTAAATATTTGCTTTATAAATCAATTAGAATCGTTTAGCGGCGCATTCAACTCGCAATTAGTGAGCAAAAATTTGCATAATTATGTAAAGCAGACAGACGACTGAGAGTTATGACTCCGTTCCAGACTCGGACTGATAAATTACGAAATTATATAGTACAAATTATAATTGAATACTTATAATGAATACTTCTTAAGCTAGGTATCTAGGGGCATAAGAAATATGGATTATGTTGATCACAGCTTTATTGATAAGCTTAATCGTTTGCTCTTGCGAAGACCAAAATCAAAGTAAATTTTACAAAAATCAACTCGATCAAAATAATTTCACTGTTAAAATTTGCAATTCTCTTTGCAGACGCTATGAGGAGGATCCGGACAATGCGTGGAATGCCTGTTCCTGGTGTGAATACATGCTGATAGTCATACTATCGACTATACTCCTGGTGGGCGTACTCATCCTCACACTCTTCTGGGTGATGTTCTATCGTGGTGGCTTCGCCTGGTCGGAAAAACCCGCACAGCAATTCAATCTGCATCCCATACTCATGGTAGCTGGCTTCGTAACGCTCTCTGGATTTTGTAAGTAACTCGATTCTTGCTTAAATTCAAATATTTCAACTAAAAAGTCGCCGTCAACGCGAGCTTTTATTTTAGAATTTTCTGGCGCAACTTATTTAAACTTTATAAATATTTGTCTTTTTTTTGCAATAATTTTATATATGTCTATAGTAAATTTAACGATCTTCTTTTTGTGTTGCAGCAATCTTAATTTATAGGCTATGCCGTTGCATGAAGCACATCTATGTGAAGCTGATTCACATGTTCTTTCACGCCGCGGCGATACCCTGTATTGCCCTCGGCTTCCTCTCCGTCTTCGACTCGCACAATGTATTGCAAAAGTTGAATTTCTACAGTCTGCACTCGTGGCTGGGTTTCGTGACAATGGGCATGTTTGTGCTGCAATTTGTAATTGGTTTCTTCAGGTGGGTGTCTATCTTCTTGTTTTATTAACTCTGAACTTTAATTACTTTTGGTTTCATGTGTGTGATGATGTGATGTGATTTTGTAAATCCCTCTTTATTAGCTTTCTGGTGATGCTCTGCTGTGAAAACAAGACCTACAGCTGCCGTTCAGCCATGGTGCCCATTCATGCCAGCTTGGGATTGGCCAATTTCTGGCTGGCCATTGCCACATCCGTCACGGGAATCATTGAGAAGGAACGCGAGACCGCCAAAGATCCAAACTTGAGGTAATGCGACTATATACAGAGTGACATTTAACTTAGTATTTATTTTAATATTTTTTTAATTAATTTAAATTTAGAAATTTAAATTCTTTTCACTTTAGTTTGTAAATAGTTTCCACAAAATATTTTTTTAAATTTTTTTCTTAGATCTTAGTTGTAATTTGCACTTCAACTACGGTGATGGATAAAATACACTAGTCGGCATATTTATTTTGACAACATTTAAAGTTAAATATATCCATAATTTGATCCTACTTCATGTACATTTTGGCATCAATGGAAAGGTCATTTCAATTCCTTTTGAATGATACAAAACTTTCCTTAACCCATTAAGTACCCATTGAAAATTTTGAAATTTAAAAAACGTCAGTTTTAAAACTTTTTTCCTCGATTTTTTTGAAAAAATTTGTTGATGCAAAAAAATTCTTCATACAAATCTAATAATGACTGCAAAAACAATTTTTCAAAAATCTCTTCGCTAGTATTTTTATAATATTTTGAAAACTGCAAAAAATTACCATTTTAACCCCTTTTTCCTTCTTTTCATACAAAAAGTGCCATTTTTTCAGTTTTCAAAAAATTATAAAAAATACTAGCGAACAGATTTTTGAATCACTATTAGAATTGTATGAAGAATTTTTTTGCATCAAAAAATTTTTTCAAAAAAATCGAGGAAAAAAGTTTTTAAATTGACGTTTTTTTAATTTCAAAATTTTCAATGGGTACTTAATGGGTTAAGGAACGTTTTAGTTCCTAATTTTTATCTCCATTAAATATTTTATTGTGATATTTTGTATGTACGTTTTTTTTGTTATTTACTTGCAATATATTAACTAATGCTCCATTTGTATATATTTGTTCTTGCAGTGAGGACAACAGACTCATTGAGCATTATATAACGAGTGCGATAGGCATCACACTGGTGGTCATCGGCATCATCGTCACCTTTGCCGTCCGAAGGACAAACGCTCCTGCCTCCGCCAAAGTTTATGTGACCGAACGCATTTAGATGGCAGTAGGAATTATGCCACGCCCACAGCCACGACTACGTCTACGTCTGCGCCTACGCCTACGCCTTTACCACAGCCAGTGTTATTCCAAGGCTTATGTTATATGTATATGTTCACTAAAAAAACACATATACATATATATTTATGTGTATTTGTAGCTGTGCAATTTATAAATTTGATACACAAAATCATTGTTGTTGTGTTGGCACAAAACGAAACACGCTTTTGCATTCTCAACTATCTCCTATATATATATATTATATACAGTTGGTCAAGTAATTGTTTTGACATAATACAAAAAATCTCAAAATTACATATTTAAATATAAAAACAAAATAAAAGTTTGTACATCTTTATTTTATTTTGTCAAAACAATTATTTGATATGCTGTAACTTTTCTACATACACATTTATATCCTTATGCCAAATCAAAATGTCTTTATAAATCAAAATTACTCGTATCTCTTTTCTAATAATCAAAATGCCAATCCTTAACTGCTAAGTAGTTTTATAGAGATAGGAATCTCATCAACATTAAGACACACAAATTGATACATAGTAGAAACTATAGGACCGCCCAATCTAGACCAGAACAGATCAGACCAAGAGAACTATATTCAGTGGAGTTCTTAGCCACTTTTTCTAGACATTTTTATATCCGAACAAATCTATTCAATATACTACTATTGATATTGTGAACGCACTATACAATTGAATGCATTAACTATACATGAAATATATATATACACACATTCATACATAAATAGTGTCGCATTTGATGTTTTTGTAATTGTGCAAATAATTGTATTTCATTAAAAGCTAAGCAATATAAGTTGTAAAACCATTTTACAAGTATATAATAAATGATTTTTTTATTTATTAAATAGATAAACTGGTATATTTCTCTCTATAGGAATGTAAAAAACACACTCAACAAATTTATACTTTCTTATATTTTATTGTTTAATAAAGAGTGAAAAATTAAGAATTATTTCATTATCTTAAGTAAGTTACTTTAAAAATTCATGATCAATTTACAAATCAATGGAAATTGGAAAACAATTGAGAAAATACAATCCAAAACTTTTTAGATTTGCAATCTCGTTAACTCAATTTGTCGACCTTAATGCGTGGCAGTCGCAGCTCTGGTTTGCTTATCAGAAGAACACTATTCTTTCCTGAGTTTGGCGAATGTCCTTTGACGAATATTGCGCCATTATTCGAGCTTATTGAATAGACACTCACATTGTGAGGCTCTAAACTGTTGCCTGCCATATCAAAGTTCCGAACACGCGGCTCTGATTTTGTGTTCTGCTGAATATTTTCTATATCTAATTTGATTGGCGACACAAAGTTTCGTATCCACGGCTTGGGCAGAAGCATGTTGCGTTTCAAGTTGGGGCTGGATATGCCTTGATCACCTGGAGTTGGATCATCTCTTAATGCTGCTGGAGTTTCCGTCTGCGCATAGTTCAAATCGGGCTCAAATGCTGGCACCTCACCCTAAAAAACATGAAACGTCAATTTGTTTAGGGATATAAGGGAACCGGATCCGATATGTGTGTTCAAAGGAGCACTCACCATACATATATGCAGCTTCTTGGCCTTGTTGCTGTCGGCGATTAAAAATCCGCATTTGCACTCAACGTAGCCATGGATTCGATAGAGGGGTCCGATTTTCTTAACGCTAAAACAGCGTTTAACGTGCGTAGTTATATTCTTGAATTTGCTCATCGACCTGCCACACCTGGGACATTCGCGTGCTTTCCTTAATTCATTTACTGTGTACCAAAATGTTTTTCTATCTTTCAAATATTTAGATTGGTTTTTTGGGACCTAAAACAAAAATAAAGAAAATATTATTACAAGTTAACTTGTAAAGTGATATATACAATTGAACTTACCGTCTCGTCCTTCTCATTCGACATTGTTAAGCATTTGTATTTGATTCAACAGCTTCACAACATTCAGCCTTTTTCATCTAGTTTTTAGTCCACTTTCGTTTCCCGGCAGCGCAATATTTTTACAGTTGCTTTGTATTGTGAGTGAAGAAGAAGAAGGCAGATTGCTGGCTGACACAATAGTTGACCAATGATGATCCTGCGTGTGGCATATCTTAGGTGTAGTATTAAGCCTCAGAAAAATGTTTATTTAGGCATTTTAAGATTTATTATTAACGCATCACTTTATTTTTTATAAGAGCTGTGTTGTTTCGTTCTGAGAAAAGTCAAATGAACGGGTCATTAAGATGAACGAATGAACTTATTCAGTCAATCATGAACTAAATCGTTCCATTCTCAGTTGGTCAGTAATTTCTTTTAAAAAAAATGCTAGGTTTCTTGCAGAAATACAATAACATGGAGTTCCGCGATTGGATTCAATTTCTTCTTTATTTACTTGTAACAATGTTTCAATTTCATATATTTTTAAGCTTTGAACAACGTGAAAGGTTATTTATTTTAGTTCACGACTGAAAAATTAACGACTGAATTTATTCATCAAATTTAACTAAAAAGTACAGCTCTATTTATTGTTCCATTTGTTTTTGCCATTCATTTTGTTGACATTAGTGGGATTCCGGTAAACGTTTTTGATTTGCTTTTGATTTGATTTTGATTTTTCAGTCAGCTGTGTGAACAGCTGCTCCATACAAAATGTTCAGTGTGCCCAGAGCAAATCAGGGAAATGTGGTCTTACTAATTGATTTCGTGAAATCAGCTCTGAGACTGATTTTTTTTTCATTTTGATTTGGTTTCGAACAGTTGTGTGACAGTTGGTGTTTGTTTGCATTGAAAATCTACGAATATTCAATAAAAACATATTCAATGACTTTCTTTCGGCATTTTGTGCAATTATGCCCATTTTTGTATACTTTTTAGTTGTCAATTAGCTGTTCGCCCAGGCTGTCAGCTGTTCACGAAATCAAAAAATAATCAGTGTGCAAAAAGGGTCGTTCCGTCAACTGATTTATATTTGGTTAAAAATAATCAAAAGCAAATCAAAAACGTTTACCGGAATCCCACTATTGTTTACATTTTCGTACGTAATGGTGTTGCATTCGAAAAAAGTCGGCTCCAAACCGATTAGAAACGTGTGAAATAGGAACATCAATAGAAATGGCGGAACGGATAGGGAAATTTTGGCACTGGTTAAACTATGGGCACATCAGATTGCAGATGTTGGGTATTACTGAATTTGAATTAGAAAAAATATTAAAAAAAAAAAAAGGTCATAATTTTGATGGGCGTTTATTGTTAATGATAAATTTTATTAAAAAAGAATAATTTTATTTTTTCATTCAAAACTGTGGTGCCATCTTTAGTCTGTTTTGCGGAACATAAATGCGCCACCTATAGTTTTGTATTTAAATTAGATTGTGACCTATAAATGGGACTCAAAATGGAACTGAAATCGATAGAAAAGTAAAACGGTATCCCTGAAAATAAAAGACCGGCAAATTTGCGTTGTTCTTTCTGTGGATGTTGTGAAATTGCTTAAAACTGTTTTAAAGCTTAAGCATACGCGATGTCTACAATAGAGAAGCTTTATATACAAGGTGTGCGCAGTTTTGGCACCAATTCAGAAGACGCTCAGGTAAAATGCAAAGTTCAGGAAATGCAAATTTGCGCAGTATTTTTATCATTGCAAACTTCGTTTTTAGAGCATTAAATTCGACTCGCCAATTACGCTGATTCTTGGCCAAAATGGCTGCGGCAAGACGACAATAATAGAGTGCCTGAAATATGCGCTCACTGGCGAATGTCCGCCGGGCAGCGACAGTGGCAAGAACTTTGTGCACGATCCAAAGATTTTTCATCGAACGGAATCCTTGGCGCAGGTGAAAATGATTGTGCGGGATAAAAGCGATGCACGTTTGTCCATTTGTCGCAGCATGAAGGTCACTGTTAAGCCCGACAAGTCGACCTCGACCTTCAAGACCATGGACTCGACCCTGACCACACTCGGTAAATTGGCCGATGACAACAAAGCCAGTAATCAATCGATGGAATCGATGAGTTTCCGCAATGCGAACACCGATCAGGCCATTAGCGTTTTCATGGGCGTATCCAAGGCCATTATAAACAGTGTGCTCTTCTGCCACCAAGAAGACTCCAGCTGGCCCCTCGACGAGGGCAAAAAATTGAAATTGCGATTCGATGCCATTTTTGGGATTACAGAGTACAACAAAGTACTCGATAACCTTATCAGTTTGGAGAAGAAATACGGTGTCGAACTCAAAGTGATGGGTAAGAAGTAATCGATATCGATCTTTTTGATATGGTAATTGACTTGTCCTTTTTAAACATTATTTTTGTTTAGAGGCCAACATTAAGCTTTTGGCCCATCTAAAGAAGGAGATGGATGACAAAATGTTGAATTTGCAAAAATATGAACAACAATGTGATGACATTAAAAAGCAGTGTGAGAGCTGCGACGAGAAAGTGAAACCAATGGATGCGCGCCTTCAAGAACTGCGCACTATCGAATCTGAGATCAGCACATACAGTGCGCGAAAGGTTCAAATGGATACCACGTAAGATACTTTTCTCAATTTCATTTTATCAAGAGTTATTTTAAAAATCAACCTTTGTTTTTGCCTATAAATTTGTTCTTTCCCTTTTCTCAGACGCAAAATGGGCAAAGAACAAATGGACAAACTATCGAAGAACATCAAGAAGAAGTTTGAGGGATCTGTAGCCGAACTGGACTTGGAAATCCAAAGCTTTAATCAGCGCATGTCCGAAATGAAATACCAGCAAACTGAGGTGAAGGAGCAACTGATGCAAATGAAAAACTCAAATGTCGAACTGCAAAAAACGCTGAGCAGCCAGGACAAAGAATTATATGTGGCAAAACAGAAGCAAAAGAGCGCGGAGGAATGCAAACTGCAGTTGACAAATTGCATTCAGAAATTTAGCGAACAATTGCAAATCTCTCTGGATAAAAATATAAGTGAGAATCCAGAGAAATTAGATGATATGCTCAATGAGACGCTGGAGGGAAAGCAATTTGAGATTATTGAGCTGGGAGAACAAAACGATCAAGCTGATCAAAGGCGTCAGGCGAAGATCGATGAACTGCGCACGGAGATAACCAAGTCCGAGCAGATTCTGAAGACGCAGGAGAAGCAAAAGTTGGCCAGCGAACAGGAGGGCGAAGCTCTAGAAATCAAAATAAAACAAACTGAAATGTCTGTACATCAGCTGAAGGCGCTCGAGAAGCAAATCAATGAGACAGATGAGGAATACGAGCGCATGACACGAAACTTTGATCAGGAATCCACACGACAGATGATTGCCAAGAAAAAGTCGAATATTGCCGAGATGCAGGCACGTTTCAAGAGCTTGGATAAACAGCTGACATTCCTCAGCTCCATATCGAAGCTAATGGCTGAGATCAGTCTCAAGGAGAAGGAGCTGGAGAAGAAGAACCAGGAGATTCATCGCGTCAAAAGCAAGCACAGCCACAAGTTCAGCACATTCTTTAAGGATCCCATTACAAGCAACTATCGTCGATCCCTGCAAAATGCATACGACAAGCTTCGTCGGGAAATCCAAGACTTGAACGAAAAGGCAAATGCCCAAAAGCTGCAGCAGCAAAAATATGAAATAGAACGGAAAAATCTCATTGGAGACATTGCGCGCATGGAAAAGGAACTGCAGGAGTTTGAGGAGCGCATCTATCAAAAGTGCCGATCCTCGTCCTATGACGAGTTGATCCTGCGCAGCAAGGCAACCATTGCCAAGCTGCAGCTGGAGCACGGTGCTCTCAAGTCGTCCGAGGCAATGTACAACAGGTGCGTTTCTAGCAATGAATGCTGACCAAATGCAAACAAACATTTGAATCCTTATTTTATCTTTGTCTTTAATCTTCACTTAGGTATATTCAAAAAATCGACGAGAACCCAGATTGCCCGTTGTGTCATCGTAACATGTCTACCGATGAGGTTTGTCAACAATTAAAGCAATTAAAAAATCAATAAACAATTGAAATCATTACGCTTTAAATTTTAGGCCTGCGATTTAACTACAGAACTAACAGATGAAATTCAAAAGCTGCCTGATAATATCAGCAGATCCGAGAAGTCCTTGAAAACGGAGCAATTGAAATACGAAGAATTGTTGCAAATTAAGCCAGCAATTGACAAGGTGAAAGAACTCAAGGAAAATATGCCACAAAAGAAGGAAAAGCTGCGAAAAATTGAGGAACTTTTAAGCGACACAGTAGTTGAGTATGAGACGCAGCTGAGTCTGCTGGGTGAACCCACGTCCAACATGGAATTGGCCAGTTCCATGTTGGGTGATATGACGCTGCTGGACGAGGCGCTCAAGGAAGCTGGACGTTTCACCAAGGATCTGGAGCAGCTCAAGCTCAAATTACCACAAAACTATGATGGCAGCGTGTCCGCTGAAACTTTGCAAGCTGAAAAAACTGAAGTCTCAAAGGAGCTGGAAACAAAGTCCAAGGAATTGGAGACAGATCAACACAACTTTGAGCAGGAAATGGAGCGAATAAATCGTATGCGGGAATTGAGAAACGGGTAAGCAGTTGATGATTATTAAACAGTGCATTGATGAATTTAATATCTGCCCTTCTTTGCAGCTTAAAAGACAAGCGAATCAAGCTGCAGGAAGGACAGCAGAGTTTGCCACAATTCAAGGAACGACTCGAGGAATTAAACGGAATTCTGATTACAATCGCAACCGAAATAACCGAACTCCGATCGAAAATTCAGCCATTGAAGCAGAGATTGAGCGCGGCAATTGAGGAAAAGGAGCGTCTAAAGAGAAGCGAGCATTCGAAATTAACCGAATTGAACAGAAAATACAGCAATTACAAGTTGATCGTTCAGGATATACAAAGGTAAGTATTGGCTTTTAGAATCGCTTACAAATCATTAATTTTATCCAACCAAATGTTTGTTTTAAAATCAATAACAATTACAGATTGAATAAGCAAGGCCAAGACTTTGCCAATATGAATTTAAATGAAAAAATATTGGAACTTGTTGAGACTATAAACAAGACCAAAGGAAAGCTAACAAAATTGGTATGTTTATTTATTTATTAATGTAGATTATAATATATTCAAATATGCTATTCATATAAAATTAGGAAGGAGAAATTCAGGCGTGCAGCAAGAAACTGGAAACAATAAATACCGAGTGCCTTAGCCAACAGAGCCTTGAGCGGGATTTAAAGGATAATCGGGAACTGAAACAGATGCAAGCCAAGGATATGGAATTGGCAGAAATCTGTGCGACTTTGGCCAAACAATTGGACAACTTGGACTATCGCAGTGTGGACAGAGAGAAGAAGGAGCTGATCCAAAAGAAGGAGGCATTTTCAATGCGACGTGGCGAATTGTTTGGTCAGTTGGGCGAGGTGAATAACCAGGTGACAAAGCTGCGACGCGAAGTCAACGAGCCCAAGTACAAGGAGTCCTTGAAGAACTATCGACGGGGCCAGTTTGAGGTGGCGGTGAAGCGTCGTGCCATTAATGATATTCGCGAGCATCGCGTGGCCTTGGAATGGGCGCTGATTCAGTTCCATGCGGAGCGAATGTCCAACATAAATAGCTTGATTCGCCAGTACTGGCGTATGATATATAAGGGCAATGATATTGACTATATTGAGATTGACACCGATGATCCCGACAAGAACAAGGCGTCCACGTTGAAGCGCAGGAATTACTCTTACCGGGTGCTGCAGTCCAAGAACTATTCGAAAATCGAGATGCGTGGTCGCTGCAGTGCCGGTCAACGAGTCCTCGCCTCGCTCATCATTCGCATGGCCCTGGCCGAGACGTTTAGTTTCAACTGTAACGTTCTGGCTCTGGACGAGCCCACAACGAACTTGGATAGGGATAACATTATGTCACTGTGCGATGCTCTCAATACCATTGTCGAGGAACGACAGATTCAGTCGAATTTCATGCTGATTATAATCACTCACGATGAGGAGTTTGTTTCGTCCTTGGGCAAAATTGACACCTATCATCGTGTACAGCGCAACGCGCAAGGCAAATCTGTTATACAAATGATGAGTGTGGCCGAAAACAATAAGAATTAAGATTTGTTTATAAAAATAATACAAAAAAGATTCCAAATCAGATCGAAATTATATCCATAAATTTATATGTTACAACTAAGTTATCATTTGTTAACCACACAATACAAGTTAAGTTTGATTGATAAAAAAAAAATAAAAATTGAAATCCATATCTACTTATATAAGTCACTATTTTATTCATTAATTCAATAATCATTGTGTAGCCAAAACGGTATGAGCTACAAGGCTGAAATTTTCACACAAAATAATTGAATATATACAGTGGCGGAAAAAATAATAGGGACACAGAAGATTGCTGCTTCTTTTTTGCTATTATTCCTATCCCTGCAAGATTCAATGCATTTAAAAGCTTAGACTTAATATATAATCGATAATTCTATTTAAATTTAAAAAAAATTTGGTCCATATTATCATATAAGAAGAAGAAAACATAAATTTCCGAAAAAAAATTAATTTCATACTGGAAAAAATAATAGGGACAAAAAACATTTAGTATACAATTTTTGTTTTTTACTTATTATTTTTAAGAAACTTCAATGTTTTTTGGTAGCACCTATTGTTTTTAACATTCCAGATCATCTTGGGTGCATGGAGTCCACAGGTTTCCTCAGGAATGCCATACCAAGCCTATTGCACCTGTACAGAAAGCACCTGCTGATTTTTGGACATGTCAGACCCTAATGCCTAAACTTAATGCCCGCTTTTGAACGCTCTAGAGGTCCTCTATGGGAATTAAGTCCGGAGAATGTGCAGGTGGTTCCATGTCGCCAATATTTTCGAGACCAATCCATTCCCTAACCAAATTCGAAGGGTGCTTTGGGTCGTTATCTTCCTGTAAAGTGGGAGTAAAGACATTTCCTCTTCAGCAAGTGGCTGAATAGTAGTCCGGAGGATCTCTAGATAATATATTGCAATAGATTAGGTCCACAGCAGATCCTGGGAAGCATTTATCAGACCATACCAGACCATAATCGACCGTTTTTAAGTAACCGAAATATTCAGCATAGGCTTAAACTTGCTAATACGCACCTGCTACTCGAAAATTGGAAAAATATGCTCTAGTTGGACGTAACGAAGATGAACTTCATTGTATCAGATGGAAAAAGACATGTTAGACGACGAAAAGGAAAAGCTTTTGACCCCAAGTACTCAATTAAGACTGTGAAGCATGGCGGAGGTTCGATTATGGTCTGGTATGGTCTGATAAATGCTTCCCAGGATCTGCTGTGGACCTAATCTATTGCAATATATTATCTAGAGATCCTCCGGACTACTATTCAGCCACTTGCTGAAGAGGAAATGTCTTTACTCCCACTTTACAGGAAGATAACGACCCAAAGCACCCTTCGAATTTGGTTAGGGAATGGATTGGTCTCGAAAATATTGGCGACATGGAACCACCTGCACATTCTCCGGACTTAATTCCCATAGAGGACCTCTAGAGCGTTCAAAAGCGGGCATTAAGTTTAGGCATTAGGGTCTGACATGTCCAAAAATCAGCAGGTGCTTTCTGTACAGGTGCAATAGGCTTGGTATGGCATTCCTGAGGAAACCTGTGGACTCCATGCACCCAAGATGATCTGGAATGTTAAAAACAATAGGTGCTACCAAAAAACATTGAAGTTTCTTAAAAATAATAAGTAAAAAACAAAAATTGTATACTAAATGTTTTTTGTCCCTATTATTTTTTCCAGTATGAAATTAATTTTTTTTCGGAAATTTATGTTTTCTTCTTCTTATATGATAATATGGACCAAATTTTTTTTAAATTTAAATAGAATTAGCGATTATGTATTAAGTCTAAGCTTTTAAATGCATTGAATCTTGCAGGGATAGGAATAATAGCAAAAAAGAAGCAGCAATCTTCTGTGTCCCTATTATTTTTTCCGCCACTGTATATATTTATTTTTTATTTTATTTGACAGACTGTATCGATGAAAATAAAGATTTGTATTATCTTTTAGGCTTTCCGTGAAAAGTCACTTGTAAATTAAAATAGTTAAAATTCGATAGTTTTATACGGGGCTCCCATCTTTTATGGCGGGCATCCCGAATAGCTGTCGCACCTGGTACCATGTATTAAATAAAAGGGAACCAGACATCCTTGCAAATCTTTGCTTCGACCTTTCAAATAAACAATACGTCGACTCTAAGCCCAAGCAAAATGTTGAGGCGCCCAAAAATAGTGTCGTTAAAAATCCCCTGGAACCTCAAACTCCCGTTGTAAATTTCCTGGAAGCTCAAACTCCCGTTAAAAATTTCCTGGAACCCCAAATTCCCGTTCGACGTCTTATAGACATAGAAGCAGAGTGCTCAAAATGTCCAAGGATTGAAAAAGGTTGCAAATTTTTAGAATTAATTGGAAAAAATCAATCACAAAATCGGTGTTCAACAAAATGCAGACCATTAATTACGACGAATCTACATTCAAAAGAGGTAATATTGAATAAATATAGTTACTTTTATCATTTCTCAAGATCCCATCTCTCCATATAAAGTATAGACAACGATCGCGATTAAAACCGGATTATAAACACAGTTGCATTCTCGATAATAAAACTGCAGTTGGTCGAGTTTTTCCAATGAAATTTCGCATACGCCGGCAAATTTCCAAATGTTCCGATTGTGATCGAGATCTGAAACTTCGGGAAACCGTAGCGGATGCAAAAAATGTGGTTTTACTTTCGAATTGCTGCAATGTTGAGATCTGTCCAGAGGAGAAAATCGAAAACTGGCATATTGTGCCTGTGGGAATGATATCGGGCGCTGAGAGATTCTCCAAAAAGGTAATATCCGAAGAATGTCGTCCAGAAAGAGTTGAACCCCCACCGGTTGAAGAAGTTACAAAAGTTAAAATTGTAGACACTGTAAAAAAAAAGAAAAGAAAGAAGAAGAAGAAAGGAAAGAGCAAGAAAGGTGCCAAGGGAAAGAAGGGGAAAAAGAAGGGATAGAATCGTACTTTAATTTGAACTACTTCAAAAGGTATTCCAAATATACTCCATAAGAACCACTATGTAGAGAATATGGAATACCTGTTGAAGTAATTCAAATAAAATAAAGAATAAAGAAAGTTTTCAATCCCCAACTTAAAAAATACTTTAAATCTGGCCAAAAAAACTAACTAATTAAAAATTTTATTTAATAATTAATTTAAAGACATCTATGCGCTATTAACTATGGTAATAATTATTAGACACAGAACTTCTGGAAAATTTATTTAATTTGTCTTCAAGTGCATAAAATTTTAGGTAGCCTGGAGATTCAATGGCCGCGTTCACCAGAACTAATCAATCAGTAATCATGTATTTTGTTTGTTCGATAACAAAGCATCACAATCACAGAATTTCAGCGTACTATTTTGGTGATAAATTTTCAGTCATCATAAATCACAAAATTTGAAATCATGATTGCTAATCACTGCATTTCACCAGAATAATCATGCAAATTTCATCGATTTTCTGTTGTCGATTTGTTCTGGTGAACACGGCCATTGTTTTGATGAAAAACAAGTTCTGTAATTTAAATTGCGCGCCATAATTAAAAAATATCTGCCAGTGCTTGATAACTGTCATTTGCAGTGTGACCTTACTAACCAAAACTCGTTCGCTGTGACTGTCATATTTATCGAATGTGATATCGACTTATCGCACTCGCTATCGGTCAGCTGGTCCACCATCACATGACCTGTCATATGAAAACTTTTCACTCTGACAGCGCAAATCGACGTCGGGCCGTGCAAATCGAAAACTTTTTTACACTTTTCGTTTGTAGTTTTTGTTAATTTTTGGTTCGTTTCCTTTAAGTTCTTGTGTAATTATGTTTGATTATTGATTTTGCTTTTGTTTCGTTATAATTTGATTCATGTAGTGCGTCCACAAAGCGACCCAGGCAACAAAATGTTGTGGAAATCGCTGATTGCGTTGTGCGTCATTGGAGTCGCCTTGGCGGAGCAAACGCCCGTATTTATTTGGGGCGCCAACAGGTGGGTTCTAAAATACGTTGCAATTAGCTGTGGCCATATCTATCTATGTACCCAACAGCCCCTCGAAGCCCTCGCTGCGCACAGTGCCACAGGCGGAGTTTCAAGAGCAGCTGGCGACACTGCTGAAAGATCACATGGTTGTGGCCTTCGTGGAAAATGGCGTAAGTAAAGCAGTTGATTGAAGTAAGAGTGTTATTACTTACTGTATGTGTTGTATGTGTTGCAGTTGAGCAACAGGGACTTCATGTGCACAAACGCCGAGGCAAAGTCGTGCTACGCCCAGCTCCAGGGCGTCAGTCCCAAGACCTATTACACCAGCGTGGAGAATCCCTCCGAGGCTCTGCGCGCCGCGGCCCAGAAGCGTGAGCACAACAGCGTCGATGCCAACGGTCAGCTGGTGCATCCGGTCAAGTGCGAAGTGGGCTCAGCTGTCTTTGTTTCCTTCGAGGATCATGCCGATACACGCGCTTCTACTTTGCAGTCACATGGTAAGAAAGAACAATGCCACTTTAATAGAGTCAAGTTAATGGAAACCGTTTGTACACACAGACAACGCCATTGCCGCTATCAGCAAGCAGTTGGACTGCAATGTGGCTTATCTGTACATGGCCGCGCCATCAACGGCACCAACTGTGCAGCGTCGTGTGCGTCGTTGGACGGCAGCTCAAACCACTGGCTACAGATTCATTGCTGGCAATCAGTTTCAAATCACTTTCACGAGTGTTATGTACAACGCTCAACCTCTTACGGTTTCCGCCATGTCGATCACCAACTCGACAACGCCCAACACCAAGTTCAGTGTCTCGCTTACCACCAGCGATGCCGGCAAGGCCATCACCTTCGACATCAGCTATAGCAGCGTTGATGGCTACTACACGCTGAGCAACGCGGCCTTCGATGGCAAACAGTTCCGTACACCTGGCGTCAATGCACCCACCACATTCTCCTTCGCCTGCGGCAACACGACCTGGTACACGCCCACCGTTCAGAGCGTGGTCAACACAATGTCGTGGAATTCACTGCAGCTGCAGGCACCGTTCAGTGCCAAGGCCAAGGAGAACTTTATCTTTGGCGATTCCTGGGATTGCGTCGGCTTCGTCACGCCCGGCATTCTGATGGGTCTGTTTGTGGTCGTCATTCTGCTGGTAATTGTCTTCCTCGGCCTGTGCTGGATGATGGACATCAAGACAATGGATCGGTTCGATGATCCCAAGGGCAAGACCATCACGATCAATGCCAGTGCTGATTAGAGCAGTTAAACTTAATTCATTGCGTTATGATTTCCGCATCATTTAATGCCTGCCACATTTTGAAAAAGTGCGCGCATATTCAATATTCATTCCTACCTTCAACAGCATAAGATATAATCGATATAATACTTAAATCAAATATCTATAACAACAACAGTAAAAAATCAGGAAATTAGCGCTCACAATTTATAGATCATATATTGTAAACAATTTTCGCCCCCAAAGGTTGAGTTTCGAGCGGAGGAAGAATCACGTTCAGCATCAAATTACCACCCAAAACACACGTGACTCCCCTCGTTGCGGACTTACCTTTGTGGCCGATAAATTGTCAAACGTTTGCTTGCAACGACTTTCTGTTGAGCTCTGTGGCTGCTACACATTTGGAGGCAGTATTTCATTCAAGTTTAATTCGAAACAAAAAATGCACAAAACTAACGAAAAAAGACGCACAGTGTATGCAAGTGTGTGTGTAAAAGATTGTACTTGTATGTAGTTGCAATTGTTTAATTCTAAGTGTTTTTCTTTTTACGATGATAGTTATTGTTTATCAGTATGCGAACATTTTATAATTTATGAAGCCCTTGTATGATAATTTATCATTTATGTACTGAACACTCGCTCTGTTCGTTATCTATCCATGTATGCGAAACTCCAGCGCCCAAATAAAGTTTTTCAATTGTTTTACAAACAACAACAAACGGGAATTATTACTACAACAGCATCGTCTTAATTGAATTCTCGTCCAAAAAGCACATAAATACAAATCAAAAGTTTTATGAAAATTTATTGACTTGCCACATGCCGCACAGTAGCTGCACAAGGGTTAAGGATATATGTGCGATATATGCTATATATATAGTGTGTACATACGTACATATATGGATGGATTGTTGGCATAGTATGTGTGGCAAGCTGATTGTTTTTCCCAACAAAACTTTCAACTCTGAAAATAGTTGGACGCAACACTTTACGCCGCTCTATCTCCCTCTCTCTTTCTCTCTCTCCTCGGCCTGCCTCTGTTTGACCTGCAACTTTCATTAAGTTGTTTAGCAGAGGATGCTCCAAAGCAAAGGCATTGTTTATGACATTTTAATCTCTTGTTTATCCGCTTGACTTTCCCAGTGTCAGCAAAGTGCTAAGCCACCCACTGGTCAAGGCTTCTTTCTCTGTGTGTTTGTTGTGCCTCAAAGCCAGCTGCGAAATTGTGCTTGCTTGTGCTCTAAACGCACTTTAGATACCCTGTAAGCAGCAAAAAAAATTTAGGTGAAATTATTAGTTATTAACAATGGAAAATTCGCCAATTGCTCCGAATGGATACAAGCAAAAGTACATAACTAAAAATAAAATGAAAATAAAAATTATTATGAATTCATCATTTTGTGGTGTGAAAATCTATATTAATTGCAGAAGTTGATACACGAAAGTTCAAGGTAATTTTTTGGTAAATTATTACCTTTAAAACTTTACCAAAAATCTGGTTTATTTATAATTTATTGCAACTAAATCGAATATATGCGTATTTTAAAAAAGAAGAAAGTGTGCACAATATTTATATAAGTTAAGATTTTCACAATTTTCAGCTCCACTTTTAAGTAGCAAATATTTAATTTAAGAGACATCTTATCGAAGTGCTTACAGGGTATTAAAAAAGTCGTATCGTTTGTAGTTGGCGCTGAAAAGTATGCTACAACTGCGTTAGTTCGTCCAGTTGAAACACGCAGTTGACTGCACCGTCGACTGCTTGTCGCTTGATATTTTCTTTTTTTTTTGTAGTTTTTTTTTTTTTTGATGTATGTATGTAGTTGTTTTTGCTGCATTTGAAACAGGTCAGTGCGTCATGCACACTAAATGAGCATATGACCCTTCCACAAAAATATGTAGCAGGCAACTGCACCCATCTCGCCCACATTTTCGCGGCTACATTACTCTGCTTTCTCACTCTTTCACTCTCTCTCTCTGCCTTCCATTTCCACTTTTCCCACTCTTCACATAGCTGTTTGGACTATGGAAAACAGTAATTATGCATAAGTCAACACGCGGCGCAGCGTGGCGGCATTCGTAATGAACTCTACTCAAAGCCAAACGAGCACTTTTCCGTCCTACCACTTCCCCCCCCCCCCCCCTGACTCCCTTTTCCTTTAACTGCGACTGCTTTCTTCATTACGCGCCAAGTTCAAAAGTTTTTGGCTGCCGAAAATGTCACCAACTGCAGAGTCGCCATCATCCAAAAAACTTGCCCCAAAACTTTTTGAAAGTAGCGAAAGAAAGAGAGAGAGAGTGACAAAGAGGAAGGTATATAAGTATGTGTGTGTGTGTTGCATAAGTAACGAGTGAAACAGTTAGAACTGCTGCTGCTGCTGCTGAAACTGGCTTTGAAATGGCCAAAATGCCGCCATGCTGTGCCAGAGCCGCAGAAGAGTCTGTAATAAACACAGTGGGCCAACAAATTGCGGCATTAGAGCCAAGCACTGCTCTAAGCTCCAAGTAAGGCTAAGAGTGGGGTTAAGAGAGAGAGAGAGAGCGCTGAGTACGAAACTCAACAGTTCGGAACATGTGTTTTGTTTTGCGTCTGCCCGCTGCTTAATGCACCGAAATGCAGTTACAAAAGTTTTTGCGAGCTGCAAATTGTCATTAAGTTGACCACATGAACAAGTTGGCCCAAAGTATTCCAGCTGACAGTCCGAGTTGGTCTACAGCAAATCATTAACGAGCTAAATTCCGAGTCAAGCAGTGTAATTGCCAGCGGGCAGCTTTAGCTAATGACAGGGCTAACAAACAAGGGTCGAGCTCAAAAATATTAAGAAATTTGAGAAATTGAGAATAGATGAATGAGAAAATCCTAGATGTGTTTTTAATCCAGTGTCCTGTTAAATAATTTATTAGGATTTTTAATTTTTATTATCAAAATAAGTTGTACATCTTAATTTCAATATTTCTCTCCCATTTGCTTAATTTAATAAACACGTTGTATAAAAATATCTTTTGAACCGAAAGGTGAAATAGAAAGAAAATTAACTAAAAAATATTAAGAAATTTGAGAAATTTAGAATAGATGAATGAGAAAATTGTAGATGTGTCCTGTAAAAGAATTAATTCAAATTTTCAATTTGTATTATGAAAATTAGTTGCACATCTTATTTTCAATATTGAAAATTGAAAGAAAATTTAATTATTATTTTTTAATATATTTTATCAATAGCTAAATTTTTAAAATTATTGCATAGACGTCGCAGATTAATGCTGGCATTTGTGTTCCCAATCCCACATACAATCTCTCCATAATTCTCTCTCTCTCTTCATTCCTCTCTCTATCTACCCACTCAATGCGCGTTTTTAGCCTAATCCAGAAGTGCATTACACTGCACTGCACTGCACTGCACTGAGCTGCTTATCTGCGCTAAGTGGTTGCGGCCTCGTACATCGTACATACTCTAAGCTAAGGCACTGGGGCATGTTTAACTAATACACCCAGGAGTTTAGCTGAGAGTGGGAATTAGTCAGAGATAGAAAGACTATAAACTGAGCTGCCTAATGAAGTCATTTGTGGCGCGAGCCTCATGCTTCATCTGCTCCTCTGGCTGCTGCTTCCTGTTGCTAGATTCCATTCAGGTTTTTGCCAAGCTATCAGCATGCCCTAAAGTTGTGTAAGCCCTGTTCAAACGGCAGCCGGAACCACAAAGCCAAACAGAAGCCATCTCAAATCCAAGTGGTTTGTTTGGTACACTGCTTGCACATTGGTCAGCTACGGCAGACAGAAATTAATTAGTTGTCATTTTTAACAATTGAGTCTGACATGGCAAATGAAGGCACAGGAAGTTCACTCCCTCTCTCACTCTCTATATCTGTATCTATCTCTCTCTCTCACTCTCTGTCTGTACAAGCAGGAGTTAAACGAGTGGAAGGAGCAGCAGCAGGACTCGTGACAAATGATGTTGCCGCTGTGTGACGTGTGACAGATAAGTGCCGAAAAAGGTTTACAACTTTTGCCAACTGCCATTTATTATTGATGTTCCCTTTCTCTCTCTCTCTCTCTCTCTCACTCCCCATACACTCTGTTTTGTAACCTCTTCTAGCCGGCAGCTAAATATGTACAAATGAAAGTTGTGTCAAAGTTTCAAACTACCCGGCAATTAGGCGCATTGCGTATACGACACCTCGGCCCGCAGTAGGGGCAGTACTAATGATATGCAACGAGATAACGTGTCTGCCACAAGCCAACCAACTGATTGCAACAGAATATCAAATCGTATTTAAATTTCACTCTTTTTGACAAACGCGTCACATTGCAATTCTTCTCTAATCAGTGTACAACATAAATTCTCATTTCATTTGATTTAAAGCTGCAAACTTATAATTTAGTTGCATTGAAATTTACCAAAATTCGTCGACAATGATTAAGAAATAAATATAAATTGAGAATAATAAAACAAATGAGAGCTCAGCCTAGTTTAACATTGCAAGCAGTTCAGTTCAGTCTGATCTGCAAAAATGTTCACTGTTAATGTTAAAGTTAGCAGGCTAGCTGTTAACTTCTACTCTGGACTGCTTTGAGTCACTTGCACTGCTTGCGATCATATTTAAATGCTATTCGGTCTGCATGTCTAATGTGGCTTCAATGTTTTGTACTTTGTTTGTATACCATTTATTTACCCATTTAAAAAAGTTACACACTCTAAAGCTTATTTTTAAGTTCATTAAATTAAATTGCATTTTGTGGCATCATTTACTTGGTTTTATATCACGCTTCGTTTGCCCAATAAAAATACATATATTTAAATGGTGACTGAAAAAAATTAGTGGTCTATTTTAATTTTAATTTGAATAGCGGTCTATTATCCGATTAGATGTGCTGGCATGCATAATTGCACAAAAAGGCTTACACTTCTCCCTCACTCTCTCTCTCTCTCTCTTTTTCTCTTTTTCTCTTTCTCAAACTCAACAGCTTAGAAAACGAAGCTCTTTTATAATACTGATTTACTCTACATACTTTTTCTCCCATCCCACTCTACATATAGAAATAATGGTGATGTCAATATTAAATGTAAAATCAAGTAAATCTATAGAAATATATAAATAATTCTTTTTGCAATATTTGCACTTCCTGTTGCACTTTCCAAAGGGACAAAGGGCATTGAGAGCACTGAAGGCCAGAGGGCAATATGTAGAATACAAAGTCCAAGATTAACAGCAGCTGGTCTAAGCCAAGTTGAATGGCCAACAGCAATGCGGGCCAATTAGTAAACAGACTGCATTTTAATACAGATAAATATGTATGTATGTCTGCCAAATTAAATTTATACAGACAAATGAAATGTTAATTTTAATGTAAATGCAGCTACGATGTTATTCATAATTAACATAATATGTAAATATATCTCAGACTCAGAGACTCAGGATCGATTTCAATGATTAACATCTTCAATAAAAATTAAATATTTATTTTAATTAAATGATATAAAGTGTTACCATCAAAATATTCGTCGTTGTGGTTTCTTGTCATCATTTCAATACGTTTAACTAATCTGTTAAGCAGTATAATTAAATATTTAGTTGGGTGTCTAACTACCAGTATATTTATGGTATAGGTAAATACTCATACATACATACATACATAGGTGGATATTGGATTTTAGCATATTTGCCAAGCAGTGCATTAAGATGAAGCAAAAATCAATGGAAAGCTGTGCTAGAATCAAACAAAAGCAAAGAAAGTCAAAGCCAAAGCTAAGGCCAAAGCCGATTAGCTGCTTAGCATGTAAGACAAGAGCAGACACGATACGACAAGACACGACACGACACGACAAGAAAAAACAACTGAAGATGCGAGTTGTGAGAAAAGAGGGGAGAGCCAAGAGGGGGAAACGAGATGTGAAGACATTGTCTGCAGAGTGAGCAAATAAATCGCATTGCCAGAGCTTGAATTGAGATATTTTGTGAGTGTATGCATATGTGTGTGTGTGTGCGTGTATGTGTGTATGTCAATGCAAATACATACATATATTTATATTGACACATATGTGGGCACAAGCTGCCGGTTGCCGACAGATCGAGTGCATTTTTATGTAAATAGAGAAGGGTGTAAAAGAATGAGAGAGGAAGGGGGAGAGAGTGTGTGTGTGTGTGTGTGTGTGTGGGAGTGTAACATGTTGTGTGCCAAGTGAAAATGCGTAAAGGACGACACCAAGCATATTTGCATAGCCTGCTTTTAGGCGAAGCAGGCACAAGTGCTGCCAGCAGTGTTGCCATTTTAGCTAATTTATAGCTAAAATTTGCCATATATTTTTATTGAAAAATGTTATGCATATAGGAAAATGTTGTTGCTATCATTTAATTGTGTTAAATGTTTTTCGAAAATAGGCAGTTTCTAAAATCCTTTTTGCTTTTTTTTTTTATTAATGTTCAAAATATTTCTAGCCACTGTTCTTTTAAAATCAAATTTGCTGTGTTAGTTCTCGAAATTCTGGCAACACTGCTTGCCACTGAATGCCATTTAAAGAGCTTGATTTGGCTTTCGATTTCCGGCGAGAGACGGACAGACAGACAGAGAGACATTTGGCTTTCCATCTCTTGCTCCGTTAACATAAACATTCTCACTCTCATTCGCAGTCTCGTTTTCGTTTTCATTTTCATTTTCTATTTACGCCTTGACAGACACGAAAGCAGAAGATGGAGACATCAAGTCACGTCGTTGTAACACCCAAAACCAAAACCAAAACACTGCTTGTAACTGTGCTCTCCCCTACTCCTACTCTTTCTCTTCCTCCTCTCTCTCCTATTCTATATGTTATTGATTGAGATTGAGCCAAGACATTCAGTCGGCACATGTGTTTGCAAATCATATTCAATATTTTGTTGTTTGCGCTCAGTTACAGAACCCAAAACCCAAACCAAGTTGTTGCTTATTCAGCTAATACAACCCCCCTGATTTCCTCCCCCTCCCTCTGCATGATGTTGCAATTGTTGTACTTACATTTGATTGCATTTGCCACAAACAACTTGAACTTTGGGGGCAACTGTGCGTTTGCTGTTTGCCAAAAATGTTGACGCAACTTTTGCAACTTAATCATGATGTAAGGGAATGAGGGAATGAGGCCACGTGCCTGTGCCTCTGACTGTGCCACTGCTTGTGGCATCTGGCGACTGGCAGTGTGCACCTTCCCAAAAATACAGATGGTAAAGTTTTCACATTAAAAGCATTTCATGCCGGCAAATTGCGAAATGAGTTTAGCTCCAACGCATTTTCTTTGCCTTACACTTTCCTTATTGTTCTACCCCGAAAAAGGTGCACGAAAGTCAAAAGCGAAAGTCCACAGGGCCATGGCCTTTTCCGTTTCCTTTACCCTTAGCAATATTTTTTATATCTTATTCAAATTGAAATATAACCGAAAAATTTCATAACATTTTGGCCCCCCCTTAATTTAAGTAACCACATTTCGCATGTCGACGCTAAATCAAAGCCAATTTGATCCTCGTCTGTCAGTTGCCTGGCATTTTTCTTTATTTATGAGTGAAACCGGAAAAACCATTTTACAGTTTTACTGCTTTTCTGTTTTGCAGTTAACGTATTGAAAGGCTAAACTCGTGTTGAAAGAGTGCGGCCAAATTGTGCATAAAACTGACGAAGGCAGTTCATAGAAAAGCAGTTCACTGCAAGTGCTGAAGATACTCTATACAAAGAAAGAGTGTATTCACAACACAACTATTTTAAGTCAAGATTACCAACTTTAATTTGAGGTATTCTGGGAGTACTTTAACTATAAAATATTGGACTTATTTATTATGAAATTAACTATTTATTAACTTAATTCATTATTTTTGCAATATTTACAGCTGTTGTAAAACAAATTTGAAGTGTATACAAATTTCGACTACAAAGCAACTCAGCACACTTTATTCATATTTTGAATATCATAGATTTTAATAGACCACTTTCCATGTTAGCTGGAGTTGACTGTCTGCTGTCCGGCATTTAGTATAAGCTCGAAAAGTGTTTGGCTTTAAAGGCATTTTGTATTACTTTATTGTAAGTGGAGTTGCATTTTGCAGATTGTATGTATATAAGTAAGTCTCTGTTTATCTCTTTTATATGTATAGAGTGTGCAAGTATGCAAGTAAATAAGTATACACTGATAAAAAAAGGGATCTAAAACAAAATTTTGGTCTCAGAACTAAGAACTTTGGTCTAAAATATGCGTCGAAAACATGAAAATCTTGAAGTAAGAAAACACATCTTGATTCTAAGAACATTTCAATTAAGACCAAGTTCTAATTTTTAAGATCATAAATTCTTATATTTTTAAGACCACAAATTTTATTATAAGAATAAAACTTACTATTTTTTTAAGATTATGTGTTCTTATTTATAGACCAAAAAGTTTTGAATAAAATAAAGATTAAGCTTCTTAACATTTAAAGAACAATGAAGTAAGTTTAAGTTAACTTGATTTTTATTCTTATATTAAGAACTTACGATTTTCAAGATTAATATTCTTAGTTTTAGTAATTTGTCTTTAAAATATTCTTATTTCAAGAACAAAATATTTAAGATGAATGTTCTTGATTTTAGAAAGTGGTCTTTTTTTCAGTGTACGTATGTGTATGGAAACTCGTACTTATATAAAGGAATATCAGCTCAGCAGCCTTGTCAGCTTTGTAGTTGTTATTATTATTATTCTTATTGTTGTTATTGTTGTTGCTGTTGTTGTTGCTGTGCTATTATACGGCTCCGGTTGCAAAGCTCATGCCGTGTGCATTTGCAGTGCTCGATCTCGCTCTTATTGCTCCGTGTCTGCCTTACTTTTGTCGCATTTTCCACTTGCTTTCACACGCACACACACACAGAGAGACACACACACACACACACATAGGTAAGTGAGCCAACGCCATTGTCAATTTTTATATGAAAATTACCAAGCAGTGTTGTTGCTGCTGCTGCTGCTGCTTGTGTTACTGCAGCCACAGTTGCTGCTGCTTTGTTCTTGTTTCTGTTGCTGCTGCTGCTTGTTCATGCTGCTCAATTCCAGTTAAGAGATAAAATTTTTATGACATCACTTTTCTCTTTCATTATTTATTTGACCGAACAACGTTGCTGATGCTGTCGCTGATGTTGCTGCTGCTTCTGTTGCTGCTTGCTGTTGTTGCTGCTGCTTCGGTTGCTGCTGCTACTGCTGCTGTTACCCCCTTGACAATCCGCTGCAAATGATGAGCAACGATGCCTTGGGAGTTTATGAACTTTATGTTTATTGAAGCCATAAATTGGCAGTGCATATGGCTCTTGTTTGCACCGGAGTCCGGACACGCTGTCGTATACGTGATATTACGTATACGCTGCCTGATTTGACGATACGTTCTCATCTCTCATCACAGTTCACAGACAGACAGATAGAGCATAATTTTAATTAATATATTGAGATAAGCTGACAGCAATTAATTCGTTTGTGCCTACAAAATTGCACAAATTAATGTGATTAGATGGGGAAAAGCATGGAAAACTGTTTAATTGACAGCCATATAAATGTGTCGCTGTCGAAAATGCAATTAACAAAACGCAAAATGTGGTTTTCTGTGCAACTTGCGCTTCTGTTCCTGGTGACAGCTTGCAAGGTAAGCTTGTAAATAATTTATAATAATAAATATTAATAACTTTCTTTAAAAAGGCAGGCAAGTTGTACAAATATTTCACAACTTAAAAGTCGAGCAGGAAACAATTATTGATTTTGGCGATGTACGCATTATGGGACGAGAGCGTTCGTTGAATGGAACCGTTTACATAACGCAGGACATGGATGCGGAAAACTTTCAGATGTCGGTCGACTTCCAAACGGATCCCCTCCGAAATGGCGAGTGGCGAAAAATTTTATTCTCCGTGCCACTGATGAGCATCTGTGAGGCGATGCGATTGTACTTTGGCAGCTATGGCAGGTCGACACTGCGGCAGGGAGAGAACACGAATCTTCCCAGTGTCCACTGCCCAAGGGCACTTACTATATACGGGAAATGCTGATGAACACCGCAACATGGCCAGAAAAAATGACCATTGGTAATCTGAAGGCGAACTTTCGATTCTTCAAACACGACAAAGCCATTGGAGGCGTCAGCGTGCAAACCGAAATTAGTCAGAGTCTAAAATTACTTTAACTTTTTGTCTATTTCTATCAGAATCCCATTTAAATTTACTGATATTGCTAACAATTCAATTGGTTATTGTTCGCTTATGAATCATGGCAAACACTTTAAATCAACAAATTTGTCGAGTTTCGAATTGCTAAATAAATGTTGCTGTTGAATGCCTGCAAATCTGCAAATTTCCGCAAATGGATCACATTAAAACCAACACACTAAAAAGCCATTAAATTCAAATAAAATCCCATTTTTGTGCATTTAATGTCATAAATCACAGAATTTCACAGCACCATGCATTAGGCGAGCCTCAACACACACACACACACACACTCAACACACACACACACACACTCAACACACACACACACTCGACACACACACACTCAACACACACAAAGAGGAAGCTGGTAGCTTAGTTGCCACTGACAAAAAGCCAAACAATGCGAATTGTGCGTTGAGTTGTGTGTCGCCAGTTTTTGGGCCCTGAATCCTGGACAACGATGGAAACCATGTGAGCAATATAGAATGTCCCGACTGGTCCTGACCCAACCTGGCGCCAAAATACCCGATTCCATTTACAGCAAGAGTATTCCAGACTCAAACAATTATTTATTATTTATCCATACATTTTAGAACCACATTTCAAAAGCAAAAGTGCAACCTTCCAGTTTTATTGTAAGAATTATATATACAATTTCTTTCTTTAAATTTTAATTCTTATATCTTTATCAAAACGTAACGTTTTCCGGTCAAATCACTCAAATTTTCTTCATTAACAAAATTCAAAATTTTCCATTTTTTCCATAACTTTCTCTAAACAATTTTTCAAAAACTTAGAAGATTCACATCTTAGTCAAAACTTGACCAATTTCTATGCGGAATGTCATTTAGATCATATTTTAACTTATAAATTGATTTTGAGTTTAAACTTACTGCTTTTAGAAAATTTAATTCAATTCAATTTATTAAAATTTTTCGAAAAAAAAATTTTTTTTTGATATTCATACAGATTTATTATATCTCTTACCAAAGCTAAAAAATGAAATAAGTAAGGAAATAACTAATAAAATTTTGTATTTTTTAATTTTATTTCTTTAAATTTTAATTTTTTAATAAACTTTTAATCTTTGCAGTTTAAATTTAAATATAACTTTAATTCTTTAATTTAATTTTTATATTAATTAACTTATACTTTAATTTTTACTTACAGGGGTGCCACAGAAATCGCTTTCGCTTGAATTTCACTTAAATTTGTATGAAATTTAGGTAAAATTTAAGCGAAAGCGATTTCTGTGGCACCCCAGTCAATTGGTCAACTGCTCTTAGTTGACATTAAATAAATAATAAATAAATAAAAAGAATACATAAATAAAAGTTTCCCTTAGCTTAACTACGGGTAAATTGAAGTCGAGTAACTAAATTGTAAAGTTTTCTTTGCTTTGCTCGTTGCTTTGTTGTGAGTGTGTGTTGTGTGTGTGTGTGCCATTTTGTAAACATGCAAATGCAGAAAATGTCCCTTTTTTGGCCATGGCTTTGGCTTTGGCCGTTGCTTTTGGAGTTTTGTTGTGTTGTTGTGTTGTGTTGTGCTGTGTTTTGTTTTGCGGTCGCAAGGCATTTAAATGCCGCACATTAATGCAATCCAGCCCGGATTTCTGTTGTTGTTGCCTCCTTTGCTGCCTCTGTTGTATTCATTGAGCAATAAAATCGAAAAATACCATTTAAATACACACATAGATATATTTGTATGTATACATGTGTTCTGGGGTTGTGGCAACAAACAAACAAACAAACAAACAGTTTTTCGCACAGACGAACAAATTTGTCAGACACAAATTTCATTGGCATTTTTTATTTTCGGTTGCCCATTTTGTGGGCGGAGATTGGAAATGTAATGCAATAGCTCATAATTAATTGATGTGACAGCAGTAGCAAGCAGTTACATTTGTACATACATACATATATGTATATAAAGCAGTCAGTAGTCCGTTAAGCCAGTAACAAGTTGCAATAAGGACACAGGACACGGAACACAGGACATGCGACAATATTGGGAGAGCGCAACACATGTTGCAAGCCAAACGAACTTGTCATAAAAATAAAAACACAAAAAAAAGAACTTAGAACAAAAGGCAAACTTGGTAAAAACGAAATCGCATAAATGCATGAAAGTATTTTGCAGCAGGTGCAGCTGTTGCTGTTGTTGTTGCTGTTGCTGTTGCCGTTTCTGTTTCAGCTGCCGCCGCTTGCTGCACATGTTTGCCGACAGCCAAGAGCCAGAAAGAAGCAGAAACGTGGCTGAGAGCAGCACAGTGGGGCACAGTGGTCGATTTGGCTGATCGAATTGAAATGAATAAGCTTGAGAAATAATAAAGTTTTCATCAAGATGATAAGTAATCTAATAAGGAAGGAAGCCAATTATTATTGTTTTAATTTTATGTTAACTAAAAACATAGAAAAAAACATATTCAGGCCTGTTCCGAATTTCGAACGTTTTCTAAAAGTAAAAACGAAACGAAAACGAACGTTTTTGTTATGGATAGCAAAAATTTAAGTGGAATTCAGAACTTTTGTTTTTTATAAAGTATTTTATCAATGCTTTAAAAAAAATTCTTTTAAATAATACTTCAACTGCTTAAAGCTGACGTAGTGATGTTAAACGAATCTAAAAATGTTCAATATCATTATAATTTTCAGTTTGTAATTTTAGAAATTTTTTTTATGCTTTAAAATGTATTCATTTTAAAATCCGACCACTCTACAGCACACGTTTTGAAAACGACAATTATTGTCGATTTTCGGAATTCGGAACTGACCCAATTGAAAAGTGTCGCTTATCTCTCGAGCTCAAATTATTTACCTCCGCTGGCTTGGCCATTTGTCCCACTGTTGGGGAGTGGGAGTGGGAGTGAGCTAAGAGCAGACAGTTATAGAGTCGGCCTCAGTGAGCAACTACAAAACACTTTGCCAACAACATTCAGGCAACAGCAGAAGCAGCAGCAGCAGCAACAATAAAAGTGAAATTCGCACTCTGGGCATTGGAAAATGCTATAAACGTGTCGCTTCCACAGTCTGTCTGTCTGTCTCCCTCTCACTCCCTATCACCTTCTCACTCTTCCATCTCCCTCCTACAACTCTTGCCTTTAAGCCTTCGTTGGCTGTAAAGTTTGCCATATTTTTGGTGGCATTGCAAAGCATATGACGTTGCTTACCTGTTTTGTATTGCACAGACATACATATGTTTCGGTTGCAGTTGTCTCCCTTGCACTCACTCCTGCCCTGCTGTATGGCTGTCCTATGAATAATGGCACTGGCGTTGCCCGACTGCTTGCCTGGTCTGCCTGCCTGGCCTGCCTTGCAGCTTATTGTGTGAATTATTAGCGCTGTGTGTATTAAAATGCAGCTCAAGCTAATGCAGCCTCACACACACTAACTCACACTCACTCACACACACTCACTCACACTCACTCAGACACTGTGGTAGATAGCATACGAGGCGTATGTGTAATGTGATTTACAATCCCAACTACTCGACGGCGCATTTAATGTGCGGCTTTATGGCCACAACAGTATTTAACAAGCAAACTGCAAAGTCATTGAGCAGCTGAAACTCAATACGTATTCAGATGAATCATGAAATCCCACAGAAGCATAAGGCAGCTAAACGGACAGCCAGACAGACAGACAGATAAAACTAGACACAGTCCAATCAGTCAACCAATTATCGCAACGTCAAAGCCAAATCATTTAAATGGATTAACATTGAGACAACATCTTAATTATATCATTTAATTAATGTGTTTAAATCTTTGCTCTTAATAATAGGAATAAATATATGTACATATAATTAGAATATTATATGGATATTGTGGGCAACATTATCACAACATTAAAATTATATTATAAATCGAATTAAACAAAACATTGCCACAATTTGTTTGTGTCTTTAATAATATTAAAATATAAATGGGTTTTGTAATTAAGTTTTTGATTAGTTTTTAAATTCTAAAAAAAGTAATTACACTTTTATTATGTTAAATACATAATTAAATAAAATAAAAGCTTATAATTATCTACAATAACATTTTAGTAAATATATTGTAAAAATGTTAAATACAAAAGATAATAAATATTATAAAATAATTAACAAAGTATCTTTGTACAGACACAGGCTCGATATTTATAACTAGGCTTAACCAGCAATTATTCACAATATTCACATTTACCAGAGCGAATCGATTCATTAAATGTTTTTGTAAATTCTGTTGCTGATTCCCATTGACTTAAATATGTCACGTAGCTGAGTGAAAAGCGCAAACAAAGAACACTCTAGAAATTGACATTTATTGCTTCACGAGTCGAATGCATAAAATTATGAGTATGAATACACTCACATATATGTATATGAATATTCGCTGCATATTTATTTAATCGTTTAATGAGCGCATTATGCGTTATTAATTATATTGTTTAAGGCAAGCAAACAAGCAACGGGGCATTTTTAATGAGACGCCTTCCGGCCAACACGGCTTATCCACTTCCACTTTGTTTTTGTTGTTACCAATTGTTGTAGTTGCTGTTGTTATTGCCTGGTTGGTTGCCAGGTGCTGTGCTTCACTAACCATAATGAAATTTCATTTTAAACTCGCTATTTTTGCTGATAAGTAACTGATGCTAAAAATCAACATCTTTTAACGCTGCGTATGCGTAATGTAATTGATGAGCAAAAAAAGTGTGTGCTGTGTATATATGTGTGTGTGTGTGTGGCGTGACCTGTATTGCTGTCAGTTTGCCAGTCAGTTTACTGCTGCACTTCATCGTTGCCGTTGGCACTGCCTGCAAGCAGGAAACGGATGCAAAACTGTGGCAACCGGAAACGTAGTCGTCGGATTGCCACAGCCAGAGGCAGAAGCCGTGGCAGAAGCAGAAAAAAAAAAAGGGAGAAGCAACCACAACAATTAAAGCGATAAATGCGCAAAATGGTCACAATTCAGCAGCGTTAATCAGCAGCAGGCGACAGCCACATAGATGTGGATATGGGCAGCAGTAGGAGGAGGAACAGGAAGAGGAGGCATAGAGGGGAAGAGACAGAAGAGGATGAATGTGGAGAGGCATAAACAGAGGCAGAAACTACACAGAAACTAAAATTCAAGTTTAATTAGCTAAATATGCGAATAAAATGGCAAACACTCAGTGTTAAAATAGTTAGAAAAGTCAAGAAACATTTGATTGCACTGATAAAATTCTTAAATGCTCAAAGGAAAAGAAAAATCGAATGTGAATAAAGTATTTTTTACTCTGATTTTATTCCGAAATTCGTTCGTTTTTTTCTCTGTGTAGAGACAGAGGCAAAAGTGGAGATAGAGAAGGGATGGAAGGAGGACCAGCTGAGGAGGAGCTGGTGGCAAAAGCTGACGCAGAATGGCAATTTAAAGGCACTCGAAAGCCTCGGAGCTTGTAATGAGCGCACTTGGGGAAGCAGAGCAGCCAAACGGCAGCCACATGATGATGACACACATTTCCCCACCCCACCCCGCCCTGCTCTGGCTGCTCTGGTCGCTTAATGTATGCGACTCCATGAGTCCGTAGTCCATGTTGGCCAGTGGCAAATGGAAAACGCGTTCGTCCTGCCACAAAATGGGCCTTAAATTTTGGGGTCAATTTAAAGTATTTAATTCAGCAGGCCACTGCCAGGTGAATCCTTGTCTGATTGATCTAATGGACAAGCAGTGAGAGTGCAGAGTCCACAAGCAGTGGACTGTTCTCAGTTCTTTGTCTTCTATACGAAAAGAGAGGGGGAGAGAGCGAGAGAGAGTGAGAGGACAGAGCATCCACTCAATTAAGTGCATTTGGCTTTGATGTGCCACAACGCAACATCCGGCAACAGACAGCAGAGAAAGCAGTAGAAAGAGAAAGCAGTACTTTCTGTTGGTCTCGTAATTCAATTTTCTAAAGTCTAGCCAGTCTCTGCAGCCTCCTAAACTTTTGTCTGATTTTTGAAGTTGCAGGTAACGAAAACACAAAATGCTGATGAGCTGCATTAATTTTTTGTAAGCTCATTATTGCAATCAAATCGTATTGTGAGTGTTATTTTGGAATTGTTGAATTAGTCTGGAAATCAACACTTGCTAAAAATGATATCTAGCTTGAAAATTCACTTAATCTGTAAAGAAACTATTTTTAATATGCAAAAATATTGCTTGAAATAAAACATACTCTTTAAGGCCCTTTTTTTACGAGTCTAATAACTATTAAAAAGAGAATTTGACGTAAAATGTATTGAAATTAGTGTCAAAATTGAAACTATATGTTTATTCAAATTTATATGTATATTGAAAAAACGGCCCTTAGATTTAAATGCCGTATTTTATTTTATTTTTGATCAAATTGTAGAAAAAATTAAAAGAAAATCAAATTGGTAATTTATAAGAGATACTAAAGAATATATTTTTATTTTTTTTTCTTATAATTATTAGATACAATATTAAATATTATGCTCAATATAACTTATGGCATACAAGCTGTTTTGGCCCTCGACGCCACTAAGGAATATAACGCATACGCCGCATTGGTTTTGTGTCTGCTTTTTATAGCATACATTCCAGGGCTGAAAATTGGAATTCGAAGTGGGATTTGTAAAGGGTTAGAGTGCATTAGCATTAGCCGCTAAATGGGAAATGCAAATGCAGTTAACCAGTAAATAGAGACAGACAGACAGACAGGAGAGAGAGAGGGAGAGGTAGAGAGTGAATGAGCTGGAGAGTTGCTGTCTAATCCATTAGCCGCGTTTAGCCAGATAAACAGTTAAGAACCGCAGTGGCAACAACAGAGTTGCCACAAAAGCCAAACAGAATTCGCAACAGTCGAATGCGAATTTTTCGTTTCGTATGTTGTTCGCGTTGTTCACTTTGTTGTTGTTGTTGTTGCCACACATTAGCGTTGTTGGTTGCAGCTGCCCAAAACCCAAAGCCCAAAACCCTAAAGCAGTCCGAAAGCAGTCTAAAAACGCTGTCTGACTTTTGTGCTGTGAATTGTGAATTGGGTCAAGCGGCTGCCACAAAACGGGGCAAGTAAATGGCCAGTGAGGCATGCATTTTAATTGCAAATTTCAGGTCAGCTCTAGGAAGAGAAGTCCCAGTTTAGAGAGAGAGAGAGAGAGGCGAGAATAGAGCATAGGTAACATAAAAAAAAGGGACTGCGAATAATTTATTTGAGGCGCTTAGCACGAGATTAACGGTAAATGTAAACCAGCCAACGAACCGGAAATGGATTACGTAGCAGCGGAAGTAGAAAGTCACACGTAATTTAATATCACGCTGGCAATTTACGGCGCACTCACAAACTCTATGTTTGTGTATGTGTGTATATGTGTGTGTAAGGATAGAGGGGGGTAGGGCGGAGAGGGGAAGGGGGTAATTGCATCTGTCGTGTGCGGCTGCAATTGGCAATAGAATTTAAGCAGCTGCTTCATGACGTTGCCAAAGCACTTTAAGCGTTGGCCAAATTGACAGACGACTGAGCGGAGCATTCCGGAAAGCAGCAAACAGCAGGAAAAAGACGAGCTGCAACAGCAGCAGCAGCTGACTACGAGGTGAGTTCCATAAGCATCTGCCTTGCCACATAATAAATTGGGGGCTTTAAAAATATCTATATTTTTACACATAAATTGATAGACTTTTCGTATGTTTTCGAAAAATAACAGATTTAGGGCCGTTTTTCAACGTACATTTGAGTTTTATTTTATAAATAAATTCAAATTTGATACTAATTTCTATACATTTAACGTCAAATTCTCTTTTCAATAGTTATCAAGCACCTTATTTAGACATTGAAAAAACGGGCTTTTAGCTGTTAAATTTATTAATTTTTATCACTTTGCAATTTTGTTTTAATTTTGGAAAGAAAAAAAAAGTGCAAAAATGTCAATATATTTTTTGTTTTCAAATTTTTTACAACATAATTGAATCTGATCAGCACAAAGATGTTTAACTGTTTAACTGTCTATCGGGAAATAAAAGAGCAAGAGCTATAAAACTATCTGACACACCAAAAGTAATTGCAACGATGATTACGAATATCACTGGTTGATAAGTAACATTATTTGAAGCTTAGAAACTCCTAAATTTTTTTAACAAACAATTAAAATGTTTTTGTAACTTAATTCATATGTATTGTGACCCACAACAAATTTATCATTTATTTTTAACTTATTTTATTTTTAACTTTTATTTTTAACTTTAATATCCGCCCTCGTAGACAACCTTGCATATGTTTTCTGCCATATTTACACACACAAGCTGTTGCCCTTTTCCCTTTTGCTTATGAAGAGAGAACTCGTTGCCATCGCCATCATCAGATCAACTCCAACTCCAACTCCCGTTTCGAATCCCAATTCCTGCTACAAATACAATTCCTGGTCTAAACCGAGTCCAACCCACTTTCCGTCTGCTCTTCCGTTCATCACTCAAATCGGTGGTTGAAGGGGCGGAGAGGTGGGGGGGGGAGGGGGAAACCTTTTTGGCCAGCAACGACGTTGGCAACCTTAATTGGCTTTGAGGCAAATGTGTTTCAAATCTGATTTCGCATATGTGAGCACAACTCCGAGACTGGATGTTGGATGCTGGATGGTGGAAATTCACGCTTTTTCCTCTTTTCCCCTTTCCCTTCCCACTGTCTCCCTCGTTCAATGCAATAGAATTCTGTCTAATCATTCACATGTTAATGTTGTTAACGGCTTTAATTTGTGTGAGCTGCTGACGTGACTAAAATGCTTTATTGTTGTTGCTGTTGTTGTTGGCTAGTGACCTTTGCCCTTTCACCTTCTGGCATTTTTGGCTGGCACTGTTGCTGTCAATAACAAAACAAAAACAGTTGTAAACAATTATGTGTACAGCATCGAACTCTGTGTGTGCCATTGTTTTTTCAACACAAACACACACACACACACACACACACACACACACACACAGACACTGACACAACAACTACACAGCCACTTCCAGTTTTACTTCCGCTTCCGCTTGGCAGCAAATTCACGCCATGCAGCTGCTGCTGTTTGGCTTTCCAATACCCTGTAATACCCTGTAGTCAATCAGGGATAAAGTTTTACAGAAGAACTTTTATCTTTTTTACTCTCTCCTCTCCTCTATATTTTCCCCCTTCCTACTTAGTTCACATCTTGCCTTTTGCTGGGTATCTCCCATGTCGAGCACACTCTGTTATTGCAGTCGTGCATATTATTTATGTTACCAAGACTTTTCGCCATATATATTTGTATTGTATAAACAAGCGCATAAACTTTTCTGCGGCCAGTGAACCAATGTGAATGTGAATTCTTTTCAAACTGCAGCGTTGCCCCAATTCCATCCATAACCATCCCCATCCTCCTTTCCATTCCTATTCCCACTCCAATCCAAATTCCAAACTCAAATCCCAATCCCAATCCCAAATGGACGAATCCATTGCAGCAACTGCTGCACTCATGCATATCCCGCTGGCAACCATAATTGTTTTTTGAAGTGTTCGTCGGCTAGACTTTATTTATTGTTCCAATACACACACACACACACATACTGCAAATGGACAGCGGTTTAGAGACTTTTTCAACTGTGGATTTTGGCACAGGCAGCTGACCAACAATTTCATCTCCCTCTTTCTGTGTTTGTGTTTGTTATATTTACATTTATTTTTACAGTTTGATTGACTTTTTGGCTTTGAATTGATTCACTTTGTGTATGCAAATCCTTTTCACAGAGAGAGATAAACAAAGGGAGAAAGAGAGAGCAGCGAGCTCAATTAATGCATTTGCTGTTGCTGATTTGGCATGCAAATTTGCAGTGGGTTTCATTTTTTTGTTTGCAGCTGGATTGCATGACAAAATTTGCATGGCACCTGGCCAACTGTTTATGCTAATGAAACGCACTGCCCCGCTACGCCACGCCCCGCCCCGCCTTTTGTCTGGGCAACTAATAATCCAAAACGCAAGTTGACAACTTTCTTTCAAATGGCGACCGAAATTGAGTGGCGTTTTGCGAAGCAGCTGGAAACTTATGAAACTTGTTTGCCAAACAACAATAAAATAAATTGCGCAAAGTGCAAACAAAAAAGTTGAAGTCTCCTCTCCTCCTCCTAGCAAGCAGCCAACTCGTGTCAATTGTCATTTGTGCTTGTAGTACTTTTGTTGTTGTTGTTGTTGTTGTTGTTGCCTCCCAACAGACTTTGCCGTTGCCGTTGCCGTTGTCTTTGCTGCTTGGCGCTTGGTCCTTGCAGTTGTTACGCTTTTATTGCTATTGTTGTTGCCTCTGCTGTTGCGCCTGCTGTTATGCTTATTATTTATATTACTCGGGCACAGCAGGAGCACAGAGCTAGCTCTCTGCTTGCTACTACTTGCTGTACTTTGTACTGACTGCTTTTTGTGTAGGTGTTAAGGAATTTGATTTGCCTGCCGCCATTTTATGAAGTGGTGCGCAGCGTGCGACTCAATTTGTTATCGTTGTTATTGTTCCTTTTTAATATTAAAACTCAGTGAGCTGCAAACGACAAACGGAAGTTCAATTCACTGCAAAACATAAGTACATAGATACGAGTATGTTAAATTATAATATTGTACGTATCACATAATATATTATCATTCTGCGCATTTGCAAAATTTAATAAAAATAAACAAACAGCGAGACAGCTTAAAGCCAAACAACTGGCTTTAACAATTTGCATTTCAATGAGTTGATGGCTTTTAATATTTTGTTATGCATTCATATTTTTTTATATTTTCATTCATATATTCAACAGCAGCGTATGAAATGCGAGTTAGATTTGGCTAAAGATATTCTATGTGTGCAGAAATTTTTATTTTGTGAAAACTCTATTTTAAACAAATGTAATATGGAGCGTATTACTAATTTTCAAAATGGACTACATAATGTTAAATAGTACAAATAACACTCTTCTTATTAACATTTAGTACGCTTTAGATCTCACTCTGTTATAAAATATGCTTATGTTAATCTTACTCGCAATGTAAACGTTCTCTGATCTCGCTCTGCTCGCGTCAACAGCAACTGCTTTCTATACATAATTGAACAAGCAGTGCACTCTGTTAAGTGCTTGAACTGCTAAATAGACTTGCATTGTTGCTGTCTCCATTAAAGTGCTCGCAATTAGTATTCATAATTGAATGTCTTAAAACGTTTGCTGCATGAGAAATAAATTGAACTATTTTCAACTGACAGTTCCTTAAGTGTCCAGTGAATGGCATCCATTGCAATCAGAGTAATATCAATAATAACACTGTGTTCCTTCAAGCAGCTGCTACTTTTATTCTTATATTTATTTTCGATTTCATTTCGGAGGGAGCAAGAAATGTGTCCGGTTGCCAGTTGGATGACTTCCTTCTCGTGCTGCTGTTGCTTCTGTTGTTTGCTTTCATCTCTTATTACATTGTGCAAAATGCAAAGTACTTTGCCATGACTTGGTTCGAGTTTTTGCTGTGGGTTTTTTTTTTTGGGGTTCAGCTCTGGTCACAGTCCGATATTGTAAGAAGTTAGATTGCTGCATTTGAAACTGTCGGTTGAAAGTCGCCAAAGACGGTGGACTTCAATAAATATTTATGAAAAATGTTAATATATATATTTTTGTATTATTTTTCCCCCACTTTTTTGTTGTATTTTCAGTTATTTTGCATTTTGTTGCGCGTGTTGCCTTTTAATCTAAATGTTAATTCGCACGAAATGAATCAGTTAAGCAGCAAAGGCAACGGCAACGCGGCGTATGCGTAATGTGCTTCAATTTTAAATGTTGGCTTTGCTCTTTGTATGTATGTGTTTGTATGTTTCTGTTTTTGTGTGCATGAGAATTAATTGGAGCGCGCTACGTAACAAAATGCTCCTTGGGGAGCAATTGCCAGACAAAGTTCAAGTGGTTGCGGTTGCCTCCAAAGGACTGAGGCTGAGTTGAGGAATTCGAGCACAATATCAAATATTTAGACACTGCAACAGTTGAAAGCAGTTGAATATAAAAGAAGTTGAAGAATTACCAGCAGCAGGTGTGAGATTTTAATTAAAGCAACAGCTACAGTTTAAACCACAGCTGGGGGTTAATTAGTTGACAGACAGACAGAGAGACAAACAAACGAGTGCACTTTCAATAGACCGCCGATGTTGATGCTGGTTGAAGCATAACGCATACGCAGCGTTGCACATTTAAGGCTGGCCGAAAAGCAGCATTCAGAGTGTTGTCCAATTTGCTTGCAAAACGAGCTGCCAATCAGCCTAACAATTATGAATGGCCAGCTGCAGCTTGTTTTCGTCTCTCTCTGTCTCTCTCTCTGTCTCTCTCTCTGTCTTTTTGTGTCTCTTTCTATTTCGCTCGCTTGATTTATCTCGTAATTAAGGCTGGCATGCGCATTGCGTTTGCACTTTGACCCCCCACCCCACCGCACAGTGTCTCCCTTTGATGCAACAAATTGAAATAAATTGCCAAAAGCTCGCATCGAATTTCATATGCAGCTGCGCTAACAAGCTGGACAGCCTGCCTAACAGACGGACAGACGGACGGACTGCCTGTAACAGAACCTAGCCGAGATATACGATAAAGAACAGTGGTTAATGTAAAAACCGAGTAAATATTTAGTCATAAATTTTTGCTAATTCATAAAATTAAAATTTATCGATTTGCCTTCTAAGATTTTAGCTATTGGCTATCACATATTGGTCGCTTGTTAATTGGTAAGTTTTAAATACAGTTGCCCACTGTGCACCGACATGTTGCGCCCTTTATGTAGATGCTATTGAAGACTGCTTGCTGCAGTGCGGCTGCTTTGTAAGCATGAATGAGTATGAGTATTAGAATCCTGGCCAGCAGCTGTCAATGGAGGCGCATTAATCAAATGTGAGTTTGATATGCTTATTGGTATCATTAATAACTGCCTTAACCTGTCATGTTATTTAACCCAAGACTAAACTATTGATAGAAATTCGACATTGTCAAGGGTCTCTCAGTCTCCGTCTCAGTCCTCGTTTCAGTTATTATTTATAACAATGTTGATTGATGTTGTGCCGAGCTATTTGCCAAGCAAATTCTCCTGACAATGCCAATGACAAAAGCAAAAGCTCATTTTCAATGAGTAATTGTTTCTTTGGGTTTGCATGCAAATTTGAACAACAATTTGGTTGCTGTAACCTGCCAAAATTATAATGAAAAAAAAGGTCACTTTATTCAACTATTTTTTTAAAATTGAAGAAAATCCAATTAAAATCTATTATCTTTTCAAATAAAATAAAAAATGTAATGCATACTTTGAGGCGCATAATTTAGTAACTACTTATTTAAATATATAATTCAATGTGTGCCCAACTCAATCAAAAAA
Source organism: Drosophila subquinaria (assembly GCA_037043405.1). Classification (NCBI taxonomy): domain Eukaryota; kingdom Metazoa; phylum Arthropoda; class Insecta; order Diptera; family Drosophilidae; genus Drosophila; species Drosophila subquinaria. Next base: position 1,472,304 of record JBAMBL010000311.1, on the reverse strand, counting down.
ATCAACTGTCACTTCATCTCTGGCAATTTTCTAGAGTAACATTAATCAGATTCTACTGTTAGATAACTTAATATGCGACTGTTAACTGCAGTTGTCAAGCGAACTACATACTGTTATTTATTAACATTCAGTGTGTTATGGATCTCACTCTGTTATATAACATGCTTATGTTAATCGTGCTCGCAGTGTAAACGTTCTCTGATCTCGCTCTGCTCACGTCAACATCGACTGCTTTATATTAATTGAATAAGCAGATTATACATAAATAAAGTTATGTTATTCGCATACTTTTTACTTGGCATTATATCATGTCCAATAAAGTTGCCTGGTTAGAAATTTGTCAGCTATGCGGCTGTGGAATGATGAGCATAACTTTAAAACAAGCGAATTGTGCGAATAAATGGCATAGATAACTTTATGGCCACCAGTGCACTTTGTCTCTAACCCGTCAGACGGGCATGCCACACAAAGCCGTGGCAAGGAGGGTCAACGGGGCAAGGGGGCAAATGTAGTTAGCCTTCGGCTTTGGCATGCATTTAACATCAACAGTGAGTGGGAGAGGGAGGAGAGGAGACAGAGGGGGCGGGGTTAGCTGCGGGTGTCAGAGAACAAAGCCGTGATGCCATTGCAGCTCGTTTTTTATATGTATGCATGTATGCATGTAGAAGTGGGTGTGATATGTGCATAAGTGTGTGTGTGTGTGTGTGTGTGTGGAATTCGCTGCTTCTACGTGACATGCATAGCTCATTGGGTTTGGCCACAAGAAAATATTGCAGTTGTGATATGTTTAAGCAGAGCAGCGGCTGCTGCTGCAGTTGGCACATCCCGACACATCCTGCTGTATCCTGCTGTATCCCAGCGCATCCCGACTGACTGCGTTGGCTCTTTAACACAAGCCAACGTTGTGCCAGAAGTTTTCGAGGTGCTAATGAAAATTGCGCAACTTTTGCGCAAATCACAAGCGCAACTTGAGCAGCAGCCGCGGAAATGGGAATGGAAATGGAAGCAGTGCATCCGCAGTGACAACTAATTGCCTTATGCTCTCTAACTGTGTATATATATGTTTGTCTGAGTGAACAGTGTTGTCATATTAGTTTACCTTGTGCTAAATCTAACATATGTTAAAATGAATATACTTTTGAATTTGTCCAAATACTTGTCGAAACCTTTAAATTTCAAACTTACCTTTGTTCTGTTTTAGCTTTAAATGCATATTATAATATTTTTAATTCTAAAGTTCATTCTCCCTTGCTGTCATAATTGTCAATTTGGAATTCTGTCAGCACTGGAGTGTCGCCGGTTTCAGCTGTGCTATTTTCCACCGAATCTCTAACAAAAGCCGCTAATTAGTTGGCCAAAAATGTGTTCCGTGCACGCTTTAGGGGTAATTAAAGTGCATGGCTTGAAATTGAATCGACTAAATGTGTTTTTTATGTTACCAAGGCGCTTGTGTATTAATTTTTGGGGGGGGGGGGGAGTACAAGCAAAACCAATTTACAAAATCAGCAGTGAGGCAGAAGCAGTGGGAAGGGAAGAAGCAGAGGCAGAAGCAGTGCCAGCAACTGAGGCTGTGGCACTGGCAGTTAATTTTAATTACGCACATGGCAGTTAATGTTGCGACATGGCGTCTCAATTTAGACACCTTTTTGTGAGGCAACCTCCCACTAGCGACTTGTTCCCACCCTCCCCACTTGAACCCTAACACACGCACACATTCACAAATTGCCATTAAATGCGTTGGGTGTGTGTGTGTGTGTGTGTGTGGGCGTGCCATTGCCAAAATGAATAAACGACAATGGCTTTTGTGCACGTATATGTGTATTTTTGACTGCTTGCGTGTGTGTGTGTGTGTGTGTGTCTCCATATGAACTGCTTGCACATAGCGTCGTCAATCGTTTCATTTGAAGCGTTACACTTCAGGCAGCCAAAGGTAAAAGAACAAAACAAATTAATTTTGGCCATGTGTGGCCAGGTCTATGCACAAATGAGTGTGTGTGCGTGTGCGTCTGTGTGTGTGCTCATAAGTGGGTGTGCGTGTGTTTATGGCCATGTAGCATAGCCTGAAGCTCAACTAAGTTCCATTGTACGCACTGAGACATACATATACTCAAAAGCAGTGCACAGCTGCGTGTTGCCAAATGCTTTATGAGAAACCCTTCGGGGGCTGTGCCAATTCAGTTATAAGATTCGCAGACCCAAAAGTTTTTCTCTTTTTGATTTAAATATTGTTACTTTAGTTTTGAATTCATTTAAAATAGGTTTATTTATAAAATTAAACTAACTAATTAATAACAAAATTACATAAACTTTCTTTAATTTAAAAGTTGCATTAATTGATAAAAGATAAAATTCTGTAATTAACATTACCTTTGCAGAGTACATAAATGATGTTACAGCTGATTAGCAGAGTATCTCTGCAGCGCACTGCTTTCTACAGATCGCACTGCTTTCATGTAAACGCCACGTTATTTCCTTTGCTTTAACAGAGCTGTGTTTAGGCCCTGCAGTTGCCGGCTTTGCCAAATGAAATATGTATTTCCTTGGCACACATTTGCGCTTTGGCCAAAATTGCTTTTGTTCGCAATTTCGAAATATTTTCCGACATTTGGGGCGGATATTAAACCGGCGTCGGTTTGAGCGCTTTCTTTCATTCCATTTTGGCCCGGTTAAGTGTAAGTATAGCTGTAACTGTAACTGTAACTGTAATGTTAGAAAAGCAAGAATCCAACCCACCGCCCACTTGAAGTGAAAACAATCATAAATGCATTGACATTTCAAATTGCATTTTACACGCACACACGTGTGTATGTGTGTGTGTGTATATATAATTTATATGATTTTTATTTAAAAGTTAGTTTCCTCACTGTTGCAGTTGCTTACAGACTCTCGTACATTCACATGCTCGTTTATTTATATATATTTTATAAGTTTATAAGTATTACTTATTATAGAGGGAGATATGACATTCGTTTGCATTTTGGAACTGCTCTGCACCTAACTAACTAATCAATCAATCATCAATCAATCAATCTATTAATCAACTTTTATAACTCTTATATCATTTGGTTTTTTGAGCTTTACACAAGTACAGATGGAGTATAAGTATAAGAGTATTAACTACGAATACCTGTAATTAACTGTCGATTATAAGTATTTATATATTTTTTATTTTTGTTAATTTTATTTGAAAAGAATGCAAGCGAAAAATTCGAATATTATTTGAAAAGTTTACATAAACTAAGTGACAAATTATTTGAATTGTTTTATCAACATTTAACGTTTATATTTATGTTACATTATGCTCAGGTTTGTCATGTTCTCATATTTAATAACATTATCATATCGTCTAGCACTTGAGAACCTCTCTCGTGGAAATCTTTGAAATTTTAAGTGGGCCTAGAAGAGATTTACATAGTTTGAAGATTGAGTTATAGAATAGAATTGAAGATAAAGACAAAGTTGGGTAAATCTGCGAGTGATTTGAAGTTGGGCAATACAAAAAAATATACTCGATAAATATAAATATATGCATTAATTAATTAATTTTGATACCTCTCACTAAGTTAATCTAAATATCACTCGGGTTTTTCTTCCATGTTCATCCACAAAATTGTATACAAGTTATGGTTACATAATACTTAATCTGGGGCTGCCAACTCGATCGAAAGTCGTTTTAAACTGGACGTGGACTGCTTGGACTGCTTACAGTTCCAGTTTCCTTATCCCTGGCTGACATTGTTGATGGTTGTGTTTGTGGTTGAGAGCTACACTTCCTCGTAGCTGCGACACTTGGGCAACGGGCCTGACCACTTGCCATCCGGCTGGCATTTTGGCCGCTCGGGCGGCCCCGTGGTGTGATCCTCGTTCGTCTGGATCTGGATGAAGCCGGGCCGACACTGGACGCTCAGGTAATCGCCCGCATCGTAGTTGAACTTAAGTGGAGCGATCAGGCCATTGGGCGGATCACCCGGATACGGACACTGTGATTTGCCTGGGCGAGAGCGAGAGCGAGAGCAAGAGCGAGATGGATGCATGGATGTTGATGTTGATGTAGTGATGTAGTACATGATGTAGGTAGTAGTAGATACATGGTTGAATTGTGAGTATCGGTTCAAGATCGGTATCGGAATCGGTTCGAGATCGGTATCGGTATCGGTATTGGTAATCGATTGATTGATCGTTATACAGCGAAAATACAACACAAGTTTGATTAATTCATTTGATTTGCAAGTGGGGCCCACTTTTCAGAGAGAGATTACATTGCATACGCAAGGAGGATTCGCAGCGTATTGTTTGTTATGTGTTTGCATTATCAGTTGTCTACTTACAAAATGGCGGCGAGTGCGACCAGAACCCGTTCTCCGTGCAAATGATGCTCGACTCGCCGACCAGAGTGTGCCCGTCGTTGCAGCTGAACGTGACCAGAGCGCCGACCGTCAGGCGACGCTGGCTCAAACTGGTGCCCCCAATGCGTCCATTGAGCGGAGCAACCGGCATTACACACTGGATGACTGCGGATTTGTAAAGGAACAAAAGAGAAATTGAGAGAGGAAGAGAGAGAGTGAGAGTGAGAGAGGGAGATAGAGAAAGTTAAGACAAAGTGTGAATAGATTGATATATAATTATGTAAGTTTGCTTTTTTGATCCATTGTCATTCTGTTAATTAATATTAATTGATATATTTATCGATTAATTACAAGTGTTTTCTCTAGTAGTACAAATACATCGAAAAAGCCACAAGTACTTTAACTCGATTATTTTTTAACAACATTTTAATAACACTGTGATAGTTTTTTTCAAAAAAAAAAAAAGACATGACCAAACTCAACGGTTTTCCCCTATTTCGGGTCCTACGAATCGAACTGCATCATTAGTTTTTTGAGTTACAATGATGGTTTCATACAAAATTTTTCGCGCAAGTTTTTGAACAAGTTCAGGCTGTAGCTTGTACATTATTGGTTTTTTTGGTTAACTTTCTTCAGCAAAGTTGCCTAAAATAGTTCAGGCTACAAGTTTGCAGAGCATACGGAACCTCCAAACTGTTGTTTTGGAGGTGTTTTGGTTAAATTTGTCATTTTTCTGAAAACTATTGCTTACTTTTAGGCTGTATGAAACCATCATTGTACCTCAAAAAACTGATGATGCAGTTCGATTCGTAGGACCCGAAATAGGGGGAAACCGTTGAGTTTGGTCATGTCTTTTTTTTTTACTTGCACAGTGTAATAAACTCGATTTTTGTTTTGAAAACTTTAACATTTCGATATAAAGCTCGATTTTTAATTTGGATTGGCATCACTCATTAAATATTTAGAATAAATTCATAATAATCTCCTGGCTGAAATCTTGGCAATGCTCTACCTAACATTTATTGACTTATCAATTTCGATATATTTATCGATTGCCTGTAAGAAAAATTTGTAATAATAGGACGGGATTGATTGAAATGAAAGCATATACATAAGTCTTAATTGTATTTAAAACAATTGTATCCCTTTTTAAAATAAGTGTGAATCAAATCTATTTGAATTAAAACATGCTTAGATTCCTGATTCTTAACTGCAATCACTTCAAATGGATGCCAAAAAGTAAGTAATTATCTAGGCAATTGATTCACCTAACTAACCTGTAAATACCCTGTTCAAGTGGGGAATAGAGGTAGGGAGAGAGGAGTGTCTTGGGACTCACCTTTGCAGCGTGGCACTGGGCCACTCCAGACACCCGTCGGCTCGCAGTCCAGCAGCGCCGGTCCGGTCAGCTTGAAGCCCCATTGGCATTTGAACACCGCCCGCCCCCATGCCGAAGTGTTGAGCTCGATGAGGCTGAGATGGGGATCGTCGAGGACGAGGCGGGGACACTGGATGGGGTGGCATGTTGGCGACGGCGATGACCAATTGCCGGAGGCCAGGCAGGTGGCATTCCAGGCGCCATCCAGCCTGAAGCCCTCGGGGCACTCATACAACGCTCGCTGGCCCAACTTGTTGCCCTCGAGTCGCAGCCTGAGCGGCGCCATCGGTTCCATTAGCTGCGGGCATGTCGAAGTGGCCACCACCACGGCAATGCTGTTCGTCAAGCCACGCGGCGAGGTGCAGGTGAAGGTGCCCGAATCATTGTTCTCGATGTTCTTGATGGTCAGCCGATAACGCACCGCCTTCTCCTCCCCAGCGGGTGACCAGCCTGCAGACGAATCACAATTTACAATCGATTGTTATCGATTAGCACTCTGGGTTAACTATTTATTTACATATTTAACCTCAACTTAAAATTTTATTTAAAAACAAAACTTAGAGTTAAATTTAAAAAGAAAATCTTTAATTATCGAATAAAACTCAAGGCTGAACAATGCATTTTAAATAATATTCGAAATTAACAATTGAAAGTCTTAGGCACGTTTTTTTAAAGTCGAAATAAGGTGTTTGATAACTACTGAAAATATGTTTTGACATAAAATGTATAGAGATAACTGTCAAATTTTAAATTATATCTTAGGTACAGTTTATATGTACATTGGACAAACGGCCCTTAATCATATTAATTGCATAACCCCTTCAGAAAACAAAATTTTCTAAATTATTTTCGAAATAAAAATAACTTTTAACTAAATACATACATTAGGGTGTCCCTTATTTGGTCAAAGTCAATATTTTTAAATGCATACGGGCTAGTTCTGTTCATTAGGTCCTAAAGCACTCAGAAATAAATTTTTACCTTAATCGGAGTATGATAACCCGTGCCGACTTGGATCGGAAAATTTAAAGATTATATGGGACAAAAAAATTTTTTTTTTATTTTTTTAATTTTTTATTTTTTTATTTTGTTTATTAGTTCCTAAAGAACTCAAAACCAAGTTTTCACCTTAATCGGAGTACGATAACCCATTCAAATTTGCATCGAAACATGAAAAAACAGTATTTTAACACTGATTATACATTTTTCGATGATTTCTCATGTTTCGATGCAAATTTTAATGGGTTATCATACTCCGATTAAGGTGAAAACTTGGTTTTGAGTTCTTTAGGAACTAATAAACAAAATAAAAAAATAAAAAATTAAAAAAATAAAAAAAAAATTTTTTTGTCCCATATAATCTTTAAATTTTCCGATCCAAGTCGGCACGGGTTATCATACTCCGATTAAGGTAAAAATTTATTTCTGAGTGCTTTAGGACCTAATGAACAGAACTAGCCCGTATGCATTTAAAAATATTGACTTTGACCAAATAAGGGACACCCTAACATACATATATATATTTTAAAAATTATTTGAAAAAAGAAAGCTCAAAATAAAAACGAACGGAAATACATACAAATATTTAAATATATAAATATATAATAAACATTAAAAAATTCAAATATAAAATTTTTATATAATTTTTTTTTTTTAGATAAAAAATTTATTTAAAATCTTGAAATAAGGATGTACACTTTTTATTTAAGTTTGTGACCCACCTGTGCTGTACTGCATATACCAGCTGGTCCAGCTCCACTCGGGAGTACCCCTGACCCTCGGGTACATGCAGTCCATCTGAACGGTGCTGTGGGGCGGCACGGCCATCACGCCGGATGGCTCGAAGGAGTGCGAGCCGTTGAAGATCTTCACCCGAATGGAGGGGGCACTGTCCTCGGAGTAGTTGGTCAGGGTGGTGGTCGGCACGCAGCTGGGCATGCGAGGTGCCCACAGTCCATTGGAGCAGAGGACACGCGACTCTCCCAACAATTTGTAGATGCCCAGTTCCTGGCAGCGGGCCTGCAGCGAGTGACCATGTGGCAGATCCCAGCCCACGTTCTGCAGGATGAGGCACGACAAGGTGTTGAGTGTTCAATGGTGAATGGTGAATGGGGCAACAATCGATTGACGAGTGAGACGTAAGACGTGAGACGTGACACGAGATTCAAGCAGTTAAATGAAGCGATAGAACGTGCAGTGCAAAATTGTTAGAAGACAGCCAGAGAGAGAGAGAGAGAGAGAGAGAGAGATAGAGAGAGAGAAAGAGAGAGAGAGAGAGATAGGGAGAGAGAGAGAAAGAGTACAAAAAAGTTGTTTAGATTTATTTACAAGCAGTTTATAAGTATTATCTAAAAAGGCGCACTCTCTTGGGCGTGGGCGTGGCATTGTTGTAGGGCGTGCTGGCGTGCAGTTTTCCAGAGTGTTGTTGTTGTTGTTGTTGTTCTTTTTGTCTCTGTTTGCTGTAAATGTAACTGAGTAACAGTGTGTTAGAGTATGTGTGTGTGTGTGTGTTTATCGGTGTGCGCTTCACGCTGCCCAAAGGCCAATGGCCAATGCTAAAGCCGTGCATACAAAATTGTTTATTGTCAAAAGCCATAACAAGAGACCCACTATCTGGGCAGACACTACTATTTTTTTAAGTGTATGTGAGTGTGAGTGTGCTGTGTGTGTGTGTATGTCAGTGTGTATAGTATATAGCTCAAGATATTAAGCTATTTGATAAAGTTCCTATCGAATATCAAATGCTTCTGAATATAACAAAATCTATAAGATTTTTGAAAAAAAAAAATTTGTTGACTATTTTTAATCCTCTTGAGTTTTTTTTAAATATACTATAAGCTCTTATAATTTAATTTACTTTCGATTTATAATATTTAGGCCATACATTTTATTTTCATATAAATTATTCAGTTTTCTCTTTAATAAAAACTTCTATGGTATGAGCTTTTCGATAGCGTAAATCCAAAACAGTTTCTAGTTGGAAATTCGAGAAGATATCTTTTAATATGGCTTTATAACTATTTGATTGTATATTGAATTGACAAAAAAAAGTAATTTATATTTTTGGATTTTATAATGCATCAGTTTTATTTTTTGAAACCGTTTCTTGGTAATCAAGCTAAAACCGTTTGGAAATTATAAGAGCAAATCGTATGAATTTAACCTCATACATACATATCTTCTATTTAATATTTTTTGCAATGATATTTTTTATTCTCTATACATATAAAAAAAAAAACGAAATGCTATATTAATTTCTCTCAGTGTATGTGAGTGTGCATTTGTATATTTGGGATTGTTTGGTGTGTTGTTGGTTGTTTGTTGGTTGTGTTGGAACTCTACAGTAGAATGTATGTCAGCTAAATGCATAGAATAGATACGGATTCGAGGTGCGACGACTGACGACGAAGACAAAGTCGAAGACGACGAAAACGAACACGAAGACGAACACGAAGAGGCCACTCACAATTTCTGTGTTTGAGACAAGTGTCGATTTGGATAAACGCGTTTTACGCCAGCCGCGATTTGGTGGAATCGGTGTCTGCAAGAGAGAGAGATCAAAGAGTACCAAAAATACAGAGTCACAGTGTCACAGAGTCTGAGTGCTGCACAGAGATTAGAGCACAGAGCAGAGCAGGATGCGGATGCAGGATGCAAATTTTTTTATTGATTATTGTTATTTTTTTCAAAGATGACGCTGGACAAATAGTTGTTGTTGTTGTTGTTACTGATACAAAAGATGATGAAGAAATCGAGCAAGACAGAGCGAGAGAGAGAGACAGTGAGTGACAGAGACAGAGAGACTTAGTTACAGAGCGAGAGCGAGAGAGGGAGACAGAGACAGAGAGACGCAGTCGAAATTGAGTTGGACTCACATTTAGCCTCCGCTAGCTTTCTTTGGGTGTATTTGTTGTTGTTGAGTGTGTATGTGTATGTGTGTGTTGTGTGGGTGTGTATGTATCTTCAGGTGGTTGTGGTGGTGTTTTTTTAGGGGGGTGGGGCAACTCCTGGCACGACTGGGACTGAGGCATCGTCAGTCAGCGTGTCATTGTGTCGTCGTCATCACTTACCACGGAGATGTTGCGATAGCTGAGCAGCAGATGAGTCGGAATGCGATTGACATGGCAGCTCTTATACAGCGGCTGAAACTTCACGTTGCCGTTATCATCTACAGATAAAGATGTCAGTTAGATCAACAGAGAGTTTCAGATACAGACACATATAAAACGACAGCAGACGCGTCTCCGTTTTTTAAAACACAAAAAGCGAAAACACGCTTGACTGTTAAACATATATGTATACAGTAGACTCTCACAAATTGGAACTACGACATGATTTATCAATGAACAATTCATAATATTCTTATAATTCGCTCAAAAATTAAATGCTAATACGAGCCGCGACCACTTTTAATTCGTACACCCTTTAATTACTTTATTAGCTATGTAAATCAAGTCTTCACAGTAAGTAAAATATATTTGGAAAGGTCTTATAAATTCCGTTTGAATGATGCAAAAATTTCCTTAACCCATTAAGTACCCATTGAAAAAATAGAATTTTTGTAAAATTCTACTTTTTCAACTTTTTTCCTCGATTTTTTTCAAAAAACACTTTTATGCAAAAAAAAAAAGAAAATAAATAAATAAATAAAAATTGTTTGAAACAATTGTAAGAGTGACTGAAAAAAAATATTTTCCAAAATGTTTTTGCTAGTATTTTTTTAAATTTTTTAAAATTAAAAAAAAAAACTGTTTTAGCCCCGTTTTGGGGCACAATAGATCCAAAAGGGTCGCGGTGCAGGCTCCCCTCTATTAATAATAATAATAACCCCTTTTTCCTACTTTTCACCCAAAAGCAAAAAATAATAGCAAAAATATTTTTGAAAATTTTTTTTGCAGTCATGCTCCCATTCCTGCTCAGTTCCATTTTGTGAGTTTCGACTGTATACAGATAGATAACTGGGAAGCTTTGTTGGTTGGTTAAATAATGAAATGAAACAACTTTGATTGTTGCTGGTGCTGTTTTATATTTTGTGTGGTTGATTGTGTTGTCTTTATTGTACGAGTCTCTACTGTAATGACATGTATTCAATTATTGCTATTGTAAGTATAATAATTAACATTCCATTTGAGTGCATATATAAATATATCAAAGTATGTATGTGTGAACGTGTGTGCAGGTGTACTTGTGTGTGTGTGTTGAGTGAGGGTGTGAGGGTGACGTTCACTTACCCTCCTCGTTGGTGGCACACAATGGCCCCACCCACTTGCCCTTGACACAACGTATCTTGCACAATCTGCGATCGCCCATGGGTCCGATTTCACCCGGGAAACGGATCTCGGATACTTCGGTGAACTGCTGCAATATATCGATCTCCTCCTCCTCCTCCTCGTCCTCATCGAACTCGGTGTCATCGGTGTGAACGGGCGGATAGCCGGTCTCCTCATCGTAGATGCCTAGAATTGGGGCGAAATCGGAACAGAATAGGTGAGGGCGTTATGAAATGGGCAATGTGCCATGCTAAGAAACGGGGATAAAGGGGGATCATAGTGGGTAGAGGGGTAGAGAGTAGAGAGTAGAGGGGGGTGGGGAGGAGTAGAGCAAGTAGAGCAAGCAACTAATGAGCTGTTGTTGTGAATGTGAGCTGACAAGATGACATGATTGTGAATGCCATGAATGATGAATGCATGAATGATCTTTCAGTCAACGAGGTTTCGTCTCTTCGCCTTTTCCACTTTCATTTCCCTTTGCCTTTTCCTTTATTCCTTGTCTACTCTTTGCTGCTCTGTTATCAGATGCTGAGAGCTTTCAATGCGTTGAAGTGGCCACTGACTTGGCAAGAAGCGTGTGAAAAGCCGGCTAAGAAGAGGGTTGGGTTAGGTTGGCAACTCTTAAGCACACACATTAAGCCACAAAGAAACGTGCTGCGAAACTGAACTTCAATGGGCCAACTTAAGGTTGTTAGATATGCATTAAAAGTGCCACGGAAATGGAGTGAGACAAGTAATAGCAAATGCCAAGGAGCTGGCAAGGCGGAGTGGCCAAAACGAAGGCGGAGGCGGAGTGGCCACTTAACAGGATACAACTTCATTGCTGAACAAGGCGTCAAAAATAATAAAAGAAGAAAAAAGCAAACACGAGAGAACGGAGAGTGAAAAGGCAAAAGATAACATGAAAGATAATATTATGCCCAACAAGAGAGACCCTGACCAGCTCCGAACTCCAAAGGGGTCTGCGGCCAACAGGCTATGAAAAGCAGCGAACAAAGGCAACGGCAGCGGAATCAAAGTAAACAAAAGCCAAGCACAAAGCGAACACCCAAAAAAAAAACATAATAATAATAAAAAAAGAAAGTACATGCATGAAAAGTTACTGTTGGCACAACGAAGTTTTGATACCCTTGAAGACTTCGGGAGATTATGAAATATGTTGTATTATATAGTTACAACAAGTAACTTTTTATAGGAAAATTTAAATTATTTTAGTTTATTAAAATGCCACGAAAAAAAAAGCACACATAAATAGAATTTCAACAGATTGTGCTAATATGATATAAATAATATTGGTGTAATATACAATAATGCATACATAAATGTAAGATTGAATAGAAGAAGATTTACAGCGGAACAACATCAGCAGAACATTAACAGCAGAGAGCTAACAGCCGATATTCTTATTAAGCAGTACATTTTGAGTTAACAGGAGAGGAGTTATCGGTTCAGAGAAAAGAGGACAACACTTGAAAATGCCGACGCCGAAGAAAAAGAAAAAATCCACGCGAGAAATTAACGGAAAACGAGAAACTAGAATCGACTTGTAACTTTTCAATCATTTTAATTTATTAAACTTTTGAGTTAAACACCTAACTCACATAAAAGGAATTTTGAAAGATTGTTCCAATATGATGTACTAAAAAGTAGTGTTTAAAATTATTTTAAGATTAAAAAAAAGTCAAATAGATATGTAATTATAAAAAGTAATTTGACATTTTCTAATTTTATACTTAACTTAAGAATCAGCTACACCAAAATTAATAAAAAGTTTAAGCAATGACAACATTTTTCTTGCAAAATAAAATATTTGATTTTTGTATTCGCTCAATACTTTTATTTTAATTATTGTAAATCATTCAATGCTTTACAAAATGCATGACAATATTGTAATAACCTTTTGCAAGTGTATAGAAAACAAAAATGGATAGAGTGAGAGATGTATATTTAGAGAGAAAGGGGAGAAGAAAGAAAGGAAGCCGCAGGATGACGAACCCAACCACGACAAAGAATGAGACGAGTCGAATAGAAGCTGAAGCGGATGCTGAATGAGAGAGAGGCAAGGTGAGAGAGAATAGCGGTGGCATGAGGAATGAGGCATGAGGCATGAGGCATGTGGCATGTTAATGAGGTCGAATTGAGGCGACTCTGGAGGCTCCATGAGGCAGCGACTGCGATTAGCTTTTAACGTACGTATGTATATGTTATGTAACTATTTATGTATGTATTGCTGTGTACTCCACTCTCAATACTCCAGGTGTGTATTGTGTATCCTTGTCTGTTTGTATGTGTGTGTGTGTGGTGTGTGTAAGCATAACACAGACGGACAGACAGACAACGAGACAGCGACAGCGGCTTTCAAACAATCACACAATCACAAAAGTCTTGTCATGGGCACTGTGGCATTGCCAGTGTCTGGCCGCTATGTTGAATGCTATCCTGGACTATTATCATCCTTACCCTTGTCCTTGCGACTGGTGGTCTTTGAGCTGGAATCGCCACCACCTTTCGGACGGCTCAGTGCACCCGTGGTCTTGCCCGACTTGCGCTTTACACGTTGCAGGGCCACTGCTGCACTGCTCGACTGATTTCCAATCTCATCCAGCTGCAACTCCAGCTGGCCGGCATCGCCTTTGGCAACAGCAACAGCATGCTGGCGTGCATGTTGCCAATCCGGTTCCAAGTCACGCTGGTCGAGCTCAGCAGCGTGACTGTCACCGCGACGACGATGATGCAGCTGCTCCGTCTCTGACTCCTTCTCCATCTGCTTTTCCATTTCCAGCTCCTTCCTGCCCTCCTGCTTCAGTTTCAGCTTGTCCAGCAGCTTCTTGCACTTCTCGTTTACACTGCCTGCCAGGCATTTGTTTAATCTCGCCTTCTGCTTCAGCTTGTGCAGCTTGGCGCGCAGCTGTCGATTGGGCTCCCTGGACTTTAGTATGTCCGCAATGTGCACATAGTAGACATCGCCCTCGGCAGCCAGCTTGCTGCCCGCCCAGCGATCCGTGTCCGCCGATGCCTCCTCGTCGTGGAGAATGGCATGACGCTTGTAGCGACTGCCGCGCTGTCTTCCGGTCTGTCCATTCTCATTCTCCAGTCGACGTCGACGCCCGGAACCGGAACGTCGCTTCTTGCCCTGCTTGCGATTGTTGTTGAGTCGCTTGGAGGCGGCGACGCCCGCCTCCTCCAGCTCGGCGTCATCCGCATCCTCGTCGGCCATGGCGGTGTCATCGACGAGACTGGCAGCCGCATCCGCATCCGCCGCATGCAGACCATGATGATGATGGCCATGGTGTGCATCCTCGCCAAAGTCCATCGCATAGGGATTCGGGTTCGTGTTCACAAAGGCCGCATGATTCTCTTTCGGTGCATGCTCTCTGTCTCTGTCTCGCTCTCGCTCGCGCTGCTTGCTGTCCACAAATTCCACATCGGCGGTGGTGAAATCCTCCGGCAGATAAACCTGCGTTGTCTCGAACTTCGCATACGGCTGCTCCGTTGTCATTTCCGGTTTGACAATCGTGAAGCGCACATCCGGTGCTCGACAGCCCGGTGAGGCATCTACAAGGACAGCAAAAAGAGAGAGAAAGAGATAGAGTTAGACAAGGATAGCTGTGCTGAGTGCTGGGCTAAACTTTAGCCATAAATATTTCATATATGATCTAATTTAATAACTTGGCAACTTTGACTGACTTTGAAGTGCAATCGAAATTGCAAATTTTCCAATAAGCGAATACACTGAAAAAAATACCACTTTCTAAAATCAAGAACATTCATCTTAAATACTTTGTTCTTGAAATAAGACCATTTTAAGACCAAATTACTAAAATAAGAACAAAAATCTTAAAATTTTGTCCGTTTTTTGGAGACTTATAATTCACAACTGGTTCTGGCTTGTCAAAGATGACAAATTACTTCACTCTTCTTAAAATGTTAAGAAGCTTAATCTTTATTTGAGATTTTTTGTCTTGAGTATTCAAAACTGTTTGGTCTATAAATAAGAACATATAATCTTAAAAAAATAATAAATTTTATTCTTATTCTAAGATTTGTGGTCTTAAAACTATAAGAATTTATGATCTTAAAAATAAGAACTTGGTCTTAATGGAAAATTTCTTAGAATCAAGATGTGTTTTCTTAATTCAAGATTTTCATGTTCTCGACGCATTTTTTAGACCAAAGTTCTTAGTTCTGAGACAAAATCTTGATTTTAGATCCTTTTTTTTATCAGTGTACATATATAAATTTCTATGTGTGCCTAGCATTGGCATTTGGCATTTCCTGTACACACACACTCACACTCATACATACACACACACACACACACGCTTGCCAGTTTCAATTTGCAATGAAGGAAAAAGTCATGCAAACATTTTCCGTCCGAGCTGCGTCGTCATTTCCCATTTTCCTTACATTTTACTTGACTCTAGTTCAAGTTGCAACTGCAACAAATGACGGCATTAAAGTAACTTTTTAAGCAAGTTTTGTTGCTAAAGATACATACATGTATCTACAACTATATTTGTATATGTATGTATGTATATTTGCTTGTGTAACCAACCGAATGTAGGTCAAATGCAGTGTAAAGCAGCTAAATTGCATTATACACTCGTAATTTATGTAATTCAATTGGCAATTAGCAAAGCAAGGCGAAGCTAACTAAATGTATCTCAGCCTCACCCAATCAAGTGTATCTCAAAGTGCGAAAAAAAAACACCAGTCAAGTACTGTTTAACTCAATTAGAAAAGCTCTGGCAATAAATAAAGTTATGCTTAATATTTCTTAATAAAAGTTTAATAATTAAAAAATAATAATTCAATTTAAGATAGTGTATCTTTGTGCATCAAACTTCTAAACAATTTGCTTGTCATAATGTTTGCTTAGCTGCAGTCTTAATTGATTTAGAGACGAGTTTCATTTGGGCAGCTTTTAAGTTGTGAGCACTTAACTATCCATTAAATTGATTAAATAATCGATTTGAAAATTATTTAAAATATGTAGTTGCTTACATTTCAACAACCATTTAATAATTGCATCAACAACAAACTTTGCTATGGTTCACTGAGCTTATACCCTGTATATAAAAGAGCAAAGCCGCATCGACGTTTTCCTTTGCCCTAGAAACACTAAAATCTAGATAGTAAAATTAAATAGTAAAAATCATAGCATTTTGGAATCATCTAAATTCATCTGTCAATTCTGGATTGCATATTAAGTATTTAGTATTTTAAAATTTAAACCAGAAATACAGGGAATCATTTTTGTTGAGCAAATTGACTTTATATTGTATATAAAGAAGGGATATTTAAAGTTACTAAACAAAGACTTAACAATGATAAGCAAATATTAAGTATACGCCTCGAAATTGTTCAGACTTTTGTACAGTTAATTTTTATTTTAAAAATTAATTTTCTGACACAAAATGCATAAAAAAAGTGGGTGTAAATATATATATTAAATGTATGTTATATGTGGATATTAAGTATACGCCACGGGGTACTTAATTGTACTACTTATTAAATAACCAAAGGGTATCTGCTAGTTAAGCACTGTTAAATTGCTTAGCCAAGCATGACAAGTCACAATTACTAGGTTAGTAGAAGCTTAGATAAAGCTAAAGTTACGCGGCTAATACCGAGACAATCTATCAATCAGTCAGTACGTATATTAATATTTTATTTATATGTACATATGTTACATAGTGGTATTAATAAGCGACAGACTTTTAATTGTTAAGCTTGTGCCGCTACGAAAATAATCTAATCTTTAGCGGCATGTACTAAATCCCAGATTGTGTCGTCGAATGTGAGTAACATGAATAATGTGCGAGTATTCAAACACAATTCAGTCGCCGAGTTGATACTGACGCGAATGGTTTGAAATGGGACTCTGTTTATTAGTGCTAATTGCAATTGGGAGCCTTCTCTTTTGGCTCTACCAGCTCAACAAGGACTACTTTGTCCTGTCTTTCTTTGCACCTCGTGTAAGGACTAAAGATGGTCGTCCTATAGAAAGCATTGCTCCCGTGGCCAAAGGAAAAACAATCTTCGGCAATTGTTTTGACTTGTATGGAAAAAACGATGGTAAAATTAATCTCAATATTTGTTGTGAACTTGACCTTGAACTTCTCTTTCCTTTGCAGCGGAATTCTTTGAACATTCGCGCATTCGAGCCAAAGAAATGGGTTCCAGCTATTTGGAATATGGATTGGGCACGCCCCTTTACAACATTATTGATGCAGAGAATGCCGAGCTGATATTAAACGATCCAAATCTGATAACCAAAAGTATAATATACGAGTTTCTACAACCAGCTCTAAGAACTGGACTGCTCACATCTACAGGTAGACCATAATAAAGTGAACTTTGAAGTCTGTTGGCTCACTTTGTTTGTTTGCAGATAAGAAATGGCACAGTCGGCGCAAGATGTTAACGCCCACATTTCACTTCAACATTTTGGGACAGTTTGAGGAGATTTTCAAGTGAGTTAAAGAAATGCAAAATAAATTTAATTTTAAAATAATTATTATTGCTAACTATTATTGCTTCTTTGTGATAAGTATGTTTATTTAATTAGGACCTATCATATATTTTATTTAATCTTCTTTCATCAGAGCTGAAAGTCTGAAGTTTGTCCAACAGTTTCAGGGTCAATCGGAGAGTGAAATCTCTCTCAGCGAATTGATTCCCAGATTCACGCTCAACAGCATTTGTGGTGAGTTTATTCGACCTTTGGATTGACACTAAGATTCAACTAACATTTTCTCTATACCAGAAACTGCGATGGGCGTCAAGCTGGATGACATGGCCGAGAAGGGAGATCTTTACCGAGAGAACTTTGCCATGATTGAGAAGTGTTTCATTAGACGATTAAGTAATCCGTTCTTGTGGAGCAAAACTATTTATGAATTACTTGGAGCAAAGAAGGATGCTCTTCCCCTAAAGATAGTTCATGATTTCTCTAGTGAAATTATTGCCAAGCGTCGCTTACTTCTCAAGGAAGAATTGAAACAGCGGGAAAATTCACAGGAGCCAGATGATGATATGTGAGT
Source organism: Drosophila subquinaria (assembly GCA_037043405.1). NCBI lineage: Eukaryota > Metazoa > Arthropoda > Insecta > Diptera > Drosophilidae > Drosophila > Drosophila subquinaria. The sequence goes on along the minus strand of JBAMBL010000311.1, from coordinate 1,454,264 downwards.
AAAATATGAATGCAGATCGGAATATTTAATCTATCTTTAACTCGAGTTTAGTTACATCAACAAGAAGCAACGCTTTGCCATGCTGGACACTCTGATCTTCGCCGAGAAGGATGGCCTCATTGACCACGAGGGAATCTGCGAGGAGGTGGATACTCTCATGTTCGAGGGCTTCGATACCACGTCCATTGGCCTCATCTTTGGCCTGATGAACATGTCTCTTTATGCCGATAAGCAGGAGCTTTGCTATCAGGAAATCTCCGAGTTTATAGAAGGTAAGTGTTCACATCCATCTAAATATATATAAGTTTCAATTATCTCTTGGATTTTCTAACTTCTAGATGACTTCAGCAACCTGGATATCAATCAGATATCGAAGCTCAAGTATTTGGATTGTTTTGTAAAGGAAACGATTCGTTTGTTCCCCTCAGTCCCAATTATGGCCCGTCAAACTGTCAGGGAAACGGAATTGGCCAATGGCCTCATCTTTCCTGCTCATTCTCAGATCACCCTGCACGTTTTTGATATCCATCGCAATCCGAAGCACTGGGATTCTCCCGATGAGTTCAGACCTGAACGTTTTCTGCCCGAAAACTCCAAGGATCGTCATACGTATGCTTATATTCCCTTCAGTGCCGGACAACGCAATTGCATAGGTCAGTACATAATATTATAACTAAGCTGATTGATTCATTGTTTAATCCTCTTTACAGGTCAAAAGTACGCCATGCTGGAGATGAAGACTCTGCTTATTGTTGTCCTTAAACAGTTCAAAATTCTGCCTCTAGTCGATCCCAAAGATTTCGTCTTTAACACTGGAATTACGCTACGTACCAAGAACAATATCAAAGTAAAGCTAGTCAGGCGTAAATAATAAATTAATATAAGTGCCAAGTCATGATGAAAAAGCAACTTTTGAATTAGTGCTAAGTCATGATGAATAAGCAATTTTTAATATCTTAAAGAGTGTGTAATGCTTGTCATTGATTAACATACTTTAATGTACACTTTAATAAACCTTCATTTATTTATTTATATATTCTTTGTTTTATAACATTAATAGAACGTTGATGGAAATAAAAGTATTGACCTGTCCGTCAAGTTAAAAATACATTTTTGTATATTAGATACTATCAATATTATAGAAATTTAGATAAAGCTATAATTACTGTTATAAAGCGAGTAACAATCTATCAGTACAACAATCATAACAAGGGGGCGCGGCTGAAGTTGAGTTTGCTTGACTTTAAGATACCCTGTGCCAGTCTCCATAAAATAGAATATTGGTTATAAAACAATTAGTAATATGTATGTAAGCATATAAAACATAAATATCTAAATATTTTGGTCAAATGTATGGGACCATCCCATATGTATATTCTGTAAGTTTGGTTCAGCTATCTCTAAATAAGCTATCTCAAAAAATTGTATCGTACTGAGACTTAATCTTCATAAATGAAATAAATTCACAAATATCCGTTAAGTTTTAAGCCATACAATTTAGTTATTGTCCACTAACACAGATTCTAAAGCTAATAAAGAGCGAACAAAAATACTGAGACTTGATTTTCGACAGATTGTTCCTATGGCAAATTTAATCAGAGCGTATGGGACCATCCCGTATTCATATTCTGTCAGTTTGGTTGAGAAATCTCAAACAGCAAAAAAGTTGTTCATAGCAAGACTTGATTATCGACTGATCGTTCCTATGGCAGCTTTATGATATAGTAGTCCAATTTCTACCAAATTTAGTCAGGGTTTAAGAGGCAGTCCTATACATACAATTTGTGAGGTTGGTTGAGATATCTTAAGAAATAAAATAGCTTTTCATACTAAAGGTACTTTGCATCTGATGTTTTTGAAATTTTTGGCCCTCGGCACATTGCGCGAAATTCTTTATACCTAATAAATATTACTTTTTTGTGCAGTGTCGAGTGACAAAAATATTTTTAAAAAATGTATATGTAAAACTTAATATTATTCGTCACAAAATTGGATATCAGAAATTTTGGGGCATAAAAATGTTTTCGTCACTAGACTTTCACCTCGTAAAGAGGTTTTTCAGAAATTTTTGAATAGGACATCAGAAATTTTGAAAATTGTAAAATTTTTTTACAGTTTTACTTGTCAAATTTGTTTATTGTTTAAACAAACTGTTTGGCAACACTGGTTACCTTCACAAACACACAGCTATCAGCACTCTCAAGCTCTGGCTGCTATGACACCCTGCTACTGCTGTTCTATTCCAATACTAAGTAAATGAAGAATTTGACCCACTTACAGTTCGAATTTCGCAAAACGCCGTCTTATCATCTCATCTATGTTGTGTGAAAATTTCAGGTTTCTATCTTCTACCGTTTGGGCTACACGTTGATATGTCAGTCAGTCAGTCAGTCAGTGAGTCAGGACAAATAGTTTTATATATATAGATATGTAGTTGCTTACAATTCAACAAACATTAAATAATTGCATCAACAACGAACTTTTCTATTGTTGATATTAATAAGCGAAAGACTATTAATTGTTAAGCTTGTGCCGCTACCAAAATAATCTTATCTTTAGCGCCATTTACAATTTCTCCGATAGTGTCGTTAAATGTGAGTAACATGAATTATGTGCGAGTATTCAAACACAATTCAGTCGCCAAGTTGATACTGAAGCGAATGTTTTGAAATGGGACTCTGTTTGTTAGTGTTAATTGCAATTGGGAGCCTTCTCTTTTGGCTCTACCAGCTCAACAAGGACTACTTTGTCCTGTCTTTCTTTGCACCTCGTGTAAGGACTAAAGATGGTCGTCCTATAGAAAGCATTGCTCCCGTGGCCAAAGGAAAAACAATCTTCGGCAATTGTTTTGACTTGTATGGAAAAAACGAATGTAAAATGCAGCTCAATTGCTTATCATTTGCTGTGGCCTTGACCTTGACCTTCTTTTGGCTTTTGCAGCGGAATTCTTTGAGCAATCACGCATTCAATCCAAAGAAATGGGAACCAGCTATTTGGCATATGGCTTGGGCACGGCCCTTTACAACATTATTGATGCAGAGAGTGCCGAGCTGATATTGAACGATCCGAGACTGATAACGAAGGGGCTGATATACGACTTTCTACAACCAGCTCTAAGAACTGGACTGCTCACATCTACAGGTAAGCCACCATAAAGCAAACTTTGAAGTTTATTGATTGCATTTGTTTGTTTGCAGATAAGAAATGGCACAGTCGGCGCAAGATGTTAACGCCCACATTTCATTTCAATATTCTGGGACAGTTTGAGGAGATCTTCAAGTGAGTTAAAAAAATATAATTCTTGCCCCCAATATTAATTCTCTTTTAACTTCCTTTATCAGAGCTGAAAGTCTGAAGTTTGTCAAACAGTTTCAGGGTCAATCGGAGAGTGAAATCTCTCTCAGCGAATTGATTCCCAGATTTACGCTCAACAGCATTTGTGGTGAGTTTATTCGACCATTGGATTGACACTAAGATTCAACTAACATTTTCTCTATACCAGAAACTGCGATGGGCGTCAAGCTGGATGACATGGCCGAGAAGGGAGATCTTTACCGAGAGAACTTTGCCATGATTGAGAAGTGTTTTGTTAAACGTTTGAGTAATCCGTTTTATTGGAGCAAAGCTATTTATGAGTTCTTTGGAGCAAAAGATGATGCTCTTCCCCTTAAGATAGTTCACGAATTCTCTAGTGAAATAATTGCCAAGCGTCGTTTACTTCTGAAAGAGGAATTGAAACAGCGTGAAAATGCACAGGTGGCAGATGATGATATGTGAGTGAAAAGTGAATGCAGATCGGAATAAGTATCTAATCTGTTTTTAATCTGAGATTAGTTACATCAACAAGAAGCAACGCTTTGCGATGCTGGACACTCTGATCTTCGCCGAGAAGGATGGCCTCATTGACCACGAGGGAATCTGCGAGGAGGTGGATACTCTCATGTTCGAGGGCTTCGATACCACGTCCATGGGCCTCATCTTTGGCCTGATGAACATGTCTCTTTATGCCGATAAGCAAGAACTCTGTTATCAGGAAATCAGCGAGTTTATAGAAGGTGAGTTATTCCATCTTTAAATCTATATATCTATATATTTAAGTATATATCCAGCTTATTTATTTATATATCAATTTAAATGATTTCTCTCACTTTTTCAACTTCCAGATGACTTCAGCAACCTGGACGTTAATCAGATATCGAAACTCAAATATTTGGATTGTTTTGTAAAGGAAACGATGCGAATGTTTCCCTCAGTCCCAAATATGGGACGTCAAACTGTCAGGGAAACGGAATTGGCCAATGGCCTCATTCTTCCCGCCGGTTCTCAGATCAACGTGCTTGTTTTTGACATCAATCGCAATCCGAAACACTGGGATTCCCCCGATGAGTTTAGACCTGAACGATTTTTGCCCGAAAACTCCAAGGATCGTCATACGTATGCTTATATTCCCTTCAGTGCCGGACAGCGTAATTGCATAGGTCAGTATATAATATTATAACTAAGCTGATTGATTCAGTTTCTAATTCTTTTTACAGGTCAAAAGTACGCCATGTTGGAAATGAAGACTCTGCTTATTGTTGTCCTTAAACAGTTCAAAATTCTGCCACTCGTTGACCCCAAAGATTTCGTCTTTAACATTGGAATTACGCTACGTACCAAGAACAATATTAAAGTAAAGTTAGTCAGGCGTAAATAATAGATTAAAATAAGTGCCAAGTCATGATGAATAACCATTTTTTAAATTAGTGCTAAGTCATGATGAATAAGCAACTTTTAAATTAGTGCTAAGTCATGATGAATAAGCAACTTTTAAGAGTTTAAAAAGTGTGTATTGCTTGTCATTGATTAACATACTTTAAAATACACTTTTATTTAACTATATATTGTTTGTTTAAACACATTAGTATAACGTTGATGGAATTTAAAGTTTTGACCTGTCCGTCAATTTAAAAATACATTTGTGTATTTTAGATGCTATCAAAATCATAAAAATTAAGATAAAGCTACAATTAATGTAATATCAGTTCGCCAATCATAAAAATATACGAGTATGCGTATATAAATATATTTAAAAACTTGTTGAGCCCCACAGACTGTTTATTGTTTAGCTTGTACTGAGTACAACCACAAGACATTGATATCAGCATTTAACAGCCCTCTGATAGTGTCGGAGAATATGAATAACATGAATAATGTGCGATTATTCAAACGTAATTTAGTCGTCAATTTTAGGCTGAAGCGAATGGTTTAAAATGGGATTAATTTTGTTGGTGCTAATTGCAATTGGGAGCCTTCTCTTTTGGCTCTACCAACTAAACAAGGACTATGTTGTGCTGGCGTTCTTTGCACCCCGAATAAAAGCCAAGGATGGTCGTCCTGTGGAGAGCATTGCTCCCGTGGCCAAGGGAAAAACAATCTTCGGCAATTCCTTTGACGTTTATGGCACAAACGATGGTGAGTCAATCATGTCAATCGACAGAAAATTTGTGGTGCACAAAATTGACCTTCAATACATATGTACGTCCATATAGCCGAATTTTTTCAGGATACGCGCCTCAAGGCCAAAGAAGTCGGTGCCAGCTATTTGGAGTACGCGTTTGGCTTGGCAGTTTACAACATTATTGATGCAGAGAACGCAGAGTTGGTTTTGAACGATCCGAGTCTGATAACGAAGGGTCTGATATACGACTTTCTACAACCAGCTCTAAGAACTGGACTGCTCACATCTACAGGTAGACCACAATAAAGTGAACTTTCAAGTTGACTGACTCACTTTGTTTATTTGCAGATAAGAAATGGCACAGTCGACGCAAGATGTTAACGCCCACATTTCATTTCAACATTTTGGGACAGTTTGAGGAAATCTTCAAGTGAGTTAAAAGATTCAATTTTATAAAGAGATGGAAGCGTGTCAAATTTAAAATTTGAAAAAAATTAAAGCTAATGTTATATTTATTAGGGATGTGAATGCAAACAGTGAATTGAGTTTAATGTATTCGATATATTTTTCATTGCTTATTATAAATTGGGGCTATAGTTACAAGATATTCTACGATTTACCTCTTGCGACTGTTTTTATTTAACATTAATATAATCTTTCTTTACAGAGCTGAAAGTCTGAAGTTTGTCAAACAGTTTCACGGTCAACCGGAGTGTGATATCTCTCTAAGTGAGCTGGTTCCCAGATTCACGCTCAACAGCATTTGTGGTTAGTTTATTAAGATTATTACTGTAGATTGCAAGAGTTTTTAAATTCTCCTATTGCTCTTTAGAGACTGCGATGGGCGTCAAGCTGGACGACATGGCCGAGAAGGGAGATCTGTATCGGCAGAACTTTTCCATGATTGAGAAGCGCTTTATAAAGCGATTGAGTAATCCACTTTATTGGAACAAAACTATTTATGAATTATTTGGGGCTAAAAAGGATGCTCAACCACTAAAAGTGGTTCACGAATTCTCTAGTGAAATAATTGCCAAGCGTCGCTTACTTCTGAAAGAAGAGTTGAAACAGCGTCTAAGTTCTCAGACGGCAGATGAAGATATGTGAGTGAAAAGTAAGAAAGGTTGGAATACGTATCTAATCCGTCTTTAATTTGAGATTAGTTACATCAACAAGAAGCAACGCTTTGCCATGCTGGACACTCTGATCTTCGCCGAGAAGGATGGCCTCATTGACCACGAGGGAATCTGCGAGGAGGTGGATACTCTCATGTTCGAGGGCTTCGATACCACGTCCATGGGCCTCATCTTTGGCCTGATGAACATGTCTCTTTATGCCGATAAGCAGGAGCTTTGTTATCAGGAAATCAGCGAGTTTATAGCCGGTAAGCTTTTCCATCTTCTTGATTAAGTATATTTCCATCTGATTTATTTATAAATCAATTAAAATGATCTCTCCCACTTTCTTATTTTCAGATGACTTCAGCAACCTGGACATCAATCAGCTGTCGAAGCTCAAATATTTGGAGTGCTTTGTAAAGGAAACGATGCGAATGTTTCCCTCAGTCCCAACTATGGCCCGTCAAACAGTCAGGGAAACTGAACTGGCCAGTGGTCTTGTTCTTCCTGCCGGCTCTACGATCGCCGTACATATATTCGATATACATCGGAATACCAAATACTGGGATTCCCCAGATGAGTTCAGACCTGAACGTTTTCTGCCCGAAAACTCCAAGGATCGTCATACCTATGCTTATATTCCCTTCAGTGCCGGACAACGCAATTGCATAGGTCAGTATATAATATTACAACTATGCTGATTGATTCAATTTCTAATCCTTTTTACAGGTCAAAAGTACGCCATGCTGGAGATGAAGACTCTACTCCTTGTTGTCCTTAAACAGTTTAAAATTCTACCTCTTGTCGATCCCAATGAATTCGTCTTTAACATGGGCCTTACACTACGTACCAATAACAATATTAAAGTAAAGCTTGTAAGGCGTAAATAATTATTTTAATGAAGAATAAACAAACTTAAAAAGATTAAAATTCTTATCTATTCAAAATAATAAAGAGCATACTTTTAAAGACACGAAAAAACTTGTTTGTATAAATTTAAGAATTTATATGTATTGTTATACATGTAAAACGGGTTATAACGAATAAACTAAGTTTTATTTAAATAATGGGATAATTAAAGTACAGTTTGATATGCTTAGTAATAATGATAATTCAACGACTTTAGTAGACAATATAATTAGTAATTCACGACGTTTCTACCGTCTGCTGTTGCTACTTCTGAACGACTGTAAGCGACTGTGTTATCGATAGTGACAAGACTATCGACCTGCCACCACAGACCGATACGTCTTGGTATCGCCTACTCGATCCATCTGTTTTACATGCATACATTTATTTCTTCAGAAAATCAAGAATATTTCAAAGGCACAATGAGTTTTTCCTCTCTGATACTTAATGCTTTTAAACATTTTAGATGAGCAAAATAAATATTTGAACTGAAAGTTCTAATTTCACATTTCCGTGCTGGCAAACGTTGTTCTTATTGGATAAATATAAAAATCAATATATTATTATTATAGCAACATCAACACGATAAGTAAATTTATTAACGAGTCCGGCCAGCTAAGTCCAAATTCACAGCCTCGTATGCTTGCAGCTATAATTAGGTTCAAAGCTTTGATAAAACTTTAATTACAGCAATTAAGCAACTAGAAATTTATAAGTCTCTTAAACTGAATACAATAGCACAATCAAATCTTTAGTGGCATTTAATAAATCCCAGATAAGAACTACAAATATGAAAACATGAATGGTGCGAGTTATCAAACGCACTTTAGTCACTAAACTGAGGCTGAAGCGAATGGTTTGAAATGGGACTCTGTTTGTTGGTGTTAATTGCAATTGGGAGCCTTCTCTTTTGGCTCTACCAACTCAACAAGGACTATTATGTCCTGGCTTTCTTTGCACCTCGTGTGAGGACGAAAGATGGTCGTCCTGTAGAAAGCATTGCTCCCGTGGTCAAGGGCAAAACAATCTTTGGCAATTCCTTTGACATGTATGGAAAAACAGAGGGTGAGTTTCAGCTGATTAGTTACAAATTTGTTGTGCACAACCTTCACAATCTATTTGTCCTTCCAGCGGAAATATTTCAGGAATTGCGCAGGATTGCAAAAGAAATTGGTATCAGCCACTTGAAGTTTGCCTTTGGAATGCCCAATTACCTCATAATTGATGCAGAGAACGCCGAGTTGATATTGAACGATCAAAATCTGATAACCAAAGCTCCGTCCTACGATTTTCTACATCCATCACTGCGAACTGGACTGCTCACATCTACAGGCAAGCCACAAAAAGTGAACTTTGAAGTTAGTTCAATCACTGAGTTTCATTGCAGATAAGAAATGGCACAGTCGTCGCAAGATGTTAACGCCCTCATTTCATTTTAATATTTTGGGACAGTTTGAGGAGATTTTCAAGTAAGGCAAACAATTTTTCTTCATCTACTAGATTAATTAATCTTAATCTTTCTCTGCAGAGCTGAAAGTCTGAAGTTTGTCAAACAGTTTCAAGGTCAAACGGAGGCTCTTATCTCTCTTAGTGAGCTGATTCCCAGATTCACGCTCAACAGCATTTGTGGTGGGTTTATAAATATTAAGAGCAGAACTTGTTTGGGACTATATTTTCAACTCCTATATTTTCATCTTCCTCAGAGACTGCGATGGGCGTCAAGCTGGATGATATGGCCGAGAAGGGAGATCTGTATCGAGAGAATTTTGCCAAGATTGAGAAGTGCTTCATAAAACGATTGAGTAATCCGTTCTATTGGAATAAAACTATTTATAAGCTCTTTGGTGCTAAGAATGACGCTCCTGCCCTAAAGATAGTTCACGATTTCTCTAGTGAAATTATTGCCAAGCGTCGCTTACTTCTCAAGGAAGAGTTGAAACAGCGTCCAGATTCACAGTTGGCAGATGATGATATGTGAGTGAAAAGTGAAAGCAGATCGGGATAAGTATCTAATCCGTCTTTAAATTGAGATTAGTTACATCAACAAGAAGCAACGCTTTGCCATGCTGGACACTCTGATCTTCGCCGAGAAGGATGGCCTGATTGACCACGAGGGAATCTGCGAGGAGGTGGATACTCTCATGTTCGAGGGCTTCGATACCACATCCATGGGACTTATCTTTGGTCTGATGAACATGTCTCTTTATGCCGATAAGCAGGAGCTCTGTTATCAGGAAATCTCCGAGTTTATAGAAGGTGAGTTATTCCATCTTTAAATCTATATATTTATCTATTTATTAAGTGTCTTTCCAACTTATTTATTTATATATCAATTTAAATGATTTCTCCCACTTTTGTAACTTCCAGATGACTTCAGCAACCTGGACGTTAATCAGATATCGAAGCTCAAATATTTGGATTGTTTTGTAAAGGAAACGATGCGGATGTTTCCCTCGGTTCCGGGGGTTGGTCGTCAAACAGTTCGGGAAACGGAACTGGCCAATGGCCTCATTCTTCCTGCTCATTCTCAGATCACCATACATATATTTGATATTCATCGCAATCCCAAATATTGGGATTCCCCAGATGAGTTCAGACCTGAACGTTTTCTGCCCGAAAACTCCAAGGATCGTCATACCTATGCTTATATTCCCTTCAGTGCCGGACAACGCAATTGCATAGGTAAGAATTTTAAAGGATTATTATAGATATGTAAATTGTATTATTATAACAAATTTTCTAAATTTATTTTCAGGTCAAAAGTACGCCATGTTGGAGATGAAGACCTTACTCCTTGTTGTGCTCAAACAGTTTAAAATTCTTCCCCTTTTCGATCCCAAGGACTTCATTTTTAACATGGGCCTTACACTACGTACCAATAACAATATTAAAGTGAAGCTCGTGAGGCGAAAATAATTGATATATCAGTTTCTTAAGGTACTTCAAAATGCAATAGAGTGTTAAAATCGAAGAGTATCTCTTTTTATAAAAAAAAGCTTTAATAATAATAATTATATTTTTAAATTAATGCCAAACATGTGCAATAAAGAGTTTTGGTGTTAAAGATCTTTAGCATACTTATGAGTTGTGTTAATTTTCGCTGAGTTTTCACATAATCAAATGGCGAGTTTTCCAAATGGCAAGTTCTTCAAAGTTGGCAACATGAAGCATAGTTCTTTAATCTGTGTCCGCTTTGGACTGATAATCGCTGGCAAAGGAAAAGCCAAAAGCATTGGCAATGGAAATGGCTAAGGCAATGGCAATGGCTACTGTCGGCTTTTGGCTCTTGGCTCTTGGCTGCAGTGACGCTGCATCTGCTCCATAAATCATTCATGCACAGCCGAGCAAAAGCAGTTTTGCCACAATGAACAAGTCCACAGCTGCCTCTTACCAGCTGCATTTATGCAAAACACGCATACATCCATGTCTCCCCGCATCCATGTCCCTCTGAGGGGCGGAGGGTAGTAGGGAGAGGGGGAAAATGCAGCCAAGTCTCTTGGTTGCCTTGGAGTCGAGTCATCTTTAACTTTTAGCGCATACATTGCACATAATGTGCCCGGGAACATCCCAAGGCAATGGGATTGGGATCGAGACTGTAACCGGATATGAAGTGGGGCGACTTGGGTGTAACTTTATATACCCTTGCTGGGAGTATTATAAGATTGTCATGCAATTGGTAACGCATTAATGATATATATATTCTTATTTTTAATCATTTATTTGGTTGAAATTTAATATCGATTGTATTTGAAACATTGTACTAATTTATAGTTTAAGCTATACCTGCTAAATTTCGATTAGAATTACTAATCAATTAGATTATTTTTGGAAATAATCGTCGTGACTATATAATTCACTGTCGAAAAATTTGTGTTTATATAATGATTACGATTACAAAAAATCAAAATAATCTAAAATTATTACAATTACTGTCGAACTTCCCTAACTCAAATCACCATTATCCACGAAAAAAATTCGAGTTAGGGAGACTTCGAGTTAGGGAAGTAGAATTGTATGAAATTTGCCTAGTATTGCCACTCGATTTTGTTCGAGTTAGAGAAACTTCGAGTTAGGGAAGTTCGAGTTAGGGAAGTTTGACTGTATTAAAAAATAATCAGAAAAATTCAAAAATAATCTTTCTAATTATTACGGAGTATTCTTAATTTTTTCTGATTGTTTTGATTGTGAAAATTTAAAATAATTTGATTTTTATAAATAGTCATAAATAATCAGAAATAATCAGAAATAATCAAAAATAATCAGAAAAAATCCAATATAATCCGAATACTCAAAAAGATTATTTTGGGTTATTTTTGATTTTTTCTGATTATTTTTGAATAATTGTAATAATTGTAGATTATTTTTGATTTTTTGTAATCGTAATCATTAAATAATTGGACAAAACCGAAAATAATAAAATGATTTATTATTAGTTCGACTTTGAAACAAAAATAATCTAATTACTAATAATTATGATTTCACTGTAAAAATTTTAAAAACTTTTTAATACTTTTTCTTAAGTTTTTTAATTTGAGAGATAGTTTATTTAAATTAAAACTTAAATTCAATGCTATTTTATATTAAAATATTTTTCTTAAGCGGGCCGCAAGAACATAAAATCTTCGGCTTGCCTAGAATAAAATGCCTTTCACATTTTTTAACAGTTGTCGCTTTTGATTTTGACAGTTCGTTACTCGGTTATAGCATTTGCATGCATAATGCACGACACACACAAAACTGGAACCAAGTCAAGTTCCTCGCCCAGCAACCAGAAACTAGAACCCAGAACCCAGAACTTAAAAACGAGGCCAAGTAAGTTGCTGTCACATGTGAATGCATTCAAATCCTGGGGGCGTTCAACACACATCCTCTTTAGCATCAACTTCGTGCTCATCATCATCATCATCATAATCATTGTCATCATCATCACAAAATGCATCAAATGCAGCTCAAAAATGCTTTAAGATTTATTGGATAAAAGGCAATGGGAGAATAATGCAAATAGCGCAGCGACATTTTAGAGGAAAACTCGTGAAATTCGCAGCGACAAGCTGTGCTTTTCATTTGCTTTGCTTTGCTTGCCACGCTTTGTGGCAACATTCCATTTTGGCAATGCGATTTGAGTTTTGTGTCATGCAAATTAAATTCCAAGTGTTTTCCATGTGTGTGTGATGGTCAAATATTTTAGCTAGCAAAATGGAAAGTGCTTGCAGCAACTGCCACCGCTGCTGCTGCCACAAAGTCAACATGCAACCAAAAATCCAACTCAATTTCTGGCGCTGGCCACAAAAACTGCGCACTTGCCAACTGAAGGCAACGGACACAAAAAGCGCGCAGTAAATAAAATCAACTGCGTCGCAGTTTTTGCAACAGAATGTTGCCACCCACAAACCACTTGCCGCCCCCTTTAGACCAAGCAACAACTGATGAGATCATCAGCAACAACAACAGCAACAACAATGGCAACAACCTGAAAGGGGGTGGCAAATTAATTACTTGATACGCATCTGCCTTTATGCGTAACAAATTGCGTACGACAGTCGCCTCATCATTGAACACATTTCACAGCAAGCACTCAAAATAAAGCACAGCTTCACCCCCGCCCCCCTTCGCCCCTCTTAGACCACTCACCTAGCTATTTTGAATGGCCCACTCCATCCATATGCGTGGCTATTAATTTCTATTAAGCAGCCCTCGCTGGCTGCCATACTTCATTAAATGCTTTCATGCAATCTCACTTTGCTACGTCTACCTTTTATATGTATTTCTTTTCTCTCTGTCTCTGTCTCTTTTCCCGTATGTGTGTGTGTGTGTTTTCTCTGTGTATGTGTGTGTGTGTGTGTGTGTGTGTTGACTCTGATTGGGATTAAGGTTTGGCCAACAGGCCTGTTTTGATTGCCTCTGTGTCAGGCCTTTTGCTGAGATTGGTAAAAGGGGAACCAGGACGACAGTTCACGAAGGGGAACAGCAGAGAGGAGGGGAGGGGAAAAAGAGGGGTCACAAGGGGGTCACGAGGGGGGAAGGTCGATTCACTGCTGTGAACATGAAATATTTCATTTGCTGCGAGTTATTTGCTCTGCGCTTTGGCTCTGCTTTCCATTTGCTTTGCTTTTTTCCAAATAACTCGATAAAAATGTACGAATTGCAGGCACTGTAACTTTTAAAAATAAAATATGGAAATGTAAATAAAATATTAGCACATCTTTAACATTCGCTGCACTGATTGAACGCTTTAGTTTCACACTATTTACACAATTTTATTTTTAAGATTTTGTATTCGTAGTTTAAACTTGTCAACTTTTCTAACTAGCCAAATACAATATAATAATAAAACAGGGAAATGTATTAACCTTTTAAAAATAAAATGGAATAATTTTTGAGGATACTAAAAAAACTTAAGAATGCGTACATAGTAAAAAAAAAACTTTGCTCTGACGAAACTTTTTTTAAGCACCTCACAAGACATTTAGAGTAACTATATAAACTTGTTCATGAATCATGATATTGTCGTTTAAGGAAATCTATCATTTTATGTGGTTGTTTGATAATAAGAAATATGAAAATTAGGTTAAAAAGTTATCAAAAATTAAAGTAATGTTGTAAAAAAACAAATTTTTATGGGAAATGGCTGCTAAATGAGAACTAATAAGTATATTGGTGTTCAATCTGTTGACTAAATTCCACGATAAAAAGTAATATCGTAATCTTAAAAAATTTGTATAGAGACTCTATTGACTTTATTTGCTGATAATGTTATAGCAAATATGTAGGCCTTATTTATCTGTAAAAAACTAACTAACTAATGTCACTATAAAGCTTATATTTTTTTTTCATTTGTTAAGAAATAAAAAGTCGTCAATAGTTATTTTCTTATTAATGGAAAAACTATTTACTAATACAAGATGAAGTATTTAAGCTTTATAGTGCAAAGAGCTCACCGAAAAAACTTAAAGAGTATCTTTTGAAATTATGGAATCTAGTATATTATATTTTATATTTAGAAATCTTCGAATTTAGACTTCTTCACATTTTTATTCCCTTACTTTAACTATGCTTAGGGCATAAAATCTTCGTCATCTGCTAAATTTCACAATTTTTTGCACTTATTTTATTTCTCGCCGTTGTTCTAACTGTGTGTGTGTGTGTGTTTGTAAGTGTGTGTATAAGTGATTATCGTTTTTGGGCACGAAAGTCATTTAACAAAGTGGCTGCTCGCTTCAGCATCAATAACTGAGCCGCCTTTAGGCCCTGCATGTCCTTCCTGTCCTGCCTGTCAGCCGATTGCCATTTTGGCCATAATTTTTGTTCGTTTTTTCTTCATGTCGCTGGCAAATGAAGGTCAAAGCATCGCTTTCGACCAATTGAAAATAAAACAAAAAATAAACAATAAAAAAGGAAAAGGAAAAGAGTAAGCGAAAAACTCACCTGGCTCCGTTGTGGTTGTGGACTCAACGGTGGGCGCCTCCGTGTTGGCCTGACTCTTGTCCAGCACCAGCAGCAGAATGGTCAAGGATATCAGAGCCCAGAGTGGCTTATGCCTCATGCGTTGCCAACTCCACATGTTGGCCAAAAAAGTTTATAACCGTTACTGTTTCTGCTTGTTTACTGCTGTTGTTGTTGTTGTTTGTTGCACAGACACAGAGTAAATGCGTCAATCAATTGTTTGACATTGAGCCAGCAAACACTTGAACAACTTGTGTTAAGCACTCACTTCACATAGCTGGTCATTGGCCAAGGCTTAAACGTGTTGTTTTATTTTTAGGTTTTATGTTTCTTAGTGCTGCGTCTTTAAGTTGCACTATCCAATGCCAGTTACAGCACTTGCAACAACAATTTGTCCGTGTGGCACAAAAATAGAATTTCACTTTGGCTCAAACTGCAACGAGACACTCACGAATACACTCACAAACACTCACACACACATATGTGCATGTATACAGTTTTAAATTTGGCAATATTCCAAGTCACTTTTAGCCATAAAATTTCACTTTTGTTTTCACTTTCCCATCCGCTTTTCCTGGTCCAAAGCTTTTCCAGCTGCTGCCTGCGACGTTGACGATGCCAAAATGCGTCGAGACTTGCAGCGTCTCGTCCTTTTATAGTCCTTGACCAGCTTCGTTGGATTCGGCGCAGCTGCTGCGCTGCTTCGTTCAGTCGCACTTCGGCACTTGACGAAGCTGGCACACGAAGGCGACACGAACTCGTGCTGTTTCCACGTGCATTTTGCCGGTAGATCGTGTGTTTTTGTTTTGATTCTCCTTGTTGCTTGTTCCTTGTGTCTGTTTTTTCGACTAATGTTGCATGGCTTTCGCTTTTCTGTTGCCGCACTTTTGGCGCCAACTGTCTGACTATGTGTGTGTGTGTGAGATGTATTTGTTTGCTTGTTTGTGTGTGTGTGTGCAAGACAAAGCGTTTAAAATGGCGCGCATTTTTTGTCTCCCTTTGGCATTCGATACAAATGCAGTTTGCATTGAAGTTTGTTTGACGAATTTGATTAGTTTTAAAACACAAACACAATACGCTCACAAACTCAGTCAATTGAAATGCAACGTAGGATTTCTCTTAACTTGTAACAAACTAATCAATAGAATTAAACCTTAATAATACATATTAGAAAAAAAATATTTAATAGAAAATTAAATCTGTTGTACAATGACAATAACTGAATTTACTGATATCAAAATAGTTCAAACGCCATTAACCTTAGCATTATATATCAACTTGTTTTAAACTGTATGGTTTTAACCATACCTGTTAAATAATGATTAGTAATCATAATCATAAGTAATTAGATTATTTTTGTTTAAAAGTCTAACTAATGATTAAATTACGATTATTTTCGGTTTTTCCCAATTATTTAATGATTACGATTACGAAATATCAAAAAAAATCTAAAATTATTACAACTATTCAAAAATAATCATAAAAGCTCAAAAATAATTTAAAATAATCTTTTTGAGTATTCGGATTATTAGTGTTTTTTTTTCTGATTATTTCTGATTATTTTTGATTTTTTCTGATAACTTATGACTATTTATTAAAAATCAAATTATTTTAAATTTTTACAATCAAAGTAGCCAAAATAATCAGAAAAAATCAAAAATAATCAAAAATACTCTTTCTGATTATTTCAGATTATTTTTGAATTTATCTGATTATTTATATCTTTCTGATTATTTCAGATTATTTTTGATTTTTTCTGATTATTTTTGAATAATTGTAATAATTTTAAATTATTTTGGTTTTTTGTAATCGGAATCATTAAATAATCAAGTAAGTAATTGCGTATACAAATGCGAAAAATACAAGCGATTATGATATGTTTTGAGCTTTACAGATTAATCTTACAGAAAAATCTTTCGCTCTGCGTTCGTGTAAATATTGCACCCCAAGGAATATATTAATTAGCATTAACATTAAAATTATACATTCCAAACTCAGATTGGCGACTTGCCGTTAACGTAAATATAGTATTATAATCTTTAATAAAAATGCATTGGAGAAACCATCAAGTGCAAGTCGCATTGTTGATAAGAGTACTTTATCCCCATTAAGAAGAAGTGAGTTAGTGCAAACTTTGAACAGTTTCAATTTGAATTCACAACTTAAAGGACTGAATGTTCCCTTCAATATTTCAAATGCGGATTAAAATATTTAAAATGTGGTGTCTCTTCTTTTTTTGTGCAATAGACGATACTTGTGCTAATTTAAGATTCACATCAAGTTACCGAATAATTTGCGAGTCCATTTTCGAGTCATGTAAAATATCAATGAAAAAAGAGAATAATTTTGAATGTACATTTCATGTTAACAGCAATACTTTGCACTTCACTTGTAATATGAAGGTGTTGGATATCAAAGGTTGCGATATTCCTGGAATTGAAGGATACTTTGAGTTGGATCAGGAAGCGATGAATATGTTTAATTGTCTTGAAGCGTTAAAAGCAACTGGAACTAAAGCTTCTACAGCAAAATGTGATAAGTCTTGGGAATTTGATCAAAGACAAATCTTTAAAAATCTCACCAAAGCAGTCGTATATAAAATCGATGTTAAAGTATTTCCCAAGCATAAAACAAAAAGTGAATTTATCAATTATTTATCAACGAATTTTCCCAACGTAAAACACATATCGTGGAGTCAGTGTGATGATTGTCTGCCTTATAATCTGTTATTAAGAAAGTTTAAATATCTCAACACACTCGAATTGTTTTTATGTGCAAACTTAACAATTTGTCAAGATTTAAACTCCAATAATCTAACTCGGATTGAAAAACTGCGAATCGAATTGAGACCGCTTGAAATTAACACTAGAAAAACCAAAATTTTACAAAAGCTTTTAAAAGGATTGGAAAATTTGAGAGAATTTGAATTGTTAATTTCGAATGAAGTAATTGAAGTTCAATTTTCCCAAAGACTGTTTCAAGGCTTAACGAGTTTAACTTCGATAAGATTTGTAAACTGCAACATTACAAAACTCAGCAAGGATATTTTTGAGGATTTAGACAATTTAAGAACTTTGACGTTCAAGGAAGGAGGGATAAATGATTTTGATTGGTTGAAGTAAGTTATTTAAAAATAATTTATGAATATTACGATAAATATTAATGATTCATTTTAATGCACTTCAGTTCCACTATAATACAAAATAAACTAACGATTTTGGAATTGGATAAAGATGTGCAGATTCCAAAAACCAATATATCTGCTTTCATTTGTCCAGACTCGATTATTTGCAATTTCAATGTTGATATCAATAAAAAACCCTGCCCCGATGGCTGCCGTTGCTTTCTTTACCGCACAGATTATACATTTGTCATAGAATGTGAGCTTCATGATCATAAAAAGAAGATTCCAGAGCTGCCTATTCCGATAACTGGGAATGCATCGCTTATCTTTGAGTCCAATTATCTAACAGAGTTGCCGAACTTAACGTTATACGGTTATTCGAATCTACGAGAACTTCATGTGGCCAACAACGATCTGTCAAGTCTCACTCTGGACCAACTGCCTCCCAACTTAACCATATTGGACATAGAACACAATCAATTTCAATTTCTTGACTACAAAGTACTCGAATTTCTTTCAAGGCGAGCTGGTAAAATGAAAATGCGACTATCGTTGAATCCATGGATATGTTATTGCCAAGACTTCCATTTGTTGGAGTTCATCAACAATTTGTCTGAAAATTTCGTGATTGGAGATCTGGATGATTTAATGTGCTATAAAGATAAACTGGCACTTATGATGCCTTGGAAGCTTGAAGATGCTTGTAGGTCCTACTTACTGTACTATATTCTCGGATCTCTTCTTGGACTGGCTGTCATGATTATTACATTCTTGTTAACCAAGAAATCAATTTTTATGTGGCTCTACGAGCGGAATCTCTGCCTCAAATGGATTTCCCGCTCGGAGCCTAAAGTGGACACGGTCCTAACAATTGATGCATTCCTCGCCTTTTCACACGTGGACCTGGAACTGATCAAGGAGTATCTGGAGAAACTGGAGAAGGGACCTCGCGAGTATCGACTGTGCTTCTACCAACGGGACTGGCAGATAGGCGAGTCCATTCCCGACTGCATACTGCAGTCCATTGAACACTCCAGGAGGGTCATCGTCCTGATGACCAACAGCTTTGTGAACTCATCCTGGGGCATGTTCGAGTTCCGTTCAGCCATCAAAGCCACGTCGATGGACAAGGACAAGCGACTGATTGTCATATTGTATCCAGATGTTGACCTTGATAAACTAGAGCCCGAGCTGAAGCGTTACATGAAATACAACACGTATCTGCGGCGAGACGATCCCCTTTTCTGGCGGAAACTGATATTTGCGATGCCCCATAAACAACCTGCCCTAAGCGAATGTCCAGCAATTGAAGAACCATGAGGATCTACTATTGGTAAATATTGATAATTGCTTACTGGAATATTGTTAATTAATCGAATTTCATATAATTTCAGAACAAACACATCTATTATTGAGAATTCCTGCAGTTGCAACATTATTTTTATTATGAAGGCCACAGCACAGCAGTGTTGCCTATTTGTCCTTTTTGCGGACAGATCTGTCCGTTTTTGAAACTGCGATTTCTGGAAAAAATTTTAAAACGTCCCCTATCCGGAAAAAATGCCTTTAAAATGTTATTTTATCCTTTTATTCATCCTTTTTTTTATTGTTAATTCACTTATACAATTTATCAATTACAACATATTGATTTTCCGATTTCGATAATCATTTCTCAAAGCCATGCCTCTAGTGCTGCCAATTTGCCCTTTTTAACACTGCGATTTGTGTAAAAAAAATTTGTAAAGTCCCCTATTCGGATAAAATACCTTTTTTAAATTTATTTAACGTTATCCTTTGTACATCCTTTTTTATTGTTCTAAGTCACTCATAGAAAACATCAAAAACAACTATATGTCATCTTATATATTCATTTTCGGATCGGCAAATAACTTTAAAATTAAAAAAAAAAATGCATGCATTTCCTGTGGAAAATATTTTACTGGCCAATAAAGAGCTAATTATTTTAATAATAGAGTTATTTTTATAGCTTTGATATTAATCTATGAATCATTATTATCAGGGCTGTCACAGGAATCGCTTTCGCTTGAATTTGACATAAATTTCATACAAATTAAAGTCAAATTCAAGCGAAAGCGATTTCTGTGGCACCCCTGTATATGTATTAATAAGAAAACATTGTTCAGATTTTTGTCCTTTTCAAAAAAAAATTTCTATTTTCTGTCATTTTGTTTTGGGTTTAACCGGCCTCTTTTTGTGTAGAGGCGTTGGCAACACAGCAGCACAGAACAAAAGCAAAAGTGTTTATTATTAAATATATGTAGTTTGTCTTAATTTAAGATTTTTAAATTTATATACAAATCGATAAAGATTCAACTATAAAGATAAACTTAAATTTTCCATAACTTAAAGTATTTCGTTCGCTATCAATTTGTCATTGCCAAGGCATTTATCTGGCTGTGGCATGCAACGCAGCCCCCGAAAGTAGGCAATGAATTGTGGCATGCAAGAGAGGATAACGTTTCGTCAAGTGGACATTGCGGGGATTTGAGCACTTAGATGGCGGTCAACACAGAGCCGAAGCACTGACAACCTTGGCCACTAATTACGTAAATGAATTCTGTGGCTAAGGAAGCGAGGTCACTTGCCACTGGCCGAGGCATGCCGCATGCCTTCAGCCCAGTGCAACATTTCCGGTTGCCTCACGCCGATCAATGTTGAACTGGACACGTTTTGGGGAGCACAACAATTGAATGCCGTACAATGCTGTCTGGCAAAGTCCTTGCCCCTTGCCCCGTGCCTCATGCCACTTGCTGTTGTTGTTGCTGCTGCTGTTCAGTCGTCTGTTGTCTGTTGTCTGTTGTCTGTCGCATTGAAAATGTTGCTGAAATGCGAAACGCGCAACTCAAACAGAGGCAACTCGGCGCAAGTCAAGTGGAAAATGAAACTGATTTTGCTGTTGTTGTTGCTATTTGCAATTGTATCACAATCTGCTGCTGCTTCTTCTTCTAGAAAACTGTAAATTCAATTGTGCTGCATTATCTGTATAATTTGTTGCATGCCACACGTATTTGTTGCCATCTGCTTCGTTGCCTTTGCATTCTGTTTGCTTCAATGCATTCAAGCTGAATATTTACACACACACACACACAGTGGCATTTTCGACATGTTTGTAGCAAACAAATAAATTCAATTAACTTGCAAGTTGCAACTTGAACCACAGCCTGCAACTTGCCACAGTTTGGAGTACAACAAAGTTTCTCCCCTCTTCCCTCGCTGCTTGTCAAATGCCGAAGCATAAACCAAATTAAAATCCAAGCTAATAATTGATGTTGTCATTGCATTTAATAGAATTTGCTGCAATTTGTTGCACATATCTATGCAAATATAAATTTATACTTTATTATTATTGCATGTGGCAATGTTGACATTGATGCATCTGTTGCATAAATAATTCAAGTGACAATCAATGTAATTACGTAGTTGCCTCCAAACAGATTGGCTAAAGATATCAAAACATAGTTTAATAGGTTTATATATCCTGCAAAAATATCTGTATTTTTAAATATTTAAAAATCTGTTCATCAACTTGGAATGTGTTTTACCTACTTTAGTCAAAATAAATTCAAGATTAATTGCAATAATCAATTTAAGTTTGTTCAGTAACTTACTCTGCACTTAAATATCCGTTCAAAATTAAATAAAATATATTGCAAAATTATTACAGCTTTAGTTTAAATTAAATAAACTTTAGAAACTTTTTATTTTGATCATCAACTTCCTCTGCACTTAAAGATCCTTTTAAAATTAAAAAAAAATGTTTAATATATATTGCAAAATTATTCCAACTTTAGTTTAAATTAAATAAACTTATTTTAGATATATCTATAAATCTATAAATCTATTAGAATTAGTAAAAATAAATCTAAGATTAATTTCAATAAGCCACTTATGTTTTTCCGTAAATTCCTCTGCACTTTAATATCCGTTCAAATTTAAATAAAATATTCTGGAAAATTATTTCATCTTTAGTTAACATAAAAAAAACATTGAATTTTATATATACTAACAATTATTTAGTTGCTTCACATCTAATAGAATGTCTCTTAAGTGCAGCTGAGTAATTAAATAATTAAATGATGTTAAGTGCTTGATTTTCAGCTGCTTCAAAATGATGCGCATTTTCAAAGTAATTAAAATGCCAATGCCTTTTGTACTTGAAGGTAAAGGCGACTAAGAAGGGGCACGAGGGGGCGTGGCAAGTCAAGTGAATTGCTTGGGGTCGCAATGGAATCGAATCGAATCGAATCGAATCGAATCACTTGCAATGCAAGCAATCGTATAATTAAATCAATTGCAGACTGTCTGAAGAAGTAGAAGAAGTCATTGTCTCTCTCTCTCTATCTCTCTTTGAGGTAACAGCGGCAAACGGGGCGAATGCGCAATAAGCAAAACCAACAGTGGGCATCAACCCAAAAAATCTTGTCGTGTCATGCAATTATCGAGTTTTAATGAAAATTCGCGCACAGTCATACAAATCCATTAAACGCGTTTTTTGTCTTTGCTTGGCCACAAGAGAAGGGCGTTGGTCGAAAGCAGAGAGCCAAGTATCTGTTGGCTTCTAATTACCCAGGACATTTTGGCCAGAGCAGAACAGAAAGAAGCTAATTGCATTGCCAATGATGCGGCTAAAATCGTTTTGACGCCCGACAAGGACAGGCCAAAACCAAACCCGAAGTTGAAGCCAAAAGCCATTAAGTCATTAGGACGCTTAAATTGTCATTAAAGTTGTTAAATCGCATTTCATGAGCTGCCACATTGTAGTTTAATAACTTGCCAGCAATGCAAACAATTGTGAATGTGGCAAATTGAATATTGTTGGGGTAGGGACAAAAAAGAGGGAAGGCAAGAGTAGGCCAAAAGTTATACGTTTAAAAGTTTCCACTTCTCTCGTAATTAGGCCATATTCGCATTGAATTGCAAATGACATTAGAAATTTTGCAAGTAAAAGTTTGCAGTCAACTCGAGTAAACATATATATATATGTGTGTGTGAGTGTATATGTGTGTGAGTGTGTGTGTGTGTGTGTGTGTGAGTGTGTGTGTGAGTGTGTGTGTGAGTGTGTGTGTGAGTGTGTGTGTATTTGTTGGCCAAATGCCTAACGAGCTTGCACTCGCAGTTGGAGTCAACTTTTGCGGCTTGCCGTGTAAATTAAATAAAACATTAATTGCTTGCTTACGTCACGTAATGCCGCACAGTTAATGCCACACAATTGGAGACACAGTCGCAGTTGATGCCACACATTCCACAAATCCCAGAGCAATAAAAGCAACTGGAACTGAAAGTAGTAGTTAAGATAACAGACGAGCCAACTCGACTGTAAAAGACTCTGTAGTTGAATGCAGTAAAAATTAAGAGTTACAAATATAATCAAAATCATTTTTTGCAAAAAAAACCGGTTCAGTATTGGCAAAGTTATGAAAGATCAAAATTAAAGAAAAAACGTCAAGGAGGAGGTATGTAAATTTTCGAATTTTGTTAAAAAAAAATTAAAGTTTGGCACAGGAATACAATTTAGTTGTAGAATAAATTAAGGTGTCAAAACATGATCAAAATGACCTTACTCATGAAAATCAGTTCATTTTTGGCAGAGTTATGAAAGATCAAAATTTATGAAAAAACGTCAAGGGGTAGGTATGGAAATTTCCGAAATTTGTCGAAAAAATTAAAAATTCAAAATTGAACAAAATTTGAATGCAGAATCAATAAAGAAGTCGAAACATGATCAAAATGACATTTCGTACAAAAATCAGTTCATTTTTGGCAAAGTTGTGGAAGGTCAAAAAATACAAAAAAATTGTTAAGGGGTAGGTATTAGAGGCTTACGCCGATTGTGTTAGCTTCGGCGGCGGCGGAGAGGCCAGAAATAACCGGCGGCGGCGGCTTAGCCGGCAGAGAGGACCGGCGGCGGCGGCGGCCAAGCCGCCGTCGAATTTGTCGGCGGCGGCGGCGTATGCAGTAATCAAATAAAATTTTCCCTTTTAAATTATAAAAAAAGCCAGTGAAAATTTTTTACAAATTATTAAAAAAAAAAAAAGTTTTTCAAAATCCCTTTACAGTCATTTTCATAGATTTGATTTTACATTTGAAATTTAAAAAAAAAATGAAATGATTAAAAAAAAAATATTTCAAAATTTTTTTGATTTTTGCTTTTTAAAATTGTATTAAAAGCTATGACGCCGGACGCCGCCGCCGCCGCCGCCGCGCCGATATTTCCGTGAGTTGGCGGCGGCGCGTCAAAAAGACCAAAAATCGGCGGCGGCGGCGGCGTGGCGCGGCGGCGTAAACGTCTAGTAGGTATGGAAGTTTTCTAAATTTATTGCAAATATTTAAGTTACTATAAAACATACAAATCTAAATGCTAATTCAAGTAATAGGTTAAAATATGATCATAATAACTTCTCGTAAGAAAATTGGTTGAGTTTTGACAAAGTAATATAGTTTCCAAATTGAATATAATTTATGTAATATACTTAAAAGACCATTTGTACTGTTTAGCTACAGGGTCTGCAAATAAGGAAAAACAGAGGAAAGCGAAACCACAGCGACACGTTCAGCCAATAAATCTCAATTGATCCCCGCGGTATTGTAGCGAAAGTTCAATTAAAAGTCTCCCGGCGGCATGCCTCAAAGTGACCATTGGCATTTTGGCTTGCAGCACACACATATACACACACACACACACAAACACACACAAATACACACACCCGCACACACACACACAGTTCACACACAACTGTTGCCAAATGTGAGTTGCAAATATGCTAAATGGCCGAGTGTGCACACAAATTTGCATGCACTGTGTCCCACGTGTGTCCAGGCGAGCAACAGACAGTGAGCATACGTGCCGCATGCCACATGCAACATGCCACATTATTTTCCTTGCCCCTTCAGTGCCCAAAGCGGGCTGTTAGTTAAAAAAAAGTATAGCACACTTATTAGCGAGCCATTGAAGTTTATTAGACCGCTTGCCGTTTTAATTAAAGTCAAAGCTCTAAAAAACACCGTGTTTAACATAGTGAAGAAAGTTCGCAATGATACGAGCTGAAAGTGCAACTTAAGCATAGTATTAATAAACAAACATATGGCAGAGCAGAAAAAGATTTAGCCCTCATATGCCCACGTAAAAAAAAAAATTTGAGCATTCACTAATTTTCAGACAAAGAAAATACGTAGTAAATTTCGTTGTAGAGCGGTAAAAGAAAAACTGCCTGATGGAATATTTAGCTATTAATTTAGTTTTGAAGCAATATACATTAAATTATAAATATAACATAATTATATAAATTTTTAAAGTTTTAACTAAGATTTTTTTTTACCCCGCCTAAGAGCAGGGTTTGGCATTATAAAGTTAACCATCTTGATTATTGTCAACAGCATCTTTAAAAAATATGTACAAGAAAGTTTTATTTATAATAAGTATATTGAACTTCGCTTCTTACTTTTTAAAACAATTAAATTTATTTTAAGCTAGTGTCATCAAAGCTTTATTTAGTCTACTTATAAAGGGTTTAACTTTAGACCTCTCATTGTCATATGCTCAACTAGTGTCATTGAAACTTAATTGAAGTCAACACACACACACACACACACACACACACACACACACACACACACATAATCACTCACTCACACATACATACTCATACGCGCATATGTGTTTAGGTAAAACCCATAAACGCTTACATTTGGCTGCTTGAAATGGTTATGACTGCGACTACGATTCCGAGTACAACCAACAACCAACAACCAACAACCAACTGACCAGCAGGAATTTGCCATTTTGTGTGTGTTGTGTGTTGAGTTGAGTGTGTGTTGTGTCTGTGTGTTGTGTCTGTGTGTGTGTTGTGTGTGTTTATCTGCGTGGTTGGATAAGCGGGCGGCAAGTGCAAATAATATTATGCTTAAATGCACGCACGCACATGCCCAAGTCGAGGCCAAAGGAATAAGGACAACTCTGATCAAGGATGGAGTTGCACGAGGGCGGTCTGATAAGTTAATTCGCTTAAGTTGCAAATGCAACTTTATTGAATTGAAATATATTGGCTTATCAACCAATAAGTATATACTGATTTTGGAAAGTCTGATTAATTAAAAAAACAATTCGTAGCCCAATAAGCAAAATTTTATCAGGATAAATAAGCTGATCAATAATTGGTTTCTAAATATTCCTCTTCAATATTTTATTTTGGAAAAAAAACAACTTTAAGAGAAAAATATAGCCATTGTATACAAATTAGTGGATTTTAAATGCAAAAATTACTCTAATTCAAGAATTTCTGATCATTGCCGCATTTTTCAACAAGAGTTTCTATTTGAATGTTTTCAAATTTGTTCACTGCCTAAATGAGATGAACATATTTTATATTTTTCCAACGAATTTCAAATTTTCACACTTATGAAAACTACTTATCAAACCACCCTCGTTTATGGAGTTGTAGTTGAAGTTGGAGTCGATGTCCCTGTGCAGTTCATACTCTGTCCATGGCACCGGAAGGAGCAAAAGGACAACACGCACAACTTTGCTTGGCCAAACAGCATTAAGTAACCGCACGTACGCACACACACACACACACACACAGACACGGAGTATTGCCTTGAATTGAGTCCGAGTCTGAGTCTGAGTGTGTATGTGTGTGTGTGTGTAATTGTCATAACTGTTGTTCCGTATCGTTGTCGTAAGCTGCCTTGTTTGCCACTGTAATTGCCCTGACTGTTGCTGCTTCATCTCAATGCCCTCCTCCGTCTGCTCCAGCTCCTCCGTCTGCTCCTGCTACGTTTCCTGGTATTGACAACTTCCATAATGGCCATCGACCGCAACATCTGGTTTAGTTAGCCTGACTCTTCCCCTCTCTCCCTCTTTCTGTCTCCCTCTCTGGCAGTTAGCAACTTGGCAACTCGGTTTTAGGTCTCTGCTCCCAGGTACACACTGTAAACCGAGCGCCTAATTGAATAGCCTGACTGCCACAGTAAAGCTTGACATTAAACGACAGCTGAGACCCACAACATTAATCTGCTGGCCCGCAGCTCAGAAAACTTACTTATCGCAGCTGGATACTACCACACACACACATACGTTACATACACACCACACATTGGCATTAAAATGCTGCTGGCGAATGTTACAGTGCCTGCCAAAACCCTTATCACATGCACAGACTCCATCCACAACATAATAGACGTCCCTTTTTGAAGGCTAACTCAAGACTGCTTTGCATGCATATCCTGGCCCTTTTTACTCTGGCTAACTGCATCTGTTTAGCATAATTTTCTTGTCTTGCTTTTTTCATCTTTTGTCCTATATTTTGTTTGCAACGTCTGCCTTGTGGGCGTGCAACTTGACTGTGGCAAGTGGCATGTGGAAAGTGGCGAGTGTCAAGGGCCCAAGTTGCGCAGTTTTATTGAGGCAAAGACAATGTCTGGACGCGTTCTTCTAGTGTGCAATTTTGTGCTTTTTTATTTAGAACATTCGAGTGCCAAATCGAATATTATTTGCATGATTACCATAAGTTGAACGAACATACACAAATGCAGCTGGAATTTATTATAATAAAAAAATAAAATTAAGTAGCAATAAAATAAATATATTTTAAAGAATTATGTATGTTTGTTAATATTATTTCTTCTTTTTTTTAACACACATTTAAGTCTCTAATTGAGGTGCATTACTTGCTTCTTTAAATATGCCTTAACAAATGTTAAAACATGTTCACATATTAAAAAAAAATGTTAATTTCATTGCGAAAAATAAAAAACGAATTGAATTGTAAAAGTATTTTCAGAAAGTATTTTCATTGCGAAACATAAAATAAAAACAGACGAATTGAATTGTGAAAGTATTTTTAGAAACTCAAGGCTTATTTAAAGGTGCTGCACATTTGAATTTGCCGCCATTTTTTTTTGCTTATACAACTTTAGTGCTTTACAACACTGCTAGCAGCTGTAAGGTGGTCAATTGTGACGTCAGCGCATAAAACAGCTGTTCATTTACCGGCTGCACATGAAATGGACAAGTTTGTTTATTAAAAAAATTGGCAATTTAAATTGTTTATTAAATTATTAAAACACATGTAAAGTCTGCCAGCTATGGTAAGTTATCAGGCAGTTGATCATAAACTGTAATAACAATAAACTTTGCAGGATTTAGACTCGGTTTGCCCCGACTTGAATGCTTTGACACGCACCTTGGCCAAATTAGTTTACGAGGATTTAATAAATGGTAAAAATGCTAACTTATTTAATAGCTTTGAAGTTATGAAAAAACATTGTTTACAAATTTATTTTTATGTCATGTTTTATTATTACGTTCTTTATTTTAGATGAACGCCTGAGCAACATTCAGCCGCAGTTTGAACGCAGTCTCAATATATTCTATCTAAGCGCAGAGACGGAGACGAGTACACAGACTGTATTTATACCCTTGCCACACTCCAAGGACATCGACTTTGGGCTGATCAAAGGTCTGCAACGGAAACTAGAGAATAGCAATATATGTGCAGCCATTGTTGACAACACTGGCAATATACTGTATTACCAAATTAAAGAAGGCTTCACATAACAAAAACTGTATACCAGATCAATCCTTACTTTCTACTCAAAATTTAATAAATTGTATATAAAAACTGAAAAGAGCACTGTGTTTATTTGACAGCGATAGATAC
Source organism: Drosophila subquinaria (assembly GCA_037043405.1). NCBI lineage: Eukaryota > Metazoa > Arthropoda > Insecta > Diptera > Drosophilidae > Drosophila > Drosophila subquinaria. The sequence goes on along the minus strand of JBAMBL010000311.1, from coordinate 1,425,551 downwards.
ATTTATTCAAAATTAAATCAGTTGCAGCAATAACAATTATGTGCTCAGCCCAAAGTGTTGGCCATCAACTTCAAACTTCTTCCTGATCAGCTGCCCCTTTGATAACACCTATCAAAATTCCTTTAGCTATGCACATAAATAAATGACAATAGTTCTCGCTGCATTTGGATTATGCACAATCGTATTCATAAACGTAATTTGTAATTGTAATTTATAATCGTAATATAATTATGTTGACATAAGTGTAACTTAAGCTAATTTCAATTATCGAATACTAGAACTTAGATACAAATTAAAAATTATATTAATTATAGCATAGATATTCTTAAATGTACAACAATCTGATTGCATGCAATAGAGAAATTCCGAAAATATTTGTAAATCAGGAATTTCTCAAACAGTTTTGTTTTCATGTTTTGCGGTCTCTTTTTATTTTAATGTTTAATGCAGTTTTTTTTTTTTAATATTATTTTTAAAGCGTGCACCGCTTACAAAAATGAATTACATGTTTTTAAAAAAAATGCTCAAAGCAATACAGTTTTTATGTTTGTTTTTTGTTTTGTTTTGTTTTGTTGATTGGTTTTAAAGTACAATAATAAATAACAAATGTATAAGCATGTGTATGTATGTATATAATTTAAAAAATAATTAAAATAATTTCAACTCGGGCAATGGGCTGGGGAGTTGATAAATCGCAAGAAAATATACAGTTTTAAAAATTTTAAATATGTTTATAAGTGTATATAGTAGTATATTATAGTATATATAGAGATGAGCTGTGTTTTCTCAATATTATTATTATTGTTATTATTATGATTTATGTATAATTAATTGTAGTGCATACAATATTATGACTTGTTTCATTTGTTCTCTCAACATTTTGAATGTGATTCTGTGTATGATTATTATGAAAATACATATGTGTGTGTTATTAGGTTTAAATGTTGTTGTTTATATAACTTTATCTACTCTTGGCGCTTGTAAAATAGCTGTGTATATGTATATGCTTAACGTTCTCTCATCTTTCACATTTATTTATATATAGAACCTGGCTTACGAAAATCTTTCCAAAAATCTACAACAATGCACATAAGGCTTTTCCAAAGGTTCGTCAGACTATTCAATGCATTTTCAATATATTCTCGTTTTGGGATAGAAACTCACAAATATGTTAACCCTTGTTATGATGATTGGCAATGAGATGATAAATATATATAAATTTAGTGCGTGATTGATTGATTCATTGATTGATTGATGTTGGTAGGTAGGTTTACATTAATGTAGAATTCTAGGCAATTTGGTTAATGCTTCTGAGCAACATGCACAAGGTTTACAAATACAATAAAATATATAATATATGTATATTACTATTATTATTATATATAGTTTCTTCTCTGTTTTTTATGTGGCAACAACAATTGCTGCACATGTGTAAAAGCATTAGTTATTAACTTAGTTGAGCTGGCGGTCATTAACACCACTCGGCCGTGTATGAAAAGTCCTGGAAAAGCAGCTGCTCATCATCGGACAAGTGTCGCGGCTCCTTGGGCGGCGTCAGCTGCGCCTTTTCCGACGTGAATTCCTCATCAAAGTTCGAGACATCCTCCAAATGGTTCTGCAAAGTAAATTAAGTTATTTACTTATTTATGAGTTTACTTTTATTAGCTACTTACAATGGTGGGCACAAATGGTGGTTTGACCTTGCGAAGCAATAAATCATCCCAGACAATGGAACGGAAGAACGCCTGCTTCTTGACATCCTCCGCATCGCGCTCCGATGAGCCCAGTCGTCGCTCTGGATTCTTACGCAGCAGCTGTAAAATTGTTGAGCAACTCATTAGTTAATTGTTAATTTAGTGGTGTCGTTAACTAATTGCTTACCCGGCGCATAACAGCTATGGCCTCCAGTGAGAGGAAACGCGGATAGCGCACCTCATCGTTGACAATCGAGTCAAAGACTTCCTCCTCGTCGTCGCCAGGGAAAGGTGACTGCAAAAATAGATTTAATAAGTAAGCCATTCAATATTTAATTTATCAATTCACTTACCTCGCCCACCAGCATCTCAAAGATGAGCACACCGAGTCCCCACCAGTCCACGGCACGTGTATACGACGTCTCCGTCAGCACCTCGGGTGCCAGGAACTCGGGTGTGCCGCAGAAGGTGCCAGTGCGATCACCGAATCCCATGCCCTCCTTGCACAGCCCAAAGTCCGCTATCTTCACATATCCATCCGTATCGAGCAGCAAATTGTCCAGCTTCAAGTCACGATAAATGATCTTGTTCTCGTGCAGATATTGCAATCCCAACACCACACATGCCGCATAGAACACGGCTCGGGGTTCCAAGAACACGTCCGTGTGGATGTGCATCATCAGGTCACCGCCGGCGGCGTATTCCATCACAAAGCAAACATGTTGCTGTGAAAAGAAATAAAATATATGATTAATGTCATATTTAAGTAATTATTTACGAAATTTATTCAAACAAATTAGGTATAAAATAGAATTTATTTTTATTTTAGTTTCGTTGAATAATAGACTTAAGGTTCAGAATGAATTTCTTCAGTTATTAAACTTATAATTTATCTAACAAAATCTAATTAATTTAATTCAAATTTATAAATTTAATGCTAATGTCTAAAGATTTCTTTTGTCGACTGTTTTGAGTTGACTTTAAAAAAAACTCAACAACAAAAAGTAAAAAATATCAATTTATAAACTTTTCATTACTCATAAGGACATGTCTATTTAAAAGCTTTTAAATATACAGTGTGCCACTTATGTCTTCCTACACCATAAATTTGTCAAATTTGCGTAAAATAAAGATGTTTTGATGCGGGTTTCTTATATTATTCTTTTATTTACTTAAATAACTTTCTTTAAACAATTCTAAAAGTGACTCCAAAAAAAAATGTTCAAAAATCTCTTCGCTAGTATTTTTTATGATTTTTTAAAAATTGCTTAAAATTACTATTTTAATCTCTTTTCATGATTTTCATACAAAAAGTGCCTTTTTAGCAATTTTTAAAAAATCATAAAAATACTAAAAAAAAAAAAAGAATTTTTATGCATCAAAATATTTTTTTTTTAAATCGAGGAAAAAAATTGAAAAATATACTTTTTTTAAATTCAAAATTTTCGATGTATTAAAGAAATTTTTGTTTCATTAGAACGGAATTTAAGTGAATAAAAGATTAATATGAGAAACCAGCATCAAAACATTTTTATTATACGCAAATTTGAAAAATTTATGGTGTAGGAAGACATTAGTGGCCCACTGTATATGGTTTGGTATATATGGTATATATAAATTTCAATGCTTTAAAAAATTGTGTAATTCAATATTTAAGAGTAAAGTAATTCCAGTTAACTCAAACAAATACTTGATTAGTCAAATGTTTAGAGTCAGTTAATCTCAATCTTACCTCTGTCTGGAAGCACGAATACAAATTGACTAAGAACGGGTGCCGCATGGCATTGGCCACCTCGAAGATGCGCTTCTCGCTGAGCAGCGACTCCACCTCGTCGCGGGCGATGATGTCGCCCTTCTTCAGCGCCTTGATGGCATAGTATTGATTGTTGCTGCGCAGCTGCGACAATATCACCTTGCCAAAGTGTCCGCGTCCCAGCACGCTCAACAGCCGGAAGTTGTCCATCGACAACAGGCCAGCATTTGGAGGTGGAGCCGCAGAGCGAAGAGACTCATATCCTTCGGACTCGCGATACTGCAAGCCACGTGCCACATTGCGACGTCCGCTGGTGGAGGCGCCACCACTGGCGGCCTTTGCCACATTCAGCTCATATTGATTGGCATAGATGGGTTGTTGTTGTTGCTGCTGCTGTAGTTGTTGCTTGTCCTGGCGTTGTGTGGGCTGTGGGAATTGCGGTGCATTCGCCGCGTTGTTGCCATAAATTGTGGGCGTCGGCGGCTCCTGAATAATGGGCGATGATTGCACATAGGGCAATTGTTGTTGCTGCTGCTGCTGTGCGCCCAAATAGAGCTTGCCCAGTTGTGGAATTACCTGTCGAAAATAGAACACAATTGTTATAATTGAATCTCTGAGATACATTTCAAAAGAGTTGCATTCGAGTTACATTGTCATTGTATATTGTTAGTTTGCTTTTATTATTGTATTTTGGCTAGTGAAAAAGCTCTGAATAATTGCCTAGCATTATTAAAAGATAGTTATAATAACAAAAAAAATTGGGTTAAACAAACTAAGACTAGTAACCTTGTAATTAGAACTTGAAAGTAAGAAAAGCAAAATGTTAAGAAATAAGAATTAACTGCTACTGTTTAATATGTTGTTTAACTTTAATAATAATCGTGCCAATGTTACGAAAAGTTTTCGGTTAAGGTTTAAAATTAGAGGGCGATTTATGATGAATTTAGGTGCAAAAATTGTTTCCGGGTCTCTTCTAGTTTTTTTTAATTAATTTTGAAATTTTAATGTAAAATTAACTTATTTTAGTCAATATGCACAAAACAACCATGCAAAAAGTTCATAAAATTTCAAAATTAATTTAAAAAAAAAAAACTAGAAAAGACCCGGAAATAATTTTTGCACCTAAATTCACCATAAATCGATCTCTTATTTTGGTTTTTTTTTTGGAAGTGTTCCGCATATTATGAACCTTTACCGAAGTTTTCTTTGATTTTAATCTGTTCTATCTTTTCCAACTACATCTTAAAATAAATAAAATTTATGTATTTTCCTAAAAAAAACAAATGATTCTCACAATTAAATTAAAGTTTTTTTTGATTATTGCAAATTAAACTCAGAAAATTAAAATAACAATTTTTTAAAGAATGGAACTAGAAAATTTCCAAATTTTGTTTGCTGATTGCTTTTCTTTTTTTAATTTCACAGTTTTTAGTATTTGTATTTTCTTCGCTGATTGCTTCTCTTTTTTTTAATTTCACAGTTCTTGCTTGCATTTTGTAAATCTTTCCTTATTTAGGGTCCCTTTTAATATTTCGCCTTATTTTTACTTCAGATTTCACATGAGGTACTCAATAACTTATTGTTTTGTATTGTAAACCGTATACCTCATCAATTGGCTGCACTGACTCAACGGATTCTATTAAAACACTTTCAATGGCAATTGTCTTCGTTGCGGCTTCCTCAGTGCCATTGCCACTGTCAATGCCACTGCCACTGCCACGTCTGCTGATGTTCGGAGACGCCTCAAGGGGTTCAATGGTAATATGTACAACAGAGATTTTGGCCTGCAAGAGTTTTGTGAGTTTTGTTTGATTTTCTTCAATTAACTAATTTCAAAACGCAGCTGAGAAATCACAAAAAATGGTGCTTGAAAAACACATACAGGTGCAGTGCTCAATGTGGATGTTGTTGTGGTTGTTGTGGATGTTGTTGATGCTGCTGCTGCCAGCAACAGTTGGTGCTGCTTCGGCCTGGCTAACAACGTCAGCTGATGAAAGTGATGCGTATGTTGTTGTTGCTGCTTTTGTTGCAATTGCAACGCACAGAGTTGCCTCACAAGCTGGGCCAGAGCCTGAAATGTTGGCAATATCATGGCGCAATTTCCATTCACGTTTTAACCTATGGATCGATTTGTCAACAACTGAAACTGCCAGCAAAATTCTGGTCTAAAAATGTGCTCAATACTATATACACAACAGTATATATGTTTATATAGTACTATATACTATTCTTTCTACCTTAAACAGCGCAATGTGAAAATGGAAAAATAGATTAAAAAAAATAAGCAAACGCTGACGTTTTGGTTACGTGCAACGTGTGGAAAGAAAAGACGCCACACAAACTAAGACGAAGACAAATACAGGGTGACTGACTGTGTGACAAGACTGTTCAAGTTTAAAGAGAGAAAAACGCCCCCACCTTTGTTTGGCACGTGAACTGTTCCTATCTATTATATTTAAATTAATTATATAGGTAAATGTTTTAAGGCTCATTTAACATTTCATTTTGCACACATTATTTACGTTTAAATGTCGTGTTTCTCGCTTTTAAATTATCATATTGCAAATGTGACATAGACAATGTTTGGCTAGACTGATTTGTAAAGTCTATCAGAGTACAGTGGAAAATCCATAAATAAAAAAAACTTGACTGTATTTCAACTATATATTCATATTGAAGATAAAAAGTATTATTACATATTTCTTGGTGATGTACAGAGGCTATATTAGAATCGAATTCATTATTCAGAGCTTTTTTGTTGGTATTTTATTTATAAGAGAGTTTAAGAACATTTTATATTTAAAGCTGCGCCTATTTAGCTGCAATACTTTTTGGTTAACATTAACTTTAAATTATGCTGTTAGCTGTACTAAATAAGCATGTTGTGTTATTTATATAACAGATGTTAAATGCATCAAATGCTGTTAAAATTTGCATGTTAAATGGACTAACTAATTGAGCTAATCTAATACATAACAGTTTGCTGTTAACTGAACTACGGATGCACTATGGGGCGAAATCCGAAAAATCGACTATTTAGTCATTTTATCAAGGTATTAATAATGCTATATTTTTTATGTTAACATGTAAAGAAAACTTTAAACTGTAAAGTTCGGTACCAACAATGTTATATAACAGACCAATGTTAAACCTAGAAGCTGTAAAAGTCCGATGTTGCTGTCAAAAAGCACGTGCTTTGAGATTGCAATATTTTTGCAGCCTATTTATTAATTGGATTTCTTAAAGACTAATCATTTATTTTACAAAATTTAAAATGGAAACCAATAATACGGGCTTGTACTATGTGTTGATTGTACTAGTTTTCTGTATTTGTGCGTGTTCTATTAATATTTTGTAAAATTAGATAATGCTTTGAAAGGAAATTTCTTGGAAAGAAATTTCAACTTTGAGGAAGCTTTTAACAAAGTTGCTTAACGAGGCTTAATGTACGTCCAACTGTATGTCGTAGATCCATTCATTGTTATTTAAAGGCAATATGTCTCATTTTCCACAATTTCCCACAATCTGCGCAAATGAATATTTTAGGACGTAACCTCACCATTTTTCAGTGTTGATTTGCTGGCTTGTCGTATGAGATATTTGACCAGTTTTTGAGGTTTTTATTATTAACTCGAAAACTACTTCGGATATTTTGATGCGGTTTTTTTTCCAGTGCTATGTGTACCCATAGAAATTTTTTGAAAAAGTGGGCATGTCAAAATCTCCGCCCCAATTTTTTTTTTTTTAAATTTTATGCTCACAACCATTTATAAGAGCACACAACTTCCTTTGTCAAAAAATTACTTTTTCTCTTTATTGCTAATAATAAACAAGGTCAAAGCTTGTTATTTGAAATAAAAATTATGAGCTTAGTAGCTTTTATACATACAAAAAAAAAAAAAAAATTAAGGGCGGGGGTGGCGACACGCCCACTTTTCCAAAAATATTTCTGAGGGTGTACATAATATTAATAAAAAAGTCGCATTCAAAAACCTAGCTTATTATAGAAGTTATTAATAAATATTCGATATTTCGGATTTCGCCCCATAGTGGGATGCAATTATGCTATTTACATAACAGTTTAATGTTAGTTGTTCTACACATGAATAATGTTATTTACATAACAGTTTACTGTTAGCTAAAGTACTTGTGCATTTTGCTATGTTATGTTAGCTGTTAACGTGCTGTTTGCTGTTATCTACATGCTGTGTGTCTGTGAGAGTGGGAAGTTAATGGGGGGATTTCAACACATAAAGCTGAAGCAGCTGTTAAGCTGTCAATTTAACAGTAACATAAACAAAACACCGAGAACAACAACAAGAAAGACAAGAAACAAATAACAAATGTAACCAAATAACCAAAATATAACCATAGCCGAAATAAACATAGGGTATCAAATGAAAAAAAACAAGAACTCCTAACCTCCACACAGAAACGATCGCCGGCGCTGGAACTGTGACTGTGACTGGACTGCAGCCCCCCGTTGTACAAATACTCATCGTCGTCCTCGGGATACTCAACCAAGGGAGAGGCGGCCAAGGGCTCATCATCCGGTGTTCCATGGAGCACCACCGGGGGCAGAGTAAGCACTGGACGATGCAATTGCTGCTCCACCCCCGATGTGGCACCATAAGGTGGATGCACTGATTGCTGCTGGAACTGAAATGGGTTGCGTATTGATAAGGACAACTCGCTTGTGCTTTGCCTGTGATTGTTGTTGTTGTTGTGTGGTTGGTGGTGGTGACTGGCAGGCGGCGGCAGGATGTTGGTTAGTGGCTCAGGCAGCATTGGGGGCGACTCTTGCAAGGGCATAACTGCGTCCATTTGTTGCTGCTTCAGCTTCTCCTGGTCGTGCTGACGACGCAGCGTATTTGGATGCGACTCCATTGCAGAGAGGAAATCAAATTCGTGCAACGCATCCTGCAACTGTCGACGATTAACGGGATCATGACAGCGTCTCACACACACACACACACAAACACAGATGCCCAACACACACACATACACACACACACGGACGAAAAGCATAAAGCAAATAGCAGACAAAAGAAGAAGGAAAGGAAAAGGCAAACGCAGAAATGGGGCGAGGAACATAAAACAGAGAAAAAGAGAAAGAGACAGAGAGAGATAAATAACACACAATTGTTGATAAGAAGGTTGAACGTGCAACAGGGAAGACAAGACACACCAAGGACAATGAGAAAATCCCAAAGATGAGAGTGAATGAGACAGATATGGAGACACAATGATAACATCACAAAGATGTGACAGAATGAGAAAGATGGAGACAGAATATAGAACATAAAAGTAGAGAGAAAAAAATATAGTAGAAATAGAAAAATGAAATAGAAAGAGTGCAAAAGAGTTGAAGAGATGACATTGAGAAAGAGTAGAAATGGAGAAGAGTAGAGAAAAAGAGACTGAAACAGAGCGGAAAATTTAAAGGTTGTCCAAGAGAAAGAGCTAAGCAAAAGCAATGTGCCGAAATTGATTGATGGATCATGACGTTTCTCATAGTTCTATTTTTAATAACTAGATCCAATGAACTGAACAAAATTAACCTAATACTGAACTAGTTGAACCAATAGGGCGTACCCAGCTCAACCACAGGGTGACCCATCTAGCGGTTGCTTTTTTTAATCACCTATTATGTCGAATGACATTGCCATTTTAAGCCGCAACTTTTTCGTGGTCCTCCCTATATTAAACCTAGAAAACCGAACACTTTAAACAAGGATTTGAGCTAGGCTTCATCTCTATAAATCTTTCCATAGAACTAGTGCTTTATTTTTCGAAAAATTGTGTCTAAGAAACTAATAACTAGTTATATTTTGACTAACAGTTTGTATGTAAGATCCAAGACAAGCAATTTCTATTACTATTATTTAACTATTTTTATAACTAGAGAAAAGTTTTCAACAAATAACATTTGCTAATAAAAGAAATTTACTTATATCTAATATGACTTAGGAAATAGATTGACCTATAGAATATTTATATGATATGAAATGGAGCAAGCAAATATAAAAAAAGAATGCTATGATAAGGGAACTGGAACCAGCAGCCAAAAAAAGCTCAACGTCGTATTGTTCTGTATGGAGTTTTGGTAGCTAATCAGATGACTATATATCAATATCAATGTCTATATCTATAGATAGATTCTATGTACAGTTAGAGGACCAACACCAAGGCTAATGAGCTATACAGTTTGAATGAATAGTTTGATTGATTCAAGTGAATTTACAGAATGAATGAATGGAGCACAGCTGGCAAAGGCACAACGATCAATAAATCAACTACAGATAATTTACAAGCCAAGTATTCAGATTATATATATAGAATATACAGTAACTTAAGTAATTGTTTTGACAAAATAAAAAATATACATAATTATGAAAATAAATAAAATATAAGAAAATGAAATGTTCTACGCAATATATGTTTATATTTGTTGCTTTGTCAAAACAATTGCTTGACAGACTGTGTTTAGATAGATGTATGTATAGTTTGTATGGGACAGAGGAGAGAAATAGCTGTACAGTTGAAAGGACACGAAATATCGGAATATTAAAAAGAAGCTCACCTCCTGATCCATCACGGGAGTCACGGACTTCAGCACTGGCGGTGGCGGTGGTGCTGTGGTCGGTGCGGCAGTTCGATTCGGTGGCGTCTTGATGCCTCCTGGCATCTGCAGACTCAGTGTGTTGGGTCTGCCCGCCGTCTGTTGGCTGCCCGCCGTGGGCGGAGGCGTCTCCGGGGGCAGGACACTGATGCCGTGCATGCCGTGCATGGACAGGGGACGCATGCCACTCAGTCCACTGGCAGCGGGATCTGGATACTCGCCAGGTGTCTCCACATGCTCATGCAGTCCCGCCTCCGGATCGAATTCCATGTTCTGGGCCTGCTCGCCCGGCGAATACGGTTCTGGTTCCACGGCCAGTGCATCTGAGGAGGGAGTACGCGATATCGGGGATTCGGAATCTCGTGAGGCATTGTTGTTGTTGTTGCTGCCGCCAAGGGCCAGGGGAGGAGAGGCGCGTTCCCCGGAGGAGCCCGAATTGCCCGTGGCGCCCATGTGCACATGATTCGGAGCATTCCGCTTGAGGAGACGACCCCAGGTGGCCACATTGATGTTCATCTGCTTGGCCCGGGGCATGTTCTTGGCCTGCTGGCGATTGAAGATCATGCGCTGGCGTCGCAGTTTGGGCTTCTGCGAGATCATCGGATTGAGGAACTTGATCTCGGCGAAGAGCAGTCCCTGCGGCTCCAGCTGCAACGCCATGCCGTGGCGCACATCATCGATGAACTCCTCCAGTCGCAACACCTTCACCGCACACAGCGAGCGCCAGTCGCGCCAATAGACGCCAATCTCCAGCTCCCGGGAACGATCTAGATCGATAGAGAAGCGCTGATCCCAAGCCTGCTGCGAGCAGGGCTTCCACGACGTCTGTCCCACCGTGATGTTGTCCAGCTTGATGGCCGCCATGATCTCGATAGACGTCTCGTCCTTGACGGAGTAGCTCTTGGAGCTGCTGCGCGACGTGACGCCCTTGACAAAGCTGCGCAGATCACCCGGACTGGAGCTGTTGTCCTTGTCGCGTCGCGATCGTCCGGGCACATCCTCCAGCAGATCCTGACAGCCCATCAGACGCACCTCCAGCTTGCCAGTGACACTGGCACAACGACCCAGCGACGACACCGACTGATACGACTTCCCGCCCAGCAATCCGCCCGGACCCGTCTGCAGGGATGTGTAGTGCACGGGCGCCGGCGACGTCGACTGCTGGACAATCTGCAGCTCCTGCTTGAGCAACTGGGCAGTGGGCGAGTCGCTGGGCAGCTCCTGGCGGCGCAGCTCCAGCGAATACCGCAAGAGATCGAGTTTACGCGATGATTCCGACAAGCGGCCATGTGCCTAAAAAAGCAAAGCAAATACAAATTTATTAGTAAATGAATATATTTAGTAATTAATGTTATTATTAGAGTTAATGCAACTTTTAAATCTGTTTTTTAAACACTTATTTATTCAAGTAAATAATATTCAAACAATATATTTTTGTATTCAATATAATATTTTGTTGTATTACTAATTATACTAATATTATTTTCTTTAAAATAACTCTACTCTTTTTACACATTTTTTAATTATTTAAAGAAAAATTTTTATTTATCAGGGGTGCCACAGAAATCGTTTTTGCTTGAATTTCACTTAAACTTGTATGATTTCTATGGCACCCCTGTATATTTATTATTAATATTTATTATTAATATTTATTATTAATATTAATTATTAATATTTATATTGATTATTGATATTTATATTTTTATATTAAATAAAAACAACTCTATAAAACACTTTTTTACACTTATTTATTGATTTATTTAATTACCAACAATTTAACTGATTCAGCGCACATTTTGTCTGTGTGTGTGTGAGGAACATTGTGAACAATATATATTTATTTATTTATTTAAACTTAAGTTCCTAATTAAGGCCACAGCTGGTAAGGATCGATCGGGTTTTGTTTTGATTTGCTTTGAATTTGATTGGGTTTCGGGTTTGATTTTGGATTTTAGAGGGATTAATGGGCAATTGGCAACTTAAGCAGAGTGTTAAATGCAAGCTAAAGCAACAACAAAATTATAAAATCGATTGCAACCGAAGTTCAGTTACCACAGCAGAGCTGGACATTTGAAAGAGTTTAACAGACAAATAGAAGAATTAAATTTATAGTTTGTGCTAAAGAAACACTGTAATAAATTGTTTTTAAAGGATTCCATAATATCAAATTAATAATATATTTTAAGACTATTTACATACAAAATTAATAACTATTTGAGGGCACTGATATCCATATTTGATATCAATTTATTCAATAGAATTCAATGTTAGAATCGGATTTCACACGCTTCACTGCATTTATTAGTTTCCAATAGATATTTTTTTATTAATTTATTTATCTTATACAATTTATTGTATGACCATCATACTTTTGTTTATCTTTAGCAAGAAGAATGGAGAATTTGGGAAGTTTAGTAGGGAAAACTCTTTCTCTTGCTTCTTAAAGATCGATAGTTCCAAAGATTTCTATATAAAAGGAAGTTAGGATTTAATAACTTCTGTAACATTCAATTTCATGTTGAATCGATTAGTTTATCATAAGATATTATATATAAATCAGCGATGGGCACGCATGGGCTCCGGGAGCAAGCGGCTGCTCCCAACTTAGGTAGACTCTAATAGGGTTGTTTTTGTAGTTCTTGTTGTAGTGCTCCCGAATTCAGATTTCGTGCCCGCCGCTGATATAAATAATTAAGGATATAGTGCAATCTATTCCATATTTTACTGTATAAAGCTGTCTTGACTAGCAATCTATAAAATACACAAGCAGACGGACTTAAAGCCTTCTTCCAAGTCTTTTTCCTCGAGCTCTGCAATGGTTGCCCTTTCTTTATCTATATATCTATCATCTGTGATTAGTCCAGTTATGGTTGCGGAGGTCGTCGCAGCAGCAAAGGTCGCTCGCCGAGGGAGAAGGCGCGTCCGCGCAGCTGGAAACGTTCGGCGAGCCAACGCTGGCAGCTCTCGCAGTGGCAATTGGGATTCTTGGTGGGTCCGACGTGGTGGCCTGGCTTCCGCATCGCCACCACATTGCCAAAACGACGGGTTTTCTCCAGATGCTCGTGGGTGTAGCCGGAGACGATCGTGGACGTCTCACTGGCCAGACTGGGACTATCCCGGGAGATCTCGAAGCGACGTGGCAGCTGAGGAGACGGAGTAATGGCAGTGGTGCCAAATGTGGTGGCCGACGTTGTGCTGGGCGGTGCCTCGCTGCCACAACGCACCACCGTGCTGGCGGTGGACAAAAGTTGAGGTGAACTGCGCTCCGAGGAGGGCGAACCAGGAGCTGCCTGCACGCTGAGATTGTCGCGTGCCTCGCTCTTCCAGCGATAGCCAGGATGCAGACGCTTGAAGGGATCAATGGCGGGAGCAGCTCCTGCTGTTGTTGTTGTAACTGGTGCAGTTTGCGGTGGCTCGGGACTCGCGGGCGGGCCAAAGAATTGCAGGAAACCCGGCGGACGTGGTCGCTGCAGATGCAGCATCTGATGCACCTGCCGTCCCGGATACGTGCTGAAGCCCACATTTGTCTCCGAGAAGCCATCCGATTCCGAGGGCAAGGTGTCGCTGCGCTGGAACGTCCGCTGCACCTCCGTGATGGTGGTCAGCTGTGGATAAGGCGACGTCGAAGTCGCCGGAGGATTCGTCGTCGGCTGCGGAGTGTCCATGGAGTGTTGACGTGACCAGAGACGCTCCATCTGCCGTATGCGTACACGGTCCAGCGAGTTCTCATACTCAAAGCTGTCGGATTTGCTGATCGTGGCAAATGCTGCTGGCATTATTATGGGCGTGTCCAGTTCATCGGTATCCTTCCAGGACGAGTCCACACAGTCGCCGCCGGAGGCCAAGACGCTGGACACACTGCTGCACGTGGCATCCCGGGGCATCGTCGAACGCGACGAGTTCGGATACGAAGTGCTCTGAGTCTCGTCACTCGGCTGACGCATGTATTTCTGGCGGAGATTGGCCAGCTTGACGGCCCGCTGATCGCCAATGTGCTGCCGGAAGAGCATCTGCTTGGACTCGACTATCTCCTCGGCGGTGCTGCACTTGGTAATGCCGTGTCCCAGCTGCAGTTGCTCCTGCTCCCGTTTCGCCTTTGTGGTGTGTGGCAGCGGTGACTTCTGGGCCAGACGACGTGGCAAGGCGCCACTGGAGATGCGCTGATGACGCAGCCGCATCTGCTCATTGTCCAGCACCGTCTGGGGCGTCGAATTGGAGTCCACTTCATACAGATGTTCCGAGTCCGAGTTGGAGGCATCTGCATCCGCCTGCTGCTCATCCTCATCGTCCCCGTCCTCATCCTCCTCCTCCTCGGAGCCCGTGCAATAGACATCGATGTGCACAGTGCGTGGCTTCTTCTCGCCCAGACCGGGCAGCCTGGGAGATTGCGACTGCGACGGAGTTTTTGTGACAGGCAGCGGCGGAATTCGTGGCAGCGACGCCGACTTGAATGTGGACGAGGGCGTCGTCGAGTAGGTTGGCTGCAAACATGGTCAACGGGGAGATTAATCAGAGACCAGGATACTAGATTTACACTGGTTGACAAGCGGAGCAATTTGATCACAGTTGACTGTAGGATTTAATTCCATTTTAGGAAACAATACTAAGAATACCAAAATTGAGGGAAAATTGGGAACACAAAACTAAAAAAAACTATTCAGGAAAATTTAAGATTTTGAAAAAAAAAATCAGGGGTGTCACAGAAATTGCGATTCCTGTGGCACCCCTAAATATGGGAAATACGTATACAAATTTTTTTTAGAAATTAAAATTATAATAAAATTTTTTCTGCTAATGTTTAATATGAGAATTTTTGAAAATCAATTTAGAAGCACAAAATTGGAAAATCTTGTAATTAGAATATAAAAAAGGGAAACAAGTTTGAAAGCTAAAAATTAGGAAAATCCGAGATCTAAAATATTTAATATACGCGATGTTTAATAAAACAATTTGTTGTCTAATTTACTTAGCAGCATCTTGAATTATAAATGGCTGTATTGTATTATATTGCATTCAAATTTAAATGTAAATTCAACTGTAAGTTGTCGTAAATGTCGCAGTTACTTTTTCCTAAAAAATATTATTAAAGTGTATTGTTCCTAATTTTTCCTTTTCTCATTTGAATATTCTGACATTTTTTCCTTTATTCCTTTATTTTTGTATCCCTAATTTGAATTCTTTCCACTTTCAACATGGTATCTTTGTGTCTTTTTCTATTGTTTTCGATAACTGATAATCATCAATACTTTCAAATTGTCGCTGTGTCAACTGGAGCATTCAAAGTTTCAACTTCCATTCGTCAACTGCACTCACCACATAAGTGTTCGCCTCCTCCGCATGCCGTCGACTGGTGAAATTCATGAGTGCCTCCGTCGTGGCACGTCGCTGATCGTAGGCGGCGGGTTGGCGTCGTTGTTGTTGTTGTTGTCGCTCCTCCGAGTCGCTGGTCTGGGAGCAGGCATCCCTCAGCTGCTGGGCCCGCACCTTGCTGTGATAGACAAAGGGTTCGTTCTGGCTCGGCGTCGTCTCCATTTGATGTTGGGGCAGAAAGTCGGCCACTGCCGAGACGACAATGTTGCAAGTGCTGCGACAGCGCGTGCCACACACCTGGGCAGTGATGCCACCAGGTGTTGCCTCCGCATCGGTTGCCTGTGCCACGCGCGATGCTTGTGGACTGCCAAATGCCGAGTCCGCATATGTGGCCGAGGAGTTTGTGCTGCGAAAACTTGTGGCAGCCGTTGCCTGATGATTGATTGATTGATGTTGCAAAAACATTTAGTACACAATTCACACTTTGTCACTCTGTTTGCTCACCTTCTCCTGCTCTGTTTCCGGCGTGCACCATTTGTAGACCACACGCACTGGATGCAGTGGCTCCTGCACATTGAATTCCTTCTGGACAGTTTCCCCGCCCCGCGCGAACGTCAACTGGGCACGCACTGTCCACTCGGCCGTGAGTTCATGAGGCAACGGAGGTCCTTCTCCACGCTGTTCACTCATCTTGCCACTCCTTCCCTTCCCCGCACACACTCACACTTTCTCTAGAGGCACACACACATTCTAAACGTTAATGTTTCTCAAGGTGTGCCTCCAATTTTGATATACAACACGCGATCTGCACAGATATGCGGCATATAGTCTTGATATTCTTATAGATTAAGCTAAAAATATAACAGAAAACGTTGCTCTTGATAGTGCAAACTAATCCAATGCGAGGGCCGTTTTAAAAGTGATCAACAATTGTTAGAAACTGAGAAACGTCAAAAAATTGTATCTTTTAAATTATATTTAGTAATTATTTAATAAATAAATTTATTTCTCAGAACTCAGAATTAAAAATTGGCAACAAGCAACTATAAATTTCTTCTATTTTATATTTGTCATTAATCTTTACAAATCAAATTAATTTCACATCCTAAATGCATTTAATTCCGTTCTATTTTCAAATTGATCAAACAAACTAATAATTTAAAACATTTAATTGAAATTTATGGCATAAAAATTCAAATTGAAAAGGCTAAAAATAAATGCCACAGCCGAAACATTGATAAATGTGGCAACCGCAACTGAATCATCAGATTTTTAAAAAGAATCATATATATCTTTTCTATATAAAGTACAAATTTCACATGACTTCATCAGTTTTTTCAATGAAAGATTACTTCCATATGAATTCACTTTATTATGTTTATCAGCACTTTTTAAGCCACCCTCGCACAGTGGGCGGTTTGATTGTTATTTGTTGCCTTCTCAATGTTTCTTATTAATTTTCTTTTCTTTTATTTAAATTTTTTTTTTTTTCGTTAAATATTATTTTTAGCTTCATTCAACGACGCATGAAAAACAACAAATCGAAACACTTTCAGTTTTTATTTTTCTACAAGCGGCATGTAAAATTGTGTTTCTAATTTTATGTGTATTTATTTATAAACTCTTCAGTCGTTTATTTTTTTTCTTGTTGCTGTTGTAAAATACTAAAAATCGCAAGATGACCTCAAAATCCAAATTTTGAGCCAAACCACGCACAAAAATAAAAATGCAGCATGAAATTAAAAAAAAAAAACATAAAGCGGAAAAATATAATAAAGAATTACGCAATTTCTAGTTTCAAGAAAAAAATTCAATTAAATTAACTTGAAGCACGCTGCGTATGCGTAATGTTTATGCCTGGAATCTCACTGAAAGTGTGTGTGTGCGTGTGCGCGTGTGTGTGTGAGACACTGTGAGTTGCCTTTTGACGCTTTTATGGCAAAAGCGACGACAGTTTCAGTTAATTACATCTGCATAAACTTTTAACCGAAAAAAGCGTCGCAAACCGAAAAGTAATTAAAAAAAACGTCTTTAAAAATCTTTTAAACGAAAAGAAAATTAAAAAAATGCGACACGCGGCAAACGAAAAAGAAAAACGGCGAAAAACGCGCACGCAGCCCAAACGGCAACTGAACTCAAACTGAAAATGCGTGAAAATTCGCTAGAGAACAAATTGTTTTTCATTTCGTACAACAGAATTTTGTCTCTCTCTGCATCGGTATCTCTCATTCTTAGTTTTATTTCTCTCTCAAACATGTATAGATTGTAGAAACTCTATATAGATATAGACAGATAGATATATGTACATATATCTATTCAGCATAGTTCTATTAATGTTTAGCAAACACACAAAATGAGCAAAGAGCAATTTTTGACCAGACCGTTT
The DNA here is from genome assembly GCA_037043405.1 of Drosophila subquinaria. Taxonomy (NCBI): domain Eukaryota; kingdom Metazoa; phylum Arthropoda; class Insecta; order Diptera; family Drosophilidae; genus Drosophila; species Drosophila subquinaria. Next base: position 1,407,786 of record JBAMBL010000311.1, on the reverse strand, counting down.
TTGTTTATCTCTGATGGAAGAATGGGAAAAAGGGGGGGCAAAAAACTACCATCTGAACCATCCGGGAGAATATCCAAGAAAAACATCTGTCGAATGCTGCTGTTGCATCTGTGTTTATGTCAAAAACTGCACTACCATCAGGAATTTCCCTCCCCCCACACACGCCTCATAAATAAATATGGATTGAAGCACATTCTGTTGAGGATTCGTGGTCTATATAGGCCACGCATTCTGTCCGACAGTTTGGCTGGTAAATACATGTGTAATTTGTATTCCTCAAAAAAGCAATGGGGCGCTTCCACAAGAGTCGAATAACAAAAGCCGCAGCAACAGTCAACACAAATAAATCACAAGACAGCGGACACGGACACGGACAAAGTAATCTTCTGTCCACGCGACAGGAAGTCGGAAATATTGTGCAACAAGCTGCATGGTTGGAGTGGCATAAAGTGACACAAGTCGACAAGTGTATACACTTGTAAAAGAAAAGTAATAACTAAAGCATACATATTATTTATCAATAAAGTGACTATGGAGAACGTTTAGACAGCAACTCAATTTAAATGGCAGATTTTTAAAAGTGCTGCTCACTAAAGTGTCCATAAAACAATTGCGTAGGTGAATTAAAGTTACCATGGAGGACTAAATGTATTGCTAAAGACATAGATATGTCATATTTGTGTCATAAAATGACCATGGAGGACATAACTCACTACCAGAATTGCTGCCTATATGCTGTGAAGTGACTACGGAGTTCACTTTAATTGCATAAAGCAGCGGTGGGCACGCAGTGGCTCCGGGAGAAGCGACTGCTCCCAACGATGTTGGTATGCTTAAACTTAAATTTTAACTAAATAAAGTAAACAAAGAAGAAAAATCTCACAGTCAAGCTGAACAACCTTAAAATTAACTAAAAATCAAATATTAGTTAAACAAAATCAAGTAGAATTCTTTCAAAGTAAATACGCTTTAAATAAACAGACAATGGAGGACACTTATTCACATGAATTGCTCGATTTAGCCACTCACAGCGTGGACAGTGTCGACACAGTGTCTGCAGGGCTCTCATCTTTCTCTTTGGCCAAGAAGGAATTTTGAAATACAGTGCAAGTAAATTAATGAGGCGACAGTTAGCACATCAACTTAAAGACGGCAAAAAATAAAGCATGAGATAAAAATTGAAATATTTTCAACAGCCGCGTAATTAGCCTCGTTTTTTCTTCACTTTTCTTTTCTTTACATATTTTTTAATTTTTGAGTGTGCCTTAAGGCAAAGAGCATACGGCACGTATGCGCAATATGAATCATACGCCGTGTGGCACACGCCACGAATGGCAGCTGCCTCACTCTCGCGGTTTCTTTCACTCTCACTCCCTGTCTCTTTTTGTGGGCAGGCCTTGCGATTAGCCCGCCCCCGCGTACGCGCACTTACCTGGCCAACGGCCAGTTCTATGATATGTTTTGTATGTAGGCTAATCTAATTAACAATAAGTCTCAGGTGAAATATATATATACATATGTATGTTAACTAGAGCGGACTCACCTCTTGCAGCGCCTTCTTGTCTGGCGCACGATTCGCCGTCTGCAAAGTGCGTATCACGTTCTTGGCTCCATCCACGACAGCGGCCTCGATGCGCAAACGATGACGCAGCTCCTCGATGCGCTCCTCCAGCGTCGTCTCCAGGCTCTGGGGCTGTGTTAATCCTCCGCAGCCACTGCCGGCGTTGCCGAGCAGAACACCGTGTTCATCTGTTAATTGCCGAGCGGCTTTCATGCGATCCGCCTGCTCGCGATTCTGTTTGACTTTGATGATTCGCAGGCGTAGAAACTCAATCTTGGCCTTGGAGTCCGCCAGCATCTGATGCGCCTCCGCCAACAGTTTCTTATCGCAGCCATAGCCCAAAGATTGTATCATATTCTCTGCGCCCGTTTTCACCTTCATCTCGATCTGCAGCTGCTTCTCCAGCGAGGCCAGCACTTTGTCATTGGCCGTTGTCGCCATCGCAGCACCGCCAGCCATTGCATTGTTTGCGCCCAAGCCACCGACGGCACCGCCAAACTGTGCCCCACCGCTGCCATCGATGCCACCGCTAAACATAATCGATTCTGTAAATAAAATAAAAATAAAAAAGAAATTAGAAATTTTCCTATAGTTTTATGGGTTTATTCGATTGTATACACAAATACCCTGTAATTTAAAAAGCTCGTTTTTGGTTGGGTATACTCCTAGGCATGACAAAGTTTGATATGTAAAGTTGTGAAGAACTTCAATACATTTAAAAAAAATAATAATAAGAAAAAACAAATAATACAAAAATAATAATAAGAAAAAACAAATAATAAAAAAAAACAAATAATAAAAAAAAAAACAAATAATAAAAAAAAACAAATAATAAAAAAAAAACAAATAATAAAAAAAAAACAAATAATAAAAAAAAAAATAATAATAAAAAATAATAAAAAAAAATAAATTATAAAAAAAAAATATAAAAAACTAAATAAATAAAAAAAAAATAAATTAATTATAAAAAAATAAATTTAAAAAAAAACATTTGTCATTGCTAGTTTTAAGGAAAAATGTATAGAAAAAGTTGAAAGGAAATGGCTTCTTTATTTACAGATGAATATCAAAATATTCCATGGATATATAAATATTTAATAGCTAATTTGGATTTTGCAGTCAATAAGTGTGAAGTTTTAAAGTAGAATTTGTGCTACTGCTACTAAAAACAAATCTAAGTATAATTATATTTCATTTCATTAAAGCTTGAAGCGATAAGTTCAATTATAGATGAAATAAGAGAAGTTCAACTAAGCATATCTAAACTAAAACTTTGCATAGTTAAATATCATGACAGGTTTCATTATTTATTTATTTTCACCAATTACAGGGCATCTTTTAATCGAGTTTTATGGCATTTCTTTAGCTTTATATCGAGTTTTACTTCTCTATTTGCAGATACCATAAATGTTCTCTCATTTAATTTACTTTAAATAAATAACAGGGCATCTCATAGTCGAATTCTTAAGTACTTGTACCTAATAAGCATCAATTGTTTCTCTCTCTGACACTGACCTTGGCTTTTGGACACATGCTGATTACCAAGAAGAGAGTCAAACCGTTTAACCACATGCTGTCACAAATGTCAAGGGTCAAGGGTCAACTGTGATTAACATGGTTAAACGACGCTTCACTTGATCCAACAACTGGACGACACCCACCGACCACCTTTTAAGTCGGTTTGTTTACAGCTGACAGTGAACAGTTTAATGCGGATGCAAAAACGTCAATTAGCAAGTTGCAAGCAGAGAGAGAGAGAGAGAGAAAGAGAGAGAGAGAGTTGCAGCAGCTGCCACAAATGGAGCCGACGGACGGACAGCAGATTAAAGTGGCGAATTTGAAGGGATGTTGGCAAGGGATTTTATGCTATTCCATGAATTCAGATAGCTATTTAGTTTAGTATAAAGATGGATTAAATATAGCAAAGAATATTTATTCATACATCTATCTTCAGAGCAAACTGCAGCTATAGAATATGTTCCCTTTTCTTCCTGAAGTTATGCATAAATATTTATTGAAATTTGAAATGCAATTTACATTCAATCGATTACATTTTGAGCTCTGCATTCATGTTCAGCGAGTTGAACCATTTATCAGGCATTTTTCATGGAAATTCTCCTATCTATAATGCTGCAATGTTTGTTGTATCTTAGCTCGTTGGCAGCTGCTGCCAAACATATCAATCAATTCGGCACATGAAGCTTTCAACGCCGCGCCAAACGAGATCATGATGATGATGACGATGATGTTGATGGAATCTATCTATGTTAACCGATGGCAGATGCTGTTGTTGTTGTTGCTGTTGTGGCTGCTCTTGGCCAAACACGGAAGCGGCTAGAACAACGAGACGACAGTCGAGAACAAACCGAAACGTTGAGCAGTCACATTCAGAAGAAGCAAAACATTTCATGCCACTTGTGTCAATAGTTGAAAGACAAAATTAAACAAAGCACATAAGAATGCGCTTACGACTTAAGAAATACCCTGTAGCTATAAAGTTGCTTTAACAGGATTTGAGTTTCTTAAGGAAATTTAATTTGAAATAATAAAAAGTTTATTTCTTCACTGAAATACATATAAATTCAACTACTTGATCATACCCCGTTAGCTATTTATATTTAATTACAGGGTATATTGGAGCACAAAAAAAATTTACACCCGGCAAGTGTTTCCCTATAGATACGAGAATAAACGCTTAAGTACTTCACGCCAGGTAATGTAAGAGAACACGCCAAGCGCTTCATAGATACAAATGTATCTATCAGATAGATAAATAGATGGATGCATAACCAGACAGTTGAAAGTTTGCGTGACAAATGCCCGTAAAGAAACGACAACAGAACGGTATTTTATTTCACGAGCTGAAAGAGAGTTTTTTGTTGTGTTTCTTAATGTCACAAACGACATTTGAAAAATGTTACAAGCTTAACAAACCGTTTGTTTATGGACTCACCTTGACCATTGCTATTGACCGCCGTGTTGGCGGATGTCAGCAGTATTTGACTCTCGAGCTCCTGCAGTTCCGATTTCAACTCGGCCAATTTACTTTTGCTCTTCTTCACAAGGACAGCGACATCGCTGAGGGATCGACGATCCTTGGCCACTTCTCGCAACTTTTCGGCGCCCTCCTTGATCTTCAGCTCCTTGCGTATCTCGCGTCTTATGGCCTCTTTAATCTCCTCCAGCCGTATGGACATACAGCTCTCGGGCAGGTTCTCTGTGAAGCCATATTTATGACTGAGCTCATACAGGACAGGATGCTTTATGTATTCGCCCTGCAAATGCAAATTGAGAAAAATTGAAATAGTTAAATAACATATTAGATTTAATTTAATATTTTTATCAGTATGTTCTGTTATTAATGTCAAAAAATATACTTCTAAATTAATATACAGCGGTGGCCAATAGTATTTTGACTACCTTTAAAGTTAGTTCTAGCCAAATTGTGAGCTTACTTCATGGAAAGTTTGGTATCAATGGAAAGGTCTTTTGAATTCCTTTCGAATGATGTAGAACTTTTCTTAACCCATTAAGTACCCATTGAAATTTTCGAATATTTGTAAACGTCAACTTTTTCAACTTTTTTTCTCGATTTTTAAAAAAAAATGTTTTGATGCAGAAAGTTTCTTTAAACAATTTAAATAGTAACTGCAAAAGAAATTTTTCAAATATCTCTTTGCTAGTATTTTTTATAATTTTTTGAAAATGGCGAAAAAGGCACTTTTTGCATGAAAATGAGGAAAAAGTGCCTTTTTCGCCATTTTCAAAAAATTATAAAAAATACTAGCGAAGAGATATTTGAAAAATTTTTTTGCAGTTACTAATTAAATTGTTTAAAGAAACTTTCTGCATCAAAACATTTTTTTTAAAAAATCGAGAAAAAAAGTTGAAAAAGTTGACGTTTACAAATATTCGAAAATTTCAATGGGTACTTAATGGGTTAAGAAAAGTTCTACATCATTCGAAAGGAATTCAAAAGACCTTTCCATTGACACCAAACTTTCCATGAAGTAAGCTCACAATTTGGCTAGAACTAACTTTAAAGGTAGTCAAAATACTTTTGGCCACCGTTGTATACTGAACAATTTAAAACAATTATATCTCGTTGAATTGGATTTAATTTTATCTTTAAAATTTGGTAAATTATAGTATTATAATTCTATAATTTTATTATTATATTTTATTAACGTCGAAAAATATTCTCATTAAGCCGTGTTCAAATAACATAAAATTTAAATATTTTAAATGAAGATTTACTGAACAATTTAATAAAAAAAAAACTTGACATCAATATTTCTTTTCCTTTAAAATTTTGTTTAATTAAAAATATTAACAGAAATATTGAAATAATTTTAATTCAAACATGAAAAATTAATATATCTATGATATTTTTAATATGTTTGCCTGCCTCTTGAATTGGTTCGCCGGAATCATTTATCACGGTGTCTGTGTAAAAGATTCCGCCAGTGGATGACTCGACACGATGCGACACGATGCGTTGCCACAATCTGGAGGCACTTGCTCGACGTCGCACTGAGGATTTTCTTTTTGATGATACGGATAATGATGATGCACTGCATCCGCGCGGCAATGTGTTGCATTTTCTGGGTGTCAGCTCCACTGCATTCTCATTGGAGATGCTTGCCTCGTTTTTCGGTTGCGAGTTCAACATGCTGCGTATTCGCTTAACCAAATTCGACATATTTGGGAGGTTTTTCTGTTTTATTTTTAATACTTTTCATTAGAATTTCAATTGGGTTCGTTTAACGTTAACTTGTTGTTGTCGTTGTTGTTGTTGTTATTTGTGACCAGTTCATGGTAATTAGACAACTTGTGTCGACTTTTCACACGCCACTTCAAACTGTCAGTTATCAAGAAAATGTAACACAGATTGTTAACAAAAAAAGAGAGAGAGAGGAAATAACATCAACAACAATGGGAGAAACAAGTTAGTTGCGACTGGTTCTAGATTGTCATATCATCATCATATCATCAACATTGCAACGACAATACGAGAAAGTTAAATGAGGCTGATAAATTTCCGTTCTTGGTTCTCTTTTTCAATATATTTCCGATCTGATGTCAAACTACACACATTCGTTCATTCATTCCATCATTCATTCACTCAATTATGATGATGCAAATTAAAAAAGAAGACTAAAAGTCTCAATCAATTTCAATTGCATTGTTGAAATTATTGATTGTCTGAAACTTTCACGTTACTCGTTTACAATTCTGAGAATCGTTTAAAACTTTCTACAATTGTTATAGAACAAAAATATATGAGATGTTAAATTATTAAAACTGAGTATCAATCGAAAGTTGTACAGAAATTGACTGCTATAAAAGCTCACCTGAAAACTGCTCAAAGATTTAAGATTAGAGAACATTTTCTAGTGATATATTTGCTCTAAAAATACTATGATATCAATATATAAATATAAGAGAAAGCTTACAATCTTTTTATTTAAATTTATCTAAATTGAAAGAATTTTGTTTATGTCGTAAAGGGGAACTCAGACAGTTAGCACAACATGGCACTATAAATACGTCTGGTAATGTCAGATAAGGAAAGTACATACATTATTTTATATGCATGTATATCGCATGACTCGGAAAAAAACATAAATAATAAGAAAATACACACACACTGCGGTATATAAGCATTTGCCTTTGTTTACTTTGCTGTTTTTTAAGCAAACTTACAAAGTAAGCGAACGATCTCAACTGGCAATTTGTTATTATAACTTGTACTTTTTTTGCTATAAATATTATTTTTAGAACATTATTATTGTGGCGAGCACAATAGATTTGTCACGTAAGTTAGGTTTTTGAGGTATATATAATTATATATGTATGTATATCATTTGTAGGTTTATTTAAAAACTTGACACAGTTGAAGATCAAATTAGTTTACTATGTATTAAAAACGATATAGAAAATTTAAAATGAAAAAAGAAATAAGTTTTTTAATATGCAAAAGTTTTCAAATATAAATAGTAATAATAAAAACAAGCCTTCATTTACAAAAAACTCGACTAATCTTACAAACTGATATTCTTTTTTTACAAAGTTTAAACCAAATCTTCATCGGAAAGTTCTAAGAGTTGATTTTGAAGCGAACGCGTTTCCAATTGCCCGTTTCATATTTGCATTTAATAATGGCAACTGCGAACTGTGTCTGTAAAATGAACTTGACTCATTGCCAATTAGCTTAATATGGTCAACAGCAGCAGCTGTCAGTTGGCCACGTTTCTCACTTGGCTTGCATATGCATAAGAATTTCTCCATATCCAAAAAAAAATATTATCAGTCTTGGCAATTGGACAGCTTTATGAGACGTTTATGGGATCGAAAAGTTGTAGTTTAGAAAAGGGCATTGTTATTTTGATTGATTGTACAACAACAACTCGAAATATGCTCTTTATAATAGTTGAAAATAATCTTATAATTAATAGGTTTGGAATGCCCTTCCGAGTTCCAGGGACGGAAACACTGCGCAACGTTTTCTTATCTCGGTTCTTTGAGGCCGTGAATATGGCGATAAGTCTGGCCAACAAATTAGCTAGCAAAATATATTCGTTTGTTTATCCACACACACTCGCACACACACACACTCAAACACACACAGTCGTACACATTTTGATATGACAAAGGTTTCTATAGATTTAGCTTTATCACATGCTCATGAATTATATAAATTTCACAATATTTTATTTTTAATACACTGCATGTGGCAAGTTAGAAGAGTTTGCCACTGTCACTGCCACTTGTTGCAATCTAACTTTCACGCTTTGCCCGCACCGCGTCCCGTCAACCTCAACAATCGAACATCGAGTGAAATTAATGCCATATTCGGGGCCAATAAATGCCGTCAACGAGCCCCAAACGAACCTCAGTTCGTGGGTGGGCGAAGACAAACGACGAGACAACGATTTGTCACGAAGCCGGCCAATACGAGGAACTAACTGACTCACGAAACATCCGACGAAACTGGCCAGGCCAACTGGTTTCGGCCCAGTTGATAACAGTTGAACGCAGCCAACACACAACTATTGAGCGACCGCATTGACAGCCATTAATGATTGCATTTAAAAATATTACATTTCATTTACGACGATTTCTAATCAAAGGTTTGTAAGCATTACCTTGGAATGGATGAGTTAATAACTTGGTATTATTATGAAAAGTATTACTAATCATGCATGCTTCGAACTGATAAGAATTCAGCGTAGTTTCATTACAGCCCAAAATCAGTTCAGTGATATCTTTTCAGGCTTAAAAAACTTATGAGTAACTAAGGGGAATAAAATTTAAAAACCTTTTTTTCAATAAAATTATAACAAATTAGCTTAAAACATTTCTCCTTAAAACATTATTCAGTTTGTCTTAAAATAAAACAAGTTCAAATTTAAAAAGAAATTTTCTTAACCTTTTCTTGAGTTCATACACATTTGTATTGATTTTTTGTATCAAACAAATGGAATTTAAAATAACTTATACACTACTGGCCAAATTAATAAGTACACTCTTTTTTTTTACTATACAAGCTATTGTAAGTCAAGTCTTCACAGTAAAAAAATATAATTGGAAAGGTCGTTTAAATTCCGTTTGAACGATGCAAAACTTTCCTTAACCCATTGAGTACCCATTGAAAATTTCGAATTTATGTAAATTTATACTTTTTCAACATTTTTCCTCGATTTTTGACAAAAAATGATTTGACGCAGAAAAATTCTTCAAACATTTCTAGGAGTGACTGCAAAAAATTTTTAATTTTTTTAACAATAAGTTACTTTTTAGGAAATTTCATAAAATGATAAAAAAAAAGAAATACAAGCGAAGAGATTTTAGAAAAAAATTTTTGCAGTCACTCCTTGAATTGTTTGAAGAATTTTTCTGCATCAAAACATTTTTTGTAAAAAATCGAGGAAAAAAGTTGTATAGTACATACAGCTTGTATAGTAAAAAAAAAGAGTGTACTTATTAATTTGGCCAGTAGTGTATGTATTATTTAACTTCACAAGTTTCTTCTAAACACATAATATTGCAATAAAAATAAATTTCAATTCAAAAATTAAAAAAAAAACCCATCTGAAATCTCTATCCACTTTCTATGCATCGCAATTTACATTATTCATAGATTAAGACATTAATCTAATAAACCTATAAGCGCATAACTCCACTCTAATATCATCATTGACTTCATATAAGTTTGATATGTCTAGTATTTCTTTTGCATGTATTTTTCTCAGCTAAAAAAAAAAAAAAAAAAGAAAAACAAATAAAAAGCTCCTGGGAAATGTTTTATGAGACGTTCGTTGTCGTAAGTATGTGAAATTATAGCGGCTCAGCGACGACGACACGGCGCATTCTTTTAAAAACATCTTGATGATAATGCTTTTGCCGCCAGTTGGAGAAAGGAGAGAGGGAGGGGAGTGGAAAGGTGGGGTGATGAAGAATTGCATAATGCAATTGCAGAAAGCCAAAGTTGTTGCTGGTGTTGAAGAAGAAAAAACTGACACAACACACTTACGAATACTTGAATAATCAGCATAATATGCGATATAGCGATATGTGAAGTGCAAAGCAACGCAGAGACAAAAGATACAAGATACAAATGTATGTGAGTGCGAGAGCGAGTATGAATACTTTTATTCATACTCGTATAGTACTCTTAATAAGCATTGGGTATCCAGTCTGCAGGGCGGGCATGATGATGATGATGATGACAGCCGCTGTCTGAGAAAGTTGCAAAATGTTGCAGTTGCATTTGGAGAACTGACAGACGAACTGCAACGGAAGAGAAGGAGGGGAAGGAAGGTTGGTAAACGGAAATGGAAATGGCAACAGAGGTAGTGGGAGAAAACAGAGAGAGAAGAGAAAAACGAGGACTGGGTTAAGGCGACGTCAGAAACAGTAAATGGCTAAATTTTGTGGCTTTCGTTTGACGTAGTCCGTGTGGGCTGACAAAGAGAGCGAACGCGAGAGAGAGCGAAAACGAGAAGAAAGGGGAAAGAATGAGAGCAAAAAAGATATATGCTGGCAAGGAGAAGAGTCTGCGAGAGACAACCCACGTTCAATCAATAATATAAAAATGCTAAGTTAAAGGCTGCCAGACTTGATAAATACCCTGCGATGCAAATGTGGATATATCTCCAATATATATTAGTTAATTGCAAAGATTGCAACAAATTTGCATACTCTAAATCAGCGGTGGGCACGAATCTATTAGAGTCTACCTAGGTTGGGAGCAGCCGCTGCTCCCGGAGCCACCACGTGCCCACCACTGCTCTAAATTAACAAAAGGAAGAATCAATATCAAATTAAATGTCGCCATCAACATGTTACATGTACACCTACAAAACGTATACACCCTCCGCCACAGTAAAATTTTAGGGTATTCATATTGACTGCTACATGACTCAAGTAAGCAAATTGCGCGCGTGCTATCATTCGAGTTGTATTCAGACATTCATGTTCATATTCATATGCTTATTCAATTGCAGTTCAATTTCAACTGGAATGCAATGAAGCTTTAATTTCGAATTTAACTTTAGTTTCATACATATACATACGTGTAGATATCCTTTGAGACGTGAACGTAAATCCTTTAGAAAGACCATGTTCATTGTCAGAGCCATGCTAAGAAATTGTTATAGATGACGTTGTTGTTGTTATGGTTGTTGTTGTTGGAGTTTGTTATGTTTTCAAAACGTTAAACTACAACAAACACATTGTTTAATTTTTCCAACACTTTTCTATGCTTTTTTCTTTCTTTTGTGTGGTTTGTTCTTCAACAAAATCTTTGACAAAATATGCGATTCTTTTCTCTATATTCATTTTCCAAAGCGAATGCGCGACGCAAAAATCACTGCGACAAACTGCCAAATGTGCGATATTATATATTTATACTTAAGATATATCAATATATATAGATATTATATATTGTATATAATAAGTATGTGAATGGGTTGGAAAAATCGCGACACGCTGCGAGCGAAATTGAATTCGGAAAATGTCAAGGCGCTGCGAGGGCGCAAACTGCAATGGAAAACGCTGAGGCAGTCAAGCGATTAGAAAGCTTTTCATTTGTGCGCAAAAATTACGGAAAAACAAATCATTTTGCTTGCATGTTTTTCTTCTATTTTTTTTTTTTTTTTTTTTCTTAATTTATTTTTTCTTCTTTTGGTATGCAGCGAGAGCATGCAGATACATTCGCAGTTACAGATACAACAATATAATTGCCATTAACACACACAGATACAAACTCGTGTGTGTTTATAATATGGATATTTATACGAGTTCGTATTTCTATACATTTGTATCTTGTATGTCTGGAAACATTTGTTATTCGTGTCGCAAAATTTCAATTTCGTTTTGGAAAATGTTTAAATTGTTGTTGTTTTTGCACTTCTTGTCATTTACCTGCAAGAGAAAAGAAAAAAAGAATAAGCATTAGTTGAGTGCGTCAAAGTCGGCCAAAGGAGGGTTGCTTGAACAGTTTGCAAATTTAATATTAAATAATAGAAATTTCCATTGACTTTCTAAAATAAATGATTGATAAATGATTAAAAATATTTATAATATAATATGGCATAAAGAAAACTCAAGTAAACACAAAGTTGTGAAATATTTTAAGATATTCAATTTAAAATTAAAAAATATTTATTGCCCTGACTGTCTCGATATGTAAATCAATCAATTAACAGATTGTGCTTAGCATAATGTAACAAAACATTTGCAAATGAATTCAACTAATAATTTTATTCACATTCTGTTAAGTTTAACTGCAGTCATGTTAAATGCTTTTAACAGTAGCTGCATTATGTTAATGATGTTAATGATGACCCTCGCTAAAATCAAAAATCTGCGAAATTGTGTGTAATATTCAGATGCCTGACAACTCAGCTACTTGGCTTTTGGCTTTTTTTTTTGAGTGCTGGCAATTAATAACTGGCAATTTGAAATTGTTGGCGCCCGCTTTGATGTTAGCACACGACAAAAAAAATAAGTAAAGTAAAAAAAAAAAAAAAAAAACATGAACACATGCGATTTCTAATCGGTCATTTGCCCGCAAGTGCCTAAACTTTGTATTACGAAGTATATATATTTAAACATCAGGTATAGTGTAGTCAAAGCACGCACATGAAACTTAAATCTAAACAAGGTCGTTGTTGTTGTAGTTTTTATTTGTTTTTCTTTATTTTTTATTTATAAAAATAATATCAGCTATCAACAAATAAGTATAACAAATCGAGGCTACCCTTGGGCAGCCCACGCATTTCGGCATTTCGAACCGGAGATCGCAGCACATCAAATGGATGTGGGGGAAACGATTCGATTTTCGCACTCGACACACACTAAATCTCATCTACATGTAGTATGTATACCTATAAAAATAACAAACACAAAAAAACAACAACAACAACAACATCTACACACAATTACTTAAACAGCAACAACAACAAAAAAAACTGACCATTTATGAACACAGAGAAACAACAACAATAAATTTTTTGTTTGGTTTTTGGTCAGCGTTAAAAACGCCTAAACAATCTTCATTTGTTGATTTTTATGCAATTTGTTAAGATACAAAAAATAAATGTTTTTCTTTTGTATTTAAAACTAGTTGTTGTTTGTCTTATTTGTAACGAAAGTTGGCTGAGTTTTTAATCGAATCCCATTTATTTAATAGGGTTTTTTAATTGTTATAAATATAGTAAATAAACTAAAGCGATTTTCTTTAATTTATATATATATAAATATCTTTAATTAACAAATCAAGATGAATTCTTTATCCATTTAGCTTTTATAACATTAATCAACAAAGATTGTATACCAAATTCGACATATAATTCATTTAATCCGAGAATGCGAAAAAAAAACTCTTGACGCTTTTGATGTTAACCAAATGTGAATTTTGCATTACAAATAGTTTAGCAACAGATTCAATAGAGTGCGAATGAGCATTTCATGTGTTTATAATCAATTTGCGATAATACAAGTATGGGCAACACATCCAAAACAAAGCTGATTGTTGTTGTTGTTGTTATTATTGTTGTTGATGAATTTGTTTAAGTTTAGTTAGTGACAAGCGAGCTGTCAACGCATTTGTAATATGAGCGGGCATCCAACTAGGGGCTTATGTGTCTGGAGAGGTGTCAGTCAGAGATGGCAGATGAGGGGTCGCAAGTGGGGGCTGAAAGTGGGTCGGGCAACCGCCTTGGGTCTGACCCAGTCGCCAGTTGTAAGTATATTGCATTAGCATTAGCGCAAAGCCATAGAAAGGCAGCGACAAAAGTTTTCTTCGATTCTGTGCAAGGTTTTTTTTTTGTAAATATTTCTTTTTATTGTAATTTTCTTTATTTTTTTCAAGTATATTTTTTGCTTATTCAGCACATGCAACAAGTGAATTTGGGTTAAGCCGCGCATCGTAAGTACCGTAAAAATACGCAAAGAAACGAAAATAAAACGAGCCAACGCAGCACGGAGAATCATCAAGAAGAAGACAGCCAAAAAAAAAAAAAAAAAAACATAAATAAAATTGTGTGACAAAATTAGAACAAAAACTCGCTGTCGCTTGAAATTGAAAATCGATTTTTTTCGTTTCGTTTCGTTTCGTTTTGGCTTTGCTTTGGTTTCGGATTTTTTATTTATACTTTTTTCTTGGCCGTTGCCTGGTCTCGAATTTTAATTGATTGTCACTTGATTTTCACTTTTTATAAACGTTCAAAGATGGTAAACGAATAAACAGAAAAAAAATAAAAAAAAAAAAAAACTAAAAGAGAAATGGAATTTCACCCAAGCGGTATTTTTTTTATTTTTACTGTTCGCTGTTGTTGTTGTTGTTGTGGTGCGCTATTGTCTTAATTATGGTTAGAAGAAGCAGCAGAAGCTGTAAAATAAATGGCCCAAATCAAGTCGAGCTCGAATCGAGTCGCGTTCAAGCATTTAGCAACTTACGTTTCAAAAAGTGCGGCTAATCCAAAGTTGGCTTACAACTACATATATGAACGCGAGTTGGGCGTTGTTCCGCCAAAAAGGACATTGACACTGGCCAATAAGCACTGTCACTGTCAAATACACAAAACTTGGCTCAAAGGCGCATTTATGCGTCATCGAGAAAAATGCACACGAAAAAGAGGCGCGCGCGCGCCCGTTCAGGAGACACCGCAAAGTTTATGCATTTGTTGCCAGACTTTCTCGCGACGCTAATAAAAGTAAAACAATAACAAATGTTGACAACAATGCAAAAAGAACGTAAGCGCCAAAGCGACAGCAACGACAACCGGCTTCAAGCGCGACCAACAGCGAACTGAGCGCCAAAGACACAAGACCAAACAAAAACCCAAAGCCCGCAGCAGCAGCAGCAGAGCGCGCTGAGCATGCGCGAGAGTGTAAAACGAACAAGAGAGTAAGCATTGAGAGCAACTGAGCAAGAGAGCTCAGCTTGCACACACACACACACACACACACACACACACACACAGCGAAAGTGGAGCGAGCGCAGCTGCAGCAAAGAAAGCAAAGTCAAAACTCTTGCTGCATGCTTCAATGAATGACTGGACGTTGACGCTGACGTTGACGTTGGCTTCGACGTCGACGTCAACGTCAGCAGAGTCGCGCTTCTTAATTGGCCTGCGCGTGCGCCAGCTTCTATACAAGTGTTGTTATTATTTCATGCTGCTTCTCTCTTCGTTTTGGGTTTGCTTCTTCTGTTTGTCTTCTAAGCTGCGCTTTGCCTGCTGTTGTGGTTGTTGCTGTTGGTTCTTGTTGTTGTTGTTGAGTGGCTTTTATTGTGCCAGTTCTTAGAATTATACAGCTATGTTTGATTAACATTTCTCTACTTCTTCTTTTATTGGGTTAACATTTTTCACTGCAACAACTTTTGTTGTTGTATTTTCTTTTGGTGGACCCTACTATTATGAAACTGTCACACATTTTAGCCAGCTTACGGCTTTTGTTTATTATTACATCCATTTCTATGAGATAAGCCAAGTGCCTTGGTCATTTGCATAAGCACAAAAGCTGTGAAACGTGTATTAAAGAGATGCCAAAGACACAGCATGGCGCCGCTTCACTTAGAAGCTAGTATCTATGTATCTGACAGAGCGTGACTTTCTCTGCCACCTGACTGACGAGCCCAAAAAATCAAGAACAATACACAAAAGAACAGAAAACCCCTTCAACAATCAACGTTGACAACCCTCATTAAGACAAAATCACACAAAAAATAGGGTTGCCAGGCACAGCTGAAGAAGCCCCATAAATGCCAATGACGAGGGGCTGGCTGACTAATTAGATATCATACCCCACCAAAGACTAAAGACTAAAGACCCTGACGCATAAGCTGACCCCATACCCCTTAAGGTATGTAGGCTAAAGCATTGGCTAAATACTCAGGTTAAAGGGGATTTTCTGCATGCATTGCGGCCCAGTAAGGTATCTAATCTATCTATCTATCTATCTATTATTAATCATTTACGATGAGCATAATTTATGCAATATAAAGATACATTATCTTTCGTCCAACAGCTGTGACTATTCCGAATATCTTATCTTTTGGCGAATGGCAGGCAAAAAAAACAAACGCACCACATAATCCTGCAATGCGATTAAACACTTAAGAATGCTCGACTACTATATACCCTAACTTCTAAGTAATATCTGGAGTAACTCCTGTTTTATTATTAGATTATTAAAAAAGATTAATTGAAGATAGTTTTGCAACACTCTAAATGGAAATTAATCTCATGAATAATTTATAAGACAAATGAAAATGTAATTCCTAAGGAAATATCTCTAAAATTGTGTTGACTTGTAATCAAAAATGGCTGAAAAGTGTACATAAAAAAAAAAAGATATCTAGTATCCGTCAACATGTTTCCTTATCGTTTCTATTTTTAGCCCATTCTTGTCCAAACACTTCCTGAAACATTATTACAACATATATTCGCACACAAAAGCTGCCTGCTATGAAATCACGTCAGGCATCATAAAGAAAATCAAATTGCAACAAACTGCACAACTCACAACAACCAGACAGATACATAGATACAACTGTGACATTTAACGATTGTGTTGCGTCTTTTACGAGTCAATAAACGGAAATTGCCAAGCAGTCGACAAGCAGTTAACAGCGAGTCGACCAAAAAGAGCCAACCAACAAACCGGATGTCGTATGTGCCACACACAACTGACTCCCAAACGGGCTGACAGAGTGTCCAATGCCAAGTGCAGCAGCTGATAACACCAAAAATATACATACTAAAAAAATATGATGAAGTTTTTCATATTTTTTATTGGCCAAGTTTACAGTTGCTTTAGCCAGATGCGTCATATGGCCAGAGACCCACGCATCCGAGGTTGACAAACTCGCCACGCAATGCACCAAAAGAAATGACAAAATGTATATAAAAAAAAAAACTAGAAAATTGAGCTAAAAAAAAGGCTTAGAGTACCAGTTTCGTTATAATTACGCCAAAAAGGAAAAGTGCAAAAATATATTATGAAAAAAAAACAAACCACGAAAAAAGTTGCATAAAAAGCAACAAAATGATCTTTGGGAAAGCCGCCGCATTCGGGCGGAAAATGAGTGGCTGTCAATTATATGTACACAAGTATAAGTAGATATATCTGTATAAATAAGTACTACATATATCATGATTATAGCAACGAGCCAAAAGAACAATGCAGCGAAACAAGAGTTAAGATCTGCCTGGCGGCGATATGCAGATTACTTGACTTGTTTTTTGTTTTTGGGTTGGGTTGGGTGTCTGCATCTCTCACTCTCTCCCTATCTCTCTCTCTCTCTCTCTTTTCCCATCTCTCTGTCACTTCATGCAACGTGTGATTGTTTTGTATACCCTGCACTTAACCCATTAACGGCTAATGGGTATTTAAATACCCAAAAAAGTATTGACACTTTAAAAATTCTAGCTCGGGGCATGTGAGAGATATCGAGGCAAAATTTATTTCATAGTAAAGAGAAATAATAAAAATATAAGTATAAAATTTAAACAGTTTAGTTATCCTTGTTATACTTGTAGTTTTTTACAGGTGAATATCTAGCTATTTTTCTGCATACAAAATGTTATCGAAAATAGCTGAAAAATGTATGGAAATCGAAAAAATTAAATTTGAAGATAAAAATTTTTTTTTTGTTTCTTTCAACTTCTATGGTCTTCTAGGCACACATTTCCAAATTTCGTCAAAATCGTACCAGCCGATCTATGGGCAGCCATTAATGGGTTAAAGGATAGTCAGGGCATTATAAGCATGCAGTTATGCTTTCTTTACTAAAATGAATTTCATTTGATAACCGAGGGTATCTCTGAGTCTAGCACGCTCATCTTCATCTTCAGCATTCTCACTTGCCTTTTTTTTTTGTGCAGTTGTTGGGCGCGCTGTCACGTAACGAAAGGGAAAACTCTGTCGCGTTGCATGTTGTATGTATGAATCTGAATCTGTGGGAAGTCATCGTCTTGCAACAATGACAAGGCGGCAAACGTAAAAAGGCAACAGCAACAGCAACAACAACAGCCAGAGCCAAAGGCAACTTCAACAATGGCTGCCAGGCAGGCAGCAGAATAACATAACATAGAAGGTGCCCCCACAGATCCCAACACACGGTTCCAACTCGCTGCCTCTGCATTTTAAGATACTTATTTATACCCTGCGCCCATTGAAAATTGGGTGTTATAGACAGGTGCAGTTGTATGTAAGAGAATCGAATTTAGAATTGCAAATCTAAATTTTTGTTAATTTTTTCATGATTTTAAACGAAAAACACAAAGAAAATATTAAGAATCAAGTTATGAAAATTGTTTATACTTATTATGTCAAGTTGATGAAACGTTACAACTTGAGGCTTAAAATTAAGAATTTTCGAACCGTTTGCTTAAAACCCGATATTTTGAGCCAGAAAATTAATTGGGCGAAAGTAATAAATAAGTAATTTTAATATAGAATGATTTTTTGATGCCAAATCATGATCAAAATGACATTCCGATTGAAAATCTGTTAACTTTTTTCAAAATTATAAAAGTTTAAAGTCAAAATGGAGTATCTAGTAGTCGATCACTCGCAACTAGAGATCTCTTATTAGTTTTAGCAGAGAGTTGGAAGATCTGCAAAGTTGAAACTCAACACGAGGGAAGAGAAGGAGCAATCAGAGAAGGTGGCAGAAAAAGCAACAGCAGCAGCAGCACGCCCTGTTAACATGGCAAAAGCGTTGATTAATTAATTTATAAAAGTTAGCGGTACATTGCATATACATACATAGTATACAATTACAGTTAAATAGGTTCTACTATGGGAAAGCATAACACGGTCGCTGCTAATGCAATCAACTTTGAGCTGGGAATATTGTAGCTGCAAAAACCTAATTGCATTAAGAGCTGTAAAAGCTCAGGCCAAGCCAAATGGCAGTCAAAACAAAAGCGCAATAAAAACAAAATCAGAGCAATTCCCACAGAACCAAGCACATGTACAAACACAGATACAGATGCATGCATGCACTCATAATGTGATTAAAGATAGACACACAAATACACTCATAGAATTTTGTTGTTTTTGTTTTTACTAGCATTCAATCAATGCGCAACGGCATTTTGAGAGCGCGGTCAACAACACTTGCTGCTGGTACGAGGAAGAAGCAGCTTTAAATGAGAGAGAGAGAGAGAAGAGAGTGAGAGCGGAAGCTGTTTGCATTTTGCTAATGACGTTTGGCAAACAATTGCTCTCTCTCGCTATTTCATTACAGCTCTCTTGTCATTAACACTCTCTGACTATGCTATTAACATTCTGTTAGTTTGATTAAAAAAATGCTTTATGCCTTTTTGTTGTTGTTGCTTGTTGTTATGCACTTGAATGCAACAACAACAACAACAATCGTCATTTGTTCGCTTTAAACTCGCCATTTGGCGTTTTGCACGAGTGAAAGTGAAAATTACAAAATTATACAGAAATCAATGTTACAACAGGCAAGCAAGCAGCTAACGGAAAGGTGGACACTGTAAAACGCTCGAGTTTATTAGCCAACTGCACAAAACACGGTCAAAATAAACAAGCAAACAAACACAGAAGACAGGCAAACAAACAGCACAAACAACAAGTAATACTAACAGCTGCTGTTGTTGCTGTCCCTGTTACTGTTGCCTGGCAACACGTGCGCAACTGTTGCAAGTTCATGACATGCCACAATTTGTTGTCCCTGCACTTGACTTTGGGCCAACTTCCACTCCAGCTCCATTTTCAGCTCCACTTTTGCCGCATTCCACATTCGTGTCCAACTAGACAAGTTCTACTTTCGTAACTTGTTTCTAGTTTTTGTGGCAGCTCCCAAGTTTCAATTTGCAAATCAACCTCAAACTGTGCAACAACAACGAGTAACGTTGTCCCAATTTTCAACGCTGAGTAGCTGCTGCCTGGCATAATTGGGGACACCTGCATGTGCCAAATTCAAAAAAACTAGTTGCAACAAAGCAACAACAATGCAATCTGGGAAAGCATGCAATAGAAACTCTTGGCGTACAGTTTGAGAATGGGAATGGCAATGGAAATGGGAATGGAAGTGGCAATAGAAATGGAACGCAATTTTCCAAAACTACGCAATTAGAAGGTGAGCATTTTTTGTGCATTGATGAATATATTGATGTGGCAGCAATGGTGCCGCTGTTAATGTTTAAGAGTGACGCTGATAATGAAAACAGCAACTTAACATAACAGGTTGATGTTTAAATAGATGTTAATTAACATCTATTGACAATTTCTACCTACAGCTCTGTAACATAACATATCTTAAAGGTAAAATGACACTGTTAATAGCTATTTATGTGAACGTTTACGAATGTTAGTACTTTAACATTATTAAATGCTGTAAAAGCATTTGTCAATTGGTTTTTATACGATTTGTAGTTAATTTAGAGCAGCTTCAGCTGTACTCAGTCATTTCTACCTACAGTTCTGTTACATAACATATCTAAAAGGTAAAGTGACACTGTTAATAGTAATTTATGTTAACGTTTACGAATGTTAATACTTTAACATTATTAAATGCTGTAAAAGCAATTTCCAATTGTTTTTCATATGATTTGTAGTTAATTTAGAGCAACTTCAGCTGTACTCAGTAATTTCTACCTAAAGTTCTGTAACATAATATATCTTAAAGGTAAAGTAACACTGTTATTTAATTATTTATGTTAAAGTTTTCGAATGTTAATACTTTAACATTATTAAACGCTGTAAAAGCAATTTCCAATTGTTTTTTTATACGATTTGTAGTTAATTTAGAGCAGCTTCAGCTGTACTTAGTCATTGTGGGTACACAATTTGGCAACTACCGAGCTGTCAAGCACTCGACAGTCGACAGTCACTACCTGAACACCCACTGGCGGTACGTTTAGTGTCTCATTGTCTCCGCTGTCCACTGAGCAGCTGAGCAGCGAACGCGGCAAAAGTCAGCGTAGCAATTTGCGCAATTGAACTCATCAATTGCAGCAATTAAATGTGCCCAAGGCAGGCTATGAATTAACCAACTCACTGAAAAAGCCAGCGACACGGCAGCTTGAGATGAATGTGACATAACACCGACACGACCACGACAACAACAGCAACAACAACAACAACAGTAACAACAACAACGCCAAGTTAATTAAATGATTTTCAATGTCTGACGACCCCGCGTTACTTTCTTTGGCCTCCAGCAAACCAGTGGAACAATGGCTAAAAGACACGGGCAGAGTGGGGGGAATTGAATTGGCAACCTGGCAGCTGGGAAAAATCAAATCTATTGCATTGGAAATGAATTTCCGCTGAGAGTGGAAAACCACAAATAGAGTCGTATCTGCAGGATGCACAAATCCGTTGTGAATTCATCAACATTTTAGTTGAGTTTCCTAGCTTGATATCATTAAGTACTAATGCTAAGTAATAACAGCAACTAAGTCAATCTACAAGTACGCTGCGAATATAATCTACAAGAAAAGTACAAATTTGTTGCATGCAATGTTGTATAATTCGTTTATTTCGTTACTTTTGTGCGCAGCAAAAAATTTTCCATATACAAATCGTGAATTGTTATTATTATTATTTTTATTATTATTGTTGTGATTACCTTATCAGCGAACGAGCCCAAAAACAACAACATAACTACAAGATACAATTGAATTTGATTAAATGTGTCTTGTGGAAACCGTCGTTCAAGTTAAATGTGCGGAAATCAAGTAAAGTGGAGGGACAAAATAAGAAAAACTGCAGCAATTCAATCAGCGAAAGATACTAGAGATACAAATGCATCTGCTAGATACAAAGATACAAGTGCTGCAAATGCTACTTTAATTGATATACTTTAACCACAGTTTATGGACTTGGCCAAATCTGTTTGCCACCATCTGAAGAAGAGGATAAAAAGCAGAGAGGGGACAAGAACAAACACATTAAGCCACTTGCTGGATGCATTCTTGACCAAAAGTAAACATAACAACGAGACATTGCAGCAGCTCACTGACAGACAGACAGACAGTCAAAGCCCTTTGTTTGAGCTGACGGCATGTCAGTGGCCAAGATGTAGGCACACAGACAGACAAACTGACAGATGAACAGACAGATGTATAGATATACAGTGGCGCACAAAACTCTAAGTACGACGCCTTTTTATTAATTAAAACAATTTCTAAAACATTTGAAAGAAAATTAATGTCGCACGTTTGTTTTAAATCTAATTATTGTATAACAAATACTAATAATATATTTATCTCCAATATTAACTTTTAAAGTTATTCACAAGAAACGGGAAAGAACTCAGTTCTAGAAGTAGATTCCCTTATGTTAACGATTTTTTGCGAACTCCAAGCGAACTTGTTAAATTTAAATAAAACTAGTTGTACGTAGAGTTTTGTCCGCCACTGTAGACAGTCAGTTGTACAGTGGGCAATGGACAGAAGGCGGCAGGACACGCGACACTTGAAAGCTGTTGTCACACTGTGCGTGTATTTGTATTTGTATTTGTTGAGCAACATTTCCACGGCAATGTGGTCGAGTATTTGCCCAAGCATTTTCCATTTGCAAAATTTGTTAAGCAAATTAACATTTGCCAAGTATTTTCCAAAGAACAGTCAAAGCCTTGGCCAACAATATTAAGCACTTTGCAACTTATCAACAGCAGCATCATGTAATTTTGAATTTAACAACTTTGAAAACTATTTTTATAGCATCATCTGGAAAGGACTCAAATTACACATTTAGATGTAGCCCAAGATGATGACAAAAGTCAAGGGTATTTAAATGGCATTCGCTGTTAAGTAGCTTTTGGCTCCTCCATTTGCAGTCGCCCAGTTCCCAGTTCCCAGTTCGCAATTGGGTTGGATACGAAATGGATATGGCATCCATTCAAAACTGGCCTGACCCTGTTCTGGTGCACCACAAAAAAAGTGCGAGACAAGCCAAAAACCGGTTCGCCGATTCCCGATTGCCGATTGCAACTTGCAGCAACAAGAATAAAACAAAAATAAATAAAATAAAAACCTGCAGGCAATCTTCATGAGTAGCTCCCGATGCAGCAGCAACATCAGCTAAAGCTAAAGTTGCAGTTGCAGTTGGAATCTCAGGTGCAATGGCAAGGTGCAAGGCAAGAAGAAAAGCTGAAGAGCAGCTACTTCAAATGACATTCGCCTGGAGAGAGATGCAAGACTCCCAGCAACAACTACAACAACAACAACAACTTCAATCTGGTTTTTGTATATCTTCTGGTTTATTTTTTATATTCTTTTGAGTGCGATTTGCATTCCAGCAAAGCATTCGCTTCAAAAATCAAAATGAGGCCATTGGATATGTGACTTATGATTTTCACCTTCAAATCCAATGGCCAATGACATAAGGTGGGGGGTGATTCTCTGTCTCTTTCTCTCTCTATGTCGCCTCCTTCACTTCTCCCTCCTTCTTAGCTGTGATTAGACGAGCTTTGACTCAGTTTCAATATGTATAATTAGCGTTGAGTACGTGATGTTAATCCACATAGTACAGTTGCAGTCTACAGCTTCTGTAAACAGACTGTAAACTGATAAGCGCCATTTGCTTTGATAAGCCTCTCTAATTGGCATCATTTTATAATTATAATTGCACACCCACACAGAGACACTCGTTAATACTGTTACTATAAATAAACAAGTCGTTTAATTTGTTTTAGTTATTGCTGTCGTTTATTTATTCAGTGGACCACGCACTTAAACCAATTGACATTTTGTGCACACACTAACATAAACAATTTGAATTTGTTGTTGTAGTTGTTGTGTGTTGAGCACGCGAGATATGTATGTGAACAACTGAAATTCCAATGATGTCATTTGACAGTTGTATTAGTGCTATAAATAACACTACATTTCATGTTATGTAGAGCTAAATTCGAAATTAAGTAGAGTGTAGGGCATTCTTAATTTAAGCAATCGGATACAACAACCACACCCCTTAAAGACCACTTGGGAATTATTATCCTAAGCTTCTTTGTCCAGAGCTTTCAGTAATATGCATAATGTTAACTAACATACATCTGTCAATGTTAATGTGGGTTCTCATGTTCTAACAGCAATATTTCACACTTTGCAGATAAAAATGAAAACGAATATAAAATTGTATAAAAGATTTGCAGCCTTCTTTAAGTTCATGTTAAATTAAAAAATGTAATACTCTCTTAAGTGTTAATTAACAGCGTGGGCGAATTAGCATTTAGTTCATTGAGTTTTACTGTCAGAATGTTAGTCATAAAGCAAGCAGTTTTTTTTAACAGCTATTCAGTGGCTGCATTTGCTGTTAGTTTGTTGTTGTGCACAGGAAGCGCCGGGGGAAACGTTAAATGAAGTGGCACATTAAGGACACGCCACAAGTGTCTGCGTCAGCTGAGCCGGAAATTCCTGGCTTCCGTGCTTACACACACACACACACACACAGCAACAAAAGCATATTTATGTACCTGACAACAGGTGTGCCTGGTCATGGACTAAGCACTGGCTGATAAATAAAAAAATAACTAAAAATCGAATAAAATACAAGAACCAAGCCCACGGCAACAACAAGTTGGCATGTAATGTCCCTATCAGTAAAGTCGTCGACTCACCTGATAATACGAATCCGACATGTTTTAATGTTGTTGCTGCTGCTGCTGTCTCTGTTGAATCACTCGTTGTCCGCTTGTTGTTGTTGTTGCTGCTGTTGTTGACTTTAGTTTTTACAGTTTTGCTTTTGTTTTTGTATGTTTCTTTTGTCGCCCGTCAGAGTAGAGATACACACACACACATACGCACACGCATACGCACGCACACAGACTGACGACAAACGCACGTCGCGTTTCTTTCCGTTCGTTTCGTTTCGTTTAGTTTGTTTACTTTTGCTCCAAAAAACTTGTGTTGCTGTTCACACTTTAACACCTGATGCCAAAATAACTCTGCTGTTATAGTGTGCGCTCTCTTTTTTTTTGTATTTTTTTGTTGGTATTTGCTATCGATATTGAATAGAATTCGTTGTTGTTATTTGTATTGCCGAAACGTAGGAAATGCGACGACAGGCAAAAGCAAACAGGTGGCAGAACGAGAAAGACAATGATAGAGGGAGACAGCGCTTTACAAAAATTACAATGCGATGACGAACGAAGAGAGGAAACACCGTTTTTCCTATTGTTGATAAATATTGTTATTATTCGCAAATATTATGCATATTCCTGGGAAATTCACACACAATCTGCCCACGGAAAATAACAATAACAGCGTGTGCTGAGCTAGTGAAAACACAAACAGTTGTTGGGGGTCTTCCATAGAAATTAGCTTCAATTGAGCATTTTGCGGATTTAATTGGAAATTGTGTGTGTGTTTTCTCTGCTGCAGCTTTTGATTGAAGCTGTGTTGCCTTTGCTGGCCTCTCTGCTGCTGTCGCTGTCGCTGCTGCTGCTGGCAGTCACATAACAAGCAGCGGCAATCGCTTTATAAATAAGCACCAGCTGATGGGCGTACGACGGGGCGCGGCAGTGGACAGTGGAGCGCCGTAATCAGCACAAAGAAGCAAGACAAGGAGGAGCTGTAACCGCAACAACACTAAAAAGAAAAAAAAAGGCAAGTGGCGGCAAAACAAAAAAAAAGCTGCTCGCGCAGCTAAATGGAAATGCCTGCTTCGCCCTTCTCTTTCTATCTCGTTTATACTCTTTCACACAGACACACACACAGGCGCGTACAAGGCAGATAGGCAGAACCGACAGGCACGCAGGTCCAATACCGGTTGCATTGTAATGGCGTCTAAATAATGAGCCACCTTGAAATAATAACACGGCCAAGATTATTTAAACAAAAAATTCGCAATACAAATCGCACACATACACACACATATACGCACTCGCACACTCACAAACAGACAGATGGACTGCTTTATTTTGCTAAAGATACATATATATGTACATATATGTTTGGTATCTTTCTCATCTTCTTTATCTTATACGAAATTTCACTCGTATTCGTACATTTTTAATTGTAATCTTGCTCTCGCTCACTCACACACAAACACACACATGCATACAAATAGCGCTACTCAGATCAAATTCTTTGCCGTCTGCGCTTGCTGTTGCTGCTTCTGCTGCTGCTGCGTTGTCGACATTTCGCTTCGTTTTATTTTCTTGTTGTGTATGTTGAGCAAAAGCAACAAAACTAATATTTATCACGTACACTTTGTATTCAAATCATAACGATTGTGTTAAATGTTGTTCTTGTAATTGTTGCATGCAATAAAATTAGACACTTTTGTTGTATTTTAAAATGAAAAAATGTGAAATGGTTAAAAACAGAAAACGGCGACGACAGAAAACGACGTTCGAGCATCTGACCAGTGTGGCCGCAATTAGGGATGGGTATCGATATGGCGATATGATATTATATCGATATTTACTAACGATATCCAAGCAGGAGACGATATGATATTTAATGCGATACCATTTAGATATATCGAGCTTTAATTCGATATATCGAAAAGTACATATCATCTCAAAATTTTCGTTTTTCCCTTCTATTCTGTGAGCGGTGATGCTGGTTGCATCGTGCGTTAGCGTTACACATTTCCAATATGCCAAATTAAGTAATTTTAAATCATTTTTAAACGTGATTATTTATTTATTTCGAAGTGCACTCACTTTCTGTTCGGTGCAAGTTTTAAGTTTTTGAAATTCTGATATTCTCTTTCCTTTTAAACTGCTTAAGAAGCATTTCTTTATTTAATTTGTGAATTAATAAATATTGTTATTAATTGAACAAACTGTATTCAATAAAATTTGATGTTTTTGTTGAAAACATAAGAATATCGTTTTTATCGATATTCATGGCGATATTTACGATATTTACTACGATATGATATTTTCGATATGATATTATATACGATATTATTTTGGATATCAATATCGTCACTATTTTGGATATCGCCATCCCTAGCCGCAATCACAAAGCCAGAAAATATACAAGTTCTTTTGCAAGAATACCGGACAAAATACCAGAATGTATCGAATACCAGAATTTGTATTTTTGCCTATTTTAATTAAAAACAAGAGTTTTCACGAATAGTTATTTTTATTTAAAAGTCGTATTTTAAGCCTAAACTGCAGGTTTCTTGGGCAGCGAGCCGAACGCAGAAATAACAGTGCCCTTGGTGCCCGTCACTGTGGTGGTCAACGCAGGTATTGTTTGCTTTGCGGCAGGCTGGTCCCACTTGGATTTGCTGCAAATGCAAAAAACGAGTTAAAAATTGCTTAAAATTGTTATTTTTATGTCCATATTTACCGCTTTTTGGCCTCCTCTTCGACCTTGCGTGCCAGCGCCGTCGCCTGCTCCACCTTGTCCATGTCCTTGCGATCCTTTTGCCGCTTCACCATCTCAGTTTTCTGCACGGCCGACAAAGCCTCGTAAAAACTCCCTCGCCCCACTGCAGCGGGTCGTAGATCGCGGGCGGATAATTCGTGCCGAACTCGTTGATGTCACAGAAGCTGATGAGCTTCTCGTAAATGCTCGGGTTGCGGAACTCCTTGCGGTCCTGGATCACACGATTCATGTCCATATTCGTTTGCCGCATCTTCGTGTACATTTTGGTGATCTGGCCACCAACTCTGGCGGCGGATGCCCTTTTGGCTCGGGCGGCAGCTGGAATTTGTATTTGGCGTACTTGGGATCCTTTTCGTAGCTCTCCGCCGATCGCTCGTCGGCGTTGTATGTGTTGGAATCGTCGTCGTCCACCTCCATGGGCGCATCCGCGGATGCTTCTGCTTTGCCGCCGCTCTTCTCTTTACCATTCTCATGGTGCTCGCCATCGTCCTCCGAGTTGGCGCTGTCGCTAGACGATTCCTCCTCCTCGCTCGACTCCTGAGCGCGATCTTCCTCCTCGTCCGAAATCAAAGTGTCATCCTGGTAACTCACTAAACGGCGCAGCTTCTTGGATTTCTTTTTCTTCTTGGATCTCTTGGGCTCGGGCTCCTGTTTGACTGGCGTCACTGGCTGTGGCGTTGGCTGCTTCGGTATAATGACCTGTAAATGTTTAAAATATTTGTAAGTTGCCTTTCAAGGTGTAAATAAAATTCCAACTTTCTCACCTGCGACGCTGTGGAGTTCTGTGAATCGGGACTGGCATCTCCCTCTCCCTCCGAGTCCGTGTACTGTGCAGTCAAACTGGCCAAAGCTGAGTGGCTCATTATTGATGTACTTTATTTTATTTTATTCTATTTTTATGCAAATCGTGTCCAAAAAATTGCAAGCAACCACTAACAAAAAAAAATCACCTTGCAGCCCTGACTTAAAAAAGGTGGCAGCTCTGGCTAAGACTGCCAAAAAAAAAAAGGTGGCAGCCCTCGCGGCCCCACTTTTCGCATTTTCGCGAGTTAAAAGTGGAACTTCCTTAATTTTGAAGCTAGAATTTTGAAAATTTTTAGTTCGTCGAACTTTGGCTATTACAATAGCTTATAGCAAAACATTATTATTTTATTTATTTTTATAATGCCTAAATTAATACCAATTTCAAATTTTTATTGGAATTTTATGAAAAAATTTATAATTTTTAATTAATACATATGTGCTCAAATTCGTAAAACTATCGATAGCTATCGATGCTTGAAAAATAATATCGCTGACTATCGATGGTGCCGACTATCGATAGTTCTCCACTCTACTGTGTTTGGTATTTTTTAAGACGAGTTGGCAGCATGTCAGCTGTTGGCTTACAGAGTTTACACGACGTACATCACATGACGATGCAATGTAATGTCATTTAGCATGATAAGGCAGCAAAAACAAGATATCATATTTCTATATATATGCGTATAAATTGATTAATTATTCCAGCAAAGTTTATTGAATTAATCGGTAAATAAATCAGTTCATATGCTAGTGCTCACGATATGTAGTTGCTTGTAGTGTCTGACGTGTAAACCTAATCATTCTTGTTGTTGATGTTGACGTCGCCAGTTGGAAAACATGAACGCGGCACAAGAGGATCAGGATCGCATACAAAAGCGAGTGAATAAGATACTAGAGACGCGTCTGGAGACAGACAAGGACACACTCGATGCTCTGAATGGACTCTCCACATTCTTCACCGAGAATACGCTGCAGAATCGCCGCAATCTGCGCAGCCAAATCGAGCATCGATCCGTCGGCATCAATGAGAACTTCTTAAAGGCCTTTCGTGAGGTGAAACTAACACTCGATGCCGTTTGTGGCGATCTGGATACCATGGATGGTCAGACCATGAAAACGGACCTGGAATCGTCCAAGGATCTGATAGAGCAGACCAACAAAATGCAAGCGGAACGCGGGAGGTGCATCAACATATAGCGCAAGCCTTCCTGGCGCGCTTTCAACTGAGCGTGCCGGAGCATCAGTTGCTGTACGGCACCGCCAAGGATGCACCCATTGTGCCCGAGTTCTTCAAGGTGCTGGATCGGGTGCAGTCCATACACTCCGATTGTAGGATGCTGATGCAGTGCGGCTATCAAACGGCTGCCCTGGACATCATGGAGGAGATGACGCTGCATCAGGAGGGCGCACTGGAACGCCTCTATCGCTGGACCCAAAACCATTGTCGCAACCTGGAGAACAATGAAATCGGACCGTTAATCGTGGAGGCCATGAGTCGCCTGCAGGACAGGCCGGTGCTCTTCAAGTACGTCATCGATGAGTACGCGATTGCCCGGCGCGCTGTCCTGGTGCGACAGTTTATTGAGGCCCTGACAGAGGGTGGACATGGTGGCAATCCCAAGCCCATTGAGCTGCATGCTCATGATCCCAAGCGCTACATTGGCGACATGTTTGCCTGGCTGCACCAGAGCATACCCAACGAGAAGGAGAACCTCACGCTGCTCTTTAAGAAGTGTGATAAGCATGGCAAGATTTCTACTTGTTAACATAATCATTGATGACTTTCACTGATAACTTTCTCTTTTAGATATTTCGGAGCAAATGCAAAAGGCTCTGGGCTACATAGCCGATGGCGTCTGTCATCCGCTGAAGGTGCGCGTGGAGACCATACTGAGCTCGGAGCGGGACACCATCATCTTGTTCACCATCTCGAATCTGTTGCGCTTCTATCAGCAAATTATGCGGCAGGTCGTCCAGGGCGGCAGTCTGGAGCAGTGTCTCATTGAGCTGCAGCAGAGCAGCGAGCAAATCTATCTGATGCTCTGGCCGTCCAGGTGCGCAGTGTGCTGCAGCGTCCGGCGGGCACAAGTCTGGCATTGGAGCCACCACAACGGGATCTGGTGCCGCCGCCGAGTGTGGCGCGTCTGCTCAACATCTTGAAGGAGATTCTATCGGTGGCCACGATGGTGGATGGCCGTCAGGCGGACATCACCAAGATAGTCACCTGTGTCATTGATCCGCTGCTGCAGTCGGTGCAGGAGAGTGCCGCCCACCTGCCCACCGTGGACATGGCCGTCTATTTGCTCAACTGCCTCTACCACATGCAGAGCACCTTGGCGGTCTTTGAATACATGGACGAACGTGTGGAGCGTCTGCAGGCACAGTCGGAACTGACACGTGACCTCGGAGCACCTCCTCTCTGGTGGCCAATCTCAATCTGGGTCCCATCTACACCATACTGCAGAGCAATCAAACCAAAATTGAAACGAATCTGTTAAAGATCTTCATGTCCAACTGTCCTCGAGCTGCCCGATGTGCTGCTGCTGCCACAGGTGCAGCTAATCATGTCCAGCTCGCATCGCGGCACCGTTCAACGTCGCGCCTTCAACGTGATCGTGGCCATCTACAAGCAGATCTACGAGCGGGTTCACGATCCCGCCAATGGCTTCGAACAGCCCGATGCTCTGCTCCACAAGACGCCCGACCAAGTCGCTCACATTCTGGCCACCTAATCCACTGTGGACAACAGCTTATTATGTGCATTATTCTAAAAATTCTATATAAATATATGTATCTATTTAATGTAGTGAGAAACTGTTCCAAACTGTCGTTGTTGTTGTTGATCTAATCTTCTGTTTGTCATTGCAGAAATTCCCTTGTGTTCCCTAAGCGAGAGGCATATTAACATTTGTAACTTGTAGACTCACAATTTAAGCAAAGCTTTAAATTTGTACAGCAAGTAAAAATACATTTAATTCTAGATTCTAAATACGAATGTCGAAAAATATTACTCAAAATACGAATTCTGAAAAAAAATTAAAAATCCAAAATTAATAGGAATCCAAAATTACGAGTCTGAAATTAGGAATACAGTTTAAGGGATCCAAAATTAGGAAGACAAAAATTGAGAAATCAAAAATTTGAAGTCGAGCGATTTATTATAAAATATTTTTGATATCGGCTTTTTCATATTAGTAGCAAAAAGACAACAATTGTCGAACCACTTATTTCAAAATCAGGACTTTGATTTCAATAGGGTCTACATGTACACTCAGCCCCACACTTATTCGTACACTCTTTTTTATACATTAACAGCTATTGTAAGTCTTCATATTTATAAAATAAATTTGGAAAGGTCATTTTGTTTGAATGATGAATTAACCCATTAAGTACCCATTGAAAATTTCGAATTTTTTTAAACGTCTACTTTTAAAACTTTTTTCCTCGATTTATAACAAAAAATGTTTTGATGCAAAAAAAATTCTTCAAACAGTTCTAAGAGTGATTGCAAAAAACAATTTTTAAAATCTTTTCCCTTGTTTTTTTTTATGATTTTTTGATAATTGCTAAAATTGAAAAAAGTAGTCAATTTTATTTTTTCCTAAATGTTTTTTTTACTAATATTTGTACTTTGAATATTTTTCTTAGTTGATATTCCTAATTTATGATTCCCAATTTTTTCTTCCCAATTTTAAATTCGTTAAATTTTATTCTTGGTTTTTGTTTCTCCTATTTTAAAATTCCTTAAAAAAGTTTCGGAATTTGTATGAGGTACCTTAAAATACACTTCATTTTATGGCAAACATATTTAAGAGCTCAATCTGCCACCTGATTCTGGGAATAGTTAGTGTATCTGCAGTTCGTTTTAATCCGCTCTGACATGACTTTCTAGATGCTTTTCATGTTTGTTGTTTTGTTGTCATTTGTTGATGTTGATTCGCGCCTATTAAAAATGCACAATAGCCTGCTCCAAGCTCTCCATGACGACGACAACGTCGCCTTCTTCTTCAGTTCGTCTGCCTCGTCGTCGGTCGCTTCGTCTTCGTCAATTCGTATAAATCGCAAAGCGCGCTTAT
Organism: Drosophila subquinaria; assembly: GCA_037043405.1. Taxonomy (NCBI): domain Eukaryota; kingdom Metazoa; phylum Arthropoda; class Insecta; order Diptera; family Drosophilidae; genus Drosophila; species Drosophila subquinaria. Next base: position 1,375,501 of record JBAMBL010000311.1, on the reverse strand, counting down.
CACAGAGCACAACAATTAACCGAACCAAAGTTAAAAATAGTTGAAAAGAAAAATAAATAAAATAATAAATACAAAATACATTTGAACCAAACAAGTGCTCGAGCTGTGTCTTTGTTTATCGCATTGATTTCCAAATAGAATTGCAAATCTCTTGAGCGCGCGTCATTAGTTCAAGAATTCGACGGTTTAACGGTTGGTGTTGTTCTTGGCCCGATATCTTTGTTGGCCTACAGTAATTACGCACATGTTGTGTCCAACTTGCCGCTTCAGTTCGCACTCGACTGGCCACTAAATATATATCGGTCTACGTCGCGTTCTTCGTCTTTCTCTCTAAAGTTTCTCAACTTCTTATCGGCATCAACGGAAGCTGCGACGCTTCGTAAGTGAAATGATTACAATATTTAATTTATGCTAAAAATTATGTGTATTCCATATTAAAAAACTTAATTAGAAAGTGTGTTAGTTGGAGTTGTTTTAAATGAATGTTTTTTGATTTAATTATGACTAATCCTGATTGGAATCTTTCCTTATGTGATTGTGACGGTGGCTCGTTGAAACAGCTCCAATGTGAGTGCGGCAAAGAATGCGGGAAATGAGTTATTCGCTGCCAATTGTTGATCGATGGCCGGTTTCAGTGTCTGCGAATACGGTGACTCGAGCAATGCCAGGCAGTTGGATTCGTTCACGCTAATTGACAGATAATCGTCGGGGCTCTCGGCATACATGCTCGAAATTCTATTTGTACAACAAACAAAATAATAACAAAATATATATTAGAAATGCGCAATTAGTTGTAGTTGAATTTAAATTTAAAATGATGATGAAAAGCTACAACTGAGCGAATTACTATTATTACTATAAAATAATGCCTAAAAACGTTAAGTACTCCTTTCAGAATGCGTAAGAAACTCATAAACAAACCTAATTTAAATTTAAAGCAGCCTACATTCAAAGTCTGGTGTGTCTAGCTCTTTTAGAACTTGTGATCCAGGTGTTCATATAGAAGGACATGGCTATTTTGATGCTGGTCAAGCATATATAAATTCATAAGCAAGCTTAATCTTACTTTACAGTAGCCTACATTCCAAGTTTGGTGTGTCTAGCTCTTTTAGAAGTTGTGATCTAGGTGTTTATTCAGATAGACATGGCTATTTTGGAGTTGATCAAGCATATATAAATTCATAAACAAACTTAATCTTACTTTACAGTAGCCTACATTCCAAGTTTAGTGTGTCTAGCTTTTAAAGTCTTTGTTATCTAGCTTTGCATACAGACGGACCTGGCTAATTCAATGCTGATCAAGCAGTTATGGGCATGTAGAAGAACCTAAACACCAATTTGGGTGTGTCTAGCTCTTCAAACCTTTGAGATTCACATCTATATTCGATTCTTATAAAGTCTATATAAACTTTATTTTATAAATACGCACCGATAGTGACTGTTGGCGCCCACACGATCAATTCTGTAGCCCAGCAGCATGTAGCAAACATCTCGGAACTCCTTGCTGGCCGCCTTGAAGCAATCCTTCATCTTTTTCATCTTGCCGTTGGCCGACTCGAGTTCGGCGCGCAGTTGATTGAACTCCTTGAAGTTCATGGTCATGCCACCGCCGGCGCTGCTGCTGGTTGTTTCATTCAGACGCGCGTGCGTCTGTTCATTGTCCTCCTCCAGCTTTTTGTTGCGACGCTTCAGACGCTCAATCTCCGCCTGCAGTTTCTCCACAATGTTCTTGGTGGCGTCGTAGGCCTCGCTGGCGGGATTGTTGCTCAGATGCACCACCTTGTAGTTGGTCATGTTGAAGTCGCCGCGCAGACAGCGATGCTCCAGCTCCAATTCCAGTTCATCCTTGCGACGGCGCAAGCGCTCGTTCTCCATGCGTAGTGTGTCCAGTTCCTTTTTGACGCTATCATAGCCATTGTCAATGGACGGCGGATCACTGAGGGATTCCTGCTGACGCATCGTTTGCATCTCACGCTCCAGCGTGGAGCACATCTCCTTGTAGCCGGTGAGCGTGCGTTCCAGGACCTCGACGCGATAGCGCATCTGCATGTCGTTGGTCATCTCCGAGGCGGTGGCATTCGACATAGTCAGATCCTTGTCAAAGTTGTCCAGCAATTGCTTGTAGAAATCCCGCTCCTTGCAGACAATCAACAGCTTGCGCTGCAATCGCTCCCTGAAACTCTTGTGCCGCTTCAGAATCACATTCATATCCTCAATGTTCTTCAAATAGACGGCGCACTTCTGTTCCAGTTCCCGCAGCGAGGATTGCAGGTGCTTGCTGTCGGAGTCGGCGCTGCCCTTTTCGGCCACGCGCACAATGTCGTCCTGGAGCAGCTGCTCGATCCGCGTGCGCAGGGCCAGCGGACTGACCAGCGTATTGGCCAGACAATGATCCTGCGCCACTTTGACCCACTCCTTAAGCTCCTGCTCCACGTGCGTCAGTTTAACCTGCAGGGCGGCAGCCTCGGCACGTGCGCCCTCCTCCCGGTCCAGGCGGGTCTTGTAGTCGTGCACCTTCTCCTCGAGCAACAGCTTGTCGCCAATAAGCGTATTCAGCTGCTTGTTGTGGGCACGCAGGCGATCAACCTCCGACTGGAGTTCTGGTACGCTCAACAGACGTGCCTGGGATGTCTTGGTCACTTCTTTCCAATCATTGTACGACTGGATTTCAAATTCCAGCTCCTTGATGCGAGCGTTCGCTGTGTCCAGACTCTGCTGCTGCATCTCGTAGTCCATTTGCAGCTTATCGAAGCTGGCGGAGTTCGCCTTGTATTCATCGTGACGGCGTCGTATGCGATTCAGCTCATTCTTGGTGGCCTCCAGTTCCAATTCGTAGCGTTCGTTGATTCTCTTGCATTCGCTGAGCTCATTGTTAATGCAATATTGCACCTCCCGAGCATCCTCCTCCAGCTGCAGCTTCTCCTGCTAGCTAGACTGAGTGCCGACTCGAACTTGAGCTTCTGTTGCTCGAGTTCCGCTTGCACACGATTTATTTCCTGCCTGGCGTTGTGCTCGCGCTTCCTTAGCACCTGCAGATGCTTCTCCAGCTCCAACATCTTGGCGCTGGTAAAATCGCATTGTTGCTTCAGCGCATCGGCCTTGGCCTCGGCATGCGACACGGCGGCGAGCTGTTCCTTCGTCTGCTGGGCCAGTTGATCCTGCAGCTGCGCCACAATCGCCTTGGTTTCTATTAACTCGGCGCGCAATTTACGCGTCTGCCACGGACCCATGGGATCATTGTAGGAATTGTTCAGCGACGTGGTGCTGGCATTGAGACTGGCATTGAGGCTGCCATTGAGTGAGTCATTATTATCAATTCGTCGTTTCTTTGGCACTATTTCATAAATAACTTTATTAGTATTCTCCTTTTTCTTGGCAAAAAAATTTCTCTGCTTCTTCTTACCTGTGCCGGAGTCTTCGGTGAACGACATGGAGAGCCGGTCGAAAATCAGCTTCTTGGGCGCCGAGTGCGTTATGCTATCGTTGAAGCGCGCCATTATATTCTCTAAACTACTACGCATTTCATCCATTTTATATGTTTTATTTACTTGTGTGCTGCTTTTGACTTTGTTTTTCTTTTTTGAAGCCTGAAATAAAAAAAATGCAGCCCGTCAAAGACTAGTAGTGTTGGGTAACTTGGGTTGCTCATGAGTGAGTGAACCAAAAAAAATTTGCTCACTGAAGTGAACAAGTTCCGTATGGACTCGATAAGCTGTGGCGGTTGGTCGATTGCTCGAGCAGTGTAGGTAAACGTGGCAGCACGCTTAATGCGGCAACTTCAAATTTATTAAACGAAAATCAATTAAAAATTAGATAAAAACAATTTCAAAAAAACAACAAAATACAAAATTTTGTAAATTAATTAAGTTTAATCTAAAATTGGTTTGGTGCGATTTGTTTTTCGCGTTGCGAAGTAAGTAAAAAATCAAAAAAATAAGAAAATTGTTAATTCGAGAAAAATGCAACAATAATTCTGGTAAAATTTTCAAAATTCTAGCTTCAAAATTGAAAAAGTTAATTTTTATGTCGCGAAAAAACGCTCATTTTTGAAAGTGCGAAAAGTGGGGCCCAGAGGCTGCCACCTTTTTTTTCTTTTCTTGGCAGTCTTAGCCAGGGCTGCCACCTTTTTTTAAGTCAGGGCTGCCAGATGATTTTTTTTGCTAGTCCTAGCCGGGGACATTAAATAAATTCAAATTTAAATATAATTTAATTTACTGCTTGATACTATACTTAAAAAGTTCCTGCGCGCTAATAGTCCGCGCTGACAATTGCTGCATGAACACACAGATAGTAAACCTCAATTGTCCCCAAAACCTCAACATTTCAATCAGCGTGCAGAAATAAAGTGATAAAATTTGCTCTTATGATTTATTTGACTTGGGCCCCTCTGTGTGCACGTGCGAGCGAGAGGGTGTGCTGCGTTTTTTTTGCCTCTGTTAGCCCATGAAAAATGAGCGCATTAAATTTTATGATATTGTTTGGGCCTGTCATCAACTTTGGTCCAAAGCACACACAAGGCCCTCCTACTCCATTCTCACACTGACTCTCCCTCTCTCTCTGTAACGCACGGACGACAAACAAGTGCCAAAGTTCAAAGTCAAACAATAACACTTTCCATAAACAAAAAAAAGCCAACACACACACATTAGAACAAACGTATGCATGTGTATGTGAATTGGCTGAAGTCGACACGAGAATTTTGTTTTTGCAGCTACCGGTGCTTAAGTTGGCCGAAAATTTTCCATATGGAAACTTGCAGTTAGTCCTGGGAAAATACGAAATTGACCTGTGCCAAGAAGGCGCTGTAAACAAAAGAAAGTTGCGACTGCGGCGCATTGAAGAAATGTGCTCGCTGTCTGCGTTTTGTGTGCGCACTTTGTATGTGTGTATGCATTTGTACAGTTAGTCAAGTAATTTTTTTAACGAAATAGAAAATTCAAATATTTGATATTTATTTTTAAGAATTGTTTTCAACACAATTTTCTTTTTATTATTTACTAATTTTTTTCTAAAAACTAAAGTTTTATTTTGTAAAATAAAATAAGTCAATTATTTTTGTTCATACATTTACTTGACTAACTGTATGTTGTTTTAGTGTGTGTGTGGTGCGTGGGCTTAACTTTTTGGCCGTTGAGCACTTTATCAAAGCTTAGCACCTGACAATTTGCCATGAAACATGCGGCCATCTATGTCTGTCTCGCTTACTCCCTCTCGCATCTCTCTCTCTCTCTCCTCCTCTCTGTCCCTCTTAACATACGCACTTGTGTGTGTGTGTGTTTGTGTGTATAAATTGTAATGAAATGCTATCAAGTGCTTTTCATTCTCAGCATTTGTTTTTCTTATATTTTGAGAGTTTTGCACACAGGTGTGAATGCCGTCAGCTGTTGCTTTTGTTGTTGTTGTAAAGACTCGTCTTCTGCTTTGTTGTACAGTGTAGATAGAGTGTGTACTTGGCTGTCACCGCGACTGCAGCTTATTGGCCAGTGCTTTGCCTTTGAGCCAGGCCAACTAATTAAATTAAAGCCGATTAGCTGTCACTTTGTGTGTGTGTGTGTGTCTGTATGTGTGTGTGTGTGACTAAAACTTGAATATCCTTATTCCTTATCGCGCTTAAGCTCGTTTCGAGCTGTCGTCGGCATTTCACTTGCATTTCACTTTTATTTATTACTCGTTTAATACTCTGTTAATTAATAAATCTAACTTTAATCTATTCATTTTATGGCATAAAGAAAAAACGCTTTTGTCCAGCTCAAGCTTTTAGTTTGGGATAAATTTACATACATACAGTAACGCAAGAAATTTTTTTGATAAAATAAATATTTTTAAAAATAGGTAAAATTGATGATTAAAAGCTTTAAGAACTCAAGATTAAATTTGTTAACAATTTATGGCTAATTTCTGAATGAATTCTTTACCAAATTAACAGGTAGTTTTTTAAAAAAAAGTAGTCTAGAATTATTGTGTATTCTATAAAACACCATTAAAATATGAATACGAAATACGAAATACTTTTGTTGACAGGGTATTATACTGTCGCGTATACTCGTCTGTAGAATTAAAGTCTAGGTCTAGATTTTAGCCCCAATTTCATTCCATGCACTTGCCTTTTTATCAGTGTCGGAATTTACCAAACAAAAAATTCAATTATTCACACCACACTTTCACACACTCACACACACATAAATACATATCCAGCGCACGCATTGTGGCATGCAACAGGCAGCAGGATATATGTATGTATGTATGTATGCAGCAGGACACATGGCGTGCTCTTGCTTTTGGACTTTTCCATTTTTTTGGGGTGTTGCGAGCACATTTCATAGAATTTCCGCTGACTCACAAATCTGTTGAACTTTTTTTTATGGCCACTTGCTGAAATTTCCATGAGGCATGCCACACAAACAAACTGTGCTTGCCACAAACTTCAGCTCTGTCTGTCATTCGCCTTGCAGTGCAATTCGGTGTTAGTCGCAGCATTTTCCTCAATTTAGCGGGTAAGTTTCACATGGAAAATCTTCGTTTAATTCGAGCATTTTTTGACTGATAGTCCGAGCAGCCGTTGTCATGATTGATTTGCATTTTCCATGGAAACTGTGAATTCACTTGGACTCTTCTCAGTTGGTGCAGCCATTGATGGTAGATAGTTTAAATTCTGAGCTTGCAATTTAATGGCTAAAACACACACACAGCATTTCAAATGCACCTGTTAACCATTTGGAAAATTTATGACTTCCTTGTTGCTGCTAGTCACGGAACTGTGCCACGCCCCCTTGCCCCGCCTGCACATCCTGTTCACATCCTTGTCGCTGGCATTGTCTGCTATTGTTTTTGCTCAACTGCGGATAACGATAGCCGAGAGTCAGAAGCCGTTTGGATGCTCGGCATTGCCCCCGAGGTGTTAAGCTGCCAAGTGCAAGGACATTCACATGTACAACATGTGTGTGTGTGTGAGTGTGTCTCTTTCTGTCGTGTGTGTTTTTGTTCAGGCAATAAATAAAATCAACAATGGCTAATTGCAAGCACTGCCTTTTATACGCGCATAGACAATGCGCATTATGCAAGCTTCTAACCTTTGCCGCAGTCCAGCACACCTGACAACATTTAAATCTAGCGTCTCGACTAGTAGACACCCTGTAAACAATTCGCATTATTTGTAGAGTGGTAATTGCATTAGCAAAGACACGAACCATAAATTTACAAGAAGCATGTTGTATCGTAAGCATCTGTGAGAAGTTTTATTGTAATATGTTACAGTCGAACTTCCCTAACTCGAACTTCCCTAGCTCGAACTTCCCAAACTCGAATTTTCTCTAACTCCAACAAAATCGAGTAGAAATAGCGTTTACTGAGCAAATTTCATACAATTCTGCTTCCCTAACTCGAATTTTCCTAGCTCGAAGTCTCCCTAACTCGAACTTTTTTCTCGGATAATGGTGATTCGAGTTAGGAAAGTTCGACTATATTTGCTGTTCAACATTTCAACAAAAAAAATTTAATAAAGTTGTATCGTAATTTGCTGTTAAAAACTTCCAGCAAGCAACTAAATTGTCTTTGCAAACTACATTCATATAGTATGTACAGTAGCTCACAGCTTATTTCAACCAGCACAAAAAGCAACTTTATTCAAAAGCTTCAATTACAACTAACTAAAATACAAAACTAATCAAAAGTATTTACAGAAAACTAAAGTTATGTTAACTCATAATTTGAAAATATTGAAAAATATTTGAAAATTTTTGAGTTTTTGTAGAAATCAACTTTTTCAACTTTTATCCTCGATTTAAAAAAAAAATTTTTTTATGTAAAAAGTTTTTCTAAACAGTTCTAATAATGACTGCAAAAAAATGTATTCAAAAATCTGTTCGCTAGTATTTTTTATGATTTTTTGAGTGGGCTGATCTCAGAAAAATTTTGTATGAAAAGAAGGAATAAGTGGCCAAAATTGTAATTTTTGGCAATTTGTTGTTATAAAAATATTTAACAAAAAAGATAATTCGTTTGTAGCAATAATAAATAATAATTGTATCTTATTGCTGGTGCCAACTTATATACCCCACACACATTATCTTGACGTGGCATATGCAAGAGGTAACCTGGGCTGTAGGCTTTCACTTTCAAACTAACGTTGCCTAAAGCGCTAAAGAGCGGGGCATTATGCTGGGTTTGCTGTGGTGTGAGAAAGAGAGCGAGAGAGCAAAAGAGAGAGAGAGAGCAGTGCGCCTCGGGCAATCGGGCCACATCCAATGAAAGTTAATATAGCCGGTCCCGGCAGCAGCTGCTGTGTTAAAATCCATTGCATGCCAACAGGCGCTCACTAGAAACTCACCACTTTTAAGAGAGCATTAAGCATTTCTATCGATATGTGGCGAATTAATCGACAAGGCGATAGTTGATACCTAGGTATGGCGCGTAAACATATTTTAATGCATTTTAAATAAATTTAATATTAGTTTATATAAATGAAATGTGGAAAATTGAAATGTGAACATTTATATATGTTGCAGTCATTTATTTATTTATTTAATTTAATATATTATATTTTATTTTAATTTATTTTTTTAATATATTTATCGATTTTTGGTTGTGTTGAATTCCTTTTGTCAATCGATGTTGAATTAGAATTTACTTGAGTGCCTCTCGCGCTCTTTGAAAGAATTTGTAATTGAAATGGCCGCGACGCGACGAAGTGCTTGCAGTGCGTAGGCGGTTGTCGTAGACTGACGTCGTGGCCAAAGCACGTGCTATGAGTGCGGCGCGTGCAACGGTAACACCATCACCAATACCAATACAAACATCAGCAGCAGCAGCAGCAGCAGCATCAGCAGCAGCAGTTACACTTACAGTAACAACAACACAGACAAAAGCGACCGCAGCATCTGAAGCTGAAACAGAAAGAACAACAATTCTATGGAAAAAGGCAATTAAATAAAGTGTCTGCAGTATTGCGATAAAAATTGACTTTCAATTGAAATGCAGCAAAATTCAAGTGAAATTAATTAACAACCAATGACAATAAGTGTGTGTGTATTCGAAAAGTGTGAGTGTGACAATAATTTAATTTTAAGCAACAATATTTGCACATTGTTATTTGCACCCGGCCAAGACTTGAAAGCTGACAATAAAACGACAATATTATATATATTTAAGAAAAAGTCTCAATCAAAGAAAGCCTAATTTACTTACGTATTAAAAATAAATAGAAAATAAATTAAATACGAACAAGACATTTGACATGAATTGCGGAGAGTGGAAAGTAGTACAGTAAAGCCTACAACGTGTCGAAAAATGAGATGCCATTTACCCGAATAATACTAAACAAAGAATAATAACAGCGCAGCGCCAAAAAGTAGGCAGAAGAAAGCCCACAAAACGCAAACAGGATACTTAAAATATCAAGGCAAATACAGACAAGCTCACACACACAGTAACACACACACACAGAAGACAGAAACGTGTATGCGGGTGTGTGTGTGTGTGTCGGTGTGTTTGCGTGTGTGTTCACATCAACTAAAAATATATTGTGCGCTTCATATTTTTGGACTGCTGCGTGAATTTTGTACGCAAAGCACGAAATAAATATATACATACATACAAACAAAATACAACAAACATATAAGCAACAACAACAACTGACTGCTATTGAGGTGTTTTTGAGTCCCGCGGCTAAAACAGAAACTGAAACAGAAACGGAAAACGAAACCAAAAGCGAAACAAACGTCGTGTCTAAAAAATGCCAAATGCTTCAGCTGAACAGAGATTGATGCTGCCAGTCAACGCACAAACAACGACAACAACAACAACTACGACAACGACAACAATAACAACAATGACAACAAGCAACCAACAACCGACAACCGCCGTGCGCCATTCAAACAGCAATTGAGATATGTAAGTAAAAAAAAAAAGACACAAAAAAGGATAGGAGAGCAAACAAAAATGGAGAAGCAAAAAAAATATATACAGACATGTTTGTGGACTTAACAGCAAATCGAGTGCGTAGCATTTGATGTAGCATACTTTTTTGGGCTGCTACGCTAAGTTTATTTATAGACCCGAATTAGACAGTGCATCTGAGCAGTATGCATATGAGCTTTTTATTTTTGAATTCATTCATTTTTTAGGTTTATTTTCTGATTCAATATTTGTCAGTAATTCAACTGTTTTACAGAAAAAACTCTCACTGTCTGCAAAGTTAATTTTTAAATTAAGGAAAAAATTGGCAAAAATGTAGAAAAAACAGTGAGCACAGGTTATGTATGTATGTTTGTATATATGTGTTTCACAAATGATAAATGTTAGCGAGCAAATTGTTTGAAGCGAGAGAGCTTTATGCATATTTTTACAGCATTTTAGTGTGAAATGATGTGTTAGCGCATTATTTGACTTAGGCATAAAAAAATGCCAAGACACCAGCCAAAACACACACACGCACACACTCGGACACACTCGCACACAGGGCAAAAGGAAGACAAGAGAAAAGTCCTGTAAGTCCTGACAGAGTTGAAGTGGCAAACAAACAGGCCAGATACACACACACACACACAACTAAGAATGAAGGAAAAAAATGTATAAATACAAATACAAATACAGAAGGAGCTACACGGCATACAGTGGTGTGTGTGTGTGACTTACAAGAAAAAACACTTATACGCCACGTTGAACGTGAAACGGTCGCAAGTTTTATCAACTTGTGCGGGCTGGACTTGGACGCTGCTTGCAAACTCAATTTGGCATTTAGGCTGGCAAAAGCACAACAAATACACATACACACACACACACGCATACAGAGATACACACACAGGCCAAGCCAAGCCGAAAATCGATTGTGATGCTGAAGCAAAAACAAAATAACTGCTACATAAAGAAGCAACACAAAAAAAATAACAGAACACAATACAACGGTGCTTTAGCCTGTGTATATAAATGTATGTGTGTGTGTGTGTGCTCAATCAGGCAACTAACAACGAGTTTGTAAGCCGCTTTCTGCATTTAGTGCACACACATACACACACACAAATTGATTTAGATATTTGCCCGCAATAACCTTATCGATAATTCAGTGTCTGGACTGCATAATATACCTAATTTTGGAGTGTATTTTAAATTTATTCCCCCTCTACAACTTCCTCTGATTTTAATGCAAAATCAATTAACAATGTCTGCTGTGTTCAAGACAGTCGCTGCAGGCGTCTTAATTCTACAGCTTCTACAGACCAAAGTCCATGAACTTTTCAATCAATTAAAATCAATTGTTTGACAAAGCATCAAGTAAGAATATTATGAAAGATTTGCTGGCAGAAAATAATGAAAAGAATAATAAAGAAAACCAATTTTTAAAAAAATGTATTTAGATAAAGTAAAAATGTCTAAAAGTAAACTAAAATATTAAAAATTATTGCCCAATAAAGTTCCTAAAATTTAAAAAAAGCTAAAAACGCATGCAACATTTATTTAAAATAATTCACATATTAATATTTTACACAAATTTAAGCAGCTTAACTAGATTTAACCATTGACTGCCTGCGGCGCATAAAAATCAATTGCCAACTCTATGATATATATTTTTTTCATGTGTTGTTTTACTCTCGCAAAAATCGTAATCCAAGAGCTGCAATTCAATTCAATTCCAATTTGTGCAATTATTTTTGCATAGAGAAAAAGTTTCAACACCATTTGGTATTTTCATTAGGTCTGTGACACTTTTAAGCCATTAATTTAAGCGGCTTAAAAATGCACTTAAGTTAAGTACTTAAGAACACTGATAAAAACTGTTGCCAGATTTGAGGTTGACTTTGCTTTTTTGTTTGGGCAAAGTGCCCATTGATGCAAATGATAGTTACAAGTGTCTCATTAGCGCACAGCCTAAGACTGAAAACTGAAGTCTGAAGTCGGAGTCTAAATTAGTAGCTTGGCAACTGATTTGGATGAGATTTTAATTAAGTTGCAAGTTCGTTTGATATGATTTTAATGAAAATACTCGACAACAACTGCGAAAAACAGTCAGACAGACAGACAGACAGTCAGACAGATAAGTCAGGCAACAGTGTTGTGCATAGAAAGACGAACTAAATTGAAAGAGCACACATACAATGGCTGAATAACAAGATAATTTAATGCCAGTAAACTGCGCCACAGCATTATCAATGGCAGCGGGAAAACGAGGCGGTGAAAAAGGATGTGGACGTGGCAACAGCAACAGCAACAACAACAACAAACTGTTGCAGCTGCAGGCAGGATAAGCTGCCGCTAGCTGCACAAAATTGTGTCTGTCCTTGGCGCCGCCTTTTAGCCTGGCCATAAACCAGTCAACTTGTCTGTCCGTCCGCCTGCCCGTCCGTCTGTCTGTCCTTCTGTCTGTCTGCTATCGCAGTTGCCACAGACTCTCGCTGTCGCTGCGTGTTGCAAGTCTCCTAAGTCTGCTTCAATGACAAATCGTGCCCTGAAATGCGATTGAAATCTAATTAAAAATCTGAGGTGACTCTAATGAATGCAATTGAAATTTATGTCACACACACACATATAGTAAATTATAAACCAGTTTCAGTTCCAGTTTCAGTTTCAGTCTCAGTTACAGCTGCAGTTTTGAATGTAGTTTAACGTAGCCTTTATATTCATACGCCCCGTGGTACAATAACTGCGCACAAGTGGCAAAACGCGTTCAAGTACAAAAATCAATTTCCGTTAAAACAGTTGCCGGGACAGTCGCTGAACAAACACACACACACAGAGACAGACAGACAGACAGAAATGAAATTGAAATGTGGCAAACAAAATACAAGCGCTTAATGGTTAGCTTCATGTCTGGGCGACTAACTGATAAATGTAGCTGGGTAGCAGCAGCAGCAGCGACCATATGACCACATAATAGATCCATTGACGAACTGACTCACTCACTGACTGAGTGACTGACTCTCTATAGTTCAGTGCACACGCTGCACAGTGGGCGTTACTAAATTAACAAGTTAAAAAAAAATATAATAAGGTTTTCTTTAGGCTTATACTTTTTTTGTTTAATATATATTTAAAAAAATTTTGTATATTTTTTGAAATTACATTTTTCAAAACTATTTAATAACAAATATTAAAACATGTTTTTTTTTTTAAATTTAGAAACAAAAAGTATAATTTAACCAAGGACCAAAACTTTTATGAGGAATATAAAAAAAAATTACTTAAAGACTTTTACTTTATAAATCATACCTAATAATTATTTTTGATTAAAAACATAAAAATTATAAATAATTATTATTATTGAATTTTATTATATAAATCAAAAATAATGATTAAATTTTCTTTTTTTTCTTTTTATTTTTTTTTATGTAAATTAGGTTATTATCTTCCTGATAACCGAATTTACATATGTTGAAAATTTGGTATGTTTATCTTGAGTATTAACAAAAATATTCTAAAAAGATTTTAATGCAATTTCAAATTATAAAAGTCTTTAAAGACTTATGTATACGTTTTCAATTCAAAAATAATAAATTTTTTTTGTTTTCCTTACAAGTAAAAGTCTTTCGAGACTTTTATTTCTTTTAATCTCAAATATAAAGTTTGCAGAGATACTGATACAAACAATATGAGAAACAGAAAGTTAAAACTGTTGCTAACCTCTTTAAAATATTAGTAATAATAAATATATAGTTTTCAATTGTTTGTTTAGTCATTTCGCCCACTGTGCGCTGTGGTCGCTGAAAAGTATCTGACAGTGCGGCATCCTGCCTGACGCTTGTATCTCACGAGCACGCGACTTGCCCTGAGCGACATCTATCAGCACATTTCGACATCCTGTGCCTTGTATTCTTGCTACACACACACACACACACACACATATACACAAAAGACTCACACAGATACAAACATATATACTCGTAGATACATAGATAGATTCATTGCTCGACCAGGCATCATAAACCGCTGCCACGTGCGCTCCAAAAACAAAGCAGCAACTTCAGTTCGTCAGTCAGTCAGTTTAACATTTAGTCAATATTACCATTGGCGCCTTGACTAATGAAAGTAAAGCTGCCAACGCTGTCATTGTCATCATCAACATGGCTGCTGATCAAAATGTTAACTAAACACGACACAACAACAAGCATTATGATAATGGCCATAATGATGATGTAGATGCTCATAATGATGTTAATACTGATGTTGACTGTTGACAGTAAATACGCATAGCTGGTGTCCCTGTAAATTGGCTGTAAAACAGCGACACTTATCTAAATTATAAAAGCAAACTTGTATACAAATCGTAAATTTATTAAGAAAATTGATGGAAGTTTTTCTAACGAACTTTGCGCGCTTTCGTTTGAAAATCTATTAAAAATATCTTGATTTATATGAATTATTCTGTCATAAAAAAATCAAAATTCAGTAAATTAAATGAGCTGAAATTGAGAGAAATTAACGTCTATCTAAAGAAACAGAAAGTTAAGTATTAAATGAAACTAAAAAAAAAACTTTTGAGCAATTAAAAATTTCGCTGGAAAATGAGAGAAAACCAATTGAAAGACTCAAAGTTAAGCCCAGTAAATGAAACGTGCTGAAGGCTATCAAGTTGAGAGTTGTTTATACTTTAAATCTATAAGTTGCAGTGATTAACAAAGTAATTTTTACTTTTATCCGCTTCAGAAATTGATGGAAAATAATTCAGAAATCAAAAGTAATTTCATATATTTTGCTGAAAGAGTCAAAAGTTAAACAAACTGAGGCATCTATCAATTGCAGTGATTAGCAATAAAACTTTACTTTATTGCGCTTTATAAATTCATTTCAGTTTGCTTAGCACTTCAAAGTTTTTTTATATTTTGCTGGGAAATGTGAGAAAACTAATGGAAAAAGGCAAAAGTTCAAGTGAATTTGTAAAGTCTAGAATGCAATTTTAGCAGGAATTCAATGGTTTGAATGATGAGATTGATAGTTATATTTGTTTTCCGTTACATTTTTACACTTTCTTTGGTTACTTACCTTAAGATAATTCTCGGAAAGAGTCTACTTCATTTGAATTGAAATCAATCACATTCAAGTGTGTCTATCAAATGGTATGAATGAAAGCTTGCTAAACTTAAGAGCACTCGCCTGAGAAATCAACTTGATTCCAGGAAATGCTCAACCAGTATACCAAGTGTATTTAGTGCGTGTGTGTGTGTGTGTGGGCGTGTGTGTGTAAGGCAGTGGGGCGTGGCATACGAGTAATACTACAACAGTGGGAACACGTGCTTATCAAGTTGAGCTCTAGTATTGATGGCATAATCCGTTGAGAGTGTATGGGAAGCCATTGTAAGAGCTGGGCTATAACTTTGCTCTAAACTTGGTCAACAACAAATACTAAAGGCACACATGTAAACAGGACATGACAATGCAAAATCCTGGCGGATTTAAACAACGGCCACTATTTGCGTCAAGTAAATTCACATTCGCATTCACAACATTCATATTCACAAGCGTATAAAAGTTGGCAAAATATGGCAGAGGAAAGAATGTAGTGGAAAGGGAATGGAAAGGGAAGGAGTTGGGAAAGTAACGCCCAATTGCCCCGCCCATTTGTAAGCACAATTTTCTGCATTTCACTCATGTGCAAATCAAACATGACAGCTGAGTGGCAGGCAAACATTCTAGGCTATGGAACCATAGACAGACCTTAGGCCCAGACTTAAACGCATACTCAAATCACACAGACACACACACACACACAGCATTTAATGACATACACACATCTTGTTCAGCGATCGCAGTTGACGGAAATGAGACGAAATAAAATTGAAAGGCCTAAATTCGGAACTGACACTGGCAAGTGTTTATAATAATAAATGCTGAAGATGATGATGATTGTCTGATTGCTGACTGTCAATCGTTGACACGCCCATTGATTGTAAATCGAAAATGAAAGCAAAATTGAATTGCTGCAACAGCAGTCTAAATGGTGTACGACCTACAGATATCCCTTGAATAAAGATTACTTATAAAGATTTTTATATTTGATGTCAACTAGTTGAGAATTATAAGTCGCAAAATTGACAAAATAGCTGAAAAGCTTATCTAGCCCTCTGTGTGTTGTTGTTTTAATTAATATTAAATATATTATTATTAATTATTAAATATATTTATACCCAAAGTGTTTAACAAGCTATTCAGCTAAAATACCCCAGTTCCACTATGTTTCCGTGCAGGGTATAATCAAATCAGGCCTACGGATGTAGGTAACATAGAATTCCATATAAAACATTTGTAATAGTGGCCAGTTGCAGAGGTCATTCTCAGCTAAAGTCACTACTAAAGTCACACACACACACACACACACTGAATGCCACACACAATCACAGTCATAGAGAATTTTTTGCAATTTTTAACAATTTGCCTTTGACTTGAAAGTCAAGTCGTAGACTTGAGCATAGTTGAAATTTCATTGGCGCCATTCGTCGTAGCACGCGCATAACAATACAGAAAGAAAGACTTAAGAAGGGAGAGAGACAGAGAGAGAAAGATACACAAACATACCCATGCAGGTTGTCACAATCGCACAATCACATTATGTCTCACACCAGCGCATTTCTGATTGCACAATTACTTACAATGGTTTTCATTTTGTTCGCTTTCAATGCGTCTGTGTGTATGAGCATTTAAGTGTGTGTGTGTGTGTCTGTGTGTGTGTGTCTATAATATTCTGTTTGCTAATTGTATGGGCGTGCCAGTGTGTGTGTGTGTGTGTGTGTGTGTGTAGAAAACGCAACGAATTCTGTTTGTCATTGCGTTACGTAAAGCCCATAGCAGACATTACGTTATTGTATCTGTGTATGTATCTGTATTGGTATATTGGTGTATGTGTAATTCCAGCTGTAATACACATTGTAGCATTATATTCACCTTTGAAGTGCAACTAAGTTGTTTGTTGTTGTGCTTAATGTCATTATACTTGTTGTTGTTGCCATTTCTTATTTAGTTAATGGATTCTGCTTACAACGTCATTTAACTTTCTCTTGTAATTTGCTGGAATAACAACAACCACAGCTACATAAGGGATTTTTTAACTAATTTATAAAACGCTTTTCTACGTTTTATAATTATTGCTATTGCGCTTTTCTTTTTAAAAAAGCTTGCGTTAATTACTTAGGAAAAGTTCTGCAGCTAAATTCTAGATACTTGGCTGAATATTTCCAGAAATGTTGTACGGGGTATTTTTGAAATTCTAGTTATCACAATCTTGTTAGAATATATACGAAATTCAGTTGAAATCTGCTCCTTATTATGCATTGTAGTTTAGAACTAAGAAAGTTTTATCTTAATTGAAAACGAACGGATTTCCATTGAATGATAGGATGATATCTAATTTAAAAGGTAGCTCTTGTATTTAATTTGTATACTTAAAGTATATACGATATTCATCAGAATTCAATCGATATTTGGAATTTTTAAGTTCGAGAAATACTATCCCTAGATTTTTCAACTTCTGGCGTCCAATTTCAAACGACATAAAATTGTATATTATTTTTAATTTAATGAAGAATGTAGTATTGATAAAATGCTGCAGTTAACAACAAAAGAAATCAAAAACTGACCCTAATGGCTACGTGAGTCAACATAACACATTGTCCATCGCAACAATTATTATAAAATCGTTAGAGTTATTAATAAAAATAGAATAAATAAAAATCTGGTGCTCATTGAATTAATAGTATCTGTTGAATTGTACAAGAAGTATCTGATCAGACGATCCCAACCCATAGAGAGCAACGGCAACCCCTTGATCAATGAGAGCTCATTGAAATTGTGTTTTCACTTTGGGTTTCCTTTGCAATGGTTTATCTGAATGATTTTCCAATCCGGAAAAGTTGGATGATCTCCTGAACATCAGAGATTCTTTCCCAAGCAGCGAAATTTTCTTGAAATCCTTCCCTTTATTTTCTCGTATTTTTTTTATTTCAGTTGTCAAACGAATTTGTAAACAAATCCCAAATGTTTTGTAAATGCTAATTGCAAATGCTATACTATGTATGAGGACAGACAGTTGCATACTTATCGATAGCTCCGATATTTTTTTTAAATGTACATTAGTGAGGAAAGGGCATTACTCAAGAAACTCAAGCAAACAGCTTATTTGATTTTCCGACTTTGACTGTCCCCGACTCCCAACGCAAAGCAATCAGAAAGTTGCAAGTAACGAGCACCTGACGACAGGTTGTCCGTTTGTCTGTTGCACAAACTAATTAAATGCGCACACATAATTTATGGCTAACGCAAATGAAAGGAAAATAACTAGCAGCCGGGTAATAAATTTAAATTATGCTCCTTCCCCCAAAGGCCGTCGCGAAAAGCAAACAAAAAGCGAGTGTAAGAAAAAAAAATTTAAAAAAAAAAAAGAAAGATGGGAATATTGTGAGTTGGAAATTTTACGCATAGCTGCACTCACACTGAGATACTCGGAGACACTCGAGCACTCAAACTACGACTGAGACTGGCACTCACACACGTTGTTGAAATTTTTCATGATTTTTTTCCATTTTTATTTTCCATTTTTTTTCTTACGTGCTAGCTCACGGACTGGGCTGACAGGCACAGTAATGAAATTCCAAGAAGCTTGGACCACAAGCGGATGAGAAAGTATGCGAGCAATGGGCAAAAAGAAGATGGAAGGGAAAGGAAAGCAGTTGTAAGACCAAAAGGAGTAAGAGAAGTGAGAGAAACGAGAGTATCGCATATGGGTAACATTATTA
Organism: Drosophila subquinaria; assembly: GCA_037043405.1. NCBI lineage: Eukaryota > Metazoa > Arthropoda > Insecta > Diptera > Drosophilidae > Drosophila > Drosophila subquinaria. The sequence goes on along the minus strand of JBAMBL010000311.1, from coordinate 1,356,788 downwards.
GGACACACGTCCGTTGAAATCGCACCCATGTCATTCATGATTGGTGATGTCTTGGCCTTGGCCCCGCCCATATCCAGTATTGTCCAGCCAAGCTGCTCAGCTCCTCAGCTGCTCAACTGTCCAACGGATCCAGGATGCTGCCAAGACAAATTAAGCAATGGCCCCCAGGCTATTTGCTGGGCTGTTTGGTAATTGGCCTTCGTCTTGCATAACTCACAAACATTACAAAAAAAAAAATAAACCCATGTGTTGGCATTTTAATGATGTTACGGGCTGAATACAATCCGAGTTTGATATAATCTGGATAACAATTGGTCGCAAATAATGCTTTTGACAGGGAATATTGCATAATTTGCAGGGCAATTCGTCATATTCATTTCTTACTTGAAAGTTGTGTTACAGACTTGTTTTAATGTTCATGTTACAAGCTGGAGTAGATAATTTAAATTATTATAAATAAATGTTTAGCAATTTTAAAATTAAATTGATATCAACAGCTTAGCTTAACAATAGCTTAAATGACTAAATTATATAGAAGTATAAACGAAAATTATATTTCAATTTATATTTATTTATTTTCTTGAAAATAATTTAATTGGTGTGTGGTTTAAGTTGCTTAAGTTGCATTTCCTTTGCGCAGCTAAAACTCTTTGAATTAAATTAATATGAATAAAATAATAGCATACTTTTCAGGGCAATCAAAAATTTATTTTCTATATTCAATTGATATCAACAGCTAAGCTATTTAATAGCTTAAATGATCAAATTATATAGAAATTTAGATTCAAATTTATAATTTACTTGAAAATAATTTAATTAAGCTGCTTGAGTGTCATTTCCTTTGCGCCGCTATAACTCTTTGAATTAAATTATTATGAATAAAATCATAGCATACTTTTTAGGGCAATCATAAAATGATTTTCCATATTCAATTGATATCAACAGCTAAGCTATTTAATAGCTTAAATGACCAAATTATATAGAAATATAAACGCAATTTAGATTTGAATTTATAATTTACTTGAAAATAATTCAATTTGTGTATGTGGCTTAAGCTGCTTGAGTGGCATTTCCCTTGCGCCGTCGGCAAATAAATATTAAAAATGCATGGAAATTCGTTATGAATGTGTGTGTGCACGTTCCACACGCACACACTCACACATGCAAATACAAATACGCATGCATGTACGAAAAGAAATTATATTTACTTGGCATTTGAATGCTTAATGCCAATTCTAAACTCATATGAACCATAAACTGTTTGCCGTTGTTAGCCGAGCCTCAAGAGCACTTTGCATGTGGCCAAAACGAATTTGCGACGCAGAAAGCAAAACCCAAAGCAAGAGGAGCGATGAAGTAGAGAAAGTAGAGGAAAGATAGCGAGGCATGCCTTTCAATTGTAGTCCTGGTAACGTGGCAGTAGAGAGTGGGAGAGGTAGAGTGAGAGTGAGAAGAAACAGCAGCTGCAACTTCTGATGCTCGTCAGTCCAAGATAAACAAACGTCAAAGATCTACTTTTAATGATGTACGGGGTCATCGTCATCGTCATCGTCATTCACGTCGCCTTTGTCTAGCATGTGCCAAGTGTCAATTTTATTTTCTATTTTGAAAAATTTCACAAATGCCAAACAAATCGCAAATCACAAATCAAATTGTTGGCCAAGTTGGTGAGACAAATCATAGCAAGCTGAAGACTGAAAAGGTTTAAATTCCATGCAAATGAAAATTTCTTTCATTGCTTTCATTGTTCTTGTTGTTGTTGTGCCTGATTGCTTTGGCAAACAGTATTAAGTATACGTCTAGTTGTACAGCTGCCAGCGCTGCTATTGTTGCTGGGGTAAAAATATTTGCACAAAGTTAACGCAGTAAATTACATTCTGTATATGGAAATGGCAAACGGAATTCCAAGTTAATCAGCAGCAACAACAACTACTGAAAACCACAGCATTTAAATGCGAGTTTCTGCCGAGTTGAGCTTTGCACAAATATTTTTACAGACAATTTATTTAATATTTATTATGAATTTCACAAGTAGTTTTCATAACAATGCAAATTGCGCGAATTAAGTTGAATTATGCATGTGAATTAACTTAATTGCAGTTAATATCAGTACTTGGTAAACATAAATACAAATTTAAATATAAAATAAATATTAACTACATGAACAAATGTTGCAGTTAACTTTAGAGTAAAGAATTTCTAGTGATTATCAAGAAGATTACCGAGAGTACACTTCAAATAATTCCGAGAATTTAATAAATGCACATATAAATTGTTTTCATCATAATTCCACTTTGGCTGCTACTTTTACTCAACAACTCGTTCAGAATATTTGTTAGCTATTTTAAGCTTAAAGCACTTGAACTATGTCAAACTGAATTCTATTTAAATTTGCGATTATAGATTTCTGCGTAAGGAGCTTTTATCGCATGCAACAAATAATTGGCAGTTTCCAGCGACAACTGCGAATTGCAGCTGAATTTCCTGTGAATTCGACTAGAAGCAACACATGAGGACAGCTTCAATGTAGTTTCTGTTGTTGTCGTAGTCCTGACAGAGTTGACTGAATCCTATTAGTGTCAATTAACGTCCTTGACACATTATCAAGCTGGGAAATAGGGGGTGTGTGTTTCTACTGTTTGCTGCCACTGTATGTTTGTGGGTGGCTGGGAGGCCGAGAGACTGCTCTGTGTGTATGCGTTGTCCTGGTTGCCTTGCATTTCACCTGTTGCACCTCTCTCTCTCGCTCTTGTACTGTTCATTGGAAATGTGAAAAACTGGAAAATTGTATGCAGCTCAATTTGGGTCGCATTGATGTATTACCATACCATATGGTAATGGCTCAGACCTGTGGCATTCAATTTCATATTCAGATTCAGATTCATATTCTGGTTTGTGCGCTTGGCAAACACAGTGCGTCGTAAAAAAGTTAATTACACCACGACCCAATAAATTATCAGATTTATTGACTCGACTTTTTATTATTGATGTGATGTGATGTGACGTGGTGTGACACAGGCAGAGTGAGAGAGACAGAGACACAGAGTTCTTCCATCTTTAAACTCAATCACAATTGAGCAGGCAGCTCATAAATCGTTCAATTATTTCTCAACAACAACAACTTAAAAGTGGCTTTACTTACACCAATGTCAAAGGCAACGGCGGCAATGGAGTCATCGTAATATTGTGTATTATATGCTGACAGCTTTAAGACCCATCTGCCGACACAGTTTTCCCACAAGCCTCATTCTCATCCTCAGTTCGAGGGGAGCGTTGAGTCAACAAATGAATATTGGGCAATATCAAAGTGGCTGACAATAAAGCACAGATACTTGTACACATTTACACACAGACACACAGACATATAGACATATGCAGGATACAAATATGACAATATTGCGATAATGAACCGAAGCTTCAACAAAGCAACATTTCAAATAAGTGCTGCGCTCGTGATTCAGTTGATCTATTGTATTTTATTTGATTTTATTTATTTTTGCATATAAAATTGTGGAAATTTTTGATTTTACATCACGCTTTGACTATTTATCAGGGACCGTAAAAGTTATAATTTTTTAAATATAAATTATTAAATAAAAGTTATTTGTTGATTTTTATCATACTTATAATATTTTTCGATCTTAATAAAAAAATTATAAAATAATAATTAAATTGTAATATTTATTAAAAAATTATAATTCAACTCTTATTTTCAATTTTTTATTTTTGCAATTGAAAATAAAAGTTATATTTCAATTTTTATCATAAAAATTAAAAATAAATATTATTTTTAAATTTTGATCATAAATGTTGAAAAATAAAAATTGACTGTAAATGTTTTTGAATAGTATTTATAATTAAAATTTCTATTCGAAGTTTCAATTGTAATGGAATAAAATGAAATTTAGTCAACTTTAATTTTAAACCAAATAAGTTGCAGAAAGTTACATAAATATATTTTTTCTGCTTAGACTTTAAATTAATTTTATAATAATTTGTTTTTGTTTTACATTATTTGGGGAATATATATTTAAAAATAAAGCCAAGCTTTAATGAACTTTTTTAGCAAAAAGATACAGATTTTGCGCCTATTTGCCTCTTGAATTATTTTTTCAATCAATTATTTTAATTAAAAAACTAAAGTTTTAATAAACTTTAATTTTTTTTATATTTTTTGGTTCACATATCTTTCAAAATCTTTCGACTTCGCATTCGACTTCGTTCAATTCCTTTCGAACATGAATGCTTCGAACTTCGTTTTAGCTCATTCATGCAGACCTCTAGTATCAGAGAACTAAAAACGAGAATTTAAATTTAATTTTAGAAAAATAATAAAAGCATAAACTGAAAGTGCTTCAATTCACTGCACGTGGTCATCTCTAGCCAAGTGAAAGTCTTGACACAATACCAATGTCAATATCAAAATATTGGTGCTCTCTGCTCTCTCACTCTCTCTCTGGCCAGAGGCCAATGTCATTGTCTGCATTGGTGTTTTGTTACGTTGGCCCGGCTAATGGCATATCCATTAGACACAAAAGGCCAAATTGCGTGGCATGGTAACGTTTCCGTTGTCGTTGTCATGTGTGTGTATGTGAGAGTGTATGTGCGTGAGGGTGTATGTGTGTGAGCAAGTGTGTGTGATTACTGCATTTGGGCCGCTTTATTGTCACGTACTGAGCTAAGTGTGAGCCATTGAGCCATTGCATAATTGATTTTTATTCATGGCGATTTTGCATTTGCTGTCGAGGCTCGTAGCTCAAATTTGTTATGCACAGCATGCACAGGCTTCACTGTATGTGCTCGAGTGTGTCGACGATTGTATGTATGTGTGTGTGTGTGTGTCTAGCAACAATTGGTCAAAGTTTTGCCAATTGCCACATAAGTACATATACATACATATGTGTTAATGATGAACTTTTCTTTCTTGCTGTTTCTTGCAGTTGGAATTCGCTTAATGACGCTGATTAAAACATGAACGCACTCGATATGAATAAACAATTTCTAAGCGTGTCGCAGGATCCGCACTCGAGTGATGCCCAACGCAATCGCACACGGTAAGTACTTTCACTTTCACCTCCTCTTTCTCCTACTCCTACTTTCCCAAGCTGCAAATCTGTTCTTAAACGAATCCTTAAAAGAAAAATCTTACTAAATGGATGTATCCAAAATTAAATTATATCTTGATTTCGATTTGTTTTAAATTTTTTGAATAATTTAACGGGCTTACAAAATTAAGAAAAATAGAAATCAATTAAAAATATTATAATTTTTTTAAATAAAAACAAACTTAAGACTTACTTTTTTATCTTTTCAGTTATAAATTTAAAATTGTGTATGATATAATTTAACTGTTGATTTTATAATATTATTTTCTAATTTTATTTGAAATTTTAAGTTAGTTCCTTCTTGTTAATGATTTAAATCAGCGGTTGGCACGAAATCAGAGTTCGTGAGCACAACAATAACAACTACAACAACATCAACAGCGAGTCTTTCTATGCAGAAAAATAGTTGGGAGCAGTCGCTGCTCCCGGAGCCACTGCGTGCCCACCGCTGGTTTAAATTGACGTTAAATATTAAATATACAATTTTTAATTATAGTTATCAGAATAAAAAAAAACAAATATTTAAACAAAATCGGTGGCTTCTAATATGTAGCTCTATTGCTCATCGCTCCGTTCTTTCTCCCACATTTTTTAAGCTTGCAGCTCTGTTTTTTCTCCTTACCTTTTGCTACCTTTACTTACTTACACCAATGCACATTTATCTCTTTCAGCTCGGAGCGTGCCTCAAGTTTGGCCTTGCCACTCAACTCGCTGCTGGATTTTTATGACAAGCAACAGGAACAATGCAAATCGGTTACCCTCCTGCCCCTGCCCAGCAATGGGAGCAGCATCGTCCGTCGTCATTCCTCCCACTATTATCCAATGCTCGAGGATAAGCAGAAGGCAACGCAGCTGCCCCATTCTGCCGCCGAACTGTTGGTAAGCTCTTGACGAAATCCTAGAAATTCGCTGAGTTACATTAAATTCCGCTTTGATTAATTGTCTACGGCTGGGCCAAAAGGTAGTGGCAAGTGCACTTGAAACAAGACCAAATACTTTCAACTCTGCGTAGAAGATGTGGTAAATTTAGGCGGAACTGTAGCTTCCACATTTGATAGTTATTTGCAATCTGCTTTTATTTGAAATTCAAATAAAATAAGTTTATTCTTAGAAGTATATATAATCTAGGACTTTTACTGAAATTATATTTATGGATTACGAGTTGGAAAAAAGTTTTGAAAGAAATTTACTATACTCTAAAACAGCGCTGGGCACGAAATCTGAAATCGGGAGTACTACAAAAACATCAACAACAACAACCCTATTAGAGTCCACCTAAGTTGAAAGCATCCGTTGCTCCCGGAGCCACTGCGTGCCCACCGCTGCTCTAAAAGATGCTATTCATGGAAAACTACGAATACTTTAAAACTAATAATATTTATTTTATTTAGATGTTCACATCAGAATATAGGATAGATAGGAGAATTGAGGCATATAATTTTAAAAACCTATAAGTTAAAGTTTATATAGTTATCCACATAAAATTCTTCTTGGCATCCCATTGACATTCTATCAACTATTTTAATATTATATTCCTAATTTCAATTTGAAAGTGAGTACACAGAAAAAAAAAAGCCGTTCTAAAATCAAGCCGAAAATTCTTAATTTAAGCCTGCATTTTTTAAGTACGTTTCCAGGATTAAGCTGAACAATCAAGCCTATATCGGGATTAAAATGGAAAATAAGCCCAAATTACTTGATTCTCTCTCGGCCTCTCTCATTTCAACTGGTCTGGTGGCTCAGTGGTTAGAGTCGCCGACCTGTTTGAAGAAAACCTGGGTTCGATTCCCCCAGTCAAACATTCCCTTCATTAAATAAAAATAGGTTAAAAAAAAGCAATAAATAAAAAATGTTTAAAAAAAAATTTAGATTAAAAATGTTAAAAAAAAAAATTTAAAAAAAATATTAAAAAAAGATAAATTTAAAAAAAAGTTTACAAATTTAAAAACAAAAAAAAAAATAAAAAAAAAATTTAAAAATAAAAACTTAAAAAAAAAATAAAAAAAAAAATTTAAAAATAAAAACTTAAAAAAAAAAAATGTTAAAAAAAAAGTTAAAAAAAACATTTTTTTTTTTTATTTGTTTTAAGAATTTTTAGGATTGAATTCGGGATTGAAAAAATCAAGTATTTCATACTTGGTTTAAGTAAATCCGAGATTACCCCACTTCTGACATCGTTTCGGATTGAATTCGGGCTAAATATCCCGGATTTTTTTTTCTGTGTAGAACCATCTCTTTTCACATTCAATCTAGCTATAAAAACGCTATATTGCCCATCACATTTTGGCCATGTTTCGCTGGCTCTGCATAATTTATGAGATCGATGAATGTGTAGTTGCAGTTTTTCCCCTACAGCTATGCACACATTGCAGCCTCCATCTCCGTTTTCTTCTCTGCCTCTCCATAAACCACAACCGCAACCTCAATCCCCTCTACTTCACCTCCCCCTGCCGCTCCTAGACTCATCACCATCATCATCATCATCACCATGCGGCGACCACGTCAAAAATGTTTTGTGTGCCACGCGCACAAATCTGCGGGGCAAACAAAGTTCAATTCTCGCCTCCTTCTCCTTCTCTTGCTATTTCTGAGGAAAGCTGTGTCAGGTTTTCACTCGTCTCGTCGTTTTTTAATGCACTGCAAGCTTAGCCGACGGCTTAGACTGACTCATTGGCCAAAGGTATGAGCGAGCGTATTGCCATTTGACTTTCTACTTTCCATTTTGTTTATTATACCCTGCGCCGGGGAAATGAATCCTAGAAGTTTTATAATTTTTACTTAATTTATATAAAGCAATGAAAATTAAAATACAATAGTTTCAGTAGCAAAAAAAATCATTTCCCTTTTTGTGTATGAAAAAAATTCAAATATGTTCTGTCGATATGGAAAAATAGATTTCAGAGATGTAAAAAGCTAGAAATACCATTTCAAATTACAAGAACAATTTTAGAGCTATAGTTTTGTGTATGATTTATTTGTATATAGAAAATTTCCAAGCGATCGAATAATAAACTCGATACATATTCAATAAACAATTCTTCATGTGCATATGCTTGTATACAGTTAGCTAAGTAATTGTTTTGACACAACTAAAAGTTTACTTACTGGATATTTTATTTTTTAAAGTATTTTAAATTTAAAATGTTTTAAACCAAAACCAACTCTAATAAAATCAAGGAAATGGTTTTTATAAAGTCATAATATTTCTAATTTTTTTGGGAACAAAAATACAAATTTTTTATTTATTATTTGTTTTGTTTAAATCGAGTTAAAAATCAAAGTCCACTAATAAAATCAAGAAAGTTTTTTCTTATTTACAGTTAGCTAAGTAATTGTTTTGACAAAACTAAAAATTTCCTTACTGGATATTTTATTTTTTTTAAAAAGCTAAGCAAAATGTATTTTTTTTTTAATTTTATTTAATATAAAATATTTGTTTTATATAAAATTTTGTTTAAAATTTTTTAAAAACCAAAATCAACTCTAATAAAATCAATAAAATAGTTTTTATAAAAATCATGATAGCTGTAATTTTTTTGGGTACAAGAACACCAATTTTTTTATTTATTAATTGTTTAAATTGAGTTAAAACTCAAAATCGACTAATAAAATCAGAAAAGTTATTTTTTTTAATTAAAATATATGTGAATTTTATTTTATATATTTATTTTAATTTTTATTTATTTTTATTTCTTGTTTATTATTTGTTAAGTTCAAATTGAGATAAACATAAAAATAGAGTAATAAAATCAAGAAAGTCATTTTTTTAATGAATTAAAATATGTGAATTTTATTTTATTTATTTATTTTATTTTTATTTATTATTTGTTTTGCTTAAATTGAGTAAAGAATCCAAATTGACTAATAAAATCAAGAAAATTCTTTTTGATATGAGTTAAAATATGAGATTTTTTTTTAGTTTTGTCCAGACAATTACTAGACATACTGTATATGTGAATGAGAGTAAGGGTATCTAATAAAGGCATTTCTAAGTCGTCCATTTTCGCCTAAAGCTGACTTACTATCATTTTATTATATTCGTGTGGATTGCACAGGTAAACATGTCGGATCTGAAATATGGCAAGTCAGCAGCAGGAGCTGGAACAGGAGGAGGAGCTGGAGGCGGAGGAGGAGTATTGTCGTTGGCGGCCGTGGGCAAGCATCAGCAGCAGCTGGTGCGAGTGGACACGCCAGTGACGCCACCGCCGCCGATACCACGTCGCCAAATGATGCGAGCCAAATGTGGTTGGCCAAATGAGGTGGCCAGTTGCCAGGAGACTGGCGGAGGAGGAGGAGGAGGCAGCAATGCCAGCAATGTGTTTGTTTATCCACAGCCAACAACAAATGGTGGCCTGGATGCTACCACTGTAATGGGTGGTGTGGTGGGTGGTGTTGGTGGTGGTGCTGGGCAATCAGCGCTGCTTGTTGACATTGCCACGTCCACACGTCCGTCGGCCTCATACGCGGATGCCGATGGCATTTCCGATGACGACCGCATGAGTTTGGAGAATTCCGTTTTCGATGAGTCACTCACCTCGACACCTGTCAAGGTCGCCGGCTACGCCCAGCACCCCACTCGCCACCATGTGGCCAGCAGCAGCAAGCAGCGTGCCCAGCGCTCCTCCAGCAGCACCGTGGACTCGGCATACGGTTCCTCCATATCCACGGGTGGGCATAGCGAACGTTTTGCCTCCAGCAGCTCGACGAGCGTTGATTTTCGCAGTCGCTTCTCGTCGGTGGACACGCAATCCTCGCTGGATGACAAGCCCATGTCCAGTTCGATTGATTCGCCGCTGGCCTTGAAGGCGATTGGCTTGGAGCGTGCGGCCCTCAACGATGTGATGCACAAGCTCAACAACAATCTCTATGCCAGCAACAACAACACCATGATGAACAACAACAACAATAACAACAGCAACAACAAGTTGCCCACGGTGCCCGCTCGCAAGTTGCCACAGTTGCCCACAAAGTTGCCACCGCCGCCAGCGGCGCAGCCGAAGCACAGCTCCTCCAGCTCCTCCAGCGAGGTAACAACAGCGAGCAGCGTCTCCGCCTCGGCATCCACTTCATCCGCCGGCAGCGGCTCCAGCACCATTTCCAGTGCCACGCTCTCCTCCACATCCGTCTCGCTGAGTGCCGGGCCCACTCTCAATCCCCCCCAATCGAAACGTGCCGGGCCACCGGAGCCGCCGTTGCGCAATCAGCTCAACTCGTTCGAGGCCATGTCCATGGACGCCAACATGGCCAGGGTGCATCATTCGCAGCCGCCGTTGACCGTGCGCAACAAACTGAATCGCAACAAGCCGCCGCCCATTGTCTATCCCAAGCTGCAGCAGCGCCAGGACTCGACGCTCTCCAGCGACAGCTACTCCATCAGCTCCAGTCCCGGCTACAGTTCCAAGCTCATGGAGACGCCGCTGCTGTCCGCCGCCCAGAGCACCCGCAAGACGCCCGCTCCGAGTGTCGTGCAGCGTCAACCGCTCATGGATTTGGCTCCGTCGCGATTCGGCATCGGTGGTGGTCAACAAGCGACAGCGACAGCGACGCGGGGCAAGCTGAACTTTCGCCAGGACTCGACCATATCCAGCGATAGCTTCAGCCAGACATCCAGTCCCGGCTACAATTCCAAGCTCATGGAGGCACCGCTCTTGCCCTCCCTCTCCGCCAAGCGACTCTGCAGCGGTAAGTCAACTTACTTAGTCCCAATCTCAATTGGCATTGATTTAAGGTAAACATCTTCATCTTCTGCAGCTCCTGCGCCCATTGTCTGTCGCCAGGGAGTCCAGCATGAGCCCATCGAGGAGCTGGAGCCGCCCCAGACGCTGTCGCCGCTCAGCAAGTGCGCCAGTGCCACGCCCAGCAGCCTGCAGACCATTGTCCGGTTCCAGAACGGCGCACCGCACACCATGTCCTTGCAGCACCAGGTAAAAAACGCTGCAAATCCAACTTCTGCAATTTGATATTTAATTTTTACTCCACTAAAAAAAAAATAATTTTTTTTATATTTATTTTTATTTAAAATTTTGAGAACGAGAAATTTTTAAAATATTAAATGTTTACAAAATATAATTATTTTTCAATATTGAATCACTTAATATTGAAAATCCACTTTTAAATTGTAATTTCGGCAATAATTTTAAGATTAACGGGGGTGCCACAGAAATCGCTTTTGCTTGAATTTCACTTAAATTTGTATGAAATTTCAGTGAAATTCAAGCGAAAAAGATTTTTGTGGCACCTCAGTACAAAATATTTTATTTCGAAAACAAAACCGGTTAATAAGGCATGCAAATTAAATTTTTAACAAATATTTCTTGAAAAATAAGCAACAAGTGTCCTTTCCTCAAAATATATATATTTTTACGCGATTATTACAATTAAAAAACTTGTATCAAAATCAGGGACTAAAACCGAAACTAATATCGGTTTCAGTTACGGTTTTTGTTATGGTCGCACTTAGGCTTTCGGTTATCGGTTGCGCAAAATTGTTATTTATCGGTTACGTAACGGTTACCGGTTTTTTTTTGTTTCGGTTTCAAAATACCGGTATGATTTCGGTTCACAAAAAAAATTACTTAAAATGTTAATGACATGGAGATTTTTAAACAAAAATTAAAAAATTTCAAATTTAGATAATTTTGTTGAGAGCAATACGCAATTTAGAAAAATAGTTATTTTTTTTTAAAAACTAGAATTACACTTTAATAACATTATTAAATTTTATGTTTGACCGTACTCGTAATCGGTTATTAAACGGTTATTTTGGTTTAAATATTTCGGTTTTTGGGTTTCAGTATAATAAAAAAGTTTTGTTTCGGTTACGGTTTCAGTGACGGTTACCAATTTTAATCGGTTAATACCGGTTAACGGTTACAGTTACAGTTACGTTTTTAATCCTAGGTTAAAATGTCTTTCTAATCAAACACATGCTCAGTTTTGAAATAGTTATGAAAGTATAGAATTTGTTGAGTTATTTAATCTTTTAATTAACATATTAGTTCCGCTTATTTTATGGATACTAACCGCCAGTTTAATTTTAAACAAGTAATAAACTTATACATAAATATATAAATAATTATAAAATTGTTGAATGAGTAAATTAATTGATTAATTAATAATATTTCTACACACTCTCATAGATCATCAATCGCCGCAAGAGCTCCAATCCGTACATTACCAACGGCAGGTTGAAGTTCCGTCTGTTCCAGATTCTGATCAATGCATTCGCCCTTTTGGCCATTGCCGGCGGTTTGGCGGCCTATTTCAATGCCTATCCGACGATTAAGTTTGTGAACAAGACGATCATCAATACCATCCATGTGGAGGATACTTTTCGGAGTTTTGGCAAAAATCCAGCGCCGGGCACTTGTCTGCCCATCATTGTGAAGTTCTGCCAGGGACCGCAGATACCCTACAATTATACCGTCTTTCCCAATTACATTGGGCACTTTGGGCAGATTGAAACTCAAGTGGTAATTATGAGGCCATCTGCTAGCCATTTTATTAAGCAATCTCTCGTCCACAGGATCTCGAGTCCTATGAGGCGTTGGTCGACGTTCGTTGCTATGAACTGGTCTCCCTGTTCCTCTGCACGTTGTTTGTGCCCAAGTGTGGACAAAATGGGTGAGTAGTTGCTTCAAGTGACCACGGAGGACTGTACTTATTGTTGTTAGCAAAGGCTCGTCCTCCATTGTCACTGAGTTGATTTTTACTAATAAGTACTTGTGAAAGAAAAGTTTAATTAAGTTAATATTAAATAAATCCATTATCATAAAGTGAACGTGGAGGAAATTTCAACAAAATTTTAGCTAAGATAATCCTTAATTTTTAAGCAAATATCGCTAGGAAATACTTAAGTCTTTAAAGTGACCATGGAGGACTTGAAATTCGAAACTGCTCAATGAAATCCTTTATGAAATATTTATAAAATTTTTCAGAGAGTGACCATGGAGGTCATGTAACTCAATTTACATATACAGGGATGCCACAGAAAACGCTTTCGCTTGAATTTCACTTAAATTTCATTCCGCTGTGCCACAGGTCAATTCGCAGAATAATTTTACGCGAAAAAAACTAGCGCTAAATCCGCTGGCGTCCGATGCTGCCATCTAGTTCGATTTAGATTTTCAAAGTCAGGAGCAGCGATGCCACATTTTTTGTCAGAGCTCGAAGTAAGATATTTAAAATATATAAATGGAACCACTTCTGTTTTCTATAAATTAAGCATTCAAAAGAATAGCTCTTTAAAGGTAAAACTAGTTTTACCGCAAAATTCTTTTACTTATTGTGCAATTTGTGAAAACATTTGTCACGAAGAGTTGCCAGACTAATGGCAGACAGTTGCTAGAGATGTCGAGTAACTTTTATTTTGTCGCGCCAATTACTTTTAAATTTCTTTTAGCTAAACAAAATCAATTATTGTATTATATTATTATATAAATAAATTATATTATATAAATTAAAAAAGAAAAAAATTAAAAACTTATGTTCTATAATAATAAACTTAAAAAAGTTGCTAAACAAACCCTTGGGTAATTTAATCTGAGAAGGTGTCAGCCCTTAGCAGCTTAGTTCGAAAAGATTGGTGAAAAGATCGGAAATTTCCGTGCGGAAATGCTTTCAGCTAAATTCTTTTTCACTAGCGATTTCTGTGGCACCCCTGATAAATAAAAAGTGACCATGTCTTCAACTAAACTAAAAAAACTCTCCATGGTAGTTTACTTTTCTCTTCGAATTGAATGCAATAGTTAGGAAACAAGGAATGAAAATTCAGATGAAGGACTTTATATAAAATTCCTTACTGCAATATGAAGTATTCTCTTAAACTTTTAAAACAACCCTCGATCCACAGCGCCACCGTGCCGCCCTGCAAAACGCTCTGCACGGAGACGATGCGTCGTTGTGGCTTCTTTTTCGATGTTTTTGGCCTAAGTCTGCCGGAGTACTTGAACTGCAAGTTGTTCAAGGACTTCTCCAGTGCTGAGGACTGTGTGGGCTTGGATGAGGTGCGCGATGTGATGACATCCTCGGCGAATCCCGAATGCGATGGCTTCCTCTGCGACCAGAACCGTTGTCTGCCCAGCGAATATGTCTGCGATGGCAACTTGGACTGCATGGACCAGACGGACGAGGGCAATTGTCCGCGCTGCCAGGAGGGAGAGATTTACTGTGGTGACGATCGATGCATAACCACAAATCACGTATGCGATGGCGTCAATGATTGTCCCTATGCCCAGGATGAGCGCAATTGTTGTAAGTTGTTAAATTGATAACTTACACTTTAATGAAACGGTAACTTTAATATCTTCTTTGGCTGCAGTGCGTCTTAGTGAACGGAATGGCGATGTGGGCTCGGGTGTCCTGGAGGTATATCGCATGAAGAAGCGCCAATGGATGCCCGCCTGTGTCAAGAATTGGGATCGTGCCGTTTCGCCAAGTGCCGTGTGCTCCATACTGGGTTACTCCTCGGTGAATGCCACCAGTGTGGTCACCCAACGCACCCATCGTCCCCTGCTCGCCTCGGTCAATGTGTCCACTGACATTTGGAAGCTCTATGCCAAGCGACGTTCCACACTGATGCAGGAGTTTGCAAATTGCCGGCAATCCGAGGATTATCCCATAGCTGAGCTCACTTGCTCCAATTTTGGTGAGTTTGACGACAAACGTGGACTTAATTATACCCGTTACTTAAAAAAAAAGTAAAAGGGATTATTGCTGCAATGTATGTAACAGGGAGAAGGAAGCATCTCCAATTTATGAAGTATATTATTCTTGATCAGCATCAACAGCTGAGTTGATTTAGCCATGTCCGTCTGTCCGTCCGTTATTAGGATTTTTATTAACATTAACTACTATTATTACCTATCATCCTACTAAATCTTAACAAGATCGGATAGCTAGAAAGGTGGTAATGGCTGATTTAAGTTTTTAAGCATTGTAAGTGCCTAAAAGCATGCAATAATTTTTTTTTTTTAATTTTTTTTAATAAGTAACGAGTATCCTATAGTCGGGAGCTCGACTATAGCCATTCCAACTTGTTTTCTTTAATTAACTGTCCGACTGTTTACCACAGAGTGCGGCAAGGTCAAGCGGGGCCGACAGCGACCCTCCAGACGCATCATTGGCGGCGACAAGGCCAATCCCGGCAATTGGCCATTCCTGGCCGCCATTTTGGGTGGACCCGAAAAGGTTTTCTACTGCGCCGGCGTTCTCATCTCCGATCAGTGGGTTCTCACCGCCTCCCACTGTGTGGGCAAGTGAGTATTTAGTTCTCAATCTTAATTATTATTATTTATTATTATTATTTGTTAATCATTGCCTTGTCAGTCACACCGTTATCGATCTGGAGGATTGGACCATTCAGCTGGGCGTCACGCGTCGCAACTCCTTCACCTACACGGCTCAAAAGGTCAAGGTCAAGACAGTGATACCCCATCCGCAGTACAACATGGCCATTGCCCACGATAATGATATAGCCCTGTTTCAGGTAATTTTCAATTTCTTCTATATTATAAATATATTTAAAAAAATATATACATATAAAAATTTATAAAATAGTTACTGTACATTTTAATAAAAAAAATCCCTAACGAGTTAAAAGTCTAGTGACGAAAACATTTGCATGCTCCAAAATTTCTGATATCCAATTTTTTGATGAATAATATTAAGTTTAAAAATATAATAAAATTATTTTCAAATAATTTATAAGTTAAACTTAATATTATTCGTCACAAAATTGGATATCAGAAATTTTGGGCATGAACATGTTTACGTCACTAGAGTTTTACCTCGAAAAGAGGTTTTTTTTATAAGAAATCAGAAGTTTAAGAATGTGATATCAGAAATTTGCAATAAAAATGCAACTACTACAGTGTGCCACTAATGTCTTCATACACCATAAATTTTTCAAATTTGTGTATAATAAAGATGTTTTGATGCGGGTTTCATTATTATTAATCTTTTATTCACTTAAATTCCGTTCTAATGATACAGAAAATTCTTTAACCCATTAAGTACCCATCGAAACTTTTGAATTAAAAAAATATTTTGAAACAGAAAAATTCTTCAAACAATTCTAAAAATTTTCAGAAATCTCTTCGCTAGTATGTTTTATGATTTTCTGAAAATTGCTAGAAATGACTATTTTAACCCCTTTTTCCTCATTTTCTTACAAAAAGTGGATTTTTTTTATTTAATTATTAATTTAAATTACAGACCAACATACTTTAAATTTTCATAACTTTGCCAAAACTTAACTGATTTTAAAGTGAAATGTCATTTTTAGAAATTCCCTAAAAAAAATTTATTATCGAAAATGGATTTTCCTATTTTCCAGCTTGCCACTCGGGTTGCATTCCATGAGCATCTGTTGCCAGTGTGTCTGCCACCGCCCAATGTCAAGATGCTGCGTCCGGAGCAGCTTTGCACGGTTATCGGTTGGGGCAAACGTGACGATAAGGATCGTAAGTACAACTTATATACAAAAATAAGTTTAATAATAGTGATAAAATCTAAAATATATTAAATTTGCAGCCAAGTCAACCTATGAGTATATTATCAACGAGGTACAGGTGCCGATCATTACAAGAAACCAGTGTGACGAGTGGCTGGACAACTTGACGGTATCCGATGGCATGGTCTGTGCAGGCTTCGATGATGGTGGCAAGGATGCATGTCAGGTGAGTACTCTTAACTATATACACCAAATACAATTTTGTACTGAGTATATTTGATTGATTTAGGGCGATTCGGGCGGTCCTTTACTGTGTCCGTATCCGGGCGAGAAGGATCGTTGGTTTGTCGGCGGCATCGTTTCGTGGGGCATCATGTGTGCACATCCCAAGCTGCCCGGTGTCTATGCCAATGTCATCAAGTATGTGCCCTGGATACACGAACAAATCCAGAAGCATTCCCGTCCCACCAGCGAAGAGCCCATACAAAAGTACGATCTTCATCCGGGCGGACCCGATATTCTGTCCAAGCTATCGACGGGGCCGGTGAGGAAGCGTAAGCCCTACAACTATCATAATGGCAAGCCCAAGGGCATTGACTTCTATGATAGCGAGGAGCGTAAGTAATAAGCATAATCCTACATAATGTATACCTAGCTTATATACTACTATATAGTGACAATATTGATATGATCGATCATATACGATATATATGTATGAATACAGCATATCCTTGAAACTTTTTGCACAAAGTACAAAGCAAAACTGTTGTTGTACTCAATACACACACACTACACACACACACCATAAACATATTTATATATTTTGCTACTGAAATTGAAATTTGAAATATCAAATCAAATGTTATGAAATGAATATCTGGGCAACATAATCGTGTGTCAATTTGCCGAATTTATTTGTCAATTTTTTTACAAAGAGATTTCTATGAACCAGAAACCAAAGAAAAAGGCAAAAAAACCCAATGTCAATACAAGCTGCATAATCAATTTACATATATACAGACATATATATATTGTATATCCAATATATGGAACTAAAATTGACCTACATATTACCCAAAGCATATACATAATCCTTGTGTCTAAATATCGTGAATCGTGGACAATAAAATAAATATTCGATTGAGTTGTAGCGAAATAATTGTGTTATATACATATTTAGTTATATAAAGAAATCAATGATATATAAGCATGTATGTACCTCTCTCAGAAGAACCCCACACATAGCATAGGTAATATATATAAAAAAGAAAATCAATCTGTATATCTAACTATAAGTAAATAAAACAAAAATGTATGATTGCCGCCGAAAAACAAAACAAGAATGATGAAAGATCTTAATAAAAAGTTGATCTACTTAAAGATGATAATAATATTTGATAAGAAAATCAAAAATTAGCCCCAAGTATTGTGTGTTGAAAACTATATGCAATTAGAAATTAGAAGACAATTATAGACAATAAATAAACTACAGAAAAAAAATATTTAAACGGAAAATATTGCTGATCTTAAGCATTTGATGGGTATTACTGCGGTTAGAAGAATAAAAAGCTTATACGACAATAATACTTACTATATGTGTATGTATGAATACCTAACTGATTTTGAAACTCCAGTGAAATGTGCAAATGACAATAAAAAAACACTGTGCACAAGATTTTTCCAAAAAAAAAAAACTAAACTAAACAAAAGTGAAATTATAGCTGCTGTTTTAAAAAGTAGAAGTCTTTTTTAGGCATACATATGTAATTCTAGTTATAGCAAAGTGAAAATACATGAAAATACTAACTACAATGCGTGGGTTTCAGCTTTAAATCAATTGAAAATGAAAAGAGTACAGAATATCTTAGTTATATGTATTATACATGCATATATATTGAGAATAAATTGATGTACTATTTACAAAAAAACAACAAAAAGGGAGTAATCAAATGATAATTAAATAGTGTAACTAATGTTTATAGCTATATACAACTAAAATGATGTACTTGTTTAGAATGCGCTTTAGACTGGCCGCCACAAAAAACAAATAAAATAAAATATGAAATATGATTTCAAAGACAACAAAAATGCCATAAACATAGAATTTTCTACTTATAATATTGTATTAAATTTGATTCTTTAATTCGCTCTGGCGCTGGTCCAGTAAACCTATGCCTATGCCTATGTATCTATGCCATCAAGGAGTAGTAACTAACTAGTGAGTGCTACTAAGATTTTTACAACTATTTTGCTAACTAAACAAATGACAAATGTGTACTAATTAAATGAAGTAAATGCGTAACTAAAGACTCAAAATTGGTTGTTTCTGCAATTGAAATAAATACAGAATACACATAAATATGCAGGCTTAAATTTTGATTTGAATTCACTATATAATTTCTAGCTAAACTTGTTGACAAATGCTTTAGATGAGATATTATTAAGTACATATATTCAAAACAAGGATATAAAAATTACAAATACATAAATGTATGTACATATATCTAAGGTCTGTGTGCGTGTATTGCAAATGTATAATCCATTAGTTGCTATACTAAATTACCTACATATATGCATGTTTTGTACAATCAGTTTACAAAAACAAAGTAAAGTATTATAGTAGTAAATAAAAATATATATATATACATACATATATTATTTTTAAGCGGCAAATGAAGCGCATATTACACAAGGCACACGAAACTTTTTTAGCAAACTGCAAACTGCAAAAAGATACAAAAATTAAGTACGTGAAATATACAAAAGAATATACATACATATTATGAATAAAAAAAATAAATGATATACAAAATATATATAGTATATATTTATCATGTAGCTGTAGCTTTAAGCAGATGTGATGGTGTCTATAAAATTTATACATGCATATTAAAGTGACAAAACAATAAATACATATATGTAAAACACTGGGCTGTTGTAAAACGAGCATCCTTTATACATACATATATACTTACACACATACATATGTATATGTACTATATACATATATAAGTTCATAAACAGACCTTTATGGGCGCTTAGATGTTAGACTGGCCAGGACAATATACATACTATATACATATATTCAGCCTAATTATGCTTATTTGATTGAAGTATACAAAAAAATGTTCAATATCGTACAATGCCATACATACTTACAAATATAACTACATATACATATACATATATTATATAAATGCATAATTCGTAGCTTTCATTTCCTGTTGTCTGTTTAACTGAAGTTTTCACTCATTTTTTTTGTATTTTTGTTGTTCAAAAAAATCAGTTTTCTTTTTTTTAAATTAAATTAGCGCATTTATGGATCATGTTAAGGGTGAGCTATTTGTATCCCTATGCTCCAGGCTACACTATCAAAGAAAACCAACGCTTGTATATTTAGTCCAAATCAAATACATATATGTGTATATAGATGTAATAATGCTTAGCATTGGCAAGTGAAATAAGTTATATACTACTAACATACACATAAATATATACAAAGAAGTAAGAAATAAAGAAATAAATACACACACAAGTACAATAATGTACAACCAATCAACAACGTACATACTTAAGATCCACATACGATCCACACACATAAATATTGAGATTAGTTACAACTGCTATGCTTAAAACGAATTGGGCCTATGCGTTTTTTGTTTTCTTATTCATTTTGTTAAACCATATTTGTCTTATGAATTACCAGATGCGCTCAAAACTGTTCAATTTCAATGTGCTTGAGAACGTAAATATTAAAGCCGAAACAATATTATATAATTGTAGCAAAATGTTAAATGTAAATGTAGCAAAATTGCAAAGCGACAAGAAAATAACATAAAAAAGCTGATTAAAAACTAGATGAATTTACATACACTAAAATATGTAAACAAAAGAAAAATACATGCATGTTTCTAGATGATCATTTGGTGAAACGCACTTGTTAATTATGCACAAAATGATAAAGTTAAAATTTAAAAAACAAGACGTAAAGAATTTACATATTGACAATAAAATGGATACAGATTTTTGTGTTTATTCGCGAGATTTGGAAATTTGAGAATTTATGATATTGAGACATTTTACACTGAATTTTTTGAATCGAAGCAGAAATGAAATAAGGCAACAGTTGAAAGTTTGCCATACAAATGAATATAAACTAAAAATGTGCATAAATCTTAAGTGTAATTACACACACACAAACACACACACTTATAACCAAATAAATGCTATAAGCAAAATGTCATACACACACATACATATATACATGCTATATACTTATATAGAAATATATATAAATGTTGAAAAATAAATGTATAAAACTATAAAATGCAACAATTGTCTTTTAATCGAAAACAAGGAATTTGTTTTATTTTTTTTGCTAAACACTTTGGACTTAAATAGGTAATAAATTCATAGGGAATGTTATTTAATGTAACGCTGGACAACGCCACGCATATCGCTGATGACCTGCCGCTGATCGGTGGCTCCAACAACAGCTGTGCCGGACACAATCCAATTGGCACCCGCCTTGGCACAGCATTCGATGGTCTTGGGTCCAACGCCGCCGTCCACTTCGATATCCAGGTTGGGGTAATGGCTGCGCAGCCATTCCACCTTGGGCATCATGTCCGCCATAAACGATTGGCCACCGAAGCCAGGCTCCACTGTCATTACCAGCACCAGATCAGCAATATCAATATATTTCTCAATTTGCTCCACCTTAAAAAAACAAATATTAAATATTGTCAGTTTAAAAAATTTCTATATAAAAAAAGGGTAAAATTACTGATAAAATATTTTTGGATGGGGTTTTTGAAAAAAGATAAATTCTTATTATCCAAATTAATTTTAAACTATTGTTTTTGTTTTGTTGATAAACAAAATAATAGAATTAATAATACAATTTTAATTCTTAAGTACAAAATAATAATATTAATATAAATTAATTATATTGTGATTTGTTATTTTAGTAACATTTTAAATTAAAATATGTAATGTCTATTTGGATTAAATAAATGATTTTTCATTCATAATTTGAATTCTTAAAATTTTATTCGCTTCAAAAAATCAACATGTGTTTTTTTGTTTTTGTCAGACATAACCTCAACTTACCCCAGTGCCAGGCTTAATGGCCAAGCCCACTTTCATGCCCGCCTCCTGCACCAGTCGACTGACCTTGCACACATCCTCCACAGGCTCGATATGGAATGTATAGAGATTCACGCCTGCATCGGCCATGGGCGCTATCCACTGCTCCGGATTGTGCACCATCATGTGCGTCTCAAAGAACGCACTCTATGTGAATTAAAGCTGAGTATTGACACCACCACAATGGACAGACCGCAGTCTCACCTTGATTTTGTTGCGCAAACACTTCACCATGGGATGCCCGAATGTCAGATTTGGCACAAAGTTGCCATCCATGACGTCCAGATGCAAATAATCCGCACCATTGTCCAGCAACTTTTGTGATTCTTCAGCCAAATTGGCCAAGTCGGCATTTAGAATGGAGGGTCCGATTTTGGCTTGAATTGACATTTTGTTGGTATTATTGCTGCTGGTACAACAGGTTGAATGCGACGCTTGACGATAATCTGTTGAGGTCAAACTAAGGGGAGCTGCTGCTCGAAATTTTGACGTCTTGTAACGTAAACAAATCAAACCAGGGCGGCGACAACTGAACGCCAACATGTGAATGGTAAAACACGCCGGGTACATTTCCAATTTTGTTGTTGTAATTTCAATTTGTTCATTTTGTGCTTAAAAATACTTTACATGAGAATGAATGCTGGAAGGAGTACTGAGATACAAATAATACAATTATAGTTCGTCCTTTACATGAGTGCCTGGATACTCCTTGTTCTCGATGGTAACACCTTTGCAACGCGCCTGATCCACCAGAAAGTCCTTTGCCTCCCACGCTTGTGCGCCGTCTTTGAATAGGAATATGGCGCGATCATCGCTAACCATATAGCGCTCCGCTTGTATGTGATTATTCCATAAACTGGTCTGCCACAACTTGGTTATTTCCTCGGCTTCATCGCGAGTGGGATTGCCGCTAACGGATACGAAAGTCATCAGCGTGCGACCTTTTTTCGACACCTTCAGCAAGTCCTCGGGATTCTTACTGTCCAAATTGGAAAAGTCCAGCTTTGGCTGTGGTCGCAAGTGCTCTGGCAGCTCATCTGCTTCCAATGGCTCCTCATCTTCCTGTAAATATTTGTAATTGCTTTTTGAGAAGCTTATTAGACTCTTTATTGACTCCTCCTCACCTCCCACTGGTCCAGCAGCCTTTCCAGATCGGCCTCGCTGTAATCCCGTATATCCTTCTTCGCCCATTCCGGTTTCTCCTCACCCTTGAACTTTTTCGATAGCACAACGGGCGCAATTGCCAATAAAAGCAACAGATACCTTGTTTTCATCTTTATTGATAATTTAATTTATATTTTGTCAACACGTCAGCTTATCAATTTACAATCAGCACGATACGTCGACATTCACACAGCTGTTTTTTATTTTTGTCATTCGCCGGGAAGAACAGTCATTAAGATAGTGCTGCACATCGTAGTTCAATTGAACAAATAAAAATTCATAGCTGGTTTCGACTCATGAACCAAGTTCCGTTTTTTGTTGCTAATGAACCGTTGCTAACTTAAAGGTGGGTTCTCACTGCTGCACAATGTGAAATCACATTTTGTCATGCTTTGTGATGATTTGCAGAATATGTCAAAGTGTTTACATTGGCAACACAAAATTTGTACTTCACAAAATTGTGGAAAGCCTTGTGAAAAGACTTGTGAAAGACTTCAATGTAAACACTGCCAGTCAATGTAAAGAGCATCGCACAAAAAACAAAAGGAATCAAAATGTTCACAAAATGCTCGCAATTGAACAATAACAAGTTCCACAAAAAGAATAAAAACAAAGAAATGTCACTTTGCACATGTCCTTTAATTAAAAGGTTGAATTTTTTAAAAATAATTAATTTGGAGCAGATAATCAGCCGTGGACGTCGGGTAACAATCCAGTGGCATTCTGATTCAATCCACAAGCTAATTGAAGCTATGGAGGAGTCAGAATGCCTCTGGAGTGTATGTAGTGAAAACTACAAGAACCGGGAGGCCAAGGAAGCAAGTTGTAGCTCAATTGCTTCGAATTTGAACGAAAGACTTTGCAGCTCTCCCGTTAGCTTTGCATACATTCCCTCTTTTCCACGAGTCAAATTCATTTCGCCGATCCAGCAGCTACGCTTTGCCTTGGGTTCATCATCGTCGTCCTCTAAAAGCCACAGCACAATGACCGCCAAAGCAGCAAGCTCAGTTTCATCTTGTGAAGCCATTTCTTTTAAAAAAATCCAAATCAATGCTAAAGGCCCGAAAAAACAACAAATAAAATATTAGCTTTGACGTTTATGTTTTCACAAATGTGAAAGAAAACCAACTTGCTCGTTGTGCTTTCACAATGGGATTGGGCTCAATTGAGCTGCTTCAATATTAACAGGAGTTAACATAGTTTTTATCAAAATTGTGTCAGCCTCCTTCGCAAAAAATTTTTAACAGAATGTGAAAGTGGTGTTTACATTGAAGTGTCACATTTTTGTGACTTCACAATTTTATGACAATGCATTTAGTGTTCACATTGCATTGTGACGTTGTGAACAGCTTTGTGCAGCGTTTGTGAAGCGTTTGTGACGCAGTGAGAACCCACCTTTACGCCCATTGAAACACATTTATTGCTAGAATATGCTATATGAACTTTAATATATGCTATTTTTTTCAATTTTATAATCTACATCATTTTCAAATATGCTAGATCTAGCCTGAAACAAGCTAGTCTGATAGCACTGCCTCGCATTGTCATTCACTGCGGACGTCGACACCGCTCAGCTGTTGCCTCTGAGAGTTCAGTTTCTACTGAGAGCTGCTCGGCAGCGCGCGTGTTTTTATTATTGCGCATTGATAATGTTCAAGTCAGCAAGGTAAATTTTGCGGCGCTGTTGTTGTTATTATTATTGTTGTTGTTATTGTGAACCACTTGGTAATTAAAGATAAAGCCTTGCAAATGCATGGCAAATAAAGGGCAATATATAACGTCTTAAAGAAAGTGTGTGTAATAATAATGATTAATAAAAGAACGGAGCCATATGTTGCCACAACAGCAATAACAACAACGCCCGCATGTGGAAAAAGTTTCGTGTTAATTAGTCAGTCAAGTCGATAATAAATATATTTGAAAACAATGTCAAATGCTACGCCTTGATTATTTTACTGCAATGCTACACGGAACATTTAAATATTGTTTGTGCCGATTTGTTTGCATGTTTTCGTTCGTTGTTTTACGCTGATGGTTGAATGATGATGACATCATCATCGCTGTGTTATATTTCGTCTCTCAATTCCATTTCCATTCTGTTTTGTTCTGATGTTTAGAAAAGGCTGAAATAAAATAATCATACAACGAGAGTGTACATTAAAACGACCATCAAAAACTACGCACACACACACGCAGACACACACGCAGACACACACACAGACACAAGTAATAAAAACAACGAAAAATCAATAAGCAGCCGCTTTTTGGGCCGCTAACAGCTGCTTGTGGGATTCATCACAATTTTAAGACGGCTACAGCTACAGGATGGTATTCGAGGCCGTCGTGGTCGATGTGCTCAACAAGGTGCTGGGCGACTACATTGAGAATTTGGATCATAAGCAATTGAAAATCGGCATCTGGGGAGGTGAGTACTCAAATGATACCAACTAACAATACTAACTAACAATTCCCTCAAAAATAAAATATAAAATGCCCCCAAACACGCAACTGACTCATTGTCTCATTTGACTTAATTAATTTCTCAACTACAATTCTTTTTTTATCTGCCTGCCACGCACGGTTGATCACTGTCACCTCCCAAAAACAATGACCTTATCCTTCATGTCTTGCACAGTGACACAATTTCAACAAAAACATACTGCGAAAGAGAGAGGCAATAATTTGGCATGCTCTCCCAAAGCACTCTCTCTCATTTCGCCTGTTGCTTCCGTTGTGCATGCGAAAGAGAGAGAGAGAGACCCCACCCCACTCCACATATGTATGTCATCTTCATCATCATGTTCTTGTTTTCTTTTTGCGGTCTCTGTTGATTCCTGCTTATCTCAGAAGTCTGTTGACTACCACAATCTATGTACAAGTACTCGTATAATATTACTTGTTGACAATACACACATAAATACAACAAACTGAACCCTTTCCAATGCAAAGTTCAGCATTTCAGCCATAAATATGCACTGAAAATGGCTTCCATAGAAGCTTCATTTCAGATTTTAGCGTGTCCAACTCCAATTGACACCAGCTAACACATTGTTTATTCACAAAAATTTATTTTAAAAAAGAATGTGTTTAAAAAAACTGGTTTTCTTACACTGTCAATGACATCAAACCAAGCCTAATTTGAACTTGAACTTGATGACATAATATGAATCTCATGAATAATTTTCATTGTTTGAACCAACTTTTTTGAAACTCTTGAATTTATAATTACTTTAAGCTTTTAAAGTAAACAAATAATAATTGATTTACCTAACTTGCCTATTAACTTGCCTATTAACTGAATAATAAATTAGTACATCAACTGATAAGCAACAGCTGCCAACAGCGATAACAGCTTAAAAAAGGCTAAATAGAAATAAAAGAAAAAAAAAAGAAATAAAAATTCGACTAGGTCCAATTCTTGTTTACGTAATGCAAACTTAAGACCTTTATCGTGTAGATATATGTATGTTTCCTGGTAAACCTGATTGCATATATGTATATATTATATATTTTGCCATTTTTTAATGTATATAGTTTTGTCGCACATTCCCGCACACCCGCATAAATAACAACAAATTATATTTAGTACATTTTTTATCAAAAAAAGTTTAGACTATATTTTAGTCTGCAGACTATTAACTTTATTTAAAGTTAAATATATGGGATCGTATCAGCTTTTATTAGTTATTAATATTACTCATAAGTCACCTACTCGTAATCGAATATTGACTCCCTTATATTGTTGCTTATCAGCTATAATTCTGATAATAGACAGTTGATACACTTTCGTATGTGTAAAGAGATTTATTAGGGGTCTTTCGTGGCCGTCTAGTTAAATAAATTGACCCATATTTGTATGTACACATTTCGTATACGTAATTGAATAAGTATTCGCTGAGTTTGAGCTTGAGGTTGGGCGTGTATCTTTTTTGGCATTCCAGGCATAATTGAATTGCCACTTGGCCAAAAATATTTTGAATGCCAGACACGCTGAATGGTAGTCGATATAAGGAGGCATGTGTGTACATATGTTTATATCTATAGAAGACAAGAAATTTATAGACAGATAGTGTTTATGGTGTATTTTTACCGCTAATATTTTGTTTGTTCCCGAATTGAAATAAATCAATTGATAATCATTTAATTAATTCGTATATTTGTTTCTTTTGCAGGTGATGTGGTTCTAACAAACCTTAAGATACGAGAAAATGCGCTCGATGATTTGGATTTGCCCGTCCAATTAATCTACGGCTATTTGGGTAAGTTAAACAGCATGATTGAAACCTATTGAAATTCATTTGATTTGTTTATTTATTATAGGAAAACTAGTGCTAAAAATACCCTGGAAAAATCTATATAGCCAGCCTGTTATTGTTGATATTGAGAATCTCTATGCGCTCGTCTCGCCCAACAATAATGTGCGATACAATGCCGAGAAGGAGGCCAAGTATGAGCTTGCGGCCAAAAAGGCCGCACTGGACGCCTTGGAGGCTGCACGAAAGAAGGAGCTGGATTTGGGTACTAAGAATATTATATCAAGATTATATATGTTGTTTAAAATTAACCATGTTTCTCTATAATTTGTAGATCAGCCAAAAGCCGATGCCGGTTTCACAGAGAAACTGACCGCACAAATTGTCAACAATTTGCAGATAAAAATTAGCAATGTTCATGTGCGCTATGAGGATACTACAACCACAGGCAGTCCCTTCTCCTTTGGCATAACACTCCACGAACTGGAGCTCTATACGACGGATCAGAACTGGGACAAAACCTACATGACGGAGCGTGCGGCGCAGGTTTTTAAAATAGCGAATCTCTCCTGCCTGTCAGCGTACATGAATTGCCATGGAAGTCTCTACAGTGCAAAGGACAAGAACTCACTGTCCAACTTGTTTCAAAGTCACATTGCAAGCAAGACCTTTAAGCCAGCCAACTATTCTTATGGTGAGTAATAGAATTTTACATTAAATCAGGTAAATAAATCAATATAACTTGCAAATTCTTTGTAGTTTTGGGTCCACTTTCGTGCAATGCAAAGCTCAAGCTTAATATGAATCCCGAGCTGGATGTGCCGGCCTATGTGAATCCAAAGGTTGATTTGAGCATGGAAATGGAGACACTCAATGTTGGCCTGACCAACACACAGTTCCACAACATTATGCAGCTGGGCGACTCAATGAATCGCATGCAACTTGGTGTTCCCTATCGCCAATATCGCCCCTACAACATACGTAAGTTTATCGGTTTAAATATATGATGTTTTATAATCGGAATCTTAACTCAATTCTAGCTTACAAGGGTCACTACAGAGAATGGTGGCAATTCGCAATTACCGCTGTGCTGGAGCACGATGTGCGTCGATCGAGACGCACTTGGAGCTGGCAATATATGAAGGAACATCGCGATCGATGCAACACTTATGCCGAGGTGAGTTCACTCTTCAGTCAGGGATCACAATTAATTTTAAACAGGGATTAAAAGCGAAAGGAATATCGGTTTCAGTTACGGTTTGCAATGTATTTGCAAAACTATAATTATATTAATAGTAAAATAATATTTAAAAAGGCATTGCTTTCGTAATGTTTCATTCACATATTCTGCAGTTTGATGTAGTTTAGTTACATTTTAACGATTTTTATATTTCAATTAATAAATTTATTTTATTTGCACTTTTTCAGTGCTAGAAAATTCGATCATAAAATCAAAATCAAAAATAAAATACAAAATATCAGCAATCCCAAACAAGACTTATGAGTGGAAAAAAACGAAAAATTTCAAAAGTTTTCGTTTTAAATTATTTTTAAGTTGTTTTCTAAATTTTTATGCTAAATATTAAAAATTTAACATTATTTTAAAATTGTATTCAAAAGTTACACCACAACTTTTATTTGCAATTTTTAAAATAACATTTAAAAATAAAACTTTTTTTCAATATTTTTTATAAAATTCAGATTATTTTAGCATCTTGCTTTTATTTGTGTTTTTTTTTTAATGTATGAATAACCGAAACTAAAACTATAAATGAAACGGTTATTAAACGGTTATTAAACGGTTATTTCGGCTTACAGAGTTTCGGTTTTAAGGTTTCGGTCAAATGAAAATTTTTTTTTTCGGTTACGGTTTCAGTTATGGTTTTAAATTTCAATCGGTTTATACCGGTTAAAGATTACGGTTTCGGTTAGGGTTTTTAACACTAATTTTTAATAATTCCAATTGATTCTTTCAGAAATACAAAGAACGCGAATTGAGTAAAAAGCCGCCTGCAATGTTATTGGAAGCCTGCAATTTGCTGGAGCAGGAATTGGATGTGTTCAATCTGCTGTTGATTCGACAGCGCGTCAACATTGAGATTGCCAAGTTGAGGGAAGCAGCGCCGCCGGAGAACAAGGGCTGGTTTGGCGGCTGGGGCTGGGGCGGCGGTGCCTCCAAGAAAGAAGAAAGTGACGCCAGTGAAAACATTGGTAAAATTAATACATATTACTTATGAAAAAATATAAATGTTAAACTGTATAACTTTTGCATTTGCAGTGCGCAAATTTGAGGCTGCCATGACGCCCGAGGAGAAGGCCAAGATGTTCAGGGCCATTGGCTACGAGGAGAACGTAAAGCCCCAAGATGTGCCCATCGAATATGTGGCATTACACATGAGCTTTAAGCTGATTGCGCTGGACGTGGGTCTGTATCAGGAAACGAATTTGAGTCAGGAGAGTTCTGCCCACGACTACCACGAATTGCCGAGCATAATGTTGCTGCAGTTCAAGATGGCCACGGCATCGATAACTCAACGTCCGGCAGCGGAGGCGATTAGTGTAACCGCTGGCATGAAGGAGCTCAAGCTGATGGGCCTGACGCGGGAGAATTACACGCCCACGCTGATCAAGTCGATAATAACCGATGAGTTCAATTTACTGGACATCTTCTTTGAAACGAATCCCCTTGATGGTCAGTGCAATCAGCGTGTCAAAGTCGTGGCGCGTCCATTGCAGATATTCTATGATGCCGAGACGATTCTAAGTGTCGTGGATGTCTTCAAACCACCCACGGATGTGAATCTATCGAAATTGGAGGCATCGGCCAACTCACAACTGGTTGGGATCAAGGAACGATCGGCGACAGGCATGCAATATATTATTGATCAGAAATCCGTGCTGGATGCGGATATTTTGTTGATGCCAAACGTGATTGTTGTGCCCCATGGTGGACGCTATGTGGAGCGGGAGAAGTCGCTGATTGTGGTGAGCTTGGGTCAGGTGCACGTGACAACAGCGCCGCATCATCGCACCACAGACACAGTGCAAGCGATGTACAATCAGGGCACTGAAAAGACGGACATCATGCAGAATGTTATGGACAATGCCTACGATCGATTCATTGTCAAGTTGAATGATATACAATTGCTGGTGGCCCGTCCGCACGAGAATTGGCAACATGTGCTCAGCCTGGCTGTGTCCACGGATATGCATGTGCTGCAGCCCACATCGTTGGAGGTCACTGCAGCTCTGTGCGTTGTCGACGATGATCCGCGCTTACCCAAGATTAAAGTGGACATTGTGCTGCCGTCGGTGCTGCTGAACATCTCGGAGGATCGTGTATTTGAAGCCATTGGCGTTGCCACCAGCATACCGCTGCCCAAGAACGAAGAAACCATTGTGCAGCCCATTTTGTCACGTTCCCGCAGCTCCATATCGAATTTCATCAATCGCGAGATCAAAAAGCGCAGCAACACGTCTGTGCCGAAGTCTCTGGACACCGTGGAGCTCGTTCAGTACACCAATGTTGAGGTCAACTTTTCGCTCAAAGAGATCTCCCTGACGCTGTACCAGTCGACCGCCCAGCTGAGTGAAGTGTCCTCCGATGCGGCGACGCCGTTCATCACTCCGGAGGCGGAGGAAGTCGATTTCAGTGTGGGCACCGTGGCCGAAGTGGACAGCGATATGATGCTGCGTCGCCAATCGCTGAGCTCCCAACACATTCTATCGATGCAGGTGCTCCAACTGGAGGCGTGTCTCGCCCAGCGCACCTACGAGACGGTGGCGACATTAACGTAAATATACCGGTCTTAAAAAAATAATTAATAAAATAATAATAACAATTCGAAATTCAAAAACTTGCAGATTGGGCGGCATCAATATCAAACAGTTTGACTTTCAGAATGATGAGCAGCAGGTTCTGGACATTATAGACACTCCACGCTTTGCCAAGGATCTCGAAAGTTTGCTCACAATTTCCTATACGCTGGCGGATAAAACTTCACCCGAATTTAGCACAAAATACAATTCCACCGAGCAGCTGTTGGTGGTCAACTTTGAGGTGTTGGACATTGTGCTGCATCAGGAGTGTCTCTTGCGTCTGTTGGAGCTGGTCAACGAGTTTCAGAAGCGACTCGATAGTGTGGTTGAAACTTTATCAGACCCAGAGCCAAAGGATCGCTTTGCCTCGGCTGGTGAGGGAGACGGCATCCGACACAAGCTGCACGTGATCATGGAGGATACGGAAACGATGTTTACCACCGCCCAGATGGCCGTACGACGGACGAGACGTGTGAATCGTGTGGAGAGCATCAAGATGCGTGTGGTGGCCAAACTCAAGGAGGTTAGCCTTAAGCTGACCTCCAGAAGTCGTCCCTTGGCCTCGATGCACGTTAAGCAGTTTGTGTCAAATGTAACACTAAAAAACTCCTACACCGAGGTTAATCTGGGCCTCAAGGATATTATTGTTGAGGATCTAAATCCGCATACAATTCATCACACTGTGAGTGCAAGAACTTATTTGATTAATTTGTACATTTATTTATTTTTTAAATATTTATTTATTGATGAATTTATAAAATAGAATTTGAAAATTAATTATACCTTTTTAATGACAGATCTTGAGCATTGTGGGTCAAGATGCTTTCAATTGCCAGGTGGTGCTCTTCAATAAGGAATTTACAGAGGATTACAATTCGGATGATATGAAAATCACTGTGGACATTGGCTGCATGAAGATTATATTCCTCAATTGGTTTGTCGCCGGCGTCTTGGTAAGTTTTGCACTCGCTTTCTTTTTCAATTAATTTTCATTTTCATACTTTCCATTCATTATGTAGAACTTCCTGAACAAGTTCCAAGTGGCACAGAAGGCTTTGTCAGATGCCAGCGCTGCTGCCGCCGAATCCGCTCGACAAAATGCCCTGGATGCCTATGAGAAGGCGACAAGGATGAAGCTAAATGTGCGCATTAAGGCGCCCATTATTATTATCCCAGTGAATTCGCAAAGCAAAAATGCTTTGGCACTTGATTTGGGCCTGTTGGAGTTGACCAACAATACGAGCGAGGTGCCCGTGCCCGACATGAAGGAGAGAGCGGTCATTGATGAGATCAAACTGAAGCTCAATGATGTCAAGCTGACCAAGGTGACCATTCTGGATGCCTCCGATACAGCAGGAGATGGTGAGCAGCTTTTTATAATAACCTTTAAACAGGGACCGCAAATAAGAGTCTTGAGAAAGAGGATAAACTTTTATTTTCAATTTTTATTTGAAAATTATATATTAAAAGCTATTTTTCAAATTTTATTATTAAAATTGAAAATAAAAATTATTTTTCAATTTTTATATTAAATTCAAATTTTTTTCAATTATTATAATAAAAATTATTTTTCAATTTTTCAATTCAAAAGACATTTACAATTTTTATTTTTCAGCTTTAAAAAAAAAAAAATTATGTTTCAATTTTGCAATTCAAAAGACATTTACAGTCAATTTATATTTTTAAATTTTTTAATTAAAATTGAAGAATAATTCTTATTTAAAATCTATAATAAATATTGAAAAATCATTTTTATTTTAAATTTTTTTTAATAAAAATTTAAAAATAACTTGTATTTTTAATTGCTAAAGTGAAAATTTAAAATAAGAGTTAAATGATAATTTTTAAAATAAAATTTAAATTTAATTTTCATTTCATATTTTTTTTATTTAGATCGAAAAATAAGACTTTTCGTTTATTTTATTTTGATAAAAATCAACAAATCAACTTTTATTTAATAATTTATATTTTTAAAATTATATTGGTTTTTAAAACTGTTTTAGATGTGGATGCGGCCGTTGGGATCAAGCCTTCGCTGAATATGATGAATCCCATGAGTTTTACGTTGGCCGTGACACGCAATTTGTCGAGCACTTGGCACAAGGATGTGCCAGAGCTCAATCTATCGGGTCACTTGAAGTCTGTAGAGGTAATGTTGCAGATACAAAGATATGGAAAATGTCAACTAATTGTCATTTCATTGCAGCTAACTCTTTTCATGGATGACTATGCTTTGGTCATGTCCATCTTGAATCGTAATCTGAGCGAAGGCAATGCCGAGTTCCCGCCGGAAGATGCTCCAGTGCCAGACAAACCACGTTCATTGCCGCAATCCGAGTCCATACGCCGCACTCGGTCGACAACGACAGCATCACCGATCGATAAGCCGGCAGAAAAGGTTTACGAGAAGCTCAAGTTTAACTTTCAATTCGATGGTGTCATTATCAATCTCATGGAGGGCGAGGACTTAGGGCTGGCCTGCTTTGGCATTTACTTTCTGTCTGTGAAGGGCACACAACTAAACAACAACACGCTGAGCACTTCGATAGTCCTGTGCAACATTCAATTGGACGACACGCGTGTCAATAGCCAGGGCAAGATTCGTCAGTATCTAAGCTGCAAGAATTGGAATAACACCGACAAGAGTCAAATCCTTGAGATGTGCACAAAGGAGCCCACCTATATGGTGGACATAACGGCGATTATCAAAGAGAACGACACCTTTGGTATGTACATAAGCCATATACATATATTATTCTTGCCATTTAATTTCTATTTGCATTGAACTTGCAGCTGAGGTGCGTGTGCGCAGCTTTGACCTGATTGTGTGCATCGATTTTCTGCTCAAGCTGACAACCTTCCTCTCACTGCCGCCCGACGAGGATGAGTTGCCCACAGCGGAGCCCAGAGCGGTGCACATGGCGTCGCCAGTGGTTGAGACCGTTGCACGGGAAGGAACGCGTATCACAACCACAAGCATTACCCGTAAGTGTTGTATTTGAAATGAATAAATATAGCTTATAATAATATTACATGCATTTATTTCAGCTGCAGCGCAAGGTCCTAAGAAGACAATGCATCTCATCCTGCACATTGATCAGCCGGATATTATTCTGGTGGAGAGTCTGGACGATCTGAATACCAATGCAATTATCTTTAATGTGAGTACTTAATTAAATTTTATTTAACTCGGTGAAATAAATTTATATGTACAAGCATTACTTAAAAATATAATTAAGAACCTTAAAACCTTTTGGATTTTTGTTATTCATAAATACCTAAAAAACAATAACAATAGTTTAAATATAAATCAGGGACAGCAAATAAGAGTTATGAATGCTAATTTCAACTGAAAAACTCAATGTGACGGAAATATGCTATAGTAAAATGGTATACAAAGAAATTCCTATTTCAGTCTGAACTATCGATATCAGCCAAAAACTTATATTTTGAATTTATAAGATACAGTTTGTCAAGAAACACTTTACACACGCTTAAAAGTGTAATATTTTGACATTAAATAAGAAAATAATAGCTTATTATATATATTTGGAAAGGTCATTTAATTTCCGTTCGAATGATGCAAAATTTTCCTTAACCCATTAAGTACTAATGGAATATTTTGAATTTTTGCAAAAGTCTACTTTTTCAACTTTTTTCCTCGATTTTTCACAAAAAATATTTGGATGCAAAAAAATTCTTGGAACAATTCTAAGAGTAACTGCAAAAAAAAAATTTCAAAAATATTTTTGCTAGTATTTTTTAGAGTTTTTTGAAAACTGCAAAAAAGGCACTTTTTGCATGAAAATGAGGAAAAATGGGTTAAAATGGTAATTATTAGGATTTTCAAAACATTTTATTTTTTATTTTTATTGAAAAAATAAAAAGAACTCTTATTTCTCAAATTTTATTTAAAAATTGAATTTTAATGATTATTTTTGACTTTTTTTTTATTAAAAATAAAAATAACTTTTATTTTATAACCTTAAAATATATATTTAAAAATAATTGTTAAATTGCCATTTTTATTTTAAAACTTATAACAGTTACGGTCCCTGATATAAATAAATAAATTCATTAGTTTATATGCTATAATATTTTTTATGTTTAAATCTTATCAACTAAAAAATATAATTATTTGTTAAAATAATTGAAATAATCCATTTAAAAATTTATAAATATTCTTTCTCTTTTTCTAGGCACAAGCTCATCTGAACTATCGTTCCATTAACGATAAGCAGATCATCAACGGTCAAATTGATGCCCTCAAGATATACATGTGCTCATTTTTGCCCGAGCGTCGTGAGGCGACGCGTCATTATATTCTGCATCCGTGTGTGATCAGTCTGCAGGGCTCCACGCCCGAGGAGGAGGGCATGCACATTAGCCTGAAGCTCAGCGATATTATCATCAATGTGTCCCCGGCCACAATAGAGCTGCTCAACAAGGCAATGATGAGCATTACCACGGGCACGGCGGAGAAGGCGGCCATTGAGAAGGCATCGACGGATTACTCAAAGATCTGGTATCCAAAACCATTTAGCTCGCAAACTTATTGGTTCACCAAAGTGGAAAGTGGAACAGAGGCTTTGATTCTGGACAGCGATGTCGAGACAATGGGCAGGACCAAGACAGAGAAATGTGTTATTGAGGTGCCCAGCATAACGGTTGTCATTGAATCCGGCATGGGATACTATACGAAGCCACTCATTTCGCTGGACACACGCATGACGGCGGTCTTCAATAACTGGAGTCGCAATCTGACGGCTCACGGTTCCCTCACGCTCAATATGGTAGGTTCTGCTCCTGCTCCTGGTTATACTTCTTCTATAAAAGATTATTGTATGATTTAAACAATTGCAGAACTATTATAATCAAATCCTGGCCGAGTGGGAGCCCATCATTGAGCTAAACGAGGTTGTCGGACGCAACGGCATTAGCGAGTATATTCCCTGGGAGCTGCAGTTTGATCTGGCTCTGGAGAAGGTTCCAACCGAGTTTGAAGAAGACATGGAAACTCAAACGACCAACATTCGCATACATTCCAAGGAGAATCTGGAGATTACCTTGAGCAAGACGTGTCTGGGCTTGTTGGGCGAACTGGGCCAGGCCTTCTCCCAGGCCATTGATGAGAAGGGTTTGGCCAAGCCAGATGTCATTGCTCCCTATGTGGTGGAGAACGATACGGGCGTGGACATCACGCTGAATCTGCGCAAAGGCATTTTCACTTTACACGAAGTACATCGTGGCAGACGAACGATCAACAATTCGATAGTTTTGAACTCCAGCGATGAGGAGCAATTGGTCAATCCGGAGGATATACAAGTCTGCACCGTTTCGGCGGGCGGACGTGTCTATTTGCAGACCAAGGATCTGAGCACAATTCCCGAAGAAATGGCCGATGATTACAATCTCTATGTGACGGTAATGACAAGAGATAAATCAAGGAATTCTTTATTTTATTGAACCCATTTAATCTTTAGCAGATGAGCGACGTTCCCTGGGAAGTAGTGTTGCCCGTATCCAAGGCGGACACACGTTACTTCCCACTCAATGGCAACACGATGAGAGATCAGTGGGCCATTATATCCGAGGTCACGCTCGAGTATGGAACAACGAAGATCAATATTCATGGCGTTGTCAGTGTGAGTATTTTTGGTTCCTCATACGAATTTCAAAACTTTTTTAAGGAATTTTAAGAATGAAGAAAAAAAAACCAAGAATACAATTTTAGGAAGCCAAGATTGGGAAGAATATATATGGGATATAAGGATAAATTAGGAATTTCAACTAAGAAAAATATTCTAAGTAAAAAAAATAGGAAAAAAAATTAAAAATCTTCGCTAGCCGAAATCAAAAATATTTAATTAAAAAACCGCTCGATTTTTAAATAAATATTTTTGATTTTGGGCTTTTTCTAATTTTTGTTTTCCCAATTTTTGCTTTCCCAATTGTTGTCTTCCTAATTTTGGATTCCTAATAGCTGTTTTCCCAATTTCGGATTCGTATTTTTGGATTCCTAATAATTCGATTTCCAATATTGGATTCCTAATTTTTTTTTTCCGAATTTTCGTATTCTGAGTAATATTTTTCAACATTCGTATATACAATCAAGTATTTTCATTTTCAAAGAGAGAGAGATCCTTCTCTAATCCTTCTCCCCCTTGCAGATACACAATCACTTCACGACGCCAATCCGCATTTATCGTCGCAAGTCCAACATGCATTTTACACTTGTGGGACAAGCGGATCCTGGCCAAGTGATGCATGTGCCATTGCATGCCATCTATGCCGAGTCCAAGGATTTGTTCTTCTCGCTTAGCGGCTACAAGACGTCAGTGCAGGGCATCAACTGGAGCATCAATCCATCGGATCTGACCTATTCGCATCAGCTGCAATGCGATCCCATCGATACCTTTGAGGCGTTGTACATTAATGCCACGCGCTTCAGGCGCGATGTGTACTTTGAGAACACCGACAAGTATCGCTTGATGAGCGTCGACTACACGATTCATCTGCGTCCGCCGCTTTATCTGCGCAACTCCTTACCCATTGATATTAAGGTGTCTGTACTGGGTTGCTCGGTGCGCAAGGGAGCTGACGAAGGCGTCAGTCAGGCATCATTGCATCAGGAAAGTAATCGAGACAGTCAGAAATACCAGAGAGAAGATTTCCTCGACTATGGCGAGAAGGAGGTGAATCCCGGTCATGTCCTGCACTTGCCGACTGTGCGCATGTTCCAAAAGGGCAAGGAATCAAAGAGTGTGCTCGTTGTGCGCGTAAGTGGGAGTTGAATTCCACTAAACCCATAGTTGAACTAACCGATTTCCCCCTCTAATCCATATAGCTAATAGATTACCTGGAGAAGGATTGGTCGTATGCCACAGAAATATCGGATAGTGCCACAGATATATCCATTTGGTCATTCGCGTCTTACGATTCAGACGTTAAAATGGAAATGGATCTCAATGTGCAGTAAGTCTGACTTCAATTGAAGGTTGAATTTAAATCGACTAACAATATAAATAAAATGTTTACACTTTTGATGTGATTTGCAGGGCCACCAATCGACATGGCAGCATTATGTTGACGCTCTACAGTCCCTTCTGGATGATCAATAAGACGGGTCAAATGCTCACTTACAAGACGGAGATCTCATCCACGGAGGTGCTTTACCATCCGCCGGAATATTCGGGTCCCATCTTGTTTACCGCCCGCGACAAGTTGTTTGACAAGAAGAAGGCATCGATTCGCATCGACAATGGCGATTGGAGCGAGAAGATTCCCTTGGATGTGGCTGGGTCCATTGGCGGCGTCACCTGCAATGCCAACGATCAGAACTATCAGATTGGTGTGCACAATCACTTGACACAGAACTCGCTGACCAAACAGATCACCTTTATACCCTTCTACATAATGCGCAACAAATGCCGCTATGCGATCGAGCTGCAGGAGCTGAAGCGTCCCGGTGATCCTTGGACGGTGCTGCAGCCCAACGAGGTGGAGCCGCTCTGGCCGAAAAATGATTCCAATCACAAGTTGATTGTGCGCGTCAGTAACAAGATTACGCCAGCCTTTGACTACACAGAGGTGACCTGCACCTTGTTGAAGCTCGAGGACAGTCCGCATGGGGGCGTCAATGTCGATGTGCAGACGACGGAGGGTGGCGTCTATATCACCTTCACCGAGTATCAGCCGAGTCTGGCGCCAGGCCTGCTCATCAATCACACCAGCAAGGATATTGTCTACTTTGAGAAGGACACCAGCGAGAAGCACATTTTGAAGTCCAAGCAGAGAACCTTGTATGCCTGGAGCGATCCCACGGGACCCAAGACTCTGGTCTTTGGCAAGGACAATCAGGAAACTGATCTGAGAAAGGATCAAATCGATAATGTTGTGTAAGTAACTTGAGTAGTAAAAAAAAACCTCATACGAGCTCCGAAACTTGTTTAAGGAATTTTAGAAAAGATGAAAAAAAACCAAGAATACATTTTTAGGAATACAAAATTGGGAAGAAATGAGGAATCATAAATTTGAAATTTTAAACAACGAAAAATATTCAGAGTACACAAATTAGGAAACAATTAGGAAAAAACAAATTGAGAAAAGCATCATTGGTTTTCCTGGTTAATTTCCTTCGAACAGTTTTATACATTTTTCAAATAGCTCTATGCCAGAACGGTGGGTTGTTTTTGTTGAAAAAAATACGATGTCCACAAAAATGTTAAAAATATATTGAATTTTTATATAAGGTGGCACACAGCATACATATATATGTATGTACATGTAGACCCTATTGAAATCTTAGTCCTGATTTGGAAAGAAATGGTTCGAAAAATGTTGTCTTTTTGCTAATAGGAAAATGCCGAAATCAAAAATATTTTCTTAAAAATCGGGCCATTTAAAAAAAAAAAATTTTTGATTTCGGCTTTTTCTAATTTTTTTTCCCAATTTTTGTCTTGCCAATTTTTGCCTTCCCAATTTTTGTCTTCCTAATTTTGGATTTCTAATAACTGATTTCCTAATTTCAGATTCGAATTATGGATTTCTAATTATTCGATTCCTATTCTTGGATTCCTAATTTTTTTTCCGAATTTTCGTATTTTGAGTAATATTTTTCGATATTCGTATATAGAATCGTAGAAAGTTTACTTTAGTATGATTTCTTAATTGTTTCTTTTTTCTGCACAGCTTGCAGGATGGCAGTCAGGCCTATTGGGTATCCTTTCTGGATGGCATGCAGCGTGTGCTGCTCTTCACAGAGATCCAGGAGATTGCCAAGCGCACGGAGACGACGGCAGCACTGCAGAGTATCACACAGAGCATTGATTTGCACATAC
Source organism: Drosophila subquinaria (assembly GCA_037043405.1). Classification (NCBI taxonomy): domain Eukaryota; kingdom Metazoa; phylum Arthropoda; class Insecta; order Diptera; family Drosophilidae; genus Drosophila; species Drosophila subquinaria. Next base: position 1,317,007 of record JBAMBL010000311.1, on the reverse strand, counting down.
ACGGCATCGGTTTGTCCGTGGTTAACAACGAGTCGGGACTGGACATACTCTATCTGGGCATCACGAGCTCGGGCATTGTCTGGGAGTCGAGGAAGCCGAACAAGAAACGTTTCAAGGAAATGACCATACACGATACCGAGCTCATGGAGGCGGAATATCAACGTTATATCGTACACAAATCGGTCAATGATGTGCAGTCCTATAAGCTGGATAACAAATTTCCGGTAAATTATTTAGATAATATAATTATTGAAATGAATTTATTTTAAATATGTAATTGAATTCTCTTGCAGATTAACTTTGACTCAATGACGCTGACGAAACAATGCGATCGCCGGATTAAGCGCAGCTTCTATCCCGCCATTTGGATGTCCATGAAATCGTCGCCGTTCCAGAAGCAGCTGCATGTGAAAATCAATCACGTGCAGATGGACAATCAGTTTATTGATCCCATATTCCCAGTAGTATTGGCGCCCATAGCGCCGCCCAAGAGTGTCGCGAGCAGCACAACGATGAAGCCGTTTATTGAATGCAGCATGGTGGAGCGCGTGATTCCCAACTCGCAGGTCAAGCAGTTCAAGTATGCGACCATTCTCATCCAGGAGTTCCACTTTAAGGTGGACATACTCTTCCTGACGGCCATTGCCGAGCTGTTTGCCACCGAGGTGAACGATGAACAGGCCGCCAAACTCTTCCGCAGCGATGTGGAGTCCATTGAGCAGCCGTTGACGGCACATTTCGAGCAGAATACGGCACAGGAGCAGAAGAACTTTTATGATAATTTGCATTTGGGACCACTGAAGATCCATGTTAGCTTCTCCATGGCGGGCTCGGATACGACAGCGCTGCCTGGCTTCCTGGGACCATTGGTGCAAGGCGTTGGCGTCACCTTGACCGATGTGAACGATGTCGTCTTCCGCTTGGCCTTCTTCCAGCGCGAGTATCAGTTCTTTAGCCAATCGCAGCTAGTTTCCGAAGTCACCTCGCATTATACTGGCCAGGCGTTGAAGCAGCTCTATGTGCTGGCGCTGGGCCTGGATGTCCTGGGTAATCCCTATGGCCTGGTTGTGGGCATCAAAAAGGGCGTTGAGGATTTGTTCTACGAACCATTCCATGTAAGTAACTTTTACGATTTACTTTTATTTATATTATTTATTTTAAGTTAACTAAAATCAGTCGACAAAAGTGTTTGAATTTAATGATTGAAAAATATATATTTTTAAATTGCTTTAATTTATTTATTAATTTTGAAATAATATAAAAATTTGTAATTTTGTTTTTTTACTTTTAAGTTTAAAAGATACAAATTCTGTGAGCAAAAAATTATAAAAAATACTAGCAAAAAGATTTTTGAAAATTTTATTTTGCAGTCATTTTCAGAATTGTTTAAAGAATTTTATTTGCCTCAAAATATTTTTTTTTTAAATCGAGACAAAAAAAAATTAAATAATTGACTTTTTTTAAAATTCAAAATTTTCGATAGGTACTTAATGGGTTATAGAAATTTTTGTATCTTAAGAACGGAATTTAAGTGAATAAAAGATTATTATAAGTAATCCGCATCAAAACATCTTAATTTTACGCAAATTTGACAAATTTATGCTGTATGAAGACATTAGTGGCACACTGTAACTCAAATTTAATCATTATTTTGTGATAAAATCTATAAAACTTGAAGTTAATCAATTTTTCAAAACTTCTTTAATTACACTTATAATGATTACATTCCCTGATGTAAATTTTTTGTTTATCTCTTTTATTTTCCTTCCAGGGCGCCATTCAAGGACCGGGCGAATTCGCTGAGGGTCTCGTGCTGGGCGTCAAATCACTTTTTGGCCACACTGTGGGTGGAGCAGCTGGCGCTGTGTCCAAGTAAGTGTGCAAGTAATATCAAAAGAGAAAAGTGTGTTAACTAAGTTATCTTCTTTGTGCTCTCTAGAATCACTGGCGCCATGGGCAAGGGTCTGGCCGCCCTGACCTTTGACGATGACTATCAGCGCAAGCGTCGCCAGGGAATGCACAACAAGCCAAAGAACTTCCACGAGGGTCTCGCGCGCAGTGGCAAAGGTCTCGTCATGGTGAGCTCACAACTCAGTTGGTTAAACAAACTTCGTTTCAACAGGTTAACATTGCTTTTTCAGGGCTTTGTCGATGGCGTGACAGGAGTGGTGACCAAGCCCGTGAGTGGCGCACGGGAGCAGGGCGTCGAGGGCTTCTTCAAGGGTCTGGGCAAGGGCGCCATTGGCCTTGTGGCACGTCCCACGGCCGGAGTTGTTGATTTCGCGAGCGGCAGCTTTGAGGCTGTGCGACGCGCCACCGAAAGCAGCGATGAGGTCAAAAGGTTGAGACCGCCGCGTTTCCAACACTATGACAATGTCCTGCGTCCTTATTGTCATAAAGAGGCTTTGGGCAACATTATGCTTAAGTAAGTACAGCGTCTATCTAGAAAGTATCCAACTATCTGCTTGAGCTGGCTCATCTTTGCTTGAAGAAATTCCAAATCTGATATCCAAATTCCAGATCAGATCATCGCAAACTCATTAACATTTGTCGGTTTATTCGTTTATATTACAAATCTGCTATTGCCACTTATCACTAATCACCTCAACTAACTAATCACTAACACACATTAAATTTTTGGCTTCACAGATCCCCAAATCAAAAATTTGCTCGTTTATTGCAAAACGAATAACTCCAAATTCAACTAATTTTAAACTTAACATTATAAATAATACTAATAAATTATTGCTAACACATAAACAGCAGCTGTATATATACACAAATTTAGCAAAACAAACAGAACTAACTTCGGCAAGCCGAATTTCAAATACTCTTTCTATAGTTGTCTGATTTAATAGAGAATTGTTGAGTTTATGTGATGAAAATAAATTTATTAAAAAAAATAATTTAAATTGAAATGTTTCCTGTTTCGGAATACATTATCAAAAGATAGTACATCTGAGATTTTCCAACTAATTCAGATAATTTTGGGCATTGATTTTTTTTTAACTCAACTTTTATTTGCAATTTCTCGTTCGAAATCAGTGGTAGGCACGCAGTGGCTCCGGGAGATAGTGGATGCTCCCAACTTTATTTCTGGCTATTCGGCGCCGCGAGCAAACTAACAGTTTTTGTTGTAGTGCTCTCGAATTCAGATTTCGTGCCCACCGTTGTTCTAAGGCTGCGCGCACACTGCGAGCTGAAAACGGAGCTTACAGCTGAGCTTATAGGCGAGCTAAAAAGCTCAGAGCAAAACTAATAGATAAGCTCAGCTTTCAGTGTGCGCACGCTCATACAAGCAGTGTGTTTGTTTTTTTTCAAGCTGATAAGCTCAGCTGTAAGCTCCACTTTCAGCTCGCAGTGTGCGCGCAGCCTAAATGATGAGAGCCGTCAAAGACTCTCTGGCGTCTTTCACACCTAGCTCAGGGTGTTACCTTCTTACTTGACACAATTAAAGTATCTCTCGGAAGGGTATAACTAATCCTTGTGGGTTTCTCAAGCACCCATAACTGTATAAATATGTTTAGTTATCTATAAAGAAAAGTATCGATTGCTCTTCGCACAGGGAGCTGGACAAGGGTAAATTTGCGACCACCGACAGTTTTATACACTGCGAGGAGATTGTCCAGAAGCAAGAGTATCTGCTGGTCACCAACCATCGACTGATCTACACGCAACGCAACGATATGTTTGGCGTTTGGGTGGTAAGTATAAAAATTCATTTATTTACAACATTTTTTAATTAACTCTCAAACATTTATCCCTCTTTAAATGTTTAGTCTTTGTGGTCCTATCAATGGGAGGAGATTGAGGGCATTACATCCGCCGCACGTGGCGTACAATTTACAGTGAAGCACCATGGCAAACGCATCTTGGGCTTGTTCTCATCCAATGAATCGCCCAATAAGCTGGTCCTGGTGCCGGATCAACGCAAACGTGACGCTCTGGTCGCCATTATGGAATCTCATCACAGGGATAGCCGCTTTAGCATTCGTTTGCCCGGCTCCCGCTATACAACGCAGTAATCCCCTTGCTTAACTCAGCTACGCTTAAGAGAATCGGAGATCCTTCTCAGCCCCACAAAACCCAATTACATAGATATTTCCTTATGTATATTAACAAATTATGTTTTGATATTAAAAAATTTTATGTCAATGTTGAGGATAAACATGAAAATATGTGTGTGCAGTTTTTGTGTCACTAGCCTAAGTAATTAATGTGCGCCTGGAGAGGCACAGGATCGGGTTTACACCTTTTTGAGAAAGCTGCTGGGCGGCGTGGACAGCGGCATGATGGGTTCATAGTTGTTGCAGTTGCTGTCGCTCTCGCAGAAGGAGGTGAGGGAGGCCAGCGCATTGGCGGCCAGTGCCTCCACGCTGAACATGGTCGACAGGTGTCCACTGCTCTCAAACTGATTGATGATCATGTTCACCTTGCTCTTGGCCTCCGTTTTCAAACAGGGCGAGGTCGGATTGCTGCTCGGCTGCTGTTCGTTCAAAACTGAATCGTAGCTGCCATCGCAGAGATCGAGTCCGAGTCCATTCAGCAGATTCTCCTTTTCGCTCTGTTTGCACTTGGCATTGGATGGTGTGATTGTGGCACTTGTGGCTGAGGAGGCGGTGGCGGAGGAGGAGGAGCGCGTGCTCTGTCCGGAGCTGGACTTGTTCAGGCGACTGAGAAACCAATTTTTGGCCAACTTATCACAATCTTTGCTTAGCGTCTTTTGTGGACTCGTTGGCGGTGTCTGCGATTTGCGTTGTTTCTTCTGCTCCTTGGGCGTGAGATTCAGTTGGGGATTGGCATTGGTCAAGGACAACATCTCGGCATCGCTGTTGCCGCTGGCGTAGCTCTTCTTGACGGCCTTCTTGAGCCGCTCCGGACTCGTCAGCTGACTAGACAACTCGCTGTGCACCGTCTTCACCTTGGCCTGAAAGTCCAAGGCCAGCTGGCCATGCAAACTGGATGATTGGGGCATTGGCATTGGCTTCAGTTCGCCACCATTTAGCAGCTCCGCGGTCTCCACCTCCAGCTCCACAACCAACGGCTGTGCTGGACACTTTGGTATATCATATTCAAAACGCTTCGCCAAGGCGCTGGGACTGTTGCTCTTGTCCGGCAAACGTGGCGGCGTCTCCCCAAAATTATAAATGGGCGATGGCTCCTCATAAATGCTGTCTGTCGGGGCTGCGACTGCTGTGCCTGCTGTGCCCGCTGAACTGAAGCTGCTCTGCTTCTTCAGCATTGGCGGCGTCGGCAGCTTGGGCAGCTTGCGCAGCATTTTGAGCGACGCCTGGGCGCTGGCATCGCCACGGATGGCCGCCTCAATGGCATGGATCCACTCTTTGGCATCGACCTCGTTGTTCGCCTGATACACGAACTTCTTGCCCGGATCGGCGGTGGTGATCTGAAAGCAAATGTCGCGACGCTTGCCCTCGCCAAAGTGCTCGATCTCAATGGCCGAGCTCTTGAGGTAGAGGCTGCTGCTCGGCCGACAGGCGGTCGGACCATCCGCATAGCACAGCATCCAATCATTGAGGATGCCGCAATAATATTTCTTGCTCTGATCGAAAAACAGACGCTTCTCGATGCGCTGCAGCTGTCCGTATTTGGTGGAACGCTGCAGGGCCAAGTGACCAGCGGGCAGATCAGCGTACGGGCAATTGATGAACAGTTCATGGGCAAAGACCTGTTGGGTTTCCTCCTCCTCCGGCTCGCCCTGGTGCTGGCAAATGTCATACAATTGCTGATCCTGTTCCTGCTCCTGTTGCTGTTGTTGTTGTTGGACTTCAGTTGTCTCCAGTTCTTGTGTGTTGGAACAACGAAAGGTCTTATCACTGTTGAGCGAAGGATTGCTGCTCAGATCGATGTACTCCCGCGAGGCGGACACTGCAATTAAAGTCAATTACTCGCCTGCCTTTAAAGATAACTACAAAACACTCACGCGAGTTCCTCGACGAACAAGAAGATGTTGTTGCTGCTGCTGCTGCTGTTGTTGTTGCTGCTGCTGCTGCTGCTGGGGAGGACAACATCTCCAGATAGCAACCGGTCTCGGCGCCCACTTTACCATCCGCGTAGTCGCTGCAACCATTCGATTTAATGATCGTCATCGTCTGCTCGTCTGTCCCATAGCCCAAGAGCAGCTGCTCACATCGGTCCAGCAGTTGCTGCGTCTGCTCAGCGGCCGTCACATGGAACAGATTCGAGGTGTTCTCGTACTCCGATGTCGCCAGCGAGGCTCGAAAATGAGCACGCACATCTGCAAAGAGGAGGGGAGAGAGTTCGATCTTAGAACTTAAGCTTTTTTATTATACCCTATCAGAGGGTATTATCATTACGTCAGGAAATACTATGTAACAACTTTAAAAACGATACAGACTCAAAAACTATATGGAGTATAAGTAATTGCTTAGACAAATTATAAATTTTGCATATTTGATTTTTCTCCCTTTTTTGAGGTTCCTTAAATTTAAATTTTGTACAAAAATGTTTGGTTTATAAAAAAAAAAATTTTCAAAAATCTTTTTGCTAGTATTTTTTAGGATTTCATTGAAAATTGCTAAAAATTACTATTTTAACCCCTTTATTCTCCATTTCATACAAAAAGTAGCTTTTTAGCAATTTTCGTAAAAAACATAAAAAATACTTTAAATTCTTTTTCCAGTCACTCTTAGAATTGTTTGAAGAACTTTTTGCATCCAAACAATTTTTGTTTGAGCCCAAGGAAAAAGTTTAAAAAGTAGACTTTTACAAAAATTCGAAATTTTTAATGGGTTAAGGAAAGTTTTGTATCATTCAAACATACGTTTTTCCTATGGTCAAATAAATAAAAACTAAGAAAAAAAACTCCAAAAACCGATCTTTTGTTGTGTTCTTTGTCCGCTACTGTACATCCTGACTAAATTAAGTTAAAATCGCATAACTAAGTACATTAAAAAGCTATAATATAAGCGATATTTATTATGAAGAACTATATTTATTTTTGAGATATTTCAAAACAAATCAAACAAGTTACGTATTAAATATAACTTTATAAATCCTAACCAAATTTCTTGAAAATCTTATTACTATAAAGAAGAAAATTATCCAAAGATATTTTTGTAGCAAGTGTAACAAATGTTCGGCATGAAGAATCTAACATTTTTGTCGTCTTCTAATGTTCACTTAAAGCTAAATATGAAGAGCAGACATTGACTATTAATTCTGGAAACGCCTCATTGAATTTAATGGCAGACAGCATAGTTGTTTGTTGAGCAATTTCCATAACTACAATTGGGGCGAACTTCTGGATCTGGAACTGGGACTGTTGCTGGTTGGTTACTGGAACTGCTGGGCAATTAGCTGCGACTCTTTTCGGGTCTTGAAGATGATGATGAATCACAATTGTTTAGTACTCGTAAGTGCAAGTTAAGTCGCCCCAGCAATGAGCAGATGACCTCATAAAGCCCCAAGAGAAGTCAACTGCGAATTGACCGCAGCAATTAAAAGCAATTTCACTGAGCAACAACAGTCCAGTTTCCACTTAAGTTAAAACCCCTTTCCACTCCCCCTCCTCTCACTCTGGCCAAATCTTCCGACTTTTAAGTAGGTTTAACGGTAAACACAAGCAACAACAACAAAACAACAGACAAAGAGACACTGAAAATTTGCAAGAAATCTTGTTAAAATTTAAACACGCAATGCCAAAGCCCAGACAGACATACAAATGTAAAGTCCATACGTAATTAGTATAAGAAACAAGAGAATCTTGACTATGACGAATATGTAATACACTTTTTTAAATAAAAAGTGTTTGTACTGTTTCCTATAAATTTAATCTTCTTACATTTCTTCCATAATTTACTCCAAAACTTGACCATCTGTTGAAATTTCTATAATTTTGAGTTTACAAAACAAATTTAAATGGAACTTTAGAGAAAAGCCAACTCTGTAAACTCCAGTTTTGTTTATAGATAAATATCAATTCGAGAGAAAATTTCCGCATGGAAATCGGTTGAATTTTGCCAAAGTTAGAGGAGCTGAAAATTTTTGAAAAATTGTCAAGGGGTAGGTATATTTTTTGAATAAAGAAAATTCTGATGCAGAATAAATTTAGAGATCAAACAATGATCGGAAATGAAATGAAAATCGGTTAAGTTTTGGCAAAGTTAGAGAAGCTGGAAATTTTTGAAAAACTGTCAATATTTTAGAAAAAAATGAAATTAATCAAATAAAGAAAATTTAAATGCAGAATAAACTAAGAGGTCAAACAATATTCAAATTGATATTTTTCACGAAAATTTATCATCATTTTAATCTGTTACAAACAGTGTCACAAAATCGTTATACCCTCAAGTTCCCATGAATACACTCGCTTGTATGGCGGCGTTTTAAGAGAAGGGCTTAAATCAAGCGCTTTGGGCATAGTTTCGCGCCATGTTCAATCTTTTGCTTATAAATACGAACAGAGAGCGAACGAGGCAACAAAACGCTGACCAAAAGCCAAACTAAAAAAAGTCGAAACCAAACTGAAAATGCTTTCGATAAAACGTACACAAGAATGAAAAGAACAAAGCGCAATTAAAGTGGTTTCAGCTCCAGATCCGAGACGGTTAACCATGAGTCAATACACATTGGCCGAGTATTCTCGTATTCTCATATTCTCATATACTCTCGGGGTTAGTTATTCATGTTTGTGCTCTGCCATACAAGAAAATTAAATGCCCCAGGGGCCAAAATGTGTACGAGTATTCGTATTCATATTCATATTCGTATTCGTTAGATGATTATTAGTTTTGCCTCAAACTTTATTTAATTTTTCATGTTTTAGCTGTCTTTTTTTTATTGCTATATGCAAAAGTAACAACACTCTATAAATTAACTAGATACATAATAACTAAATGCGTAGATACTTGAGCTAAGTAAATTATTTTTAAAGTGCCTGCTTTTTCTATACATGCTACTGTGGTAAACGATTGCCAATCCCATTAAAATACGCTTTCAAAGGGGGCAATTTAAAATTATGAATTAAGTAATGCATTAATAATAACATTTGTATACCCAGTACTTATTTAAATAGAACTATTTCTAAACAAACGACTATAACATACTCATTCAAGTGAATTAAATTAAACATAAATAAGTAAAAGGGTATATTGTATTCATTGCGCCTAGATCTCAGAGACTATAAGAGCTAGATCAACCAAATTTGGCACACAGACTTCTATAAACCCCACGCAGATCAAGTTTGTTTCAAATTTATGCCCCTTCCCGTCTCCGCATATCGCGAAAAGCCACCACTCGCACCGTTTTTAGAATATTACCTATTTTTTTGATAATTAACGTTATTTATTAATTAAAGCTATCATCCTACTTAAACGCAACGAGATCGGACAAATAGAAAGGTGGTAATGGCTTTTTTAACAATAACGAAATTTCATTTATTTGGTAAGTGTGGAATCCGTGCATACAAATAAGCAACATAACCAACACAGATTTGGTATAAATAAAATAAGGACCAAACCTCTTGCGTAACGCAAAGGACTTGCATATCAAAGAATATCAGATATTATGAGGGCGCCTGAGGGATTTGGCCAATTGTTTTGGCGAAGCCCAATCTTTTTAAACGGGTGGTAATGGCTGATTTAAGTTTCAAGCAATATAAGTGCCTAAAAGCATGCAATGAAAAATATTTAAAATTTATTTAAATAAGTAACGGGTATACTAAAGTCGGTATCTCGACTATAGCTTTTCCCGCTTGTTTTCGAATACATCTAGATAATACAACTTCACAATCAATAGAACTTCAAAAAAGAATCTTAAATCTTGCGTAGAATATTTTCACCTCGACTTCCCAAGTGCTACTACTATTATTACACGTTTTTTATTGGCTGCGCATTTTTTTTCGTTAGTTGCTATTAACTTACCCAATAAAAACTGTTCAATTTCGGCGCGTTTAGACGCCTTTATGTCCATATCCATGATAAAGAGCTAGCGTTAATTTGAAGCGATCAGTTTAAATGTTTATTTCTACTATTTTTTGTGTATGGCGTTTTTTTGTTTGTTTGTTGATTGTTTGATTTGGGATTTGCTCTTGTTATTGTTGTTGTTTTTTTTACTGTGACTGTCATAGTCAACAACTACACACACTTACACACACACCGCGATTTGTTAGCAATTAACAGTTTACTGTCAAAATTAAGTAGCACATTCTATTGAATCACATGCACTCGTTCAGCGGCAACTGGGAACACAGCCTGTAAATGCAATAAATAGTAACAATTTGGCGAACAGTTTCACAGATACACACGCACAACACACACACGCACAACAACTGTGTGTGTGTGTGTCTAAAATACAGATTTTATAAGAAAAATATTTAAAAAATCTCCCCCACAGCGAAATCAAACCGAAAACGCACCGAAATCAATCCGCGCCATGGTCTTTGTCAGTGTTTAAAGTAAGAAGATTATTAATAGATCTACTTGTAGAGTCGACTATTCTACTTGTTGTTGTTGTCGGTAGTTGCTGTTGTCATTGTTGTTGTTGATTCTAACAGACACGCATTGAAAGCGACAACTCTGTCGCAATACAATACAAATCCATATTGTGCTCAATTCACGCTTTAAATAATACCCTGTATGCAAGGCAACGAGCGAGGTGTATTCACTCTGTATATAGACTTTAAGACAATTGTTCATATTCCATATTTGGATATGCTGTTCCTATGCAAAACTGATTTTGAAGCAACGTTTGAAGGGAAATTATCAAAGTTTAATGACTTTAATTTAAATATTTATTGAATCTTTTTTGATGAATCTAAGAAAAACTAAGTTGACTTTCGAAACTATTCAAATTAAATTAGGGACCGTAGCTGTTAAAGGTTTTAAAATATAAATTGCAAGTTAACAATTATTTCAAGTTTTTATTTTAAAGTTACGAAATAACAACTATTTTAAATTTTTATTTAAAAAGTCTAAATTTATCATTAAAAATCAATTTTTAAATAAAAGTTGAATAACACTTATTTCTGATTTGTTCAATAAAAAAATATAAGAGTTATTTTTGATTTTAATTTTATAAGTTACAAATTTTATTTCGTAATTTTATTTTAAAAATCAAAAATAAAAGTTAAAGTGAATATCTTTTAAACTTAGTGGTGTATTTCCAGAATTTAAAAATATGCTGGATTTACGATTCGAGACATATTTCCTTCATATTGATTTTTTAGTAGAAATTTGCGTTTATAACTATTAGTTGCGGTCCCTAAATAAATAATTTAATAAATATTTTATATGAAAAATATTGTTAAAAGTATCCTTTGATATTTTTTGTAGAAATTAATAAACTATTTTAGGACAGTTATTAGCAAATAAATATTTAAATTAAGATTCTTCCGGTGAATTTAATCCAATTATCATCTCTAGTGAGTTTGAACTTTCTCTTTACTTTAGATACAATTTCTATTTAAAGGGTTAACTAAGCGAATTTTTTTGCTTAAAGTTATCATTTAAATTAGAGAGTATATATGTATGTATGTGTATATTTGTTAAATTTGCCTGCTACTGGCATTCTAAATTTGTATATTTTATTTTAGTTTTTTTATTGTCTGTTTTGGAAGTCAGTTGTTGTTTTTTTTGTGTAATTTTCTTTTTGTTGCACGCTTCGTTTGGCGCTCATGGAAAATCAACGCAGCCGGCGGCGTTGATGACGCTATGTTTCTTTGTTGTTATTTACTACATACATATATACAATATATATGTGTCTATATCTGATTGCAGTTGAATTAGTATAGTAATATATTAGTAGTGTGTTTGTATGTGTCATTAAATGTTATTACGAAATTGGCTTTGAGCCCGATTTTCATAATGCGATACTTAGTTTATGCACTTGTGTTTGACTCGAGGGTCTGCTGCGGGGGGGGAAAGTGTTCAGTGGGGGGAATCTGCGTGTGGTTGCGTATGTATGTGTGTGTGTGTGTGTGAGCTGTATAAAGTCGCAAGTCTGTCTGTCGCATTTTGCGGTTTATTTGTTTGCTTGCGACGCTTTTGTGGCCAAGTCAGGCGGATAGAGTTAAGACCAGAGGCTGCAAAAGCCCTATCAATGTTTTATGCTCTCCGATGACTGTGCCGGCTCTGGGGACGTGGACGTGGACTTGGCCAAGCCTTTTTTAATTGTGACTCATCCCAAAAAAGGCGACGCGTGTCGTTGGCCATTAAACATTTTGGCGACATTGTGACGTCGTCGCACTTTCAAATGCAAATATGCAAATAAATGAATGTCAATTGGCACTTGGCATAGGGTTCTTTATACTATTAGCGGCTTTTACTTTTTTATTGACAGCACATAAAACTAAAGAAACTGAAATGTAATTCGCAACGCATAACAATAAAAAAAGGCAGCCATAAACAATACATGATAAATTAACACTTGCAGTTCCACATATCGAATTACTTTGTTTATTCGAGTCTGAGTTCTGTTTCATTTATTATTTATTTTTATTTATTTTACAATGTGCGATTACGAATGTTTCTCTTCTAAGTCTTTATAACGACTGCATTTTCCGGCATTTAAACAGTTAGCCAAAGCGCAGGCGTGTCTCACAGTCACAGTGACAGTCTGTCTGTCCGTCTGTCTTTCTGTTCGTCTTTCGTGTGCATTTCCGGTCATTTTCAAATGCCCCAACGATTCGATTTCCTGCAAGACTCTTATTAACTTGGACATTCGATTGAATTTGAATTTTGCATCCGGTTCTTTCTCTCTTTTATTTCTTATTACGCGTATTTCTTTCTTTGTTTTGAGCCGTACACTTAGCGCTTGTTTGCGTTGACGTTGACACCTTTTTCTGCACTTAAGCTTAGCCACAGCTTTTCTACGCTCTCCAAAGAACCGATGCGAACACAGACGCTTTTCATTGCGAATCCGCAGCCGCACTGTGTGTGAGAGCGTTAAACTGCCGCGAGAGTGAGAGAGAGAGCGATTGCGTTGTGCGCTCTGAAAGCTTTTAAGCGCGACTTGTGTGTGCGCGACCGTGAAACACACACGAACGCAACTGACTGACAGTCTCCAGCGCAGCTGAGTCTAGAACTGGCGCTCTGCGTGCTGTGCTGCCTGCCGTTCGTGGGGGACCCGAAGTCGAAGCCGAAGCAAAAGACGAACAAACACGCACGAGGCGCCCAGGCATATGAATCGTTTTATTGGCTGTTGTTGTTTTGCTTTATAGAACGCCAAGGGGAGCAACAACAACAACAACAACGAGTCGAGTGAGCAATGTTGTTGTTATTGTTATTGCATTGCATAAAGCCGAAAATGTGAAAATGTTAATTTTACTGCACGCTACATAGTAAATTTTAAGCATCGTTCCCAAACATGGCCAAAAATCTGAAAACAGGCTCGCCAACCCGAAAACAGAAACTAGTGGGGAAAGTCAAGCGAGCGCGACTTTGAGATACCCTGCACCTAATTATTGAAAAGCACACGCAGAATAAATCGCAGAATTTCTTAGCGCTCTTTTTCCTTAAACCTGACGCTTGAATAATATCTGATAGCGTTAAAATTATTAGACTATTGACTATTAAGTTGATCAAAAACAAAAATACTTTATGGGATCGTACACGCCTCTTTCAGCCTGTTACGCAGATATTTTTTAACGAATTTTAAAAAAGAAGAAAAAAAATTAAGAATAAAATTTTAGGAATCTAAAATTGGGAAAAAAGAATTAGGAATCATAAAGTTAGGAATTTTAACAAAAAAAAATATTCAGAGTACAAAAATTTTAAAATTTAAAAAAATTTTGATTTTTTAAATATGTAAGGTGGCGTTGTATATGTGAAATAAATGGTTCGAATTAATATCACATGCGCTGGCAATCGAAGTCCTGATTTTGAAATAAATAAATGATGTCTTTTTGCTAATAAATAGAAAAAAGCCCAAATCAAAAATATTTTATTAAAAACTGCGCGATTTTTAATAAAATATTTTTGATTTCGGCTTTATCTAATTTTTGTTTTCCTAATTTTTGTTTTCGCAATTTTTGTCTTCCCAATTTTCGCCTTCCTAATTTTTGTCTTCCTAATATTAGATTTCTAATAAATTCCGATATTACGAATTCAGTCCTAATTTCGGATTCGTAATTTTGGATTCCTAATTATTCGATTCTTAACTTTGGATTCCTTATTTTATTTTCCGAATTTTCGTATTCTGAGTTAGATTTTTCGACATTCGTGTATAGAGTAAAAATTAATATACCCTTTGAATTGTTTAAGATCAGGGTCCCAAAACGAAAACCAAAACCAGAAATCTTCTAATGTACGCGCTCAGCAAAAGAGTGGCAACAACAACAACATCAACAACAACAGCAACAACAACAACAGCAATAACGACAACAACAACTGTGAGGCAGATGTTGCTGCTGATGCCGGGACAAGTTAGAAATCCGATCCTTGTTTAAAAGCCAATCTGCAGGCTGTCTGTCTGTCTGCCTGTCCGCTCGTCTGACTCTTGGTACAGCCGGTGCGTGTGCTCTTTGTGTTTTTGGCGGCAGATAAGCTGTTGGCTGTTGACTGTTGGTTGTGTGGATACCTGGAACGCAGGCTGTTACCATTTTTGGGAGCAACTGGCAACTGGCTGGAATGAAGTCCTGGACGTGATTGTTTCTCTACACAACAAACAACTTAATTTTAATTAAATGTTTGCTACGCTACGCTGCAAAATAAATTAAAAGACTTCTGGGCAACCTTGAGGTTGTATTGGTATTGGGCAGGCCAATACTATATTGATAACTCCACGCAACCGTTGCCATTGCGTGACTGTCCGTTGTTGTTGTAGCTGGGATAACAGGTTCCCAGCTTATGTACTTACTTTTATCAGCCAATGCCAGAAGAGTCAAAACAGCAGCAGCAACAACTGTTGCTGTGATTCAGTTGCAACAACAACAATGATGCTGATTCATATGCCCCAATGCTTGGTTTCTTCTTCTTTCTGGTCAATATTACACGTTTTATGCTAACGCTTAATTATGTGCAATAACAAGTCTTTTCATTCAACTAAACAACAATCTTTTGTACTTCAAAATCATTTACAAACGTCAATTACTTCAACAATGCTTGCAGGCGATTCTGTGGCGTTTTACTAGCGTTTTTAGACGCGTGCGATTTAAGCTGCGCTGCTAGCTGTAGCAATACATTTTGTTTTTGTGTTTTTGATTGCATTTTTGGCGCATTGCTGCTGGCTGCCGGCGGCGTTGACTTTGACGTTGACGTCGACTGCGCCGCTTTCGATTTCTTCTTTTGTTTGCTGCTTTGGCCCGCAGCTGTTGTTGTTGTTGTGGGCGCTGCTTTCTGTGTTGTCGGCGTCTTTTGTTGTTGTTGTATTTGTGGCTGTTTTTGAGCTGTTAGCTTTAGCCCAGCATTGATGTCTTTATTTTTGTTGTTCTTTCGCTTTTTCTGCTTGTTCGCCACTGGCACTGGTGTTGTTATTGTTGTTGTTGTTGTGGTCGTGTTTGTTGCTATTGTTTCAGCACTTGCCACTTTGGAGCGATTTTTCGGCTTTTCTAGCGGCAGCATTGTGTTGTGCCCACAAAGCGAGCAATCCACAGCCTGCAAAATGAATTGTTGTCTGTTATAAAGACAAAAGGATTCGATTCGAGTCGCTTACAATATTGCTGGCCATGCGTTTCTTCAGCCATTTGGCGCGTTTTCTGGCCCCCGTGCTCAATGTGCCCCTCTGCCTCTTGGCCTTGTCCGCTTCCAGTTGGGCGATCAACCTTCGTCTTTTGGCATTGTTCGCCAAACGTTGTGGCCGCAACTGAAGCTCGTAGTTGCCATCGGTCCACTGATTGCCACAACGGCCGCACATCCGTGCCGCGCCCACGCAGTCCTCGGGCAATTGAACGTTGTGTCTGGCCATCTTTCGACAGGTATTTCTATATAAACAATAAACAATGCATATTGAATTATGTAAACAAAAGAATTATGTAAACAAACTCACGTGTAGTAGGATTTGAGCAAGCGCTCGGCGTGTGTCTCTGTGGACAGCTCTTTGGCGCAGTTCCATAGCAGGTTTATCGACTTTTCCTCAGCCATTTTGCTATTTGATTACTGTAAATAAGGGATTTTTAAATTTGTTTAACTTATTTAGCGGGTCTCCTACGCATGGCCGCCAATGTTGACATCACTGACAGCAACTCACGTTGCGCACACACGGACACATTTACTGTACATTTAAGCATGTTTAAGCTTTGCTTATATACTTACCTTGTACTATTTCTCTAATTACGAATAACTTTGCTCATTAAACTATATATTTAATAAATTTTTAGAAGCAAAACATGTTGTTTACATTTATTTTTGAAGCAACAACAAAACACGCTAAATTTTACCACAAACGGTGTGGCAGCCTTGCTCCAAGTTTTAGAATAAAACCATAGGTGGCGCATTTATATATCGCAAAATTATATCGATATTTCTTCTGTTATGATTGAGTTATGTTATGTTATATTACCACTGTTATTAGCACTCATTTTGTACAGTTACATTCAAAATCGATTTTCTTTCATTGTTTTTCTGTTAGGCAAGCTACTGAATGGAATCCTATTTGTTAATTTATTATTTATGAGAATTATTGCTATACAACTTTATTGGCGATTAAATTATCTTGTTGCTTATTTTGTAATTATCGAGCTGTTTTAATAACAGAGAAGTGATTATTGTTGAATGTTAACTTACAGAGCGTCAACATAGGCAGATCGATAGTCGCCGTTTTAAGTCAGAGTGACAACTCTATCGATATCCATGCATACCCGACGCTTGCATATTTAAAATTTCAACGTCGCGAACGAGCGAAAAGAGAAGCGACGCGCACAATTTCGAATGACAAAGCATCGGTGAAAAGTGTTGAAAAATTGTTGGTAAAGTGAATTAAACTATATAGTAGTCAATAAAAACAAATATTTAATAAAGTGCAAGTGAAAATAAATAGATTTTATAAGAAGTGCGCGCGCAATTTGCATTTTCACACGCATTTGCAAGAAACAGCAACAACAACAATGGACCCCTTCACTCAGGTACTAAAAAAACAGCCATTAAATGCATTGTCTTACAATGTAAAATATGCAATTTATATAATTTTTGCAGCGCATGCTCGAAAAGGCCGAACAGCGCAGTCGCGCCCTCGGCATAACCAATGCCAGCAAATTTCCACTGTCGGAATGCAGCTTGACGACGACGACGACGACGCAAGCGAAGCCAGCGTCAACGGCAACGTCAACGTCGGCGCTGACGTCTGTTAGTGGCAGCGGCAGCAGTAAAGTTGTTATCCTGGAGAAGGCAACGCTGGAGGCGTCGCCCACAAAGCCGCTGCGTCATTATGCGGCCGTCAACAAGGAGAATATGGAAATGGGAATTGAGATAAACATAACCACGGCACAGCCAATTGGGGTAAGTTTTTTACTCGCTACTCGCTTTGTTTTTGCATTTTTGGTGGTGTGTTTTCTTTGCTTTGCTTCTGTTTTCCTTCTGTCTTGTCGTTGTCTTTGTCTCTGCTTTTGCTAAACATGTGTGTGTGTGTGTGTTTGTATATTTTACGCGCGCTGTCGCTTCCTTTAGGTGCAAGTTGAAATTCAGGAGCAGGACATGACCGACACTGAGGATGAAGATGAGGCAACTGCAGCTGCAGCTGGCGAGGCACAATCCATGCTGGTGAATCAACCGCTGGCCCGACTCCGCGATACGTCGCGTAATCGTCTGCAGCGCATGGGCGCGTTGTACTCCAACACGGATGATCTGTCCTCGCCCATACATCGCACCGAGGCGCAGTTCCATGCCGATGACGATGATGTGGACGCAGCGCGCAGTCCGCGCAAGGGCGGCAAACAACGCTTCGGCAAACTGGCCGCGTTGGCGGACACCATCAATCAATGGGAGGATGACACGGCGCATCATGATGTGCAGCGCCCGTTGCTGGATGCAGTGCCGCCGCCCAAGCCAGACTTGCCCAGTCGACCAGCAGCCAAGTCCAAGGCGGACGATAAAACCAAGCAACTGAAATGGGATCCCAAGGTATTGAGCTCATTGGAGGCACAGGGTTTCCAGCGACGCGAATCCTCAACGCTTAAACATACATATGATTACGCCAAACAGGAAGAAGTGACCACGACGACGACGACGACAGTTGCCAAGCCACCGCTGCCGGAGAAATCGACGACGGTCAGCAAAGTGGCCAAGACATTCAACCACGTGGTCACAGCTGCACCTACGGGCACCAAATCCACTTCAGCGCCTTCGGCAAGTGTCAAGTCGGGTTTGGTCTCTGGTCGTGCAGCCATCTTCGAGAATAAGGCCAATGGAGGAGGCGGCGTCGCGTCGCAGGCTGCACAGCGCAACCAGAAGGATCCCTGCGAGCTGTCGCTGAAGGAGCGCATGAAGCTCTTTGAAACGGGCAATGGCAAGGCGATGCTGCCCAAGGCGCCCATTGGCACGTCGCCCAGCATCAGCCAGATGCGAGCAGCAGCAGAGGAGGAGTTGAAGGGTAAGCCTTGGATTTGATTCCCTTGAGTATTTCTCACTCTCTCTCTGTCTCCCTCTTTGGTCTTTCAGCCCATGCTGCTGCAGTGCATCTAGTGACAGCAGCACCAGCTCAGATTCCAACCAAGCCCAAGCAGGAGAGCAAGGTGCGCGACAAGGTGGCCGCCTTGGTGGCCTCGGCCCAATCCAGCGCCGAGAATCGCATCAAGGACATTGATCGTCAGCGGCAGGAGGATATGCAAATCATTGCCAATCGTTTCAACAAGCAAAAGGAGATCTTTCAAACAGAGACAACAACGACTTCAGCTCCGCCAGCAGCAGCCCACAAAGTGGTGCGTCCAATGCCCCCACCGCCACCACCGCCCATGACAATCTCCACCAGCAGCAAGCGACGATCACGTAAGACACACACGTCATGACCAAGTGATCAAGTGTAGCCATATTTTAACTGGCATCCATTTCCGAATTACAGCTGGCCATGTGCCCATTGATGAGGAGTCGAAGCGTGCCCGCAAATCTCAGCAAGAAAATCGATTGTATCCGGCTTTATCTGAACTGGAGTCCAGTGATGACAACTGCTGTGCGACGACGGCAACGGCGTCGGCCAACGATGATGATGATGACACTGAGGAGGAGCTCGAAAGGTGTGCCGACAAATTCTACTCCTGTCTGCTATTTCTGCTCTGCATTGAGTAGAATCTATGTGTGCATTCCATATCCTCCTTCTTGAATATATAACTGCATTCCTAACCCTCTTATACCTCAGCCACTTCCTTCACTCAGCCTCCTCCACCTAGAATCTATATGTCTATTACATATCCTCCCTTTTTTGAATATATAACTGCATTTCTAACCCTCATCCTACTCCATCTCGTCCTCTTCCCCTTTCTGCCCACCTCTTTCTTTTCATCCTCCTCCGCTTTAAAGACTGACCTTAGAACTTAAGACGCATAGCTTTAAACAAAAAGAAAAGATAAGAAACCATTTAGACAAGGCTCAAATAAATACATGACGCTATTTCAACTAATCTCTAACATGTAATGCTCTTTCATTTGTAGTTGCATGGATGATGATGATGATGAGTCGGTGGAGGACGCGGATCAGTCGCAGACTGAGGACAGCAGCGCGGGCATGTGCAACGGCAGCCTGGGTCGTGCCATTCTGAACACTGTGCAACGCAATGAGGCAGAGATGCAGCAACAACAGCAGCAGCAACAACAACAACAACAAAGGGGCAAAAAGGTAAGCTCAGGTAGAAAATCTTTGGCACAGCGGGTGATCCTCCATTTTATTGATTTATTGCAGGTTCGCTATGCTGAACAGGATCATTATTACAGCCAGGACAGCTCAATGAACTCCTCACAAGTCTCGGGCGGCATTGATGACTATCTGGACGAGGCGTTGGGCGGTGACTATGGCAGCACACAGGATGAGGAAGACGATAGCGAGGATGAGCAGAATGCCAGTCACTTGTCACTAGGCGTAAGTTATTGTCAGATCTGCCATAGAGTACATTTATCTGTTGTTTTTCTCAAGACCCTGACTAATAATTGTCTTCATTTCCGTTTTGTCCAAAGCAGAGCAAAGGCACCACAGCCTCCAATAGCTTCTCCTATCGCAGGCCAGCGGAAGCTGGCGCCTCCGGCTCTTCGGGCGTCGTTCGAACCGTTGAGGAGCAGCAGGAAATGATGGATGTGCAGACGCCGCTGCTAAATGGCGCACAGCCGGTGAAGTCCGAGCTGAGCGTTAACCAGGACAATGATAATTTGGTCACATTGGTGCACACCGTTAGCTTCTATCGTCGCCAGCAGACCGCCAATGTAAGTCAACCAAAAGTAATCATTTATAATCATAAGAAAACTATAATTGTAATCCATATTTTGACAGAGCTCCAACTCGACGCCTGTGCGTAAGATTTGTCGGGAGCAGCAGGTGGTGCGCTCCGCGTTGGCTGGCGATTGTCATGCCAAGCACAAGCTGGAATACGATTCACCACAGCAGCCAGAGCCTGTCGAGGATCACAGCGAGGAGGATGAGGAGCTGCAGAGCGCACGCGAATCGAATGAGGCATCGCAGGCGCAGGACAAGATCAAGAAGCTGCTCAGTGAAGTGTGCAAGCAGCAGCAGGTCATTGGTCAGGCCAGTCAAGCGCTCAATCTCTGTGCGGCCACCGTCGAGTTTTCCGGCTCCACAGAATCCGTTGAAGGCGAACGTTATCTGTTGCTAGCAAGTAAGTTAAACACACTCCAACCATTGTTGATTCTACAGCTAATCTCTGTTTTTGCTCGTCAGCTCATCGTCGTCAGGCCTGTTTGGATGAAGTGCAGCGTTTGCGCGTCGAGAGCAGCGTTCGACCCGTGGGCGCACCCAAGGAGAAGGGTCTGCTGACCGTCAAGGACATCACCATACCGCTGAGACAGGAGTATGTGCGCAAAATGGCCACGGGCAACAACAACGGCCATCATTTGGTTTGCCTGCTCAAGTACAATGAGCACGTGCTGGCCACCAAGACGGTGCCCACAATGCCCGGACTGCTCTCCGTCAAATTTCCCGATGTGCTGCAGTTGAACAATGTCTATGCGGATTTCCGGGTAAGACGGAGTTTCCATTTCTCTGTTCAGGCACTGTTTGTACCAGCGTTGGGCACGCAGTGGCTCCGGGAGCAGCGGCTGCTCCCAGCTTTATTTCTGCCTGATCGGACACAAGACTCGCGAGCAAGCTAACAACACCAAACATAGGAGCAGCTTGAGTCGAGGCATTTTTGACACTTAAAATTTATGACCGTCATAAAAAAAGTTGTTTAAGTTTTTGCTGTATTACTCCCGACTTAAGAATTTGTGCCCACCGCTGGTTTATACCCTTAAAGTGTATCATAAACATTATCTGATTAGGTCGACAAGTTTCCACTTCATTTTCCCCTCTTTTCCCTCTCTCTCCACTCCCCAGATAACGCTCGAGATTTATGGCATGGTGGCACAGCGGGATCAATTGCCGCACGAGCTCAAGTATCACATCAATCTGAATAAAAAGGGCGGCATTAAGACGCCGAAAAAGAAGGGCGGCGAGAATCGTCTGGTCATGCCGCCGGTGCAGAGTCCAGCGGGTCCGCATGTGGTGCGCACGCCACAGCTGGTGCAATATGGCTTCGCCATCTTCTCGCTGCGTGAGATTCAGCGCACCAGTTGGACGCTGACGCAAGTGCTGGGCGTGAGTCCATTGGATGGCACCGTGCACATGAAGGTCAACTGTGAGCTGTCGGTGAGCGTGGAGTACAAGGGATTCCTCACCATGTTCGAGGATATATCTGGGTTTGGTGCCTGGCATCGTCGCTGGTGCTATCTGAATGGCTCCGTTCTCAACTTCTGGAAGTATCCAGATGATGAGAAGAAGAAGACGCCCATGGGCAGCATCGATTTGAACGCGTGCAGCTCACAAAAAGTGGCAACAGCACCGCGTGACATTTGTGCACGTCTCAACACAATGCTGCTGGAGTGCGAGCGTCCGGCATTGGAGACCGATCAGGAATCGTTGATTATAGTGCCCAATGGACGCACGACAACAGTGCGTCATCTGCTCTCCGCCGACACCAAGGAGGAGCGCGAGGAATGGTCTGCCTACCTGAACAAAGCGCTCACACTTCTGCGCGCCTGGGGAACAACCCACTGAGGCGGTATTAAAAGATGTGGAACAATTGGAGCAGCAGGCGGGCGGGGATTTTAATTTTTATGTTTTCAGTTTTATCATTTAGTTTATTTGATACGTTTATTTTTTTAATTAATTCGCCTTTTATGCGTTCGCTTTCTGTTGTCCACTTAAATCTACTGTAAGACTATATAAATGTCGTAACTGTATTCTACTAACTAACTGCTCAACGTTATCAACTGTATTTATATATTCATATTCCGACTTCAAGCTAAAAGTATTTGTTGAGTGTCACAAATTATATGTATAAAGATGAGATAAAAAAAACAACACAACCCACTTTTTGTTTATTAATAAAACCAAATTGATTTCGGGAACTTGCTCTATACACGGGTTAAGTTTTATTAAATACGTTTCACTATACACATACACAATTAATAACTTTTGTTCTTGGCTATGTTTCTGTTATTGTTGTAGGCGTATATTTATGATATCATTTTTGGATGTTGTTGTTTGTCTTTCAGGTGGTTGTTGTTGTAGGTTGCACAAGTTGCCAAATTGGCCCTTGTCAGGTAGTCTCTGGTGTTTTGCCCTTTTACAAATTGACACTATATATAGTATATAGATTGATAAATACATATTTTATGCTGTGACAATTTGGCCTAAATATCTACAAAAATTGAATATTTATTGTGTGTTTGTCTTTTTGTGTGTGTTTATTTTGCATTTAAAAGTGTGCAATTTATTTACTTGCAATTTCATTTTAGATTAATTCATCTATTTCACAACAATTATACGTATTATAGACGTACAGATATATACTATATATGTATAGTTGATATATATATTTCAGTTAAATTGTAAATATTTCAAAATAACGACAACTTGCCTCAGATATGATTGCAGTATTTAATTGATTCATGTTTTGTGTGTGTGTAGAATATAATACATAATGTTACATATTCATTAGAAATATATACATACAGCTGAATACAGTGTTTACTCAAATATTCTATAATTTCAGAAATTGTCATAGTAATTTTTAATTCTTTTAAAAAGAAATTTATATTTCTAGAATTTAAACTTTTTCTGAAACTTTCATAATAATTTGTAATTCTTTTAAAAGGAAATTTCCTTTCCTTAAAATTTACACGTTTTCAGAAAGTTTGCTTAAAAATTTTATAATTTCAGAAATTTTTTAATAATTTTTAATTTTTTTTTAAAAGAAATTTATATTTTTAGAATTTACACTTCTCTGAAACTTTCATAATTATTTGTAATTTTTTTAAAAGGAATCTTCCGTTTATTAGAATATACACTTTTTCAGAAAGTTATATAATAAATTTTAATTCAAAATATTTTAATTCTTTTAAGATAAAATTTATTTTTTTAGAATTTACACTTTTTCAGAAAGTTTTATAATAATTTTAAATTCTTTGAAAAGAAATTTCTATTTTTAGAATTTACACTCTTCTGAAACTTTCAAAATAATTTTAAGTTCTTTAAAAAAAAAATTTCTTTGCGAGAGTTCACTGTACTTTCTGTTATTTCTGCTGACCTCGGAACTTTGTTAAAGCGTCGAATTGTTTCCCCCTGAATCTGTTCATCTTGAAATAATATATTGCAGGAATGTTTTGTTGTTTAGTGTGTATTTTAGAAGGAAAACTTAAATAAGTGAAGAGTTTTGTGCTAAATAACATTTGCTCTATATATATGTAAACATACTTATCATATGCTTGGCTATAATACTGAAGGATTATGTATAGTTTAATAGTAGGTAGTATGTCCACAATGGACTTAAACAATTTCAATTTCAACTACTTTATGCAAGTTCTTTTATAACAAGTGTTAACTGTTTGTTGTATTTGTTTTTGTTCTTGTTGTTGTCGCAAAAGAAATTAGAGATAAAGCTAAATTTCGATCCAAGTCTTTAATTTTTCGTTTTGTCAATTATTCAACTTACGCACTAAAATCTATAATTTTTTTCCAGCCAATCTATAAAATTGAAAAAATATTTTAGTGTGTATTGTGTATTGTATCTGTGTGTGTGTTGGTATTTTTAAAATCTAACACATTTCACTTAAAGCTACAACAAAAAGCACATAACAAAAAACAATGCAATAAATTAAATAAAAAACATTTTTCAAAAATGATATGCATTAAAAATACAAATAAAAGTAATTAAAAGGGCGACGCAAGCTGCGTGTGGAGTAGAGTGGATGGTGTGGAGTAAGTGGATTGTGTGGATTGTGTGGTGTGGGGTGGTTGGTGTATTGGGTGGTTTGTGTGGGGTGGTGTGTGTATTGGGTGGTTTGTGCATGGGCTGTGTGTGTGTGGAGTGTAATGTATATGTTTTGCTCTCTTTATGGGTTGACAGCGACGCTATTGTCAACGCCGCCGCTGCTGCCCGCTGCGTTGCTGGCTCTGGCGCTGGCGCTGACCACTTGAGCATTCTGTCGCCGCAAATCGGAACCTGTGGCCGCCGTGATGAGCGTGCCCACAATCAGCATCACAGCCATGGCCACGTTCGCTGGCACATCGCCATACGAGTAGAACAGCTCCGAGTAGAAGAGCGTAAAGCAAATGCCAAAGGTCTGTGCCGAGGCATTTAACAGACCCGATGACGTGCCTTCCGGTTCCGGGAACGTTAACTCCGCGCCGAACTCAAAGCCCACGGGCAGATAGCCAGTCATGAAGAAGCTGCATTGCATTCACACATTAATTTAAGAGCTGCAATTTGAGAGTTAAACGAACAGCGAACAGCGAACTTACCCCAACAGCGAGGCGGTTAAATAAACCACAGCAATGTGTCCCGTGTCCAAAGTGAAGGTGAATATCCACATGCCCACCATGGAGAGCGCATAAACGGCCAGCGTAGTCTCCCTGCAATTAAGAACAAGTAAGAACGCTGCAGTCGAGTGTGCTCGATTGTGGAATACTTAAAACCCGTAGAAAGCTCTTGAGCAAACTATCTATTTATTAGGAACTAAAACCTTAGCCGAGACTGCAACCGTTAACCGGTATTAACCGATTTAAATTTGTTGAACTAAATGAACCCTTAATCGAAACAAAATTAAATTTATTATTTTCAAACAAAAAAACTGAAATTTTTCAAGCGGAAATAACCGTTTAGTAACCGATTCATGGATAACGGTTAGATTCGGTTTAATTAATCATTCAATTATGTTTTTAAAGCTAAATTTGGATTTTATATTTAATTTGAATATACATAAAATTGAATCTGTTAACATTGTCACAAAATTAATGAACCTTTGTTGTATTCCTTTTGGTTAAAGGGTATACAAAGTCATTAAAACTTCGCATGCAGCTGCTGAAAGTTGTGCAGCACACGGCGTATGCGTAATGTGAAAACTCATTGAAATTAATTGCTTGACACTTACTTGAATTTGTGCGTCTTATCCAACACAATGCCAGAAACAACGGATCCCAACATGCCCGCCAGCACAATGCTCAGTCCAATGCGACCCGTGTCGACCTCATGACCCGGATAATACTTGAGCACCACCTGCAACATGGAGAGAGCAGAGCAAACACAATGCAATGCACTTTAAGTTGCAGTCAAAGTTCGTCTGAAATGTGTGCACACTGTACCGGATTGAGGAGCGTGGAAATGGCATAAAAGACGCCCACATTGATACCATAGGAGAGCAGCAGAAAGATGAAATTCCGATTGGTCATCAGATTCTTCAGGGATTGCATAAAGCTGACCTGCTGCTCGGCATTTCCCTCCAGACGCTGTGACGTCTCCTGGGCAGCTGATGGCGGTGTCGGCGGCCTATCCTGGAAGACTTTAAAACGGATTTCCAACTCGAGTTAAACTAAAGAACTTTTAACATTAAGGATAAGAGCGATAAAGTACTTTAATAAAATACTTGTTAATTTTTAAAAATATTGAACTAAACTTACACTAGCCAGCAAAACTCTGCGTACAAAAATATTTTTTGATGCAAAAAAATTCTTAAAACAAATCTTAGAGTAAATGCTAAAAAAATTTTCAAAAATATTTTTGCTAGTATTTTTTATGATTTTTTTTTAAAATTGATAAAAATTAGTATTTTAGCCCCATTCACACAAAAAGTGGCTTTTTAGCAATTTTCAAAAAATCATAAAAAATACTATAAAATTTTTTTTTGAAAATTTTTTTTTGCGGTCACCTCTAGAATTGTTTAAAATTTTTTTTTGTATAGTTTTTTAAAAACCCGAGGATAAAAGTTGAAAAAGTAGACGTTCACAAAAATGCGAATTTTAAGGAAGGAAATTTAAGGAAATTTTTGCATCATTCAAACGAAATTGAAACGACCTTTCAAAAAATATTTTTTTACTATGAAAACTTGACTTACAATAGCTGTTAAAGTTAAAAAAAGGTTGTACGCAGAGTTTTGCTGGCTAGTGTACTTTATTTTTTAATTTTTTCAACTTAACCTTTTATTTTTATCGAAAAAATCTTTTTAATAATTTCACTTACAGAGTATCATGAGTACGAGCAGTATGCTGGTAAGTCCTGCCACCAGATAGAACATCATTTGAAGATCTTTGCCCACAGTCTCCAGGCTCTCGGAGTTGGGCACCAGCATTGGGGGCAGCACGAATCCAATGGCCACGCCCAGCTGTGAAATATACATGAGCAAAGATTGCAATTTTCGGTTAGAAAACGTGGTGCAAACAAACAACAAAACGCATCCGCTTCCGTTTCGTGTATCCGTTTCGGTTCCTATTTTCATTTTACAGTTTCAGTTTCATTTTCATTTTCATTTCTATGCTCTACGCCCTTTTTTGGAGTCTAGATTATTTACGATGCAGTTTGATTTATGTGTGTGTCATGCCCCATTGTTGATGCCACAGTTGCACTGACAGTTTTTCGGATTTATTTTTTGTTGTTCTCGTCAAAGTTTTGCGCGCCATTTTGTTGGCTAGCAACAAATTTGCCAGTCCAGTTCAGCTGTTGTGCCGCCACTTTTGACGTGCATTTTCTGCCTGTTTTTCTGCAGTTATACCCTGTACTCATAATGAGAATCAAAGGGGTATACTGAAGTTTTATTTGGTTGTTCTGTTTTAATACCCTTTAATCATATTGTATTCGAGTTTAATATCAAAATGTAAAAATCAGTCTTCGATTTTTTATTATAGTCGATTTGTTTAACTCGATTAAATGTCCAAAAAATTATTGAGTTAAAGCTTTTGAAAATCGCTTCCTCGAAAATCAAGTTTTCAATATTTCGATGTCATTTTAATAACTTTAGTTTAACAAACTGAGTACAGAGTATCTTTCAAGTGCATCATTCGCCTCTGTTTCAGTCTAACTCTTTTTTCAGCGGTAACATATTTTGTTTATGTGCAATATCCTTTGGCCTATAAACTGGATTCAGTGAAACGCATGCAAATAACTTTTGACAGCGATTTGAAAATCGCATTAATGTTGAGTGCAATTCAAATTTATTCATAAATTGCTTCGATAAGCTGCATTTTATCGCTTGAGTTTTGAATTGCACAAATTTATGTGAGCCATTTATAAAGCTTATGTAGCGTTTTATTTAAAATAAAGAAATTCTTATATTTACTTTAAAATTTCAAAGAATTTCAATTTACAATTAAATTTACAATTGAATTCGTTAAATAAATAATTGCAATTAAGTGTAGGCTTTGTATTCTCTTAATTTAATAGTATTTTAAATAAACTGCAACTCGATTTAAAAGCTTTTTTACTCATATTGCAAATCAATTAAATTAGCAATAAAGCAAAACCTGAAAGCTCTGCTAATTGAGTTTATGGCCTTCTCCTTCTAACCAGCTGGCATTGACATAAGGTCTTTATTGTTGTGCTTCTCTAATGGAATAATTTGATGTGGTTTAAATGACACTTGTATAGCTCTAATTTCTGTTTTATGATTTCTGCGCTTATTCAAGTTGTTTTCTCGAGAGAAAGCAAGGTTTTAGTATACTTGCAGTGCGTTGGGAATATAGTCAATTTCGTGAGATTGTCAATGCATCAATTTGCATAAATTAAATTCAAAAGCGACGTCGAAATAATATAGTCAACTTGAGGCTTTGCTTTGACTTGAGGAGAAGGAGGAGGAGGAAAAGACTCTTCAGCTTGACAATGCCAATGCGACTAGAGAACTAGAGAAACTGACTGGAGAAATGTAATGCCCACTAGAGAAATTTAACAGCTACGGAACCGCAATAAAAAAACAAACACAGGATGTTGTTGAACGGAATAAACGAGAAGGAGAAATGAGCAGGAAGTGAACGCAAGAGGTTCCTCCATTTCCTGGCTTGTTTACATATGTTAGAGTCTCTCTCTCTCTTATTTCTAGCTACAAAAATATCTAAAAAAAAGAAAGAACGCCAAAGAAAAAGAAACCATGTTTGTTCAGCACTTTGGCAACATCATGAGGCAAAGCCAAAAACTCGTGCTCAAAGCTGTTTCTCTAGCAAATCCGCATGTAAGGATTCAGTGGCAAGTGGATGTGGCCCGTGGCGTTGTCCTTGCCAGATAAGGCAGCCCTGGCGAGTCGTTGCTAGCAAGCAAGCGGGCACATGTGGCATGTGGCAGGAGGCAGGAGGCATGTTAGTTGTGTTCAATGTCAAAAGCTATACGCATCGCATCGCATCTCACCGCCCGCTGTTGCCTGCTGCGTTTTTTTGGTTTAGTTTCTATTCAGCGCTTTTTAGACCCTGTACTTAAAAATTACGAAGGGTCTTATAAGTTTGTTGAAAAAGGCGATGTGAGTAAAAGGTAGAAGGCGGATCCCATTAGGTATATATATACCTTATATTCTTGAATCAACAGTCAAGTCATGGACATACAGTCACTCAATAAAGTTTGTATGCACCCCAAATTTGTCAAATTTTTGTATAACAAAAAAGTTTTGATGCAGGTTTCTTAATTTAATCTTATATTCATTTAAATTCCTTTTGAATGACACAAAAACTTCTTTAACCCATTAAAAATTTTGAATTTTTGTAAAAGTCTACTTTTTTAACTTTTTTTCTCGGTCTCAAACAAAAAATGTTTTGAAGCAAAAAAATTCTTCAAACAATTCTAAGAGTGACAGCAAAATCTTTCAAAAATCTGTTTCCTAGTATTTTTTATGAATTTTTGAAAAATGCCAAAAACGAATATTTTAACCTTTTTTCCTCCATTTCTTACAAAAAGTGGCTTTTTTGCAGTTTTCAAAAAATTATAAATATTATTAACGAAGATACTTTTGAAAATTTTTTTTGCAGTCACTATTAGAATTGTTTAATGAAACTTTTTGATACCAAAGTTAAAATGAAGTAAGTTCAAACTATGAGTAGATTTAACTTAAAGGGTTGTGTAAATACTTTTGACCACCACTGTATAATGATGAATATTTCTTTGTATGTGAATGTTTTATTTGCAGATTAAGTACAGGGTCTCTCACAGTCAGGCTCTTCAACTGTAGTATTTCCTACTAGTTTGGTTTAGTTTTTAGTCCACAGTTTTTTTATTTGGAGGCAACTTGGAGTTGACATTTCAACATAGACGGTGGCAAGTGGCAAACTCACTAAAGCCAACATTTGCATTTCTCGTTTTCTCCAATGAGCAGCAGCCACTTGACCTAAGACTCAGACTCAGACTAAGACTGCAGTGTGATGCAGTGCCGAAAAGCAGGGCAGCTGGTACATTGACTATTCGACAGCACTGTATTGTGTGGGGCACACAATGACATTCGGAGATGAGGGCATGGCTCATATTTGTGACATGCACAGCCCATTGAGACTTCCTGCTGGGTCGAGAGTGACAGAGAGGGAGGGGAAGAGAGAGACAGAGAGAGAGAGACAGAGATAGATATATAGAGGAAGAGAGAGGAAGGCAGAGAGATCCTGGCGAACAACAAGCGGAAATTATAAGCCTTTTCAGCGGCACTCGAGCGTATGGTAAATATGACAGTACACACACACACACACTACACACACACTACACACATTACACACACTGTTGCATTTTTGCACACATTCATTCGTGAGCTCAGGTGAGTTGATGTTGCCCCCATTTTGAGTGAACTGCAACACGTTGCACGTGAGTACATTATGCGCTCATAAATCAGCATTAAGAGATGTGCTAAGCCCCCTTCTCCACCCCTTTCCCTTCTCCTTCTCATTTCCCCTCTATCCACACACCCGCCCCCCTTTTGCTTATCAGCTCTAATGGCATTGCAAGCAAAACTAATTGCTTTGCTTTGTTCCGCGTCCATTAACTGTGGGCCAATTGTTAATTGTTAAATGTCATAGTTCAAATGAGAAAATGTGCGAAAAGTTGCACAAACAAAAGTTTAAACTCAACTAACTGCAACAAATCATATAAAATAAGTTTTCCCACGAATTTTCATATGTTTTTGTAAAGCATTAATAAATGGAAACTTTAAGCTCGATTATTTAAAAGTATTTTCTTAAATAAATTTTGTTAGGGAAATTAAAGTTTAATGGAAGGGGCTTGGGAGCCTTAAATTTGTACAGGAAAACTGTTATTAAATAAATAATTTATGTTGAATTGAGTAAAATTGCAGAGACTAATTAAACAAGAAAGAAAAATATTTTTTTATTTATTTACGAGTATGCAAAATTTTGTTAAGGTTTTGAGTGTTAAAAATCAGAAAAGAAGAGGCTCAAATTTTATTAAAAACGTATATCTCTCTTTTTTTTTTTTGATAAATTTTATTAAATTTAATTTTAAATTTTATTTAAATTTTGTTTAATTTTATTTAACAGGCTTTCTGTTACCTTTGTGGCAATCTAGTTTTAATCTAGTTTTAAATTTGGGAAAAACCGTATTTCTAACAGGAATTAAAAACAATTTTATTAATCATTTTATCGCTTAGCAAATTTACAGGACATCAACATTTTCCCTATTTTTATTAGCTTTCAGTTTAGCTGAAAACTCAATATTGAATGTCACAAATTGTAGCGAATTGCATTAATTAGTGGTCTCTTTTTTTAGCATAAATTATTCAGGCAATTACGCATACGCCACGTATGCGGCCGACTCTTTAGCATACACTCGAACGGGCTCAACATTTTGGCCACATTTTAATTACTTTGTGTGCAGACAGTGTTGCCAAGACTTTAAGCCATCGCATCGCATGTGGTCCAGAGAGGAGAGAAGGCGGAGGCGGGGCACAAAAAGTTATGCGGTTGAGTTGACCTCAAAGTGACATTTCTACGCCCACTTCAGGCACAATTCACTTATGCATTGCGAATGAGTAAGTGAATGTGAATGTGAATGTGAATGTGAGTGGGAATTGCGAATAGGTCAATTCATTTTGTTTTCACAGTTGAGTAAATTGAAACTGTGTTGACAGACTGCATCGTTGGTTTGCTCAGTTCTATTTAACTTTGATCTCTTTTCTCAGACTGCATTTTGGCAATTTCGTAATTGCACGCATCATATAATCGAGACAGAGGGAGTGAGAGAGAGGAAGCTAGCAAAAAGAGAGAGAGAGGGCGCAAATGCCACTTTGACATGTCAGTGCAGTCTGAGAGTTTTTGGCATCAATCTGGCCAAAATGCTGCTGCTTTCGGCTCTGCCTTTTTCTTGTTCATGCAAATTTTAACTCACTTACTTAGCACTCACTTCCCCTTCCCCCTTTGCCTATTCCTTTGACAATGTAATGAAAAGCGAGTGCAATAAAGTTAGACAACATGCACATGGTGCGTATACGTAATTTGCATTTTCTTAACGTTTACCTGATTACCAAAAACGCCCACGCTCGTGGCTGATGACACTTGATCGGGTCCAAACCAAACTGCAGCCAATCTCGCTGGCAGTGACAATATGCAGACCTGTTTAGATACAATTAATTAAATAAAAAGTTATGTGAATTAAGAATATATTCAAAATATTTTTATATTTAATCAATAAAATTATACTTAATTTTAACAATTTACAATTTGTATAGAGCGAGATCATACCTGTTAAATAATGATTAGTAATCATAATCATTAGTAATTAGATTATTTTTGTTTAAAAGTCGAACTAATGATTAAATTACGATTATAATCGGTTTTGCCCAATTATTTAATGATTACGATAACAAAAAATCAAAAATAAAATAAAATTATTACAAAATTTCAAAAATATTCAGAAAAAATCAAAAATAATCTTTTTGAGTATGCGGATTATTTTTGATTTTTTCCTGATTATTTCTGATTATTTTTGCTTATTTATGACTGTTTAGTAATCAAATTATTTCAAATTTTCACAATCAAAGTAGCCAAAATAATCAGAAAATATCAAAAATAATCCGAAATAATCAGAAATATTATTTTTTTTAATTTTATATCATTTTTATTTTTTGTAATCGTAATCATTAAATAATCAAAAAATTTTCAATAGTGAATTATATAGTCACTACGATTATTTCCAAAAATAATCCAATTGATTAGTAATTCTAATCGAAATTTAACAAATATGAGCAATATATTACCTGAGCCAGCGCGACAATTGCCTGACCTATGAAGCTGACATAGAAGAGGGATGGATCCACCGAAAAGACCTTGATCCAGGCGCCTATACAAGTGCCCACAATGCCAACCAAGGCCGTGATGCGCAGACCCTAAAAAAAGAATCGTAAGGATATAAAAACCAAGGCAATCAAAATAACAAATAACAATTGCAGTTCATTTGTAACTCGAGTGCAACACTCACCACTTTGTCCAGAAACCAACTGCCTGGAAATATGAGCGGTATATACAATATCATATAAATCATGGACGTCCAGTCCACCCATTTGTCACTGATGCCATAGTAACTGCAATTCCATTACAAACACTTCAGTAAGTATCAAAATACATTTATTGCTTCAACTGACAGACTGACAGTTGCCACTGCAACGGCAACTGCAACGGCAACTGCAACGGCAACTGCAACTGAGGCACTGTTGAAAGCTTTAATGAACTTGGCCAAAGTAACTTTTAATTATAATCATCAATTCAAAGTTTCAGCTTGAGTTTAAACCTTTTCTAGTTAAACATGTATTGAATTTGGCATACGTTTTTGGAAAGTTTTAGTAGGCTATGACCTAAAACTAAGTTAAGATAACATTTTCCATACATGCTTAAAAGCTTTAATGAACATGGCCCAAGAAATTTTAACGTAATATTTAAAGGCATTAGTTTTGGATGGTTCTAAAAACACTTAAACTTACTTTTATTAAATTTGACATTTTGAACAACGAAACTTTGCCCTTTAAAAGACTTAATTTTGTGAGCTTTAATGAGCTTTGCCATAGTAACTTTGAAATAGAAAATGTATACACTACATTTGAGAAAAGGCTTTAATAATTTATCACTTTTCTATCATTTACTTACTTTTCTATATTCTATCATTTACAAAAAGTAACGTTTGATTCAAACTAAAAAGTATAATCTTTAGCCTTATTTTTCTTCCATTTCTACGCATATTTAATAAGCTTTAATTTCCTTTGCCAAACTTAACTTTTGCTTCAAATTTGAGCCCTAAACAGTCTTAAACTTAATCATAAGTTATCCACTGTTTAAATTAAAATTGCAAAGCTTCAAAAAGAGTACCCAAAATGTCTGGCTTAAAGTTAAGCATACGCCACGTTGCTTAGCAAGTGCTTACCGTGTGATTATGTTGTTGATGATGGTGTATTGTATCCATTGCATGGCATTCGAGGCTGAATAGAAGACAAAGAGAATCAGCACCGCCCAGCGTCTTGCATACACTTTGTAGCCTGCAAAATATAACAGTATACCAGATATATTCATATGAAGGTAAAAGCTACTTGAGTTGTGCCTCAACAGGATTTAGTTGTTGTCCTTGCTATCATTGTTGTTGTTGTTGTTGTTGCTATCATTATCAATGCTGCACAGCAGACACCACACATCGGATTAACTGGATTAGTTGCCTGGCTGCTCATAGACGAGACTGTCATATATATATATATATATGCTTACTATATTTAATATCCAGCTGTGAATGATATGCTGCCTCATTGCTCGCCCAGGCTGACAGGTGACATGCGGCATGTGGCATGTGGCACGCGTACGTGCGCTTGCAACTCATTGGGATTTTTACTTTGCCATTTTCTTTTTTTTTTTTCATTTTCCATTAAAACTTTTGTAGCAATTGAAAGCGACGTCACAAAACCAACGAAGGGTTTACCTATTTATACCTCTTTATAATATAATGGAACACAGGGTAGCATAAATAGTTAAACAGATTTAATATGTACTGCACAAGCTACCCTGTTTGCTTTTTTAAATACAGGATATTGCCACCTATCGATGGAATTATGAATAATTGATTTCTGCTTCATTTTTCAATTAATTGAATTATTATAATTACCGCTTATCATCATAATATGCATACCCTATACATAAATTTAAAGCAGGAGTTTTAGATACTAAGTTAATTAACTAATTATAGTCTGCTTAGCTTAAGCAGTTAGTTCAATAACTTAACAGGGCATTTTTTAGTCTATCATTTTGGTTTCATCAAGTCCTTTAACTAGTTTTCTGTTTTTTTTTTGTTACGTGACATTGAAAATGCAAAAAGAGCTTTTGATGTTTGTTATTTTTAGCTGACAACACATACACAGGTAAATACACACATATACACACTCACACTCATACACACATACACACACATACATTGAAGCACACGCAAATTGAGGAACTGCAAACACACAACTTTTGCGTACCTTGAGTTGCAGTTTATCCGAAATGTTCGTTTTGTCTGTTTGTGCAAAATGTTTTGCATACAAATGTTTAGTTACTTTACACACGCACACACACACACATTGACAGTAGCTAATGTGTGTCAGATTTGCAACTTGACATGCATATTAACTATGCAAAGATAAGCTAAGAATACTTTATTGGTACCATATTGCAACTTGGAAAGGAGAAACGGAAAGTTTTCTTCGGATCATTGAAGAGTTAATACCCTTACAGACTACTGTAATTTATTAAAGTTTTAATAAATAAAATAATAAAAACTTTATAGATGTGTGTTTTCGTGACCTTTCAAAAACACAACTCTAATAAAAACTATATTTAAGTAACTATTTAAATTAAGCTCAAATTTCTTTAAAGAAGTAAATATTTATGTACACAAATATAATTTATGATCAATCTATTCGATGGCAGCTATAGTAAAATAGTAAAATTTTTACAAATTTATCTCATAGATAAACCTTGATTTTTTTTTCAAATTTCCCTAAGACATCTATATTAAATCAAATTTTCGGAATATACCTGATTTTTTCTCGTCTTTATTAATATGTTACATTTTATAATGTCAAATTTATTATGATCTCTGTTAGGGTATACTTCAAATTTAAGCTACTCACCTTCGACGGGTGCATTGGATGCTTTGTTGGCTTTGTTGATTTCCTTCTCCTTGGGCGTGATCATGTCTGT
Organism: Drosophila subquinaria; assembly: GCA_037043405.1. Lineage (NCBI taxonomy): Eukaryota > Metazoa > Arthropoda > Insecta > Diptera > Drosophilidae > Drosophila > Drosophila subquinaria. Next base: position 1,281,440 of record JBAMBL010000311.1, on the reverse strand, counting down.
TGACTTGCTGGTGGCTATATAGTTATCTCCGCTCTCAACTGCGCCGCTCGCGCTGTGTTTTAGATCCATTTGCAATTTATTTCAGTTAAATTTAATTTAATTTACTTGGGCGGTTTTTTCCTTGTTTTGGGACTCTCTGTGTTTTCGGTGGTGTCGTTGTCTCTATATACATATATATTTGTATATATATTTGTATAAACTCTACTTTAGTTGGGCAGTTTAGTTAGTTGCTGCAAGTAAATAGCAAAAATCAGCTGAATTAAATAGCAGCCTAAAAGTAGGCAACTGAAAATGTATAAAAAATTGTTTAAGCCGCATTTGATGCGGTCTTTGTGGCTAGAACATTTTAAAACATTTTTAACACAAGTGTGCATATATTAGTGAGTATGCATGTTGCGGCTTTAACATTTGGCATGAACATTTCTTGTGGCCACAAAAAGCCAACATATTACGAGCTCACATTATGGAATTCGCCCCCCCCCCATTGTGCTGTGTTTTTTACTAGCCAAATATTATATTATTGTTTGGTTTCAAATGCCCTGTGCTGTAAGCGCTTGTGGGGTATATTGAATTAGCAATAAAATAATTTCTAGGCTTGTCAAGAGATTTCATTAAATTATATTACTGCAGTACTCTTTCTTTTATACAATCTTTCAAATTCCTTATAGGGTATCTCTCCAGTCTGTCATTGCCTACTGCAAACTCTTTTTTTGTGCTTAATGGTTCCATGCTGTGAGTACTCACACTTTTTTGCCATTAGACAAATTGCATTTGCACGCGAAATGCTTTAAAGAAATATGATTAAACGTTTTAATTTATGCATATTCATTAATTTGTTTAAAGTAATCGCTGCATTCACCTTTTTAAAGTCACAGTTATTCAAGCATTCATTTGCTGACATTGAAAACGCAGCCAACATAAATGAACTTCATTGAATCAAATCTCTGCGCTCTGTTGGGGGGATTTAACTGGGAATTTGCAACTGAAATTGGAATTGACTGCTGAATGGGATTGCTGAGAGTTGGGGTGAGAGAGAGAGAGAGAGAGGGGGGAAGTGTAATACGAATGACAGCACTTCCTCGCACACTTGTTGCGTCCTGTGAAATGGCAGCAAACTTGCAATCAGATTTTTCGAGATTGGGATTTCAAAGGTATTTGCATCATTTGGCACAGCATCATTAATCCAACGGCAACGGCAACTGCAAGTGGAAAGTGGAAAGTGTGTGTGGCACAGTTTTCCCTACAGTTTTCCCTTCACCCCATTGACTTTGCGCCCTTCGGCAAAACTGTGAAACCATTGCAGGTTCCCTAATTGATTTAACTTTGTTAACGACGGCACTTAAATCAATTTGCTTGCATTAAAAATGCGACAACAACAACAACGTTATCAAGAGGCTTGTTTCACAATTTTGATTTATTTTTTTTTTTTACTTTTTTTTGGGGTAAACTGCGTAAATTGCCCCTAATGATGCTCGTGGCGGTTGCACATGTTGCTGTTGTTGTTGTCGTTGTTTGTTATTTGTTGTTTGTTGGTTGTGCATGTCATTTGTGCACAATAATGCGATTGTGATTGTGATTCGTATTTAAATGCGGATTTGAAATTGAATTTGGAATACTATTTTTTTCAACTTAACTAATGGAATTTAAATTTGAACATGAAAAACGTTTTCTAACTGATTCATACGGAAATCTAATTTAGACTTCATATCCATTTTTCCAACTTAACTGATTCATATGGAATTTAAATTTGTACTTGCAATCCTTTTTTTTAACTTAACTGAATCACATAGAAATTCATGGTACCTTTTTGTTAACTTTACTGACAATTGTTTTTATTTTTATGTCTCACAGCTGTTTCGAGGCCCAAATAAAATGATAAATACTCAAAAATACTCGAATATAAAATACAACCAGATACAGAAACAGCAACAACGTCAACAACACTTCGATGCGTGGAAATAGACGACGATAAGAGCAAAAGAATGACACACACAGAGAGAGAGGGAGAGAATGGCGAAGAGTATAAATAATACAATCTCAAAAACACGGTCTTGCACAAGCGTCCAAAGCACAAAATATATGTAATGTTGTTGCCAAGTTCTTTGACATCTTCTTTGGGTTTAACTTTAATTTTGGGAATATGAACAGCAACAACAGCACGTACAACTTATTTCAGCTTTGCTGGAGGTATTCTAATTTATTTGTTGTTGTTTTCTTTTTTATTTTTGCGGTAGGTTGAAACACGCATCGAACGTCGAATCGCGGCGGCGGTTGGAAGAGAGCGCGATTGGGCGAACGGGCGAATGGGAACTGAAACTAAATCCGAAAAGTCGCTCAGTTGCTCGTCATAAAGTTGATTTGCAAAATGTGAACTTGCTGTTGTTGTTGTTGTTGTTGTTGTTATTATTGTTGTAAACAGCTGATTCTTTGAACACACATACTAAACACTTGTAATACACACACAAACACACAGAGACACTCAAAAAACAACCGCAGTTGGCTTTACAGTGAGCACAATAAAGCAAACAACAAAGTAAATAAAAGTAATTTAACAATAGTTAAAAATAATAAAATTAAACACAGTGCTCAATTAGTAAAATAAAATATTCCACTCAATTATCGGATATACTTGTAATTAGCACTTCAAATGCGATAATGATAAATAAATAATATGTCAATATGAATAAAACAATTTCATTAATAATAGTAAAATCGCAAAAAACGAAAAAATTAAATTACTTTATTAGTACTCTATTTTATATTGTGTTTAAAAATTCTATATAATTATCACTTCAAGTCTGCTTATGTGTCATTGCTTTTTATACATGTTTTTTTAATACATTTCTAAATGTTGAATAACCCAAATGACAATAAATTATTTCAGGTTTTGCTGGGAAATTCATTTAAAATAAATATGAAAAAACCCAGAGCAAACATTTAACAGTATTCCCTACTAAGTGTTGGCTGAACACTGAAAATGATCTTCGGAACTTGCTGATAAGGGACTTGATTTGCGTCAACTCGTGCATAAATATTATATGACTGTGACTAAGTGTATAAGCCTAAACAATCTGAGCAGAAATTATAGGATCATACCTTTTTAAAAACGTGTGTCAAATTCTATTATAAAATTCTCCATGAAATTCCATGAAATTGTCATGAAATTTAGATTTCAATGCAACGCAAATTAACCAATTTTCGTGTGTTCATTTCAGCTTTTAATTAACTTTATTACATTAAGTGGAGCCCTTAAATTAAAGCTTGCGTTTTAGAGATTGAAATACGCTATAATAGACTGTATTTACTTCATTTCAAGTGAGCTCTTTTAGCTGTAGATAATAGAGCTATTAAAAGCTGTAGATCAAAGCTCTTTATTAAATATTCAATATAATTTCTCCAATTCAATTTTGAAGTTTTTGCATGTCAATACAGGCGTCAATTATACTTTTGGCACGTATACTTTTGGCACGCACTGTAGCACAGCACACATGAACTACATATGAATATGTCCACTTATATTTGTAGATTAACTGTAGAAACGCCCGTCAATGCTGGACATGTCCGGTGTCTGGCGTTGTCCGTAGTTAAAGTAAAAACCCACAGTGTGAACTCCCTGCACAGTGGTACCAACATTATTTTCTTAAAAGTATTTAAAAGTGTGCAATTTAAAAAAACGGAAAAGAATTATTATAGTTATATAAATATCAATTTTGCACTTAGCGAGTGCTCACTGTAATTGAAATGTCTTAAATTGTATTTTCATACTTAACGAGTGCCCACTGTAGCACACTTCAACTATTTATTGGGTCAATAAAATAATTGATTGAAAACTCATTCATTAAATATTCGTAGTCCCACCTTGCGAATGCTCACTGTAATTGAAATGGCATATTTTATTTTCATACTTAACGAGTGCCCACTGTAGCACACTTCAACTATTTATTGGGTCAATAAAATGATTGATTGAAAACTCATTCATTAAAAATTTGTAGTCTCACCTTGCGAGTGCTTACTGTAATCCGGCTAAGCTGATTCATATGACAATAAAATTGCTGTTTTTTAAATAATAAATTTCCTACAGTTTTTACGACATTTGTCCCATTATATTGACATTTCTTTTTGGCAGCAACTTTATCATACGAATTCCACGTGCATTTCACGCTCTCTTTGTGCATTTCGCTTTATTGTTGTGGTTTTTGTTCAAATCGACGTTTCCTCCTCCTTAGCCCCTTCCCCCTCTTTGCCTTCTCAACTTGCGTTCTTTTTGCTTCTCCACCCCCTTGTCAAATATTGTGTCGTGTGCATAATTTATTTGCATTTGGATTTGTTTTCTCGTCATTTTTATTGAATAATTTGCCTGAGGGAACTTCCTTGTTGTCCGCAACATTCGAGACAAGTTCCAAGTCCGATTCCAGACACAGCTCAGTTCTGTTCAGTTGTCAAAGTGGTTGGGGGTCATTATTCGATTAAGGCAAATTATTATAAATTTCTTTACGTTTTTTCTCTTATTTTTAATTTATGTCGCATACGTGGGGAACTTTCATTAGCCTTAAATGTGTCGGAGTTATCGCAATCAGATCCATTGGCAGACCATGGTTATCTCCACACTCGGAGCACACTCATGAGTACCCATCTAATCTACGAATACTTTGTATGCGAATTTCTCTAAAGATAATACAACATCGAGTGCTTTGATAAGAGTTAAACATGCCATACGACATTCGTCAGATGTCAGATACTCGTTAATATTGTGCTAAATCATTATTAAGTATTGTTAATATTTATAATAATAACACGGGTATCTGTTGGTAACCCGTTTAGCCATGCGACTAACGTAACTCCCTCACTGTAATCACGTTTTAAATATACAGAAGCCACTCGATAAAGCGAACATTTTATGATAAATGTTAACCTATTACAAAAGTGTTTATGTGGAAATGATTATTAACAAATAAGTTAAATCACAGCGCTGCATTTTCTAACAAGTTTGTTCTTTATAAGAGGCTTCACTGTCTGTTTGAATAAAAATACACACATGAGTTTCAATTAAATAAACTGCATCTATTGTATGTGTTTAATATAATTACTTTAACACAATTAAGTCGTATAGTCGAGGCCTTGAGACAACGATAATATTCGTACTTAACTTGGCTCGATTATTCATATGAATTTAGCTGGTTAACCAGTCAATTGATAGCGAGTAAAACCCCCTAACTATCCCAACTATCCCAACTATCCACTTGACATGCAAATCACTTACACGGGGTTTTTGAGCTATTATTGGTCACGTTTATAAAGTTTCTACAGTGGACTTTGGATTTAATGTACTCTCGAATAACTAGCCAGCTCCCTTCTATAAGCACATACAGGTTTAAGAGAGGAGAAATAGTCAAATCACAGACATCTTTATAAGCAACTGTCAAGTAAGGTTTATAAGAAATTAAATCATTTAATATTGTTATTAAATTATTTCTTTGCTTTATCTAAATTGAAGTTTACTGAAGAAATAAGCAGGTAAATATTTAAATTGATACAAAGCAATTTATTAAATTAATAAATGTATTTTATTAAAATTATAGCTTAAGAAATTCTTTTTATTGCACTAAATTAAAGAATATTCTTTATTTTGATTGCCAAAAAATCTATTCATTTATTTTAAGTCAATATAATATAATTAACTTCTTAGTGACATAATATATTACTATTAAGGAGGTATTGCTGTTTGCCAAATTTTTTTTTTCGGATTTTTTTGCATATTTTTATAGCTTCAATATTTGAGAATATCGTCCAAAAAGGGTTTTAGAATTTCGAAATACTTTAGGAGATATGGCCTTTTTTGTCCAGCAATGTTAATGTTAATGCAAGTGGAGTAAAAATTTTAAACTATTTTTTTTTTTAAATTTGACTAAATTCGATTTTTAATTTTTCAATGGCCGCCATTTTGTAAAACGAAAAATCGCAAAATTATGATTGAGGTAGGGGCCCGAATTACATCTGTACTGAATCGAACGCCGTTAATTTTATCCATTTCAAATGATCCGAAGTTATCCGTAGTTATCCGTGCCGCCAGCAGCATAACTTTTTTTTCAATGTCTAACTTTGAAGGCCGACAACTTTTTGAACAGCCCTCGTATTTAATTCAATATGTTCTTAATACAATAAAAAGAACAGAATTTAAATAGCTATTTCCGTTCTAAAATAAGATTTTTTTTAAAAAAGGTCAAAAAACAGCCTTCCTACCAGCAATACCCCCTTAAGGACACCTTAAACACCTGTCAATTTTAAATTAACTAATCTAATTGATAGCTGTTATCTATTTAAACACAAATATGTATATGTTATATACATACATTGTAGTTTTTCTGTCACTTTCAACATTAACATAATTGTAGTAAAAATGGAATAAACTCATTTTATACAAATTTAATTGATTTCCTGATTTTTTTCCTGTTATTTTCCAGACCTAAATGGCTTTGCCTTTTGGTTATTGTTGATGTTGTTGAGTAATGACAACAGTCTTTCCCGCTCTGCCCCTCTCTATCTCTCTCTCTCTCTCTCTCTCTCGCATATCCTTTAATGATTTCTTGGTGTGTGGCAAGCATTGTTAAGCGTGCAACAAAAGGCTCACAGGAAGGCAGCCAGTCGCTCATTAGGCGTATGAGTAACAAAGCGAGCGTTCTGATTGCCGCATTACTCATGCGCTTTCCTCTTGCCACTTGCAACTCGCCACTTGCAACTGGCCGCTTGCCGCCTGCAACTTGGCTTTGTCTACATTTCAATCTCACATGAATTCCAAATGCAATTTGTCGCTGCAAATGGCCGACGGACAGGCAGGCAACTGGCCAACACACAGTTGGCCCAATTAGGCCAAGAACGGCGAGTGCTGCGTTGCCTGCGGCAGCTGTTGGCCAAAAGGCTTTGGCATTAAATTGCAAAGTAAAATATTAATGCCAAACAATTTACTTAAACAGCTCTTAGCGCATTTATTTTATTTTTTTATTTATGTTTGTTTTTTTTTGCTACTTGCGGCCATTTTAACCATTTGGCTAAAACCTCATCAGAGATATTGCAGTTAGCAGAGCATTAAATCAAACGCACGAACGCCTCGTCTGTTCTCTCTTTCTCTCTGTCTCTCCCTCTCTTCACACCTCTCTCTCTCTCTCTTGCATCTCCTTTTGCTCCTTAAGGCTACAAGTTGAATGAATTTTTCATGGGGTCGCCATTGAATGCAAGCGATGAGGAATCAACAGATAAATATTTATATATATGTACAGCTACACATACATATATACATATTTACATGCTCGAATACACATACATGCATAGTAAGTAAACACTCGTTTATTATATTTTCTTATATTTATGCGTTTCGCTCTTCTGCTTCGTTTTCTTTGAGGCGCCTCATTAATGGCTCCTAGGGGGAAGGCTCCCAGCAGATAGAGGGAGAGAGAGCGAAAGAGGAAGAGGGAGCAGAAGTGTCGGTTGATTGGCGTAATTCCTGCTGCGATTACTGCTGCACGCATTTGTCAAGCGCCTCTTAAGCCCCGACAAATCGCGTAATTATGGGGCGCCTCCTCCATTGAATGCCACATAATTTCCGCAACATTTATTTATTAATTAAAAAATTTGTGTGTAACTTGAATGCCACTGGCATTTTATCAGTGCTGTGCGGCAAGGCTTTTCCGGCAATTTTCCCGCTGGTGCGTAAGCTAGATTAATTACCATAAATCTTATTTTATTTGCCTGAAACTTTTTATGCTTCGAACAAAAAGTATAGCATACTTTTGTGCGCGCCGCAATTCTCTCAAAACTCTTCCAATTATCAGAGAAGTTTGGCCAGAGCAGCCGTTGCCAGTGCTGCTTCTTCTTCTTTGTCTGGTTATCAGTTTTATTGTTGTTGTTATAATGTTTGTTGAATGTTTAAAAATAAAGAGTATAAGGGGTATAATAGTCGGGGACTGTGATTGGAATTTATATATTCGAATTGTTTGAATATACTTATAGGTACAAAAATTAAAGTACAAAATTGTATAAAGTATAATATGTAAATATAAAAATTTAAAAATAAAATGGCCACCACTTTAGCCAGCTGTTACCAAAAACGTTAAGCGCAACATTCTTAGAATTATTGAACGATGAAAATAAATTAAGCATACTTTCGGGCTGAGTTGTTAAAGAGTTCGTAGCTCATTTTTTAGGTGTCGCAGGATGTTTCACGGTCGAGCAGTTTAAGCCATTTTGGTTGTGTTGGCCAACGGATGTCCCATTATGCAATTTTTAACTGCTGCAACTGCTGCAGAATTTTTGGAGGGGTGCGGGGGGGGAGACATACATTTCATATGCGCCTTTCTCGATTAGTTAGCAGATTTGCAGTTTTTGGGTCTAGCAGTTTTCCTAGTTTGCCACTTTATTCGAAAGCCAGATGCATTTTTAATTGCGGCAAGTTGGGCTTTTGCATTTGATGGCTGGCACTTTGCTGCCGTTGTCAGTTTCTTAATTGGACATTTGTAATTAACTTCAATGGCATTCGCTGCCTGTTCCGTTCAGTTCAGTTCAGTTGAGTTTTTCTTATACTTGTTCTTGTTATTTTTTGTTTTCTGTTATCAACTTCCGCTTGGCTCATTTTTCACATTGTGCACTGGACTTTCATTCCTGCACACTTTGCTCTTTTTTTTTGTAATTTTTGTTGTTGTTATTTATGTGCTAGTCGTTAACTTTTTGGTGGTTTCCTATTCATTCTTGCTGCGGTGGCAAGGTCGCATTTAGCTGCAGATTTGTTGTTATCTGTCAATTCATTGCACATTTCCTCAGTCGAGTGTATCAACATTGTGCGCAGTAAGCCATTCTTTAAGTCTGAGTATGAGTTTAAATTTAGCCAGGTCATGCTTAGGATAAACTATCATCATCATCATCAGCAAGTGAAAGCGGAAGCGTTAGTGTTAGTGTGTGCTCTACTTTCAACTTTCCACTATCCACTTTCTAAAGTTCAATCAATAATTTGGCCTGCAATTGTGCAGGACGTGTCGAAAACTTTTACGTTTTGCACTTCCCTTTCGGCCATAGAAATTATTGACTTCCTGTTGAGTTCTTCTTGTTATTTGTTTAAAGCGCTTTTTTTGCTATAATATGCTTAACTATTCAATGTCTAAGCTCTTCATGTGTGTGCGAGTGTGTGTGTGTGTGTGTGAGTATGAGAGTGCTTCAGTTCAAAAACCTCCATGCATTGCGTCACAAAATTCTCACCACAGACAAAACACTCACACACACACACACACATTGCTGCGAGCGCTTGCACACAGACACATACACAGACACAGACAACGCATCAGTATTTGTCATCAGAGTATGAAGCTTTGCAAAGCTGAAACTCGCCAGTCGCAGAGGAACTTAAGAGAGGCAGTTGTGGTGAGAGAGAGAGAGAGAGAATGCCTGAGGCAGCGGCAGCGACTGAAGCAGAGGCTGTGGCAGAGGCAGAGGGAGAGCAGCAGTCAACCGGTTGGTTGGTCTGTGCTTTTGTCAATTGTCTAGCGTCGCCTTTAAGTGGGCTTTGGTTTATTTGCTGCGCTGCTTCTAGCGCTGAGCTGAGCACACCTGGAACTGCAGTTCTATGCGGCTGCTTCTTCTCCTACTTAAGCTAGTTCTAAATTTACATGTGTGTGTAAAAAAAGGTGATGCATGCGGAAAAATCAATTTATGGATTTTAGTTTATTTTCCTTTATTTTTGTTGTTGTTGCCTGAAAACACGTGTTTTTTTATATTTGACTGATGCTGTAGGCCAACTTGCTTGTTGTTGTTGTTTGCCAAGGCTTCTTTCTTTTTGTCCATCTATCTTTGAATACTGCACTTAATGTAAGGTGCAATTAATGTAATTGCATTTAATTGCAAGCAAATGAAATGTAAAGCACTCAACGTAAAGTTTTTCCACGTGTTTTTTCTTTCTATTTGCAAAAGAAACTTACCCCGTTTCGCTTTGTAGCCAGGACGAACACAAAAGCGCGCTAAAATGCCTTTGCATCTGTGTGCGTGTCTGTGTGTGTTTATGTGTGTCTCTGTGTTTGTGTGTGTGTGTGTGTGTGAAAGCGTGCGTAAGTTTCTCTCAGGCAATCGCGCCACTTTTTAAATGGAAATGGAATTTATTTATTAAACTGTCGCAGTCAAAGGTCTCTTTTTATTCACTCTTTTGGCCTTAAGCACATGCACAATTAACATGAAAGTGAAATGAAAATGAAATTGACATTCACACCGTCTTTTAATGTTCTGTTTGCACAAGTCGCAGGAACTGCAAAAATCGTACTTTGGGGTGTTGAAATTGCTGTTGTTGTTGCTGTGTCTGATGTTGCTGCTTTTGCTGCGGCTGCTGCTGCTGTCAACACCTTGGTAGGAAACACTGAACAGGACTACTGCAAATACTATTGCCATTGGTCGTTTTATAGGACCTACTTACGTTCCACAACAGCTGTTGGATGCTGTGGATGCTGTGGACGCTGCGCTCTCTTCTCTCACTCTCTTATTTCTTGTTGTTAGCCAATGCGCAGCTACAAACAAGCCAAAGAAACCGCCTATGTGGGCATAAATTGCTGTAATCAGTAAATAAAAACATAAAATGCTGTTTTTTATTTATTTTTTTTATTTATTGTTTATATTAAAATAGCGTATTCTTATTAGTTAAAAGCTTTTAAAAGGCACCGTCTAAAAGTATGCAATGAATTTTATGCTTGCTCGTTATCAGTTAGTAAACAGGGTGTTTCATACACTTGTCACTTGTTGCTGCTGCTTTTGTTGTCTTTATTTATTGTGGGCAATAAAAGTGTCAGGTATATTTCAAAAAATCTCTAACAATGCAAAAGCATTTTTTTAATTAATAAAAATACTTGTTGATTTAATGAAATTAAAATTTTTTAATTTTTAAATTAAATAAAAAGACATTAAATACATTTTCAATGCGTTTATTTATTGTATTACATACACCAAAAATGTATAAAAAATTTGTGACTTTGTGACTCCGATGAAATCTCTTACAATTCAGCAACATTTGTGAAAAAAATCTGCAACTTTTATCAAACGTTACAAATAGTATGCCACACCTTTTTGGCCAAGTTCTCATACATTAGGTTTAGACACGGCTATTAGATGATAAATAGAAATACAACAAAAAAAGAACGCGAAAAACATTCATTGTCCAAGGCATCGAAAGTGGTTTGTTGTTGTTGGTTGAATTACTTTCACCCCGTTTTGGACGCTAACTAGCGAATAAATTTGATTGCCAACTGAATTATGTCTGTTGAGATGTAAAGATCTGGCTAACGATTTGTTGTAGCCCATGGAATGCGTCTCCATCAGATTTGAATGCTGGTTTTATTGTTTTTTTTTCTCGTCTCGTCTCTTTTCATTCATCAATTCTGTTTTGCACACGTTGCCATTGATGGCCACTATCTTAACGGTCAATCAAGTTCTGTGCATTCCTCGGTCTCAGCTCAGGTGACTCAGGTGACTGATGATGACTTGGACTTGGACTTGGACATGGAATTTTGTATGTGCAGGATGATGGGCCACTTTGTGTGGCCATTAGACAGGCTTAAAGCAACGGTAATTGTTACTGCTGTTGTTGTTGTTGTGGGGGTAAAAGGCAACACACACACACACATTTGTATGCATGTTCACCTCATATCAATACCATGTGCGCAAAAAAAGTGAGTGGTAAAATTATTTGAAAAATGGTCAAAACTGAAGCGACTCCATCAGACCTCTGTCTGTCCGTCTCTCCGTCTCTCTGTCTGTCTGTCTCTCTCTTTTTGCTACCTCGTGTCAGGTGCAATGTGCCGGTGCTGTTGACCAGCAACAGCAACAACAGCAGCTGTGTTAGTCAGACGCAAAAAGTTTATAAAAAATACAAAAACAAAACCGAAACAAAAACAAAAAGCAACAAAATACAAGTGAGAATAATACAACTAAGTGCGCTCAATGCGGAAATACCCTGTAAATAAATTTAATAAGCAATGCGCTCAGATGTCAAAATATTTAGAGAGATAATTGATAAAATCTTAAATCTTTAGAAATAAATAAAATTCATGTTAAGGCCTGTCTCCAGCACTTCGAAATTTTTATGTTAGGAATTTGCTATTTATTTCGTGTGTGTGGAACATAAATAAAACAGTGTGACGAATCACCTGTGTTTTGAAAGCAATGTCAATTGTGAAACTAAAATTCAACTAAAGCTCAAAAAAATAAACTCGGACATTGAAGTAGTTGATTTGGAGGCGGCATATATTGTTGCAAAAAAAAGAAGGAAGTACAGCGTACCCGGAGGCGCCACAAATGATGGATGAACCCATATTTGCAGCTGATGAAATGAAAAGGGAATATTTCAAAATGATGCGAGTAAACGCAAGATAATCTGGCACCACGTTTGAAAGCCTATTAATTGAAAGCCCAGCAGACACTAATGCTAAACTCTTCCAAATTACACCAAGTATAATTTATTAGAAATATTATAAAGGATTTTGTCAACTCTGCAGCCGGTTCAGTACTTTGGCAAAATAAATCTGCTGGTGTGCAGCATTATTAATGTCTATAAAATTTACTTTTGTTTTATTTATTTTGAATTTAATTTGATTAAGGCATGGAATAAGTATTTTGATCCCGAGGGTCTATTGCTTGCCAAACTGCTGCATCTTCGAATAGAGTAGATTGGCAATCGCCACCTCCGTATATCCGCTGAAGAAGATGGGAAGATCGTTATTTATTTATTTCAGCCGAAACACTTTCCTATGCACTTTTCACAGATACATGAATAAAATGCGTATTTTCACTGATTCACCATAGCCATGACCTGGCCTACTGTATTTGGCTCCATCTTCTCACTCGACACTAACGAAATAATTGTCGACAATATATTCCTGAGCTGTCTGTCAGTTGCTCTCTCGTTCCACATTTGTGGATTTCGTTCAAGTTGCTGGATACTCAAGCAACGAAAACGAAAAAGAAAAATTCCTAGAAAATTTTTTTCTATATGAAGTTTGACAGGTATTTTTATTTTCCGGGGTGCTGGATACTATACTTTAATCTAAAGAGGCGAAATTTGAATTTATTTATTTGTCAGATGTCAAAATATGTAAAGATAAAATCTTGAATGTTTTGAAATAAATAACATTTATTTTTTATCTGAAGATGCAAAGTTTAAAATTATTTATTTTCTGATCTTTGAATTAACTAATCATTTTTTTTTGTATTTTAATAATTGCTCTAAGCGTTTTAAATAACTCTTTAGAAATTAGCCAGCTACCTTTTTTTTATTCAAATTAGCTTTTTTAGTCTTTGTAATTCTGGCAAAAAAAAACTGTCCACACAATTTAATTTATTTAAGTCATTACACCTTTTTCGGGTACTTTAGAAAAGCAGTTGTCAATTTTGTGGCATACTTAGGATTATACCCTTTACACCAGCTTGGATACTGGGTATATTCAACTCTTCCATAGTGTGTGCAAATAAGCGTGTGTATGTATGTATGTGTGTGTGTGTCGAACTGTGGATATCGCTGTCACTATTGTTGGACCGTCTGACGTATCAAATGTCTTTCATAGGTAGTTAAACGCTTCCTATTCCGTGCATGTCGCTGCCGTAGCCGTCGTTGTTGTTGCTGCCTCTGCTGCTGCCTCTGCTGCAGTTGACGCTACGTATTTACTTCGTTGCCGCATCATCGTTTTGCATGGACAAGTTGGGACATGCGCTCAGTTTTGGCGTAGGGCATTTCCCGAATCACTTGACCGACCCATAAACTGGGTGTATTTATAGCCCGACTTCTTTCTAACTGAACTTGTGTAACCGAATACGCCAACTTGGCTTCGCTGGCATCTGTAAGCGCTTTTACGGCTCGCTTTTTGCACTTCCCATCTTTGTCGCTTCCTTATGCATACAAATTAATGTGTTAAGTGGCAAAGTTTTGTCGTCGTGTGACCAAAAGATAAGAAGCGAAGAGCTTTGAAAGCACACAGAGAATAAAGGGAAAGAGACTGAAGAAGAAGTTATGAATTAGTTGTCCTTGGCAACCGGATAAACAACCCCAGGCTTCAACCCCTCGGCCTAAAACTAGTTTATTCCCAAAATTAAAAGCCAGAACAATAAAATGCCGCTGCCTCTGCCAGCTGTTGAGCAGGGCAACAAATAACAACAACAACGGCAGCTGAGAGATGATATCAGGCAAGAACAACTAGCAGCAACTAAGAGACGGCATTGAACGAAGAACAGAGAGCAACAGCAGAGAGACAAACAAGAAGAGAGCGCATGTGAGAGTAAAATGCAAGCGCAACAACAAAAGCAGCGATAAGTTGAGTTGAGCGCAGGCAGCAAGCTCGACTTCAAAGCGTCGACGTCGACGGCTCATTCGCGTTTCAACCTTTGCGCGACGCTGACGCAACGTCCAAGCAGAGGCAGCTTTAACGGGTCTCGAAGTAAATGTACGCAACAGTTGTTTTTGTTGTTTTTAATGCTGTTATTAATATATTTATTGTTTATTGTTGGTGCAAAACAAAAACAATAAAACGTGTCGTGCCATGAGCAATGATAAGTGAACCTTAGCCTAAAAACTAAATACTCAAATCGTTGAAGCGCAACGCCGAAACTTGTGATAAAAATAAATAAAAAGGGCTCATGGACAGTTAGAGAGCAACAGGCAACCCTTTTTGGGAACTGTGCAGTGAGAGAGTGTTGATAGTGTGTGTGTGTGTGAGTGTGAGTGTGAGTGTGTGCACTCCTAGTGGGTCACTGGAGCGTGCGATATGTCAGTGTTAAACTGCGAGTAAAACAAGCGACTCATGCGCAAAGCACACAACAAACAACAAACAACAGACCAACGAAAAATAGGTGCATAATAAAATGACGAAAAGTGACAAATGACAAATGAAAAGGGACAGACAAAGGGGATGGGGGCGGGGAGAGTGTACAAGTGTCAATGTCACTGGCTTAGCATTGAAATCAAATGCAACCCTGTGAATCTAACTTTCAAAAGGCAATTGTGAGAAATCGAGGGAGAGAAAAAAACAACTGATCGACGGAAAGAGCTGAAAATTGCTTCCGTTGGAGTGTGGAGTGTCGATTGATTGGTTTTCATTTTCACACAGCAGCCGCAAATTTTGTGAAACAACTTTTTCATATTCGTATGGAACAACAATTACTTAGGTAACTGGCAACAGAAATAAAAATAACAACAAAGAAATTTTATCATTGCCGAAGTTTTGATGCTCTTGCAATTTCTACCGATCTTTTTCATATTTGAAACAAAGTTAGTCCAAATTTGTGAATCAAAAAGAAAAACACAGCTTCTGAAAAAAAACAAATGTTTTTCATACTAAACTTTGATTTTCCCAGCCGTATTCCAAAACATAATTACAATACCCTCTGCCAGGGTATAACAAAAAAAGAAGCAACAGAAAGCAAAACCAATCAGTTAACAATATTAAGTCAGCCAAAGTGGCAACTGAGACGCGCAACGTTGCGGCGTTTAAATTACTTGCTACCAACTTCCGTTCGTTTTAGGCGTCTATGTAAGCAGCTTCAGTTGCGGTTTGCAGCCAAGTTGTTCAATTTCCCAATGAATCGACAGTTTGTCTTTGCGGCAGCGACCTCTACTTCACCTCCATCACCTCCCCCCTCTACACTCTTTCAAAAAAAACGGATGAAAAATGTGTGAAACCGTTAGTAAAAGTTATATTGATACGTTGCGCGTAATTAATATCAAAAATTTTCCTTTTTTGGCCATACACAACAACAAACATCAATCATCTTTGAAACTTTATGCAAAATGTATTTGCCAAAGAAACAAAGTACAAGTATTAATTAATTAATAATGAGGCATTTACCTGCTGTGAAGATATCGCCAGCTGATGTACTTAGCCGTCTGTTTAACTAATTGAAAATGTGCATACATCATGCATGAATTGTCATGCATACATCCGCACAGTGTGACCCATTTGTGAGTGACCCAATTGCATGCGGAATTGCTGTCATTCATTGTTTAATTAATTATCAAATTAGTTACTGTAACCACTTAATGTGACATGCAATCTCAAAACAATTGTGTGAAAATTGCACAAATCTCCAACTGCAACACGTAACAACAACAACAGCAGCAACAACAACAACGACAAACAACTTGAACAACAACCTTCCATTGGGCAATGAGCTGAACCCAGAGATCTGGATTTTAAATCAATTTAAATCCCACAAAGCTTTAAGGCCGTCTCAACTCGCCGACTCTCTTGGCCATTTGCATGCCAATACAATACATTTGTAACGTTTAGCCGAATATTTAGTTGCCAAATGATATGCAAAATGTTATGACCTCAATGCCTCCCCCTTTTAATCCGTCCCTTCCCCATCAAGTTGTTTTGCAGTCGGAAATGCATTTGTAATTATGCTCGGTTTCATAAAGCGCATATCATCATTTTGGCTTTGCTGAATTTTTCCACTTTTATAGCCAAATCCGCCCAAATTCCTCCCCATTCACAAAAAAACTTTGACAGCGTTTTCACCTGACAGACAACTAAATTTCTATTGTTGTCTTGACCGGGGGCCAGTCTCTCAGCCCCAAAAAAAGACAAGTGAACTTTTTAGTTGAGCATTCGAAATGTTCGAACAAAAAACTACAACAGCAACAATGGGAAAACAATCAACAAGTGCGTCTCCAGTCGGATGCGATACAAAATCGTCTACTTTGAGACGCTCGTTTAATGCTTCGCCAGTCGCAGATACATATGTATCTCAGAGCTACAGCCAATGTATCTGCAACTGAGCAAATGGCCAAGCGGCAAACATCATCATCCTCTTCCGCAGCTTAACAACAACATCATCATGATCATCATCCTCGTCAAGCGAGACTCTTGACTGAGTCTGCGGCATTTCTTGTCATCTATTTATCTGCCCCAACTCCACACTTTCTGACACAAATATGCATGCAACTAAGCGAGATGCGCTTTATGAGTTCTGAAAGAATTTACAATCAATTTTAAATTAAATCGGACAATTTTGACCCTTAAAATAAATAATTGATAATTAAATGCTAACTTGAAAAATAATATTTAATTTATAGAATTCTATTTAATTTATAGAATTTTAATACAGAATATAGTATTAGAATAAAATATTCAATTTATATAATTCTAATACAGAATATAGTATTAGAATTATATAAATTAAATATTATATTCAAGTTAGCATTTAATTATTAATTATTTATTTTGTAAATCGATATTGTCTTATGTAATTTAATAATTCTATCATTTCTTAATGGTAGACCAACTTTAAACTTTCATAACTTGGTCAAAACTGAACTGATTTTAAAGCGGAATCTTCTTATAGATTATTTATTTTATTCACTCAAATATTATTTTTTTCGTTAATATAATTTTTGCCCTTATTATCGAGCCAAAATTCAAGTAATCGATTTTTCCTACTTTCTAAATGCAACATAATGCAATAAATTTGTCAAAAAATACGTAGAAAATGAAAGCTGTTTCAAATTCCGTTAAATTTCTTAATTACACTGTTAACTTCTTCATATGATAACCTCAATTACAAACAAAATGTATATTTAATTATTGGTAATTTCAACTAATTTGTTAAGCAGCCCTCGCACACATATGCGTTGTCTTAGAATTTCTCTTGGCGATTTCATCGTCTTTGTGGGGATTTTGATTTGCAAATCTATTTAAACGCCGTGTTGACGGTTTGCCCTGGGGCTAGTTGTCTTACCATATGTGAATGTACATATGTACATATGTATGTATGTGTCTTGGCCTGATGAGCAGCGCTTGAGGAGATTAGCCGAGTTGAGCCGAGCAGCTTTCTCGTCATCAAACTGAGGGTTTGTTGTCAGTTTGTTGCCGTTACCAGACACCTGTCTTTTCCTCCCTCCCTCTCCCTCCCATCCTCTTTTGGCCCGTATGCAAATCGAAGGCAGTGCATTATATATGAAATTACCAAATGCTGTACTACGTGCCTTTCTAGGTCTGAGCAATTTACATATTTAGGTGTAGCGGCAAAATGTGCTCGCATATCAACTGAAAATAGTGAACAACTTGAACGTTTTGCTGGCGCATTTGTTGCAGCCACATTTTGGGGACCAACGCGACGCTCGAGACAGTTTTCAGTCTGAGCAGAACCGGCTGCTGGCCAAGGCAGAAACAGATACAGATACAGATACTCGTAGCATACAGAAGTGGAGAATGTCAGGGTATTATTAAACTCACAACGTTATCTTTAAGAACAATAAACGCGACTTGTTTATTGTGGCCATAAAGTAAACCTCAAATTTTATTTTTGCTTGCAGCACGAACCAAATTTTCATATATACGTATACTCGTAAGTAAATGTTCTCTTCGCCTCCTCGGTGAATTTGTATATCGCAGCGACTGATAAGCAAAAAACCGGGCAGAGCCTACTCAGGTAAAAGCCATGGCAAGACAACGCAAAACAATGGCAATAACGGTCGAGTAATTAACAAAAATGCGCGCAGAGCGACAACTGAATGAAACAAAATAAATGAAAAATACAAAATAAAAAGCAAAAAAAATAGCAAAGTGAACTGAAAAGTTGTGTGTGCGCGAGAATTCCATTGAGTAGTGAACTTGGAAGTGTGAAGAGGCGCCTCCGGCTGGTTCCCAGGCAGCCAACTTGTGTGTGCAACATCCACTTGCAATCTCTTAACGCCTGCGGAAATGGCTTAGAGTGGCAAAAATGTTGTGATCAAAAGTGAACGTTACGTTTGTGTGTCAAGAGGGGGTCAAAGTGAAACGAAAGCGCCAAAAACCGTATAACAAACAGCAACAGCTGCAACAACAACAACAACAATGACAGCCAACGGAACATCCCCAGCAGCAACAGTTGCCACAGCTGTTGCAACGGAAGCAGCAACAGCAGCAACAACAACAAGTAGCAACAACGACAGCAGCACGGAGAATAGTCCTGTACATCAGTTGAACAGCAGCGTCGACAGCGGCATCGCCGTCCTCGATGTGGACACACCGTCCTTGAAGCGGCGACAGCGTCTGCAACAATGCCAGAGGATCCTCCAGGTGCTGCAGCGGGATCAGCCCACGTATCAACTGCTTCGCGATAGATTGAGGTGAGTTTCATTCCACGAATTTATTTTTATCTAATCTTAAGATGATTCTCAGTATCTATTAGCAGGGTATTAACAGGGTATTATGAATTGATCAGGCAATGTGCAACGTTTATAAGTATATTTCATACTAGCACAGTATGTCAATTAATTCCTTGGACAGAATTTGAAAGTTTACACATTTGTTTTTAAATTTTTTATTATGATTTTTTTAAATTTGTTTTAAAAATAATAAGGAACTCAATAAAATTAAGAAAAATGAAAAGCACAAGAAAAGGAATTTCCGTTTAGAAAAAAAAGAAGATATCTGATTATTCCTTTGTCAAATCTATTTCTTAAATTTGTTTATTTAAATTCGTTTTCAAAATCTTAAGGAACTTAATAAAATTGGGAAAAATTAAAAACCCAAAAATAGGAATTTTCTTTTTGAAAAAAATAAAATATCTGAAATTATTCCTTTGACAAATCTATAGCTTGATCATATGACCATTTACTTCCAAATATTTATTCATATTCATAACTAAAGATATCTGATATCTTTTAATTCTTCCTAAAATATTTATTCCCACTTTCTTTTCACGCAATTCCCAAATTTTACAAGCTATTTACAACTATGCCAACAAGTTTTCTCTTTCGAAAACTCCATGAAATACCAATATTTTCAACGCTTATTACATAAGCAACAATTAACAAATAGTTGATCAAATATCTGGTATATGCAATATACTCGTATGCTGGTAATTATGCATTTACGATAACCTCCAGGCAGAGTATATGGAAATATTTATGAGCTTGAGGCAGCTGACGACGCTGACGGATGTTGTTGATGGGCTTGGCAAACATCTTCTGCGGATCTTTGGATCTACAACAACCACAACAACAGCTGCTGTTTGTCAGTTGTCAGAGTTGTTGTGAATTGTCTATTTGATTAGCATTTTGTTTGGGTGCGTTGTGAGTGCTTTTTATTATTGCCAACAAACAACAAAACAAAGTGCAAGAACTGCATTATTATTATTATTGCTTTTGTTATTGCTGCATTCATCTGTCTGCAATTTTCAATTATTTATGTAAATTGTCGACCCCAATGCAAAGAGGAAATTGCCCGAAAATGACAAAATCACAGGTGCAGTCGGCAATAAAAATAATGAGATGCGCATCTTGAGAGTATTTCTCGGAAAACATACGACTTTGTATGTTTCCCACTCTCTGCACACACACACAATACGAGTGGGGCATTAAAAAAAAAATAAACTAAAGAATAAACCTCTTCTCATTACTCATCTTCAACTCAATCGTTTGTTTTTTTATGTGTCAAGTCAGGCACTCTAACATGAACACATCGTTAAAGTCTCAGCTCCGTTTGTTTTGTATCTTTAAGAACTGGAGAAAGAACTCGCGGAATTTCCAAATTTGTGCTATTTTTAGTTATCATGGCCCATAGAACTTGGGCAGAACTTTGGGGACTAGCTGAGATCAGTTATAAATGCTGTGTGAAGTATTCCCCTTTGTGGATTATGAAATTGTTCTAATCATAACTCTGTAATAGCTGAGTTTGTGAGGTCTAAAATACCTTTAGGAATTTTAAGATATATTCTGTTTATAGCTAAGATGCTTACACATTTCTTCTTCTTTAAAACTCTCTTGGTTAAATCATAAAGTAAACAAACTATCGCATTACAATTCTCACTAATCTAACCTAGAAAATATATCACCTTCAGCGTTATCTGCCTGATTAGTTGGCTACAATTAAGGGCTGATATCTTATCAGTCTCATTCATAATTAATTTGATTAATGCCAATTAATTGGTCAGTCGAATAACAAGCTAACATGTAAAATGAATACCGTCATAAGTTCCCCCACTCGACACTTTGTTTGTTGAATGCCATCGATTTCAGATTTCAGTTGTCCAAGTTCAGGCGGCATTTGCCTTTGGTGGCATTTGTGGCATTTGCATAATGCAACCGGCCCGGTTAACACAACAAGTCAAAGTCATTGAGCTGCCCTTTATTCTCTTCTCTCTCTGCATTTTTCTATTCCCTTTGCAGTTCTTCCCCCCTGTGCGCTCTTCCTTCTCTTATCTGCGATTTAGTTGTCACCTTTTCTAATTTCTATGGCGACTGACAAATGACTATGACTAAGTAGTTCCAGTTCCACTTTGGATACTCGCCACAACGCACACAAAAACAACAAATTCCCCAATCCAAAATCAAAAAAATCAAACAAAAATATTAACTAAATTTTTATCAAAGTCGAAACCCGCCTATAAATTTAATTTTCCATAGACAAGTTTTGCTCTTGAACAATTTGGAATAATTATAATGCGATTGTGATATAACCTTTAAAAAATAAAAAATCTTACACTTATCTGTGAAATTTCGCTGCGTTGTTATTTTTTTTTTCGTCTCTTTTAATATACAATTTTTTTTGTATTTTTATTTTTATGATTATTTATTTATCATTGTACTCGAGGCGCGCTGTTATCAAATCAAAAGCCACAAGGTGTTTTTTTTTATTGTTAAAACAAACAAAACACAAGACTACTATATAATACCCATATACAATAACAATAACAACAACAATAAGGGAAAGAAGAGAGTAGAAAAAAGTTAAACAAAAATCGCGAGTAAAGTTAAACTGAATATAACGTTTACAACGCAGTCGCAAAGTTGAGCTCCATTCGTTGGGAGATCGTTCGGTCAGATCGTGTCCAGGGAAAAACTGGGAAAAACTTGGTGTATGTCTGTGTATGTGTGTGTGTGTGGCACTTTTCTTATAGACGGGAACAGAGAGCCGAGGGTCGCGTGATCTTAATCATGTCCATGTGGATGTCGCTGCTTTTTTTTTGGAGTGTGTCGATGAGGCAGCTCAATTAGCGTTCGCCGTGTTTCGTTGTGCTTCGTATAATAATAAAAATATAAATAAATAAAATAAATAAAAAAGTGATTGATAATCGTTTTTACAAACAACTTAATTGCCAACCAAAAAAATTCACAACTTGGGTAATTATTTATTCAAAGTTTGTCCAGCAAAGTTGAAAAACCGCAAAGAATTCGGACAAGAAAAAAGAATTAACAACTCTTGAAAAATTAAGAATAGTGCCAAGTGAATATGTCATGTGTCTCATTTAATGATCAGTTCTGTTTTTTGCATTGAAGCACAACGTTGAAGATGCCAAGTGTTAGATAATCAAGTATCCAAGTAGACTTTAATCTTGCGATGAACACACACACTGTGAATTAATCTGAATCATTTAATCATTAAACGACAAACAAAGAAACAAATGCATTCGTGATTGATAAAGTTGAAGAGAAATGAAAATTGTTTAGAAAGTGTGAAGAACATAAACAGAGTGCGTGTTTATTGCTCGATAAGTTTAATTCAATTGAAGAACTTAATTCCATTAGTGTGAACACGTTTAGAAATGCAGATAATAGTTTTATTTTAACACAAGTTGTTATCAAGTTTTCAACTTAAATATGCGAATAATCACGGCAATCGCAATTAGTTGTCTGAGCTTTGTGCTTAAAGTTAATTGATTCGCAAGCTGTCAAGATTAAAGCTCTCAAATGCTTCAAAAGCTGCTTAAAAAAGCTTTAAGCAGCTTTCAATATAACTTTACACTTTCACTTACACTACTTTCAATTCAAATGCCTTGCGTAGGGTATTTTTCTTTAAAATATTTATTACTTAACTTGAAGTGTAGTTAGATAAGAGCTACTAGAAAAATATGCTACAAAAACAATGTCAATGATATTGATAATATTGATAATGTCGTCTGATAATCCATTAGAAATATTTAGACGCTGAGGTTTTCTTTAGTTTGCGACTAATTTAGTTGGTCGAACAGTGGCAATTAGTTGTGTGCTTCAATGTTGAAAGTAGAACTTATTGAATCTGACAATGACAAAATCAATTTCACAGTGCTGGAAACGTTTTAAGCGTCCATATATCGGCCTGAAGGAGTTACCAATGTATCGGGGCAACAACAATTTGTTACTGGGCCTGTCCAGTGTGCTGGGCCTCATTGGAGGCGCCTATTTGCTGCAGGTTGGCGCCCAACGTCTGCTCAGGTGAGTTGTGAGTTGTGGCAATGGCAAGTTGGCAGAGATATGTTGGGCCACCAACTCACTGAACTTGCTACGTGAGCCGCAAGATTAAAACCAGAAAGCTAGAGGCACGTGCAACGAATCTCATACTCGTAGTTAGATAACTTGAAAGACACAAAGTTGAAGTTGAAGCTGAAGCTGAAGCCGTCGGGTGTCGGATGATGGAACACAACGGGAACTGTTTGGCCAGCAGCTTTTTCTATGTGCAATTTGATTTCGTTTTTTAAGATACCCTTTAGTTACTTTATGAAAAGTTAGAGCTGTTGTCAAATAACAGTTGTCGTCTTATGGAAGGAATAAAATGATATATCATCTTCAATTTTGTTTTTTGCTGTCATTGCTCAAGCAATACTCATTTTATCGACTTTTTCTAATTTTCTTTTCAGTTGAAAAAGTCGGAAAAGAAAGAGTCTGAAAGATTTCTTTGTGCTCTTGTACTTAAGTGTTATTTAAAGCTGTTACTGCTCACACACTTTTGTGTTATTCTTCTAATTTGTTGTGCAGGATATCTGCTAGTTGATCACTTTTACTTGTTATCATTGGCAGTTACGTGTGTCTCATTTCGCTTGGCTTGATTACGTTCGCGTGTGGGAAAAAAGTGCAAAACTATCTCGAAAGTATTTAAAAAATTGCACATAAAATGTGATTTGACATAATTGATGCCAAGTTTTTATGTTTATCTTTTATTATTGTTGTTTTTGATGCTGTTGTTGTTGTTGTTGTTATGACTGTGTTGCATTTGTCTTATTTGGCAGCTGGCATCAGGTAACTGGCAACTGGCACTGGTAACTGGCTCCCAATTTGAACACCTGTATTAAAGCTTGTGTAATACATTGATACGCCAATGGCTTAAATTGGCCAACAGGCAATTTGATTTGTTTACCAATTGTGTGGCGACACGAACATTTCATAACAATAATTATGTCAACTCTGTTTTGTGGCACAAATTTGGCAAGTGGCCAAAACGGAAATCGTTAAGAACCCACAAACAGACAACGCAGTCATCGATCCTAACGGTCTTGACGGGTCTTTCAGCCAAGTCAAAAATAACAGCACTCAGTGGCAAAAGTGGCAACAACAATTGGCTAACTTAGAACACAATTGTTGTTGGCTTGCCAAACAACAGAAAACAGTCAACTTAATTAGGCGATTGTTTATTGCATTGTTGTAATGACAACACGTCTATTTTAACATATTCCAATTGTTTAATCAACAAACAACTAACAAGCCGCACTTTCTGCACAATTGGATCTGTGACTGACACAGTTATTCGAACAGACTGAAAACTGAATTGGAATTGAAATTGGAGAGACGCGATATGCATAAATGGAAAGTCAGTTTATGGCTTAATAATAACTATTTACGCCTGTCAACGTCACGTGGCTTAAAGCATGTAAATACTCATTATGCACTTGCCCTTTACACTGACACAAAAAACATAGTGCAAATGACCCATTTAAAATAACTTTGAAAGCGTGAAAACATGAAAGCTTTAGTAAAGCACATTAAAGTTATATTTTTGTTTATTAGATTTAAAAGTAACAAGTTTTATATTTATCTGATTGTTGTTAACTTATTTTAAATTAAATGTTCTTTTCAATTGCAATTTTAAAAATTTTTTAATTTTTCTGAGTCTATCAAGATTGAAAACCTGCTTTTTGTGGCAAATGGTTCATCAAATTCTTGACTGCCACTTAAAGTGAGAATCAAACTGGTTGAATTGAGATTCAAGTCACATACGCAGCAAGTGAAAATGTGTAACAAATGTGACTGAGAATTTGTTGTGTGACTTATGAAAGTGGTTATATTAAAAAGCAAGTTTTAGGCATGCAGCGACTAACAAATTTCACGCAGATTAACCTCAAATCGAAATGGGGATAATAAAAACTAAGTTTAATATGTAAAACAAAAAGAAGAGACCTAAATGCAATTATGGCCACATTATGAGCTAGATTTTTATTGCAAATGAAGAGTTAGCGAAAGTAAAGAGCAGACAGATATTTTTGTCCGTCAATCATTCTAGGATTTTAGCATTGAAAATTAATTTAAATCAAAGAAGAATTTAGACTACTTTAGTTGGTTACGGGCAGATTAACGAATATAAGGGGGTACAGGGTAGCTGCAAGTCGAGCAATCTCCCATTTACATTGAATTTTGTTAGTTGAAGAAGACTAAATATTAATATTAGTAGTAATGTGCATGAAAAATATTACAGAGTAGCTGCTAGTCGATCATCCTAGCATTGACATTTAATTTTGTTTAAACTGGGTAACTGCCAGTCGAAGCCTCTCACTTTATCCACTTCGTCCACTTTTTCAACAAAAATGCACAAAAAGTATTGCATATCTCACAGCGCGATGTTAAAACTTGTTGATTACTTTTAGGCTGAGCGCGATTCAAGGTCAGCGAATAATATCATTAACAAAGTCTTGCGAATTAAAATTGTGTGCAAATTGTTTAGCTACATATTCATATTTATTCATATTAAACATTAGTGAGTGTATGCCATGATTAAGACAGTGAGTGCTAGCTGTAAATTGTAATAATTACACGTGCTCAAAAAAGCAAACTCACAATTGAACAATTAGACGGCGGCATTAGATTAGCAAACGAGGCAATGACAATGACACTGACAATGAGCCGAAAGAGGAGGAGGAGGAGGAGGCCGACAATTCAAGTACGTGTACATGAGAAACAATTAACGTAGCATTTAGCGGCATTTTGATAAAAATCTCGCATGAATAAGATTCGTTGTAGTTCTCTCTCAGTTGGCGAAACTGGTTTTCAAGTCTATTTATTGCGTGTAATTTGAGGCGCCATTTATTATTGATCGGTAGCTACCAGAAGAAGAATCCAAGCAGCGCATCATTAGACCGATTAATATTAATTCCAATAGCTTTAATATCTAAGAAATATGCATATTTAGTTTTTTATATGTGAAACCCGTTTGCGGAATTTTGTATTTGTATTTTGTTGTCTCCGTCTCAGTAATTTCAATTCGCAATGAATAATGAAGTTGACGCAGGGAATCATTAAACAAGATTTCAGCTAATTAATTAATCAAGCTTTATATAAGTAGCTGCATCATCTGCACAATGTGTCCAGATAGACTCCAGAGTTTGTGTCCAGTTTTTATTGTTTGCAAATTTGCCAGCTGAAAGTGTTTGTCAGCTCTTACGTCATCAACGTGTTCTGTGTTGTCTGCCTGTCTAACAGCTTGTCTGGCCAAATTGTTTATTTAACTAACGCGCTCTCGCTCTCTCTCGCTCTCTTTTTCTCTCTTGCTGCAAAAACCGGCATGCGAGGCGTATGAGCAATGAGCTCAGTCTCTCTCGCAGTCGCAGTCGCTGCTGACGTCGGCGTCGCTGTCGGCTGCTCAGCTGTTGGCGCCTGACGCTTGGCGTAAAAAGCGCTCATAACAAAGCCAAAGCTGGTGCGAGAAAGTTGTCGGTTCGCGTCAAGTGAAAAATTAAAGCAGTTAACAATTCAAATACAAATTTAAATTAAAATTGCCATGCTTAGCAACAGCAACAACAGCAAACACTGTGACATTAATCAATTTCCAAATTTAAAAAGTACAATAAAAATATAAATAAATACATAACACTGCAAGACATTTAAATTAATAGCGAAGCATAAGCATAAACACTTTTGGCCAACATGTTGTTTGCATCGGTTGTGGTGTGTCAAGTGGAGAAATTGTTGTGCACACCCATCAGCTTTGCGGTCTTTGCCTTCCTCTTCATGGCCTGCACCATGGAGGTGGTGCTGCTGAAGATGACCACGAGCTCGAATGTCTTTGGACGACCACCAAACCAGGAGGATTGGGACGATGGTCACGAGCACGAGGAGGACATATACTATGAGAATCTGGAGAATAATTACGAGCACTGGGCACGCAGGCGCAGGAGATTCCATCAGCGACAGCAGCAGCTGCTGATGACACAGCAACAATAATCATAATAATCAAAATAATCTACAGCAATTTAGATACTATATTTGTATATATATCTGTATACGACTGAGTTTTCACCCAATTTGTCCAAATTTTAACGCAAAGTGAAAATGTTTACGATATTTTTTTTTAAATATATTTAAGTAAACGTATTTTTGTTTGGTATTTCAAAATATTTTGCAAAATTTTCTGCCAATTCATTGAAACCAAAAAAATGAAATAGGATAAAAACAAATTTGTGGATTAGTTGATATTTTAGGCACGTTGTCAACGGGCAACTCAACTTTTATACATTGACATATAAATACACATATATAAAAGTACATATATATTATATATAGTGAGTATTCAGTTTGTATTTTTCGTGTTGAGTGGAAATTTGCATAAATTGTAAGTGACTGACATAATCATAGTAATAAAAATAATAAAAATAATGTATGTGCACACATTACACAATTGATTGTAAATCAATAAAATTTTGTAATAAAATATATTTAATTTTAAGTTCTATAAGTGTGATACCCCAGAGGTTTTTTTACCTATGAATAAAAGTGGAAAAAAAGTTGCAAGTCATCGAGTTTTTCTCTTACTTTTTTATGATCTGCTGGTCGAACTGGTTTTTGTGTTTTTCTCTTCCGCATTTTCACATTTTCACTTATGCAACCAGGAAAAGTGTGTGAGAAAATCTGCTGCTAAATTGATTGATGGAATACGTTTACTAGATTTGGCAACCCTAAATTAGAAGCAACATTTATTTTTCTTAACTAATTATACGCATTTCGAAACACAAATTATAAATTGAGCAAGAAGCAAAAACATTCGCAAATATTTAACCTTCAACGAGTTGTTTAACCTTTTGCTTAAAATTAAGAATTAACCATGCTTAAACTAATTTGAAATGCTCTGCGTCACGAACTAAAGCCAATCAATTAGAATACATTAAAAAGGAAAGTTTCGAAGACAAAACTAGAATGGTGTCAATTTTGACAATTTGCATAGATATTGGCAAAACAAAGAACATATTTATGTAACATTTCTTTAGTTAAATTTGAGTTTTATTTGTTATGACTTTGCAGTAAAATCGTCGATAAGAAGCCGAAGAAAGAGGATATTATTGAGGAGCTACAAAGCTGCAATGTCTGCTGTGCGGAATTGAATACAAGCAGTGCCAAAAAGTAAGTAAAAATTGAAAAATTGTTGAACCTTTTTATTGAACTTGAATTGAACTTACTTTCAGCTACGTCACATGTTGCACATGTGGCAAATTCGTGTGCCGTGGCATCAAGTGCGCCGATTGGCGACCCAAGGATGCCCAATGGGAGTGCGAGCTGTGCCACAGCTCGAAGCAATCGTTGGCCCACACCTCCTCGTGGGTCGCCGAGCAAATGTGCTTCAACCAACAGAAGTTCGTCTATCCCCTGCGTGCACGCAGCGAAGTCTATATACCCATCACAGACAACTCAATGCGTAAGTCTCTTGCCATTGCACAAAATACCCTAGAATTCTATTTATGCTTTGATTTTACAGAGTTCGAAAGCGTCAGTCAAACAGGAGCGAACAGTGTGGCCAACATGAATGGCGATAGCGCAACAGGATTCGTGAATATGTTGAGCAAATTGTGGCCGAAATGCTGGGCGGCAATCTCGATCACATCAAAGTCAGTCAATTGTCCAAAAGCGAAAACTGTAAGTACTAAAGTGTAATATAATCAGACTAACAGACTATCAGACTGAGACTCGGACTCGAACACAGTTTGCTTTAGATTTGATTAGTGCAAATGCAATTGGCCGCAATGAGTACTCGAAAAGTGCAAAGCGCGCCAATTTGCTCAATTGTGTCGAATTGAAAGAGCAGCGTATTGCTTTATTTACAATTTATCTACACTATACAACAGGGTATTGAGGAAATGTTACTGCTCTTTCTGCTAGTTTAGCTGCAGTTTTCTTCGTTTTAAAACAAATTTTTTCTGTTTTAAAAGTGTATTACTCCTTAAATTTATATGGGCAACAAATGTACATTTTTAATTTGACAACAAATTTAGGGGTTTTACCATGATAAAAATGTTTAAAAAAAACTATGACGAAAAGTAAAAAATTGGCATAAAAATACAACGATATTAAGAACAAAACGAAAGTTTGAATATGGCTATTAATAGAGTTTTCTTATTAATTAAAAAGAATTATATTTTTTTGGATTTAGAAAGCGAAAGTTTGACTGTAAATCTGTCAATTAAAATATTATTTTTTAAATTTTATGTCGTCTTACATAGAAAGTTAACATTTTTTTAGTATAGTATTCCAATCAATACAGTTCATAAAATAAGAAAAAAAAAACATTTCCGAAAATGCAGATCGTTTATTAAGAAAAGCTCTAACAAAAGCTCATTTCTAAGCACACGCTCACAAAAGCTCATTGCATACTTTCTGTTGTTTCTCTGCTTGCAAAGCTTCAGCTACAGCTGGGAATGGAAGTGGGAATAGTTATGTTAGCTGAAGCTTTGCAGCGAAATAAATCATTGCATACTTTGGGTGAACTTTAATCAAAACTTTACGCACACATTAAAAAGACATCAAGATATATGTATGTACATGTTATTGAACTGCACACAGACATGCAGCTGTTTGATAGATACCATGCGAAACTGAGCAACCTGCTTATCAATGTGGAGAACGCTTTGTGCGCTCGTGCGCTCAAAGGAGGTAAGTGCTGTCCTGGCGAGTCCTGCGGCAAGTTGTTGTTGTTGTGGCATGATTAATGTAGCCCATGTTGAACGCTGTTGAGTCACACAACACACCTTGCCACACACACACCGTAACATGTTGTTAAAGCCTGTATGCTATTAAACTTTTATTTAACAATCGTATCGGGCATGAATCATACATAGCCATACAAAATTGTTTCTCTAAAAATAATGCACGTAGACTTTTTTATATTCTTCCTTCTAAATATGTGTGTGTAGTTAACGTAGGCGTATACGTAATATTGTATGAATGTGGGGAAATCTGCGAAATTACTGCCAAAATCAATGACTATCATTGACTAATAAAATAACAAGCAACACAAACTAAAATTGACGAAATGAAAACTTAAATCGCGGTCAATTCTCATTGATAAGAGCGAAATACACACTCACACGCACACACGCACACACACACATGATCGTGATAAGGCCTGATAAGAGTATCTGTGTCGTCTGTTGAAGTACCGACTTGGTAAGCATAGTTAAGCATTTGTAGCAACAGTTGGCCTTAGCCAGATGACAAACTGAGATACGCGCATTAATCATACGCAACATGCGCCCAACCAAAAAACCAACTGGTTCCGAGCACAGCACAGGTGTAAATTGACGATTTACACGGCTACTCGACACTAAACAAATTGAGTGTGTTGAGAGTTATTTTCAAGTTATTTCAGTTTTTTTTTTTTGTTTTACAATACTTTGCCCCATCATTCAAATTACAAAGTCAAATATGTAAGTGCCTCAAAGGCATAACAGCAACAACAACAACAAGCGAAAGGCACGCTAACACGCAGATTGCAAATAAACATGTCAATCAGTTCAAGAAGATTGCACACAAAATACCATATAGACCTGTTACTCCCAAATGCAGGAAACAAAACTAAATTTTAAACTGGAATTCCATCTTCTGAATAAAAATATTAGTAATATTTAATGAGCTTATGTCATCATAAGAAATTTAAATATTAGAGTTAAATTTTCATTGCATATAATTCTTAAATAAAATTGAATCTATGGTTTTTATAGAATTGTTAAGAAATGAAAATATTTGTAATATTTAATGAGCTTATGTCATAGTAAGAAACTTAGATATTAGAATTAAACTTTAATTGCATATAATTCTTAATTTAAATGTAATGATTGAAAATTGAAATATGGTTTCAAATTTTTAAAAATGTTTAAGAAATGTTTTTAAATTAAAATGTTAATACAGTTGAGCTTCCATAGCTCAAACTTCTATAACTCGAATTCTCTCTAACTCGAACTAAATTAAGTGCCAATAGCGTATACTAAACTTAACAAAAAGACTTCTATAAGTCAAAACCTTCATAACTCGAACTTTTTTCTTGGATAGCGGCGATTTGAGTTAGGGCAGCTCTACTGTATATTTTTAAGAACTTATGTCAACATAAAATTTATAATTATATTATGTTAGCATTATTTTTATTTTATATCTATTATGTCAGCATTAAAACTAATATTAACATTTTTATTTGTAAAATATGTGAAGATTTAAAGTATATTTTTTTTTAAATTATTAAATAATTTAAAAAACTCGCTTAGTTGGGATCTGTATTACATTTCAATTGACAGCAAATATCGAAATGCTCAACATTGAAAGGCGAACTGTTTGTATGCCATTACAAAGCTATAGATAGCGTTTATGAGTGTGAGTGTATGTGTGAGAGTAGTTGTGAGTGCTTCACTGTATTTGTGAGCGGTGCTTTGGCACTCACACGGCGATAGACGCTGCTGTCGCCAGTTGCCAATCGCAACGCGCTCCGATCGCAACGTTTTGGCCGCGAGACGCAAGCCGGCTAAAAAATAATCATAATAAAATACAAGGCAGAAAAAAAAACGAGCGTTTATTAACGCGCAAAGTAAAAGCTAAAATCCGAAATCATAAAAGTGATAATGATAACATAAAAAAATAAGAAAGAAAAAAGAAAAAAGTAAAGACTCGTAAAGCAGCGGTTGAGATTGCAGAAATGTGTGCTGTTGTTGTTATATGCTCGCTTGGCGCATGCAGATAACAGATAACACACACACACACCTAAATACACACCTAAATACACACTTAAACACACATACCAAAATGAAGAAGCAATTTATAAGTTATCGCCAACCTTGACCCCCAAATCAGAAGAATTAGAAGAAAACAAACACAAATAAAAATTTACAAAAATAATTTTGAAACGTGTCTCAAACACAAACCAGGAAAAATGCTTAAACAATGTTAATAAATATTAATGATTGCCCATCAGCTAATCCCCAGTAACAAATTATGTGCCAAGATTATGCAAAACGTGAACTTTGAGCACGAACTCTAATAAAATAAAAAAAATAAAATAAAATAAAATGTTGTATAAATAGAAAAGTTAAGAGCAATTCCGGAATAAAAGTTAATCGCAGAACTTCGCAATTATCAGAGCCAAAATTGAACTCTGAACTGAACTTGACTTACTTTGTACCTTGTACAGAGAACATTTCAATGCCTATAATGCGATCTAATAGTGCTGTAAGTCCGGTCTATTTGGTTGTGCTTCACTAATGACAGACGTATGCAAAGTGAGGCAGATAATCGCAGATATAATTCAATCTTTTGACAACAGTCGAATGACTAACGGCAACGAAGCGTTAGACAATAACAAAAGCAACATAATAACAAAATACGAAATACGAAATGTTAATAAATAGAAATAATATATGTCAGAAAGGCGTCGAAACAACGATAAAGAAATTTACGAGGCTTTTGTAAAGCAAAATAGATAAGTTTAGGTTCAGGTTATTAATTATGTTTACCGCAAGCAAACATTAGCAAAATGAAGAGCTCACAATACGAATTGCAAATGTCCAAGTGTGTGTGTGTTGTGTGTGTGTGTGTGTATTGTGTGTGAATGCGATTTTCAGCCTGAGTAAGCCAACAATATTGTATATTTATAAACATATATATTTCAAGTTGGATTGTTGGCTGCTCAAGCGAGCAAAATTGTATTATTGTATCGGACGACAACGCTGCGTATGCGTAATTTGATGTTTGCTGCCTTAAAGCGTCAAGCGCATTAATTAACGTAAAATTAACTGTAAATATTTACAAGCAGGCCCAAAAAACAAATACAAACTGTATCAACTATAAAAGCAAATAGTAAACAAATGCTTGATTAAGCCAAGTTATCCATAAGTTATTCATGTGAGCCAATTGAATACGGCTGCCTGTGCGTGTGAGTGTGTTTGTGTGTGTGCATGCAGCATGGACTTTACTTTGGGCCTTGTAACGGGCATGTATGCCGTTTTGGCCGTAATTATATTCTACGTTGTTTACGTCATTGAGGTGAAATTAGGTATGACTTCAATATGCAACTTGTGCTAAACACTCGTAACAACTCACCTGAAAAACACTCAAACACTCACTCAATTTATCTCTCTCTCTCACTTTCTACACTCACTCACACACTCGGCAGATAATTGCGACTTTTCACTTTTCCATTATGCATTCGCTTTGTTTTGTTTTGTTAACTTAACTGACTTTCGTGCTAACCCTATTGAGTTTTATTCTTAGACACTTTTGTTGACCATATCGAATGCTTACAGATTTGCCCGCCATTGTCAACGGCGTCAACAACAACAATAATAACAACAGCAACAGCGCCAATAACAATAATGAGCTATCGGACATTTCACAGACGCGTCTGCGCAATCTTATTGAGACCATCATTGCAGAGACGCTGCGCAGCAGCAGCGGCGTCGGCGTCGCCGTCGGCAGCACATTAAGTCGCAGCGCAGCCGTGTCGGAGATTAGTCTGGACACGAGATCGAATGGACAGCTGTCGGTGCTCAGCAATGGCATCAAGCGGCGTCATCGCACCGAGCACTACTTTGAGCCACAAATCTATCAGGATCTTTTAGCCACAGCGGTGCTCAATAAGGTGAGAATTTAAAAGAATTGCATTACTGCATAAATGTATCGATTTAAATATCGGAAATGGAGAATTTTAATATTAACAATCAATTTAATTAATTTTCTTCATCTAATATTTGATAGAAAAGAAAAAGTTATAGTACAAACCAGGGATTAAAACCGAAATGAATATCAGTTTCAGTTACGGTTTCCTCAATTTTTTCCATAACAATTTTTTGATGCAAAAAAATTCTGGAAACAATTCTAAAAGTGACTGCAAAAAAAAAAATTTTAAAAATATTTTTGCTAGTATTTTTTATGATTTTTATAAATTGCTAAAAAGCCACTTTTTGCGTGAAAAGTAGGAAAAGGGGTTAAAACAGTAATTTTTAGGATTTTCAAAAAAAACTATACAAAATACTAGCAAAAATATTTTTGAAAAGTTTTTTTTGCAGTCACTCTTAGAATTGTTTCCAGAATTTTTTTGCATCAATAAATTGAGGAAAAAAGTTGACGTTTACAAAAATTAGAATTTTTCAATGGGTACTTAGTGGGCTAAGGAAATTTTTGCATTATTCAAACGGAATTAAAACGACATTTCCAAATAAAATTATTAAATTAAATCTTTTGTTTTTTTTTTTTAATCAAGAGCCACATGTTGATAAGGTTACTTTTTCGCTGGCTATATATGATAAATTTTCATAATAATTAAAACTACATTTTTTATTATTTATTTAAAATTTTTACAATAAAATAAAAAATAAACTATTTTTTTTATAAAACATAACATCAGTACAATACCGATAACACCATATGGATACCCATTCCAAAAACTGTCCTCTGACCTCAGACAACTGTTGCATTTGTGGCCTGGTGACCTCACTTGTAATCCCATCAAACTGTCCCTTCGGGTAATTTCCGTCCAAGCGTCCAAGCTGCGTTTAGTTTTCGCTTTCATTGGGCACTTGGTGGGCTTCAAATGTGGCATGCAACTGTGGCCACAGTTGCAGTTGCAAGTGCCGCTAATTAGTTGCTGACCATTGCTGCAAGCGTGCGGACGCATTTAACGGACAGTCGAATTGCCAATAAATCAACACAGCGCTAATTGGATCAATTCATCAATTTTAAGCAGAAGAAAAAATCAAGTTATTTAACTTAACAACTATTGTTAACTCTCTTGGCCATGGCAGAGCCAGAGCAGCATGTAAATATTGCAAAATCAACGCTCAAATAAATTGTATAAATAATCACTGCTCATAAGTTCTTTGAAATAAGTATCTTATCGGCAGAGAAACCCACATATCATTCTGACTACACATAACTAGCTTAACTTATTGATTATTTGCCTTGGCAATCGATCTAAGTCTGAGTACATTCATGACGTCACAAACTAAGCGAATGCCGAAGGAATTATATTCACCCTGAAGACAAGTTCATTTCTACAGCTGTTACCTTCTTAAATTTCAGATTGTGGATAAAGAGGGTAATACCCGACTTATATCGGAGAGTACACCGGACTTGAGTGGTCACAACATTGATGAGAATTACAATGCAGAAGCGTTGAGCACCACGTCCGGTAGTTCCATCGAGCCTCGCAGTGACTGCAGCCTAACCGACAATGAACTGGTACTCAATGTAGGTTTCTTAGTAATATCATTTAGTTAACTTAAATAATCCCATAAATTCACTTTCTAGACTGGCAAATCCGATTCGCATGCTGGTCTGCAGGTTGATCTGGAACGCGAATCGGTCTTGAGTGACTATATTGCAGCTCATATGGTGCCACTGCCAGATTTCTCGGCATCTGTTACCGAATCGGAGGATGGTGAGTTCTACTAGAACTTCTCTCCCAACTAAACAATAAATATTCTTTATTAATAACTTAGATATTATCTCAATGTCATCGAGTATGGTTGGGGACGCCACCTGGGAGGATAATTGGCTTTTTCGAAAGAAGCGCAGCACCTTGCAAAGTTCGGCGACTCCGAGCAGCATTGGAATGCTGGTGCCAGCACCCAAAGAGAATGTGCGTGCCCAGATTGGCGATAGAACCGCCGACGAGGTTAGCGATCTGTCTGAGATCGGCTCAGATGCAGAGGAATCATCCCTGGATTTGCTACGTTGCAATGACCTAAATGATCGTCTGTTGAGCAAACATCTGATTGGTGGACAAAATACAAAACTAGTTCTGGACGAGCTAGTGGATCGTACGAGTTTAACCTCCAATACATTGCCAGAAGAACATGAACCGGCTATAACCGAGACAACAAATACGTTTGTCACACAGCCCACAACAGTTTCAGTGTCAGAAGAACGCATAGCTCCACCGCCACCCATGATCTTTCAAGATAACCAGGAGAACGAAGATCCCGCTCCAAATCTTATAGCAGGTAATTGCACAAAGCTTTCTACCATACATTTCCAATATCAATCCTTATTGCTAACAGACATATGAAATAGTCCACCTTAAGTTTGATTTGTTTGAGAGTGTTAGACCCTTAGTTCTTGATTGTTGTCCTTACTGTAGTCACTCCGGAAACTCCTGTAAAATACCTGAGCGTATCTGTGCATGGTTTTGAAGCAGCAGCATTTAGCAGTCGTTTGTGTTACAGCAGCAGCGTCATGTGAAGCAGATGATCTCAGCGATCTCGGTTGTACAGGCTTTGGTGACGTTGAATTCTTCGAGGACAGCCAGCATCCTGAAAACACGCCCTCTGTTATTGAAATACTGGCAGCCATGGCGCTGGGACCGATGCTAGCAGTTCCAGCTTCAGAGCAGCCGCCTGTCATGACCGCAACTGAAATTCATACACTCAAGGAACTAAGCGATCTAGCTCTTGCCGAAATAAACGCTCGCACAATGGAGTTAACTAATCATTCACTGGACATCATTGAGGAGGAGTTCTTGGAGGCACAACCAATCGAAATCTTAACACCACCTGAGCTGATTCCAAGCTCATCGGCTGCTGCCATCGAATGCACAACGCCAACAGACACTGTAACTAGGGAGCAGACTGTATTAGAAGCACAACTAAGTGTGGAAACTATATCATACAAAAGCTTTTCTCCCGAAGAAGCTCCTTCACCAGATGAATTAGTTTCCCCACCAGCAGAGCCACAATTAATCGAAACAGATGCTCAAGCACCAGCAGTAAAGGGGGTTGATAGTATGGAGGTAATACAAGATCCATCAGTTGCTCCCGAAGACACTCCAGCAGTTAAAGAAGTTCCTCCACCAGCAATAGATAATCCAGAGCTACAGGTTGCTGCAACGGGAGCTCCAACTCCAGCAACAGAGGAGATTGCTAGTGTGGAGGCTATACCAGATCCTCTGGTTGCTCCCGAAGAAGCTCCTGCACCTGTTGAAGAAGTTCCTCCACCAGCAATAGATATTCCAGAGCCACAGGTTGCTGCAACGGAAGCTCCAGCACCAGCAATAGAGGACGTTGCTAGTGTAGAGGTTATACCAGATCCTCCGGTTGTTCCCGAAGAAGTTTCTGCGCCAGTTGAAGAAGCTGTTACGCCAGCAATAGATAATCCAGAGCCACAGGTTGCTGTAACGGGAGAGCCAGCATCAGCAACAGAGGAGGTTGCTAGTGTGGAGGCTATACCGGATCCTCCGGTTATTCCCGAAGAAGCTCCTGCACCTGTTACAAAAGTTCCTCCACCAGCAATAGATAATCCAGAGCCACAGGCTGCTGCAACGGAAGCTCCAGCACCAGCAACAGAGGAGGTTGCTAGTGTGGAGGTTATACCAGATCCTCCGGCTGTTCCCGAAGAAGTTTCTGCGCCACTTGAAGAAGTTTCTGCGCCAGTTGAAGAAGCTGTTACGCCAGCAATAGATAATCCAGAGCCACAGGTTGCTGCAACGGAAGCTCCAGCACCAGCAACAGAGGAGGTTGCTAGTGTGGAGGCTATACCAGATCCTCTGGTTGCTCCCGAAGAAGCTCCTGCACCTGTTGAAGAAGTTCCTCCACCAGCAATAGATAATCCAGAGCCACAGGTTGCTGCAACGGAAGCTCCAGCACCAGCAACAGAGGAGGTTGCTAGTGTGGAGGTTATACCAGATCCTTCGGTTGTTCCCGAAGAAGTTTCTGCGCCAGTTGAAGAAGCTGTTACGCCAGCAATAGATAATCCAGAGCCAAGGGTTGCTGCAACGGAAGCTCCAGCAACAGCAACAGAGGAGGTTGCTAGTGTGGAGGTTATACCAGATCCTCCGGTTTTTCCCGAAGAAGTTTCTGCGCCAGTTGAAGAAGCTGTTACGCCAGCAATAGATAATCCAGAGCCACAGGTTGCTGCAACGGAAGCTCCAGCACCAGCAACAGAGGAGGTTGCTAGTGTGGAGGCTATACCAGATCCTCTGGTTGCTCCCGAAGAAGCTCCTGCACCTGTTGAAGAAGTTCCTCCACCAGCAATAGATAATCCAGAGCCACAGGTTGCTGCAACGGAAGCTCCAGCACCAGCAACAGAGGAGGTTGCTAGTGTGGAGGTTATACCAGATCCTTCGGTTGTTCCCGAAGAAGTTTCTGCGCCAGTTGAAGAAGCTGTTACGCCAGCAATTGATAATCCAGAGCCACAGGTTGCTGCAACGGAAGCTCCAGCACCAGCAACAGAGGAGGTTGCTAGTGTGGAGGTTATACCAGATCCTCCGGTTACTCCCGAAGAAGCTCCTGCACCTGCTGAAGAAGTTCCTCCACCAGCAATAGATAATCCAGAGCCACAGGTTGCTGCAACGGAAGCTCCAGCACCAGCAACAGTGGAGATTGCTAGTGTGGAGGTTATACCAGGTCCTCCGGTTGCTCTCGAAGAAGCTCCTGCACCTGTTGAAGAAGTTCCTCCACCAGCAATAGATAATCCAGAGCCACAGGTTGCTGCAACGGAAGCTCCAGCACCAGCAACAGACGGGGTTGCCAGTGTGGAGGTTATACCAGATCCTCCGGTTGCTCCCGCAGAAGCTCCTGCACCTGCTGAAGAAGTTCCTCCATCAGCAATAGATAATCCAGAGCCACAGGTTGCTGCAACGGAAGCTCCAGCACCAGCAACAGAGGAGGTTGCCAGTTCGGAGGTTATACCAGGTACTCCGGTTGCTCTCGAAGAAGCTCCTGCACCTGCAGAAGAAGTTCCTCCACCAGCAATAGATAATCCAGAGCCACAGGTTGCTGCAACGGAAGCTCCAGCACCAGCAACAGAGGGGGTTGCCAGTGTGGAGGTTATACCAGATCCTCCGGTTGCTCCCGAAGAAGCTCCTGCACCTGTTGAAAAAGTTCCTCCATCAGCAGTAGATTTTCCAGAGCCACAGGTTGCTGCAACAGCAACAGAGGAGATTGCTAGTGTGGAGGCTCTACCAGATCCTCTGGTTGCTCCCGAAGAAGCTACTGCACCTGTTGAAGAAGTTTCTCTACCAGCAATAGATAATCCAGAGCCACAGGTTGCTGCAACGGAAGCTCCAGCACCAGCAACAGAGGAGGTTGCTAGTGTGGAGGTTATACCAGATCCTCCGGTTGCTCCCGAAGAAGCTCCTGCACCTGTTGAAAAAGTTCCTCCATCAGCAGTAGATTTTCCAGAGCCACAGGTTGCTGCAACAGCAACAGAGGAGGTTGCTAGTGTGGAGGCTCTACCAGGTCCTCCGGTTGCTCTCGAAGAAGCTCCTGCACCTGTTGAAGAAGTTCCTCCACCAGCAATAGATAATCCAGAGCCACAGGTTGCTGCAACGGAAGCTCCAGCACCAGCAACAGAGGGGGTTGCCAGTGTGGAGGTTATACCAGATCCTCCGGTTGCTCCCGCAGAAGCTCCTGCAACTGCTGAAGAAGTTCCTCTACCAGCAATAGATAATCCAGAGCCACAGGTTGCTGCAACGGAAGCTCCAGCACCAGCAACAGAGGAGGTTGCCAGTTCGGAGGTTATACCAGGTCCTCCGGTTGCTCTCGAAGAAGCTCCTGCACCTGCAGAAGAAGTTCCTCCACCAGCAATAGATAATCCAGAGCCACAGGTTGCTGCAACGGAAGCTCCAGCACCAGCAACAGAGGAGGTTGCTAGTGTGGAGGTTATACCAGATCCTCCGGTTGCTCCCGAAGAAGCTCCTGCACCTGTTGAAGAAGTTCCTCCACCAGCAATAGATAATCCAGAGACACAGGTTGCTGCAACGGAAGCTCCAGCAACAGCAACAGAGGAGGTTGCTAGTGTGGAGGTTATACCAGATCCTCCGGTTGCTCCCGAAGAAGCTCCTGCACCTGCTGAAGAAGTTCCTCCACGAGCAATAGATAATCCAGAGCCACAGGTTGCTGCAACGGAAGCTCCAGCACCAGCAACAGAGGAGGTTGCCAGTTCGGAGGTTATACCAGGTCCTCCGGTTGCTCTCGAAGAAGCTCCTGCACCTGCTGAAGAAGTTCCTCCACCAGCAATAGATAATCCAGAGCCACAGGTTGCTGCAACGGAAGCTCCAGCACCAGCAACAGAGGAGGTTGCTAGTGTGGAGGTTATACCAGATCCTCCGGTTGCTCCCGAAGAAGCTCCTGCACCTGCTGAAGAAGTTCCTCCACCAGCAATAGATAATCCAGAGCCACAGGTTGCTGCAACGGAAGCTCCAGCACCAGCAACAGAGGAAGTTGCCAGTTCGGAGGTTATACCAGGTCCTCCGGTTGCTCTCGAAGAAGCTCCTGCACCTGCTGAAGAAGTTCCCCCACCAGCAATAGATAATCCAGAGCCACAGGTTGCTGCAACGGAAGCTCCAGCACCAGCAACAGAGGAGGTTGCTAGTGTGGAGGTTATACCAGATCCTCCGGTTGCTCCCGAAGAAGCTCCTGCACCTGTTGAAGAAGTTCCT
Source organism: Drosophila subquinaria (assembly GCA_037043405.1). Lineage (NCBI taxonomy): Eukaryota > Metazoa > Arthropoda > Insecta > Diptera > Drosophilidae > Drosophila > Drosophila subquinaria. The sequence goes on along the minus strand of JBAMBL010000311.1, from coordinate 1,240,803 downwards.
CCACCAGCAGTAGATTTTCCAGAGCCACAGGTTGCTGCAACGGAAGCTCCAGCACCAGCAACAGAGGAGGTTGCTAGTGTGGAGGTTATACCAGATCCTCTGGTTGCTCCCGAAGAAGCTCCTGCACCTGTTGAAGAAGTTCCTCCACCAGCAATATATAGTCAAGAGCCAGAAATTGCTGCAACAGAAGCTCCTGCACCAGCAATAGAGGAGGTTGCTAGTGTGGAGGTAACACAAGATGCTCTTATAGCTCCCGACGAAGCTCCTGCGCCAGTTGAAGAAGCTCCTACACCAACAATAGATAGTCAAGAGCCAGAAGTTGCTGCAACAGAAGCTCCAGCACCAGCAACAGAAGAGGTTGCTAGTGTAGACTTAAAACAAGATACTCTTATTGCTCCCGTAGAAGCTCCTGCGCCAGTTGAAGAAGCTCCTACACCAACAAAAGACAGTCAAGAGCCAGAAATTGCTGCAACAGAAGCTCCTGCACCAGCAATAGAGGAGGTTGCTAGTGTGGAGGTAACACAAGATGCTCTTATTGCTCCCGAAGAAGCTCCTGCGCCAGTTGAAGAAGCTTCTACACCAACAATAGACAGTCAAGAGCCAGAAGTTGCTGCAACAGAAGCTCCAGCACCAGCAACAGAGGAGGTTGCTAGTGTTGAGGCTTCTCCAGATACTCCGGTTGCTCCTGAAGAAACTCCTGCGCCAGTTAAAGAAGCCCCTACACCAACAATAGACAGTCCAGAGCCAGAAGTTGCTGCAACAGAAGCTCCAGTACCAGCAATTGAAGAGGTTGCTAGTGTTGAGGCTTCTCCAGATACTCCGGTTGCTCCTGAAGAAACTCCTGCGCCAGTTAAAGAAGCTCCTACACCAACAATAGATAGTCAAGAGCCAGAAGTTGCTGCAACAGAAGCTCCTGCACCAGCAATAGAGGAGGCTGCTAGTGTGGAGGTAATACAAGATGCTCTTATTGCTCCCGAAGAAGCTCCTGCGCCAGTTGAAGAAGCTTCTACACCAACAATAGACAGTCAAGAGCCAGAAGTTGCTGTAACAGAAGCTCCAGCACCAGCAACAGAGGAGGTTGCTAGTGTTGAGGCTTCTCCAGATCCTCCGGTTGCTCCTGAAGAAACTCCTGCGACAATTGAAGAAGCTCCTACACCAACAATAGACAGTCAAGAGCCAGAAATTGCTGCAACAGAAGCTCAAGCACCAGCAACAGAGGAGGTTGCTAGTTGGGAGGTATTGCAAAATGCTCTTATTGCTCCCGAAGAAGCTCCAGCGCCAGTTAAAGAAGCTCCTACACCAACAATAGATAGTCAAGAGCCAGAAGTTGCTGCAACAGAAGCTCCAGCACCAGCAACAGAGGAGGCTGCTAGTGTTGAGGCTTCTCCAGATTCTCCGGTTTCTCCTGAAGATACTCCTGCGCCAGCTAAAGAACCTCCTACACCAACAATAGACAGTCAAGAGCCAGAAGTTGCTGCAACAGAAGCTCCAGCACCAGCAACAGAGGAGGTTGCTAGTGTTGAGGCTATTTCAGATCCTCCGATTGCTCCCGAAGAAGCTCCTGCGCCAGTTAAAGAAGCTTCAGCACCAACAATAGATAGTCAAGAGCCAGAAGTTGCTGCAACAGAAGCTCCAGCACCAGCAATAGAGGAAGTTGCTAGTGTGGAGGTAATGCAAGATGCTCTTGTTGCTCCCGAAGAAGCTCTTGCGCCAGTTAAAGAAGCTTCAGCACCAACAATAGATAGTCAAGAGCCAGAAGTTGCTGCAACAGAAGCTCCAGCACCAGCAACAGAGGAGGTTGCTAGTGTTGAGGCTATTCCAGATCCTCCGATTGCTCCTGAAGAAACTCCTGCGCCAGCTAAAGAACCTCCTACACCAACAATAGACAGTCAAGAGCCAGAAGTTGCTGCAACAGAAGCTCCAGCACCAGCAACAGAGGAGGTTGCTAGTGTTGAGGCTATTTCAGATCCTCCGATTGCTCCCGAAGAAGCTCCTGCGCCAGTTAAAGAAGCTTCAGCACCAACAATAGATAGTCAAGAGCCAGAAGTTGCTGCAACAGAAGCTCCAGCACCGGCAATAGAGGAGGTTGCAGGTGTGGAGGTTACACCAGATTCTCCGGTTGCTCCCGAAGAAGCTCCTGCGCCAGTTGAAGAAGCTCCTATACCAACAATAGACAGTCAAGAGCCAGAAGTTGCTGCAACAGAAGCTCCAGCACCAGCAATAGAGGAGGTTGCTAGTGTTGAGGCTATTCCAGAATCTCCGGTTGCTCCTGAAAAAACTTCTTCACTTGTTGAAGAAGTTCTTACACAAGCAATAGACATTCCAAAACCACAGGATGAATCCACGAAGACTCTTGCACCAAACGTACTAGGTACACAAATTGGTTTTAAAGAAGCTCCGATGCCAATCTCAGAATCAGATTCTGCACCAAAAGATATTGCTGCACTGACACTTGGGAATATTACAACAGAAGAATTAGCTTCTGAAAATATATCAACCATGGAACAAGCGGAGCAAAGGAATATAAAAGTTGATCCTGATAATTCCATATTGCACACACAGATTGAAGCCGTGGTAAATGAAGAATTAGAAATTGAGGCGGAGACTCGTGTTGAGATGGATCTTCTTAGAATGACAACAGATTGCATTAAGAGCGATATTTCCGCTCTAGGTAAAGCGTCTCAAAAGTGCCTGCGAAGACAGCCGAATATCCTAGACACAACACCGAGCGATGGAGACTCATCTGCGAGACCAGTGAATCTCTTGGGGACCATTTGCAAGTTGTACATCAAAGACAAACGACTGTTAGCCACAATTGAAAGACGACGTCGGCGCGCTCTAATCATGCACAAATACCTAAGTTCCTTTGATTCCTTTGATGAGACCATAGAAGATGTAGAGTGTGAAACACAACCTAGTCTGTTTGATGAACTAAATATGTACCAGCATTTAAGCTTAGACTATAGGAGTGATAACAATGGGGCTGGGCAGAAAGTAGACTCGCATTTAGTTGAAACGAAGACTGAAGAAGAATTAAATGTAGAATTAGTTGCCAATTATTCAGATATTGCCAGTCAAACATCACTTGATCTTGTTGATGATATCGATGATGACTTTTTCATTATTGGTAGTTTCACTGAAATCGGTTATAACTTTATTAACCATATTCTTTTCTCAGATCAATTAAGCTCAAACTCAAACGACAGCATTGAGAGCGCGCCGTCCACATCGCATGAGACTTTTAACGGTGACGCGGACTCAGTTAACGGTTATGATAGTTACAGTACTGACATTTTGTATGAGGCAGTGTCCAGTAGTACGCTAATAACAACAACTAACAACAACATAACAACAATAAATATTAACAACCACAACAGCAAAACTAACACCACACAAAGAATACTAACAAATGGTTCACTAAGATGGTCTAAAAAGTTGAATGATGGCCAACAGAATGGCGTTGATATTGAAGATGCAAATGATGTGAATAATAATGAAGATGATGTTGTACTGTTGCGGCGCTTTGCCCCAGGTAACACGCACTCTATGGCCAAAACAAAAAAAAACACTCTCATCACTCGGTGTTTGTTGTCTCCTTTCGTACTCGTTATTGCTTTAATCGTACTCGTACTCGTACTCGTATTGTGTTTGTTCTCTTCTGTTCTTAGACTGGCTAATATGTTGTTTACGCTTTAGTTTCATATTCTTATCAGCTAGCTAAGTATACTTTGATTACATTTGTAGGCTCCATTGCGGAACGTGAGGTCAAGAAATGGTATAATGCCGTTGAGATGCCAAACAATCCCTATGCGCCCGAGGCACTGAAGCAACGCATCAGCGGCACACAGGAAAGATTCATGGATGTGCCCAACATAAGTCCCACAGCCGAGCAAAAGGCTTTGGCTCTGCGGACAACCGAGAATGTGGAGCCTGCCAGTCATGTGGAGGACTACAAGCGGTAAGTTGTTTCACAGCAAAATGGTAGAATAATTTAATCTACAACTCTCCATTTATATTTACAGCTATAGTCGTGATTATTACATCAACAATGCGCCCAACGAGAGCGGCAAGGGATTGCCGTTGGGCGCCAGCATCGGCAGCTGCATCAGCACGGAGGCAACATCCGCACAGACCGATGACGAGATTGTCATCAATGAGGTAAATCAACCGCATGGTAGCGCTCACAGTAACCTTGCTGACCTCTCACACTGGACGCTGTCGACGCCCGTGCGACGCAGCAGCTCGCTAAAATTCATTAACAAACGTAATTCCCCCACATCCATAAATCCCCATGCCCACGCCCATGTCCATGTCTCAGCCGTAGAGCGTCCATCCACATCGGCGTCGCATTATCGCGACTCCAGTTTGGGCATAGATCCCGACCTGGATGACTTTGACACACGTTCACATCGATCCTGGCGCAGTAGCTCCGGCCATGCTCCCAATTATTTTGGCAGCACGCTGCCCAAACGCCATACGCAATCCTCGCTGAGCTTGCACAGCAATGGGAGTGGCATGTCCTTTGGTTCGTCCGCTTCCAAGCGGCGTCAGGTTGTTGTTGGTCCCTCGCCGGCCGTGCTCACACAGTTCGAGAAGCAGCTGCTCCACAAGGACCTCAAGCGCAATAGTTTTCGTGCTGTGTCCGCCACCTCCAAGGATTTCGTTATGAATCCCTTGTTCGAAAGCGAGCTGCAGGTGAAGACCTGCCTGGATGATCAGGACTCGGGAGTCGATAGCTGTCTGAATGGTTTCAGCGGTGCCGATGCCAAGTACAGCAACAATAGTTTACTCTTCTAGCAGCCAGAGGCAGGAACTGGGAATGGGAATGGGAAGGGGGAAGGGGATGAGGAGGGGGTCGTAGTTGTAGCTCCTAGAGGTACGATTAACATCTGCCAAAATCTGCATAGCTAAAGTTAGTCAAAGTTCACACACTAGTCAGTAAATGCAACACAAAAAGCTATCAATCTGAATCCGAATCCAATGTTAGAATCGGAAATAGATATAGATATATTTGGAATCTCCATCTCTAAGCTGGCAGTGCCATCTGCTCAAGTAAAACGCACCGAGCTGCACCAGAGCTAGTTATCAATCTTATCAACCTATCATAATTGTACTCGTAACTGCTATCTATCAAAAACTAAAATCTAAAATCTAAAAACTTAATATAATAATAATAATCATAATTTTAAATGCTAATTGCGCCTGAAAGTATGCAGCATTAATTTGTATGTTTTCCTTGTTTATTTTTTTATTTTAATTATGATTTTTAATTAAAAATAATAATAATATTCTTTTGTATGCACACTTTAGTTAATTCATATTGCTAACTACTTTTATAAACATTAAATATAATATATAAATAAAGCCAAAAGTTAAACAAAAACCACAGCATATTAAATGAAACAAATGTTTTTAGTAAAACCAAAGCAATAATTGAAATGGTAAGTACAGGCAATTAATTTAAAAAAAAAGATAATATATGTATGTAAATTGTAAGTAATTATTGTTAAGTGAATTTTACTAACAACATTTGTTTCACTTTGTGCCCAACTCACGTATTTGCTAATTTACAACAATCTTTTGATTCCAAGTAGCTGTAACTAAAAGTGGAATTATTTGCATGCCGCTTGATCAATTCACACACACTCACATACATCACAATCATGATTGACAATCACCAAGGATGCAGCTTAAAACTCTTCACCAAATCCAGTTTAAATACAATGGCTTCTTGCAACATCAATTCGTATACTAAACACTTGCCAATTCTCTTTTTCATATAAATGTTTATTGTCTACCCAAACTAACAAACAACAACAACAACAAACGACACACACACACAACTTGTACACACGCCCAAAATATTATCCCGAAAGGCGTCAAATGCCGATGCGACATGTGTTTATACCGCATTGCCCGTCCAGGTTGTGGACGAGGGCAATGCCAGCCTGGAGACGCAATCGAATCCATCGCTGCAATCGCAGCTCACGACTAGCGATGACTCGGATACGGTGCGTGTCTACGATTTCAATAAGCAGGAGACGACAGTCATTAGCAAGGCGGAAACAACAATTGAAGATCAGCCCAGCACTTCGAGCACGTCCACATCCATGGAGTCGGCACTGGGAGGAGCAGCCTCCTCCTCCTCCTCCCCCTCTGACATCTCCATGGATGCATCACGGAAACGTGAACGTCCCGTTGTGCTGCAATTTGGACCGGCTGACTCGGTGCCGACGGTGTGTTCGTCACCCTCGATGACGCCAACTCGAGGCTCGACGCCGCCCGCCTTTAGATTCCTGCAACCGAAGCGACGTCTGATCGAACCCAGCCAGGTTTTGTCCATAGACGAAGACGAAGTGGTAGGTAGAAGCAATCACTGTTGATGCGCCTAGACCTTTTCTTAATCTTAAAACATATCAAAAAACCAATATCCAAAGAGGTGTAAATTAATTTAGAATTTAAATTTATATATTCTTTTTATATTTACCTAGCCTGAGCCAAGCACACCGGTGGAGAAGCCGCCAATTGAGGATGATGTTGTCCATGCCTTGCCCTCGGTCAAGGCTCTAGCTCAAGCGTTTCTCCTGACCAGCAAACGCACCCAGCCCGAAAGACGCTGGCGGGCAGTAAAGGTAACTTAATTCATATATAAGTCTACTACTTTTATTCATGTCTGATTTTAATGCAGCATGTCAGGCTGCTGGCACCACCCGATGCATCCGATGCATCCGATGCACCAGAGACACCCGAGACACCTGAGAAGCGAGATGCATCATTTAAACGCAAGCTGATGTTGCAACAAGCCGTCTCCATGGCTGAGGTGGCTGATGAATCCACAATTGCCTCCGATTTATCATCACTGGAAACGTAAGTTGAACTGTACTATATCATTTGGCATAGTCTTAACAACAGTTACTTCCACAGAGATCCATCCATGCAGTCGGAGGGCCAATCCAATGCCATTCCCATTGCCGCGCCGGCGAGTCCAGTGCCCGTTCGTCGTGGCTTCCTCAGGAGCAATATTGCTTTCTTTGAGAACTTAAAGTTTAAGTGAATATGCGACTGGGATACCCCAATGGGTGTGTGGCCATTGGCTGCCTATTCCTTGACAGGAATATTCACAATAATGGTGCACACCTTTCACCTGTCACCTGGATACCAAATCGTCAACAGCTTACACCAAATAATCATGTGCCATGGCCAGACACACTTTAAAAAGTTATTCGAAAGTATTCAGAAAACAAAGTACTTAACATACAATATTAATTATAGTGCTTAACTTAATTATTTAATTATCCATGGATACTATTTATTTAATATTTTATTTAGCATTAAGATATGTATTTAGCTTTAAGCTATGCATCATTTGAATTTTCAATCGGATCTGTATTCATAAATATATTTCGTTGTATTATTAAATAATATTACATTATTAAACTTACAGTAAAACAATTCGTTGTATTTTAAATATTGATTTTTTACCTGTTCACAGCTTTATTACATGTCTATGGAGCTGCCATTTGAGATTAGTTTGGTTTGGTTTAAATAATTTCATTGATTTTCAAGTTAACACAATTTGGAAAGCGGGGACATTCATAAATAATTTAAATATTCTGTCATGTCTATTATTAGATTTGTACAAGTCACAATTGGTACTTTATTTCTATTCATGTAAATTTATATAAAAAATAAATTCTACTACTCACAATTGCATTCAAAATGCAAATGCGAAGAGTTTCTGCTTGTGTGGAGTTGTAATTTCCTATCACATCATTTCAATTAGCACATTTGGAATGATGATCACTTCGGGTTCGGGTTCGTGTTCGGGCTCAGACCACAGCAACTAGGGCGCGCTGTGGGTGTGATGTGGATGCTCTGCCACATAGATGACATAGACCAATGGTATAACAAAACAGAGTGCGAGAATAAATATCAGAAGGCATATCCAAGACATGTCGCAATCCGAACCAGACCAGTCAATTGCCCGTAACGATGGACCCGGTATGGGACGAACCCTGGGCGCATGCCTGTCTATCAGCATGTCATCCAGCAAGGCTGCATTGTCGTCCAAAGGATGCTCCATGTTGCCTGCACATAAAAAGAACATATTTATTAAAAACTAAATAAATTTTCAACCAGAATATCATAGATCATTATTTCCCCTCTTAATACTTTCTGCATTCAAATCTTCTTAATACTACTAAATGAAAGTAAAGTTGCCAGGTCAAAGGTGAGACCAACTTCAAAGATACTTCTTAAAATGCATCTTTTCATCACGTCGAATTCCAACAGAATAGACTGCAGATAAAACTTAAAGAAAACTTATATGTATTTTATTTGTTTTATTTATTTTTACTTAATGCTCAGCTGCAGATGTTGTTACAGTTTAGGTCACAGCGCGGCATAGATGAAAAGTGCGTATAAATCGTAGCTTAATTGTAGGTCATATAACGTGGCGTAGCGCTGAACTTGGCATAGCTCTTGATAACCTTGTTGACAGCCTCGAGGAAGTCCTTCTCGGTGGCCACCTTGCGACGGGCTCGAATCGCAAACATGCCAGCTTCAGTGCACACCGATCGAATCTCAGCGCCAGTTGAGTTCGGGCAAAGACGGGCCAAAAGATCGAAACGAATGTCACGCTCGACGGACATGGAGCGAGCGTGGATTTTGAAGATGTGCGAGCGTCCATCCTGATCGGGCAGTCCAAACTCGACCTTACGATCCAGACGGCCGGGACGCATAAGCGCAGGATCCAATGTATCTGGTCGATTCGTGGCCATCAGCACCTTGATATTGCCACGGGGATCGAAGCCGTCCAGTTGGTTGATCAGCTCCAGCATAGTACGTTGCACTTCGTTGTCGCCGCCGGCGCCGTCATCGAAACGTGCACCGCCAATAGCATCGATTTCATCGAAGAAGATGAGACACGCCTTCTTGGAGCGGGCCATCTCGAAGAGCTCACGCACCATGCGGGCGCCCTCGCCCACGTACTTCTGCACCAGCTCCGAGCCGATGACACGAATGAAGCAGGCATCTGTGCGGTTGGCCACGGCACGGGCACACAAGGTCTTGCCGGTGCCGGGCGGGCCAAACAGCAGCACGCCCTTGGGAGGCTCAATGCCCAAATTGACGAACTTCTCTGGATGCAGAAGTGGCGTCTCCACCACCTCACGCAACTTCTCAATCTGTTCCTTGCAGCCGCCGACATCGCTGTAGGTAACATCTGGTTTGTCCTCCACCTGCATCATCGTCACCGTTGGATCAATCTTGGGTGGCAACGGAATGTGGATTTGGTACTTGTTGCGGTCAACGCCAACGCGCATGCCCTCCTCAATGTCCGTGGGTGCCACGGAATCGGCCAAATCCACCACAAACTTGGCAAACTGCTTTACATTAATGATATACTTGGGATCATCGGAGTCGGCGTTAATAATCTTCGTGCAACGCGCCACCTGCAGCGGTTGCTCATTTTGCAATATTTGCTTGTCGGCAGCCAAATCCCACAGAGCGGGCGGTGCCAGACCCGTGTCGCTCTCCTTGATGCCCGTCAGCTCGTTCACCTGCTTGACGGCCTTTTGTATGTCCTCTTCGATGTTCTTTATGGACTTGTGGTACTGACTCTGGCCGTACGTCTTCAGCAGCTCGATGTCGCCTTCGTCGAGGGACTTGATTTCCTTGTCCTCTTTCTCTTCATGCTTAACCTTGCGTTGATCATCTCCCAGATAGTCCGGCATCTTGTTTTAGTTGTTTAACAGCGAAATATTAACTAAATTTACGTGTTTTTCGCCAACGCTTGTGATTTTCTAGCAATTGTAATGGCGAGTGTGCCCGTATTCGCAATGACTAAACAAATTGCTTGCTGCGCCCAACTTAACGATATACTTAACAGACCTTTAACAGAAATGCTCCTCACGCAGCACAGGGCAAACAAAGAATTTGCTTGGTTGGCCAGCTTTACCAGCTGTTAGCAACTTACAATAAATTTTAAACACTTACATGAATACTCTATGCCAGCTACCTAAGATCGAAAACATTTACTCTTTACTCACCTTCGTCGTCTGGAAAGCCATGCCTTCTTATTGAGGAATGATCCTCACCCGCTGCCACACCGGAAGCATTAACTGCAGCCACCAGCAGTCGCTCATCGAGCATCAAGCGCGCATCTTCCAACGGATTACGCTCAATTCCTTCGGGTTCCTTCTCCAAATTGTGCCTGGGACTGTTGTTGCCACTGCGGTGGACAGCAGGCAGCGCATCGGGATCCTTGCTGCCCAATAATACATTGTGCACTGTGACTGGAATGCGTATGATTCGACGTGCGTGAATCTCGTTCTCGCGATCAATCTTATTCAGACGCTTGATGTCCGCAACAGAGCAATGGAACCGTAGTGCCAGAGCTTGCAGAGTATCGCCCTCCTGCACTTTCACCTCCAGGGTGTTTAGCTTGGCGTGGCCGTTGTTGGATCTGTTCGACATCTGCACCAGGTCCACATACTCATTCTCGTCGCTGGCAGCCCTGGTCTGAAAAATATCATCCATGCCATCGTCCCAGTTTTGCTGCTGGTGGCGCCTGAAATGGGAAGCGTGCATCATTCTGGCATTAGTTTCAATGTCAATGTCTACAGTCGAGTTGGCGTTGACTTACACATTTCGACGCATTCTTTATTTATTTGTATATTTTTGTTGGTTTGCCTCGATTATTATACGAATGCGTCTCCGTTGGCGCTGCACTTAATGTCAGCAGCAGGTGATTTGATATTCATAAGCGACGCACTTTTAAAGCGCGTATTTACGTGAAATTTTAGAGGAAAACAAACAAAACAAACCCACGTCTAAAGCTGACGAGCTGTGAACTGGACACACCCTGTGCTTCCGCATTCATACAAAGAAACACAGCTTAATTAAATTTCGTTTTTGATGATATTGCAAAAGTCACACAAGTAATTAAAATGTCCATTACCGACTGTATTTTGTGCAGGCTTTTGGATTGGCCTCTGCTGTTCGGATTGGCGGTCTATATTTTAAAGTAAGTTTATAAATTGAATCTAAAAGTCAGGTAAGCAACCCTGTCTGTAATGCCCAGTGAAATTATGCATAGAGAGTACACACGTTTTTCAGTTCACACACAGCTGAAATTTAAATAAACAAATGATTACAACAGTACAGAAAACATTTAAACAATAACTCTAATTAAATAATGCCCTGAAAACTTGAATACTTTCGATACGGTTTTAAATGTGACGAATTCAATTAGTTTTAACTAGCACAGGGTATTTTGAATGCGACCACTCTAAACCATTGAGCTTGTTGCTGCGCGTAGTCGGAAATTTTCGTGTTTGTTTTCATTTCCAAGTGCATAATGTCTCTATTCGCATTTCTAAAAAGCCGGCCGATATTCTGGCTAAGTGTCACAGGCACCACTGTGGGAGGAGCCTGCTTCTTAAAGTGAGTTGTTTGGATATTTCCTTCATAATTTATCTGTAATAATAAGGGAATTATTTGTGGCTGAAGAGACCTTATGCAAGGTGGCCAGTTCACTAAGAACACGGATGAAACGTGCAAAGTTGTGATTGTGACCGGTTCGAATACCGGAATCGGTAAAGAAACTGTGCGGGAACTGGCGAGACGAGGCGCCACTGTTTACATGGCCTGTCGCGATATGAAGAAGTGCGAGGAGGCCAGAGAGGAGATCGTCCTGGAGACCAAAAACAAATATATCTATTGTCGCGAATGCGACTTGTCTTCCATGGACTCGATTCGGAATTTTGTTGCCACGTAAGTTTCAGTTTGTTAGTGGAATTAACTTCATATAATAACAAAAGATTGCCATATCCTCCTGCTAGCTTCAATCGGGAACAGAAAAGACTGGACATACTCATCAATAATGCTGGTGTCATGCGTTGTCCACGATCTCTAACCAAAGACGGCTTCGAAATGCAGCTGGGCGTCAATCACTTGGGCCACTTTCTACTCACCAATTTATTGCTAGACGTGCTAAAGGTTTGTAAGCGAGAGACAGAGACGGAGAGAGAAAGAGAGCTTGTCATAAATTCCCCATCTATATTATACACTCCGTTTCACTTGAATAGCACACTCCATACACTCAATTTCCTTAGTCGATATCTTTGAAGCAAATAAAAAAACACTATTGTTTTAAAGTTTCTATTTATAGTGTGATAAATATTCTTCATTATAAAAATGAAAAAACCTAAATAAGTTCAACAATTAATATAAAATTAACTAAAAAGCCAAAAAAGCATAAAAATAACTTAAAAATTCTGTTTCACTTGAATAGCACATTTTTTTATTAAATATATCTAACAACTTTAAACGTTAAGATTATTTTTTTTATTTATTTATTAAAGGTTTATCTGCAAATATCTATTAGTTTTGTAATGTGTGTTGGCTCCCTTGTCCCATATAACCTCGTAAACCCTAATGGGAAGTAAATCACATGATCTTTTTATATAATCAAGGGAAATTTTAGCCTACGCCCTCTGAATGGCTTCAATTAATTCCCTTTTGGTTGAAAATAGTTTTCCAGACTTAAAAACGTTTCTGGGCAGCCATTCCCATTCCATTTTCCAACATTTTCTATTATATTCTGACCCGGCGAGTATGGTGGCCAGTTCAGAATGGTAACATTTCTAGCTTCAATGAAGGACTTTACAACACTGGCAGTGTGTCTTCGGGCATTGTCGTGTTGGAAAGTTCATGGCCTATGATTAAACAAATTTTCAAATGCGAAAAAGCGTTTTCCAAAACTCCTTAGTACGATTTTACATTAATATTTGAACTTAGGAATTGGAGTTCACAAGTACCATAGTAAGATATGGCTCCCCAAACTAAAACCGCGCCCACTCGGCTGTGCAAACGCTCCAACTGATGAGTCTCTTTCCTTAAATCATGTAAATAATAGTTTTAGCCGTCTGGTCCTTTCAAATTAAACTTTATTTCATCAGAATAACCTGTATGATACCGCTCCTTGGTCCATGACATATTACCGCGGCAAAAAGTCAATCGAGCTTCTTTACCTGTGGGGTTGAGTGGGGTTTTTTTTTAAATTTTAAACGTTTAAGGTGTTTCGCTATAAAATAACCCTCATTACGGTAGTTTTTCTCGTATTAACACCTGCTTTCGACCTGATCTTGTCCACCGAGCCATTAAAAATTTAAAGCTTGCCGCAGAATCACCCGCTTATCTGTATTGCTAAGAACACAACTTGTGCGTCCCTTCATATTTTTTTCATAGTTTGGATAATTTTAAGTAAAATTGTATATAACTTTTCTGCTTCTTCCTATTTTTTTCGGTATTTTGGTCACAGAAAGGTCACAATCAATATAGCTTTTTATATGGACCTGTTCTTTGTTACTTAGTGCTGATCCACGGTCCATAATAACATAAAATTATCAAATTATATATAAAATGCACAAATCAATTAAAAAAAATTTATATTTTAATGATCTTGGCAGATAAAATGAAATTAAGTCTAAAATGTGCTATTCAAGTGAAACAAAAAATGCGCTATTTATTGAAGCAAATTCAGAAGAAATTATCGCAAAAATATAACGGTACATTTCCAGGTATCTAATTTTTGTTGAAAGAGGCTAAATAAAGTGACAAACAAATTACAACAACAATCAATAAATAAAATCAAGCGAATACTTAAGGATGAGCAAATAATAATGAAAAAATTAAGTGTGCTATTCAAGTGAAACGCAGTGTATTTCCCATTATTGTAGAAAACGAGACCCAGTCGAATCGTCGTTGTGTCGAGTTTAGCGCATACGCGAGGGGAAATCAACACTGGTGACTTGAACAGCGAACTTGCCTATGACGAGGGCAAGGCTTACAGTCAGAGCAAACTGGCCAATATATTGTTTACACGGGAATTGGCCAGACGCTTGGAGGGCAGTAGAGTGACTGTCAATGCCTTACATCCTGGAATCGTTGACACCGAGCTCTTTAGACACATGGGATTTTTCACAAATTTCTTTGCCGGGTTCGTTCCAACATCGAGTCGAAATTAAAGCTCCAATTTTAATTTAATAATTGTATTCTGTTGCAGTGTGTTTGTCAGGCCATTGTTTTGGCCATTCGTGAAGACACCCAAAAGCGGAGCACAAACCAGTCTGTATGTTGCACTTGATCCGGAATTGGAGAAGGTAACGGGAAAATACTTTAGCGACTGCCAAATAACGGATGCAGCACCCGCTGCCAAAGATGTTCACATTGCCAAATGGCTGTGGGCCGTGAGCGAGAAATGGACACAGTCAGAAATACTAAAGTTAAAGACGCCTGAAGCAGCAGATGTAACCACTCAAAAGTCACACTAATATGAGAAGAAACATCTATTACTTTGAACGCCTTGCATTAACACTTAACTTAATTTGTATTAAACGCCCTCTATTTTTCAAAAAGCTGGTAACATTTATTTTTTAGTCCGTTATTTGTACATACCAAATAAATACCGAAAACTCGTCAATCGCCTTTTCCATTATCAGTTTGTTCTGGTGCTTTCTCACTGTTATTGTTTGTCATCGTGATTGCACTGGAAAATTAATTAGGAATTAGTGTCTTGAAATAAGTTGTTAAATCCGTTGCGGCTTAAAAATGTGTACTCTAATTAATTGTCTACTGTGTCCTTGCATTGCATGGCCAGCATTGTTCTTTGGAGTGATTTGTTTCCTTAGGTAAATACTGAAATCAACTCTTGCACAACTTGTAATTTTATATTTATATTTTAGGAAATACATGCAAGGCGGCAAATTCGAAAAGCAAACTGATGAAACGGGCAAGGTGGTGATTGTAACCGGTTCGAATACGGGCATTGGCAAGGAGACTGTCCTGGAACTGGCGCGACGAGGAGCCACCGTTTATATGGCCTGTCGGGATAAGAAGCGAGCGGAGGAAGCGCGTCTGGAAATCATCAAGGAAACCAGCAATAAAAATGTATTGTTCCTTGAACTTGACTTGTCATCGCTGCAATCCATTCGCAAGTTTGTTGCTGAGTAAGTAAATACTTTAATTCATATAAATTTGAATACTTACTTATATTTGAATTAGTTTCAAGAGCAAGGAGAACAAACTTCACATACTGATCAACAATGCGGGCGTCATGCGTTGTCCTCGAATGCTGACCAAGGATGGCTTCGAGATGCAGCTGGGAGTCAACCATATGGGCCACTTCTTGCTAACTATTTTGCTGCTTGATATGCTTAAAGTAACTCAATTTCGATCGCCAATTTAAATTCCAATTAACCCAAATTTCCCCACAGAAAACTGCGCCCAGTCGCATTGTTAACGTGTCCAGCCGGGCACATACCCGTGGTGAGATTAACATTGACGACCTGAACAGCGAGAAGTCCTATCACGAGGGGTCGGCCTACAGTCAGAGTAAATTAGCCAACGTCCTGTTTACTCGCGAATTGGCACGAAGATTGGAGGGAACGGGAGTGACGGTCAATTCCCTGCATCCAGGTGTAGTTGCCACAGAAATTGGCAGACACGTGAAGATATTCAACAGCTTGTTTGGACGGTTAGTTGTGGCAGAAGTTGTGATTAATTTGAGTTGATATAATGTTAGTTGATACTCCTCACAGCCTCGTTCTAAGGACCTTGTTGTGGCCACTATTGAAGACACCTAAGAGCGGTGCTCAGACCACTTTGTACGCAGCTCTAGATCCCGACTTGAATGGCGTCACTGGCCTGTACTTCAGCGACTGCCAAACGATGAAAGTTGCACCCGCTGCGACCGATGACAAAATCGCCAAACTCTTGTGGGAGGAGAGTGAGAAGTGGACCCGATCCCCAGCGATGGATTTGTAATTTAAATATGCATTTTCGAAAATATTGTTCAATTCGGGAATGTTCTGCGTAATTATTATACACAATTGTACGCTAAATTCTAGTAATAGTAATTACATGTATATTAAATACTATTCATTCCCTATAAAAGAGTGCTAAAAATGTTTGTCACGATGACGTATCAGTCGAATTTTGTCGAATTAGTTGAAATTGAAATTGCTTAAAAGGCAGGCGGCTCGTCGTTGTTCACACAGTCTTCGTTTACACTCGGAATAGTCAACAGCTCCACAATGTGCTCGTTAATTAATTGTTTGTTGTGCCCCGCGCTCGTTTGGCCGGCTTTAATCGCACTCACAGCTTACTTTATCAGGCAAGCAAATGATTAAGTCATCTACATACAGTGGCTCAAAGCTTTTATCAACCAGCACGAAAATCAACTTTAATCAATGGCTTCAATTACAACTAACTAAAATACAAACCTGCTCAAAAGTATTTACAGAAAACTAAAGTTATATCAACTTATAATTTAAAAATATTGAAAATTACTTGAACATTTTTGGGTTTTTGTAAAAATCAACTTTTCAACTTTTATCCTCGATTTAAAAAAAAAAATGTTTTGATGCAAAAATTTTTTCTAAACAATTCTAATAGTGACTGCAAAAACAAATGTTTAAAAATCTCTTCGCTAGTATTTTTTATGATTTTTTTGTGTGGGATAGTCTCAGTCATTTTTAGCAATGTTTTAAAAAATCATAATTCAGTCACTACTGCTTAAAATTGTTTAGAAAAACTCTGCATAAAAATATTTAATTTAAATCGAGGATTTAAGTTGATTTTTACAAAAACTAAAACATGTTCAGGTAATTTTCAATATTTTCAAGTTATGAGTCTATATAACTTTAGTTTTCAGGAAATACTTTTGATTAGCTTTGTACTTTAGTTAGTTGTAATTTAAGCTTTTAATTAAAGTTGATTTTTGTGCTGGTTGAATTAAGCTGTGAGCCAGTGTGCATATACATATGTACATATCTAACAGTGTGTACTTATCTATGAATACAAATTAGGCAATATATGCAAGGCGGCAAGTTCAATAAGGAAACCGATGAAACGGGTAAGGTGGTGATTGTAACCGGTTCGAATACGGGCATTGGCAAGGAAACTGTCTTGGAACTGGCGAGACGTGGAGCCACCGTTTATATGGCCTGTCGGGATAAGAAGAGAACCGATGAAGCGCGTCTGGAGATCATCAGAGAGACCAACAATCAAAACATTTACTTCCGGGAACTGGACTTGGCTTCCCTAGACTCGATTCGCAAGTTTGCTGCTGAGTGAGTGTTGATTCAATTATTTCAAAATTCCGTGCTAACTATGAGTTCATTCAATTAGTTTCAAGAAGGAGCAGTACAAACTTCACATTCTGATCAACAATGCTGGGATAATGCATTGTCCCAAAATGTCGACCAAGGATGGATTCGAGATGCAGTTGGGAGTTAATCACATGGGTCACTTTTTGCTTACCAACTTGTTGCTCGATTTGCTAAAGGTAAAGAAATCTTAATGTAATTTAAATACACTTATCAACTCCAATTTCCATCGTAGAAATCTGCTCCCAGTCGAATCGTGAACGTTTCCAGCTTGGCTCACACAATGGGCAAAATGAACTTCGCTGACCTGAACAGTGAGAAGTCCTACAATTCCTACAGTGCATACAGTCAGAGCAAACTGGCCAACGTTTTGTTCACTCGCGAGCTGGCACGAAGATTGGAAGGAACCGGAGTGACTGTGAATGCCCTTCACCCTGGCACTGTTCAAACAGATCTCTTGAGACATTACAAGTTCTTCGACACAACGATTGGACGGTGAGTAATATTAAGAAATTACCGATAAAGAATTCTTGACTTTACTAAGAGTTTCTTCATCTCACAGAATTCTGGTCAAAGGTTTCCAGTGGGTCCTATTCAAGACGACCAAGAATGGAGCTCAGACCACTTTGTATGCAGCTCTCGATCCTGACCTGAATGGTGTCACTGGATTGTACTTCAGCGACTGCAAGCCCAAGGAAGTTTCCGACGCCGCGAAAGATGAAAAATCCGCCAAACTCTTGTGGGAGGAGAGCGAGAAGTGGACCCAATCTAAAAATTAGTAATATTTGGTAGAAGTTTTGCTTAAAACCCTGTTACATGTGACACAATATTTATGTATTTCATTAAAATCCACATACCTTTCAAGCTTTTGGCATTGATATTTCAATAACCCCTTTTATTATATCATAAAATAGTATACAACGCTTACATACTTAGTATATACTAGGAATACACATACAACAGCTATAAAACTGAAATATTCTCGCAGCTGCTAATGACTTATTGTGTTCATTGATAATTTACCCTCTATTTTCCCAGATAAGATATTGTTAACAATAAAAAATACAACAACAAAAAAAAGATAAATTTGGTATGACTTGCAAATTTTGCCAAGATCAGTTTGAAAGTGAAATTGATAAGAATATGGGGTACGTCATACGAATTCCCAAACTTTTTTAAGGAGTTTAAAAAACAAAAGAAAAAAAACCAACAAAAAAATTTTAGGAATCCAAAATGGAGAAGAAAAAATAAGGAATCATAAATAAGGAATTTAATATAAGAAAAATATTCAGAGAATATTAAAATCGAAGTCCTGATTTTGAAATAAATGGTTTGACAAATGTTGTCTTTTTGCTTATAGGAAAAAGCCGAAATCAAAAATCGCCCGATTTTTAAAAAAATATTTTTGATTTCGGCTTTTCCTAATTTTTGTTTTTACAATTTTTGTTTTCCTAATTTTGTTTCCGAATTTTCGTATTTCGGAATTCTAAGTAATATTTTCGACATTCGTATATAAGATCAGAATATGGAACTCGGAACCGACCAGTTACTGGTAGCCACTGATAAAAATATAATCGCTTTTTATTCGACCACTTTGCGAAGTGTTAACGTTTACGTTATTCGTCATTGTGATTTTCCACAATTATCAGTTAAAAGAGCGCACTCTTTGATTACTTTTGGTCAGTTCAATTCAATGCTCGCAGTAGAGAACATCCCACGATGTCAACGATTTGTGATTGTCTGCTGAATCCATTGGTGGCTTGGCCGGCACTAATCGGCGTGGCTGTTTACCTTATCAGGTAACCTAGAATTCTTAACTATCACTTCAATATCTATTTCACATAGTATACAATTCAGAGACTATATGCAAGGTGGTCAGTTCAAAAAGCAAACTGATGAAACGGGTAAGGTGGTAATTGTAACCGGCTCGAATACGGGCATTGGCAAGGAGACTGTCCTGGAGCTGGCGCGACGAGGAGCCACCGTTTATATGGCCTGTCGGGATAAAAGGCGAGCGGAAAAGGCACGAGACGAAATTATAAAGGAAACGAACAACGAAAATGTGTTCTTTCGGGAATTGGACTTGGCTTCTTTGGAATCAATTCGAAAATTTGTAGAAGGGTGAGTCAGCAAATTAAACATTAAATTAGCCCTGTGATAATTACAATTATATATTATGGAACAGCTTTAAAAAGGAGCAAGACAAGCTGCACATTCTCATCAATAATGCGGGCATCTTCCGAGGACCGCGTCGAACCACCAAGGATGGCTTCGAGATGCAAATGGGCGTCAATCACATGGGCCACTTTCTGCTCACCAGCCTACTGATAGACGTACTCAAGGTATAAACAATTCTATCTATCTATTAATGACATTTATTAAGCTTAATAAATTTACAGAAATCTGCACCTAGTCGCATAGTGAATGTGTCCAGTATGGCCCACAAAATGGTTACATTGAAAGTTGATGATTTGAATAGCGAGAAGTCTTACAGCGAGACCACTGCCTATTCTCAGAGCAAGTTGGCTAACGTCATGTTTACGCGGGAGTTGGCCAAGCGCTTGAAGGGAAGCGGCGTGACCGCGACAGCTTTACATCCCGGCGTAGTGGACACGGAAATCTTTAGAAACTCGGCCATTCTGCAGTCCAATGTTGTGCAGTAAGTGCCAATGGATTTGAATTTGTCAATGTTATAATATAACTAATTATTGCAGGTATTTCTTTAAGCCACTTTTGTGGCCTTTTATAAAGAGTCCAAAGAGTGGCGCACAGACCACTTTATATGCAGCCCTAGATCCCGCCTTGGAGGGCATAACTGGCGAGTACTTCAGCGACTGCCGGCCTAAGAAAGTGGCAGACGCGGCCACAGATGAGAAGGCGTCCAGAATACTTTGGCAGGAGAGCGAGAAGTGGACAAGAGCGCCAAAAATCCCTTCACATTAGGATCGTATGATTTTATTATGATATATGATATATGGGATGCAGTTTGGCCAGTGCAAAGCGTAATACTAATCGACCGACAAGCATCGGATTAAATTGATAGCATAAATACATTGTGTTAAGCCTTATTAAAGCGGGTTAATATCGATTTGTGTTGACTCCGTGTCTCTCTTAGCTCCCTAGTTGACAATGTCGCCCGCATGGATGAAGATCCTGGAGAAGAGAGCATGTGTCGTCGGCTCCTTCTTGTCGGGCGTATTGGAGACGGTGTTAACGTATGTGTACTGCATGTAGAAGCCCAGGGTTACATCATTGCCAGGCTGCAGCTCGGATGCTGGGCTGAACTGCAGTCGCAGCAAGACCTTGTTGCCCTTGCGCCAAACAATGAACTTGGGCTCTTCGATGGGCGCCTGCACATCCTCGTCGAACTCCTTGGAATCATCGCGTTGGTTCAGCACAAACTCACTCTCTAACGGCACTATGGTTGCATTGGTCAGCTCTCGAACCTCACGCTTCACTTCTCGAGTGGAATTCTGACGCGCCAAGTTCACGCCAGGGGCTTTAAGCAAAGGTGAAGAGGTAACAGCTTCCTCCTTGATTCGGCATGCCTGCTGAAAGGCATTCGCATTGATCTGGGCATCCTTGGGCGGTGCATCCAGTATACTTATTGTCATGTCGTACATGGTGGGATTGGTGAACTTCAGCAATATAGCGTTGCTCTCGCCAGGCTGCAGCGGCTGCTCGCAACGCACCATTACCACCTCTGGGACATGGTAGCTGGCAAAGAGCTGAATGCGATACTTAATGGATGTCGGATGATACTCCGGCTTGATGAGATTGTGCTCGCATTGGCGGCATCGCAGCGACCGCTTGATCCACAGGGAGCGTCGCTGGGGATAGAGCTTGCTCACAGTTGTTGGCTGATCCGCTGGCTGGCTGTGTCTTTGTGCTATTGTCGTAATGTTGCGCAGATTTATGGGCTGCGTAAAGATGTCTTCTGGGAGCGGTTCCACGTCTGCGGTGGCCTCGGCAGGCGTGATGTTGATGGGTTTCAATTTCGGAATACTTTTCTCGGTCCATCCGATTTGACGACGTATTAGGGAAACTGTCAGACCCGTGCGATCCGTCAAACTGGGAAACTTGTGCTGCTTGGGCGCCTTGCGACGCATGAACTCCTGTTTCTCCTGCTTCTCCTGCAGCACCACCGACTGGTAGTACTCCATAAGGGTGTTGAAACGCACCTGGTACAGGCACTCGTTGTCCGGCCAGGTGCCCGTTGCCACGCCCTGATCCGGTATGCCCACGTCACGCGTCGTCCAGCGGCACGACAGACACGATAAGTAGTACATTTTCTTTGTTGTCGGCATTGCTGAGGGCTTTTGACTGGGCGTGGCAGCGTCCGCTCCGCCTCCGCTTTCTCCGTCCTTGGGCTCTTCGGTTTTGCGCACAACTGGAACTGTGGTGGCGCGTGCGGACAGCGTGTGCTGGCAGCAGGGACAATCGAAGCAGTTGGCGCAACAGTTCTTCTTGTGTCGTGCCTCCGAAGATGGAATATTCTCCAGGCAATTGGAGCAAAAGTGTGACTCAATCTCATGGCAAACACAGAAGCCACATCGCAACTTCGGACAGTGGCGACAGAAGAACAGCTTATTGATCGGATTTAGAATGCCACAAGAGCACGCGTACTTAACAGGACTCGGTTGCATAAAACTCATTTTATACGAATAAAACTAACTGCACTTCTCAGCGGCCTTATTTGCAAATGTTTCTTCCTCTTCTGCTTAAATGACGACAGCTTAGCTGCCTGCCAGCTGTCTCAATCTATTAGTTCACACGAACTAGTTACTGATGTGAATAAACGAACTAAATCCCTAACTATAGTTCATATAGTTCAATTGTTTTGTTCGTTCTTCGATTTGATTATTGTGAATTATAAGCTCGTCTTAATTCAAATGTTAAAAATTCACGCAAATTCTAAAAATAAACTATTGTGTGAAATTTAACTTGGTAATGTTCTGTTAACAATATTTCAGTATTAAAGTTAATATTTATATTCCCCACTCGTCGATCCTCATAGTTGGCTTTCTCCAATTGCAGGACATCCGGTTAGGGCAGGTTGCTCACAATGGACTTGTTTATGGGGCATCGCAAGCATCAGTTTCCTCCAGAAAAGGGGATCGTCTCGCCTGAATAACGTGTTGTATTTCTGGTTCTAGTCTATCAATGTCAACGTCTGGATATAATATTACAATCAATCGCTCGACGGGGCTTTAATGGCTGAGCGGAATTTCGTTATCATACTTTGAATGTTTTTCACTTTCTTGCAGCTCGTTCTCCCATTTACAACAACTAATAACTGTTTTCGTCATGCCTTATGTTATTTCACTTTGATTTATATTTTTTGCCGGCTAAGTAAAGTGGTCAATTAACACGTTGATGCCAAATTTAAAGCAAGCATTTAAATAGTGTGATTATTATGCTGCTTTACATGAAAAGCATTTGAGTAAACTTGATATCATTTCCTGCTTTATAATGAAATAATATGAAATTGTTAAAGTTTGTACCTAAAATCTATTATATGTACAATGTAAGTTTAGAATTGTAACTTAAGTCTTTGGATAGTAAAATAAAACATATAAGTATTAATATGTAATTAGTATTTTAATAAAATAAAATAAGGTACTTGTTTGTGTGGCAATAACAATTCTAAAGCTAGCCTAAAATAGTAATACAAATATGTACAATAACAAACATCATCTTCAGTCTGTACTCTCGCGATCTTCCAGTTTCCCTTTAGCCAAAGAAGTTGGGCACAAAGAGCTTCTTGCGCTTTGTACGTGTTCTCCTGATGCGTGCAATGGGCGCAATCCTGTATCCGTCGGCGAGCACATCGTCACTGTAGGGCGTCAGGCTGCGTTGGCTGGAGGCACTGCTGCTGGGCACTGGAGCTATGTAGCCGTTGTCCACATAGTAGTAGCCCGTGTTCAGCTTATCCAGATGATCACCGGTTAGGGGCTTGCCATAAGTGAAAGTATACGAGTTTGCAGTTCCAGTGTCGTAGCTTCTGTGATGATAGTTGGTATCGTAGCTGTTCTCATAACTATCCAGATCGTAGTATGTGGGCTTGGCGCTGATCTGCGTCAATTTGCCGATGAAGATGCTGAGCAGCAGGCTCATCCAGGTGTAATATTGCTGTAGATATCAAATAATATCAATAAATATTTACTTTCCTCTTAAGTTGCTGATTTGACAGTGCCTACCATAAGTTCCATTTTAATTTTCTTTGTGTTTCCTTTTTCGGTCCGTTTTTAAGAATTTTTGATTTGAGGTCTGCGTGTGCTTTAAGCGTTGTCTGAGCTCGATCTGCCAAACTGCAAAGAGTTCTACCCTTTTATACGAAAATGTGCGTTGATTCGCACCCAAATGTGAAAATACGTTTTTGTTTTCAACTCACTCATCTCCAGTTATGACGCAATTATTGAACGGGCCTCATCTCAATCTTTAAAACTGCCGATTCAGTTTGATTCGCAGTGTCTGGTGTCTGGTTCCTGCGCTTGCCCAACTCTTGTCATGATTCACTTTGTGGGCAGGTTCTAATTGCCGCACACGGCGCCGCGTGCTCGGTTCTAGTTTGATTTGGAAAACTTTTAACAATGCGGAAAGATTTGGCGATAAGGAATTATACACATTATTATTGCCTTTGTTTTTGTTTTAGAACATTTATTTTCAGACATTTGATATTTACTTATCGTTTTGTTGGGGACTCGGGGACTTGGGGATTCGTATGACGAATGAATAATATTTGTGCCTGGAACGTACCTTGCGGTTTGAAGTGATAATTTAAAAAATTGTTAATCTATATATAGAATACATAAGTCATAGTATTGTAATCTAAATTTAATGAAATATTAGCAGCTAAAAATAGGCATATAAGAACGACTTTAAACCGCTTACAAAAATTGAATTTAAAGTTATAAGGTATTACGAAAATAAATCATATATATACATAGATGATAATAAATCACTGAAAAAGATAGTAAAAAATCTTTAAGTTGGATTGACTAATTTTTATACAAACCAATAATATTCTCCATTACCGCATGGCTTTATTTCTACATGTAAATTTATTTGCCATAAAAAGAAATTGCAAGGAAATTAGCGAAACATTATTTTTACTGGTGTGCTAATTAAATAAGACGCAGCTGGCATAAAAATACCTACACTTAAACAGCAACAACAACAATAAAAATCAAGATGCTGTTGATGCTGTTTTCAACAATTTCTTTTCGTAATATTCCATGTGCAAAAGCAAATATTTTGGCATCAACAATTAGAGTGTGAAAAAAATTGCAACAAAAGCGAGCAAACAACAACAATTACTATAAATACATAAATAAATAAATAAAAATACATAAACAAATAAATAAATAGAGTGCAAAGTATACATAAATAAATAAATAAATAGAGTGCAATGAATATTGAGTATACGCATGGTGTGCAGATGCTTAAGTCGATGTTTGGTTGCACCCAAAATTTTAATTACTATTGGGCCTGGTCAACAACATTTTTAACAATCACGTTTCACATAACAATCACGTTTCATCAACTTTTGCTTAATACAAACTGAAACTCACACCTGCATTTAAAGAGAAACAAATACTTGTATTATTTGGACCTTATTCTAATTCTTTAGCATGTTGTGGCAAAACTCGTACATTGTGTCTAATTAATTGCAATAAGAAAGACACTTGTTTTTTCTTTGTGATTATGTTTGTCTGTTATTATTCTATACTCTTCCCTTAAACTGTTGCACAGTTCACCTAGGTTCAGTTAAGAGCTTTGGCCCCATGTGTGAAAGTAAACAATTTGATAATAATATTTCTAAATACGGCAATATTTTTATTGTAGCACTTTTACGTTAAGTCCATTGTGGAGTGTGGAAAATTTGTAGTCTGCCACCTGGTATAGCACCTGGTCTGTTTATAGCTGCAAGATCTCTTTTGTGCTGTCATATTTTGGAGAAAAGTGCTGGCTTCTTATTCTGGCAGCCTGAACCCATTTCATATATTTCGAATGGCAAACATATTTGCATGGCGTGCAAAATATTTCACGTCTAATTGATAATTACAATATGCTCGAAATGCGGAGCGCAAACACGCAAAGCTGTGCAAATGCCAAGATGGTAATTAGTTAGCCCAATAAATACTTAAAAGCGCCTTTTGTTTTGCCAGCGCACGATTCATGTTATCTTTAATCGGTTGCATTGCGCAGAATGGCAAGGGGAGATCGGAGAGCTCGGAATCAATATTTTTGTTACTTTGCTTACAAATCAACAAGTTGATTTCCGTATTTATAAAAATTGACACTAGTTGTTTGAATTGGGACAGTGATTTTTAACAGGAATTTTCCATATATTGTATTGTTTTTGAAAATGACTAATAAATTAGTTAGAATCACAAGTGTTGATTGTTGGTAAACTAATTGCTAGGACTGGTTTTGCCTTGAAGTGCGTCACAATTGATTTGTTAACCATTTAGTATTAATTTCGCCATTCTTACGTACTTTTAAACAAATTATATTTACCTGATTTTGGCAACACAAAAACAAGAATTTGAAGGCACGTCATTTCCAAAAAATCAAAATCAGGATATGAATATGAGAACAATCAATATAATTGCGATATTATGACACTACAAGTTATTTAACAATTAGACAGCACCCTGTACCGGGTTATTTCTTCTTTAACAAGAGATGTCCCTTTGGTTTCAGTTTGTTTTGCAGGATGCGTTGCTTTTCGGCCTGAGCTTCAGATTTCAGCCGCTCGTGGCGCTGCTTTGCAAATTCCAGTTCGCTGCTTAACTCCACAATTTTGGCAGCAATCTCTTGCTGCTTGATCAAGCGTTTCTTCTGGTTAGACTGCAATGCAAAATATTTGTAATTAATAGAGTTTACAAATATTTATGTCAATACTTACACCCATCGGCGTCGTCCTTCCATCAAGGAACGTATAGTCGGGCAGATTGGTGAGTGGACCAAACGCATTTGGATTCTCAGGTAGTCCCTTGGCCGCACGCCACTTCTGATCAATGGACCGAACGGCGGTGAGTGCGACATGTCGCTGTGCTGCAAATGAACAGCAGAAACACTAAAGATGAATGAAATGCAGAGCGGAGATAATAACACAATATTTACCAGTAATCAAGTTTGAAGTTGTAATGCAAAGTTTGCTTATTTGTAACATATTTCTATATTTTGCCGAAAAACAACGCTCACATAACTGGTGTGCTCAGAGCCGGTTCAATTGAACCATGCATGAACCATGACCAACTGAACTAGTTATGTGCGTCAAGATAGCAACGGTTCTTTAGCAACGAAAATCGGAACTTGGTTCATGAGTCGGAACCAGTTATGAACTTTCTCATTTTTAAACGTTTGTCGAATTAATCTATTAATCTATAGTTTAAAACAAAGTTTTGGCCATTTCAGCTTTTCAAATGGGTGTAACAAGTGAATAAAAAAAGTGAAAACGTGAACATTTTCCCCATTTCTTAAATAGCTAAGGTCAGAAGGTCTGCTGCCGAAAACCGCTAATGCACGATTATAGCGTGTAGTTTTACCTTTCGAATGGTACCATTTTTAAAAAAAAATTTTAGGCCCTTTTTGAGATATTTTGAAATGAGCGAAGCTACCTCGGTGAAAGTCCCATACAAAATGATCGCCAAAATACATACCTTGTTTTCAAACCATAATAACTTATCTTAGAATGTTTGCTGCAAAACGCGGCACATATCAATTTAAAGCTACAAGTTTGGGGATGCAACTGCAATTTATTTAGAGAAAGTTTTCAGATAGTTATTTAGAAAATAAATAAAACTTAAATCAACCCCCAAAAAGTTCATAAGCAAGTCCTAGCGAACTGGTAGCTCCAACGTGAACTGAACTACAAAATACATAGCGGCAGCTTGGCAGCTTTTGTAAATAAAGAGAAGTGGCGCCACCTATTTAGTGTCTAACACAAAATCGTTGCTAGATATTTGACTGCAGAAAAATGTTTTGCTGTCAATTGCACGGTATCTAAAACTATTGGGGCTAATTTTACAATCATTTTCATATGCGAACCATTAAAATCTTTCTGAAACTTATTGAGAAATTTGCATTTTGGTATTTCTACCATTATGAGTTAAATTGCTCACATGCAGTGTTGCCAGATTAGCTTATTTCAGGCTAGATTTAACACATCTGAAAATGAAATGGCTTATAAAATTTGCAAAAAGCTTATAGCCATAACTCTAGCATATTTTAAAGTCGTGAGTGAAACACGTTTTAAGCCAGAAAAATATTGTAAAATTGTATTGTTTTCTTGCATTTGGTTATAGTTAGATTTTCACCTTTTTTAGCTTATTTTTACTCAGAATCTAGCTTATGCGGGCGCTCAACACCTGGCAACGCTGTTTATTGCTCAGTTGCTATTTTGGTCAGTTGTTCATTTGGTCAGTTGTTCATTCTCGTTCAGCTGTTCTCTTTTGCTCACTATCGCTCAAATGTACGGTATCCGCAACAGATATATTATCGAAAATATGCATTTATCAATATATCGATATTTAATCAACAACTTAAAAGCACGGTTTTTCACCTACAAAAATTGAAATGCGCCAAAGAAAAATTTGAAATATCTACTGCATTAAAAAATAACTGCTTTTTCTCGACTAAAACAAGACATTTTCGTAATTCACATTTTATTATTACACTAGTCGGCATATTTATTTTGACAACATTTAAATTTAAATCTACTCGTTATTTGAACCTACTTCATGTACATTTTGGCATCAATGGAAAGGTCATTTCAATTCCGTTTGAATGATACAAAACTTTCCTTAACCCATTAAGTACCCATTGAAAATTTTGAATTTAAAATAACGCCATTTTTTAAAATTTTTTCCTCGATTGTTTTCAAAAAATTTTTTGATGCAAAAAAATTCTTCAAACAATTCTAATAGTGACTGCAAAAACAATTTTTCAAGTGACTGCAAAAACAATTTTTCAAAAATCTTTTCGCTAGTATTTTTAATAATTTTTTGAAAACTGCAAAAATGACACTTTTTGTATGAAAAGTAGGAAAATGGGGTTAAAATAGTCATTTTTTGCAGTTTTCAAATAATTATTAAAAATACTAGCGAAAAGATTTTTGAAAAATTGGGTAAAGGTCTAGTAGCGGAACTACTCTCAAAAAAAAAAAAAATATAATTTAAAAAGAGGGCGATTTATAATGAATTTTGGTGAAAAAATTTTTAGCGGGTTTCCGGTATTTTTTTTTAATGGAATTTTTAAATTTGTAATGCAAAATGAGCTTTTGCATGGTTGCTTTGTGCATTTTGCAGTGAAAATATCAAAATTCAATTAAAAAAAAACTAGCGGAGACCCGGTAAAAATTTTTTCACCAAAATTCATGATAAATCGCCCTCTTCTTAAATTATATTTTTTTTTTTTTTTTGAGAGTAGTTCCGCTACTAGACTGTTACCAAAAATTGTTTTTGCAGTCACTATTAAAATTGTTTGAAGAATTTTTTTGCATCAAAAAATTTTTTAAAAAAAATCGAGGAAACAAATTTTAAAAATGGAGTTTTTTTAAATTTAAAATTTTCAATGGGTACTTAATGGGTTAAGGAAAGTTTTGTATCACTCAAACGGAATTTAAATGACCTTTCCATTGATGCCAAAATGTACATGAAGTAGGTTCAAATAACGAGTAGATTTAAATTTAAATGTTGTCAAAATAAATATGCCGACTAGTGTAGTTTGTCCATTAAGTTTATAAAAAAAAAAACAAAACAAAACTTCGCTCGGCACAGGGCATAAAAACCAGACACCAAAAAAAAAAACTTAAAAAAATACCAAATTAAAAAAAAAATACACATTAGTATACATTTCACATTCAAAACAAAACATAAGAAAGGACGCTTTTTTTCCATGTCGTCAGTAAAAAAATGATTCATATAGTGAAGTGATAATTTCCCCTATTTCAATTCTTTGGACAATATTTTGTCCAATGTCGGAATTTTAAGCAGACGAGTGTTGGGTTCTGGTCCTTCAAGAACGGTGCAAGCAATATTATTATTTTTAGCCAGATACTCCTCTAGAATCATAAAGCCCTTTGAGTTGTTGAAGCCTGAATAGATTAGAATAAAACCCAATTAGAATGGCTCAATATCAATGCAATATCAACTCACCATCTATGAAACACTTTGTGGTATAGACTGTAAACAGCAGATCGACGGAAATGGGTCTGATCCTCTCCAGGGAAACCACCTCCGAGTTGCCATAATCGCAGTACAAAATGTCGACTTGACGATTGTTGATCACCTTAAGGCAAACACCACGGTACCAGGAATTGTCCTCAGTAAAGAGTGTCAAGCACATTTCATCAACGCTGTCAAAATAAATTAGTCAATTAATTAATTAGTTTATTTGGGACAGACTTGCATTGCTTACTTGGGCAGATAATCTGGCGGAGATTTGTCGTCGTCTTTGACAAAGTCGTTCACGTGATTTAGCAAATACTGGAATTTCTCAGCGGCCTTCTGGTTGGCAAAGTAACAACCCATAACGTATCCTGTCTTGTGTAGATCCGTGGCAAGCAGGATTAAAACTTGCACATTTTTGCCGAGCGGAATCAAATCACGTTTAATGTCATCAAAATAATGGCGTTCAATATTAGCGTTCTCTACAGATGAATCAGAACCAGGTGGCGACGGTGGCAACGATGGTAATCCCACAATACTAAAGTCATCAAGCCGTGGATCCTTGGCTATTTCAACAGGTTTGGATTTAACAGACGAGGCCGTAAAGATCATGGGCAGCATCCGAGCAGCGAGCGAAGACGGCTCCACGTTGGCGTCCAGCAAATCAAGAGCGCTACACTCGGTGTCGACAAACTCGACCAGCAATTCCGACTTGTGCTCACAGACTTCCATCAATAGCTGAAGAGCTGCCGTATTAGGAGGCACTGCATCCGACGGAATCAAATTAATGGTCTTGATACTAGCGCGAAGTTGGCTGACGGGCAAGTTCTCGAGAAAAGCGCAGGATTTGCGCAAATTGGATGACGGCACTCGGTCCACAGAATCGATGCCAGTATCGATGTTGCGAACTCGATAACGGCCACCTTCCATGTCCAGCACCTGAGGGATTACAGAGTATATATTACAATGTATTCAGTGAGAAAACAAACTAAAAAAAATTAAATACAGTCGAACTTCCCTAACTCGAACTTCCCTAACTCGAAGTTTCTCTAACTCGAACAAAATCGAGTGGCAATACTTGGCAAATTTCATACAATTCTACTTCCCTAACTCGAAGTCTCCCTAACTCGAAATTTTTTCGTGGATAATGGTGATTCGAGTTAGGGAAGTTCGACTGTAGTTCAATTTTTAACTTTTTTAAAGTCCAAAATTGACACAAAATTTGGATTTAAGCGTTAAAATTTTAAATCAGAAATTTCATAATTTACAAAATTGACACAAAATTTGGATTTAAGCGTTAAAATTTTAAATCAGAAATTTCATAATTTACAATTGTTATTTAAAAAATGAATTGACAAAAAAAAACAATTAAAAAGTTAAATATTTAACTATTGTATAGTCGAACATTTTAATTCAAATGTTTTCAACTTTTTTTGATTTTACATTGAAAAATAAGCGTTGAAATTAATTTTCATGATAAAAAATCAGCAAATTCATAATAAACAATTGTTATTTAACAAATTACGTCACAAAATATGACAAAAAAAATAAGAAAGGAAAAACAAACAATTAAAACAATAAATTTTTAACTATTTCCAAAGTCCAAAATTTAAATCAAAATTGTTAATCAAATGTTTTAATCTTTTTTTGATTTTAGATCGAAAAAAAACGTTTTAATAAAAATTCAGCAAATTCAAAGAGTACAATTGTTATTTAAAAAATTACGTGACAAAATATGACAAAAAAAAAACAATTAAAAAGTTAAATATTTAACTAACAAAATATAAATCAAAATTGTAATTCAAATGCTTCGAACTTTCTTTGATTTTAGGTCGACAAATAACAGCAAATAGTTAATATTTGACAATTGTTTTTTGAATAATTTAAAACCATTACGAATTTGACATTTTTGGCTACAATGGAAAATAAATATGCGAATCAAATGAAATGTTGAATTATGTAACTTGCCTCGGCGCGATAATAGCCCTGAATTGGACAGACAACCAGGACAATGCTGCCAGTTGGAATCTCGCTGCTCGAATCAAACGGAAGGCACTTGGCGTCGAGACTTTTGAATAGATCCGCGTACTGTTTGGTCTGCACCAAGCTAATGCAGATCGTGTGATAGCTGACGACATGCGTGATGTAGACCAAGCTGCCGTTCTCAATGGGCTCCTGCCAGTACTTCAAGTCCAGTTCAGTGATCCGTCCCAAAAACTTGTCCACGCGCACGGTGCACACTTGCTCCTTGTGATTGGCCGCCAATAATGTGGCCTGAGCCGAGTGCAGATTCTCCTTCTTGTTGTTAATATATCGTTCTTCAAATTGAATAGTCAGATCACGACCATATTTGGATAGTGTCTGTTGCAGCGAGGAGATTTTGTTATCTGTTAGCGAGACGGCAAAAACGCGTGGCGGATGATCGAGCAGCTCGAGGGGAATGCGACGAACTTCATCGGTAATCGAAATGCGTCCCTCGTCCATTTCATAGACCAGAAACTTGGATGCCTCCTCGATAAAGTCAATCAAAAAGGCACGACGATAGCCGATCTCGGTGCGGGCCGATAGAAAGAAAACGCGCAGCGTCTTTGGAAAGGGTCCAATAAAATGCATCAGAGTCTTTTGATTCAATTCGTCGTTGAGATTGCCCCAATCTTTAATTTGCACGAGCGCCACTTGCGGCTCCTTCAGTGCAATGTTGTGGGCAAAGATCTTGAGCACAACAACTTCCGGATTGCTGGACAGCATTTGTATGGGCAAATCGAGGGGTATTGTGTGGTTAATCTTCAGCTGAGCCTGCTGGATACCATCGATCGTCTTGCCAGCCTCCAGACGCAATGTTACATTTGTTAGCTTGTGCATTTCCGTGCCCGTTTTCGGGGATATGATTACGCGAAGAGCATAGCGCTTGATCTCCGCCATGCGCGGCACAGCCAAATAAACGTTCTGGACATCAACGGTGGCCACTGCGCCATTGTCAATCAGATGCACCTGAGCACATTTTGAATTGGCCTTCAGTTGAAGCACCTCGCCACGACACATTTGCTTATCGAAATCGACGCACACCAGGTCGCCAATGGCAATCTGCTCGAGGTCAGTACATGGCTGCTTCTTCTGCATGCAGCGGGCCATATTATCGGCGAGACGCTGGAGGCGGTCAGTGTTGGCCTCCTCAACGATCCAAATGGCGCCATCCTTCTCCACATGCGTGACCCGACAGTCGAAGAACTCATTTTGTATAGGATTCACATGTTCGCGCCATTCCGTACTCAATTTGACTTTTGTTTCCATCACTTTTTCAATTGTCCCATTTATCGATAAGTCTCCTGTCATCCATTCCAGTTCCATGGCAAATCCAGTTGCGGCTTCCAGCGACATTGACATTGACGAAACGTCATGGCAAATAGTTGTTCCCGGTTGCAAGGGTTTTAAGCTCACCAAACGACTAAAAAGAATTTATTCACATTCACATTTACATACATACTTATTTTATTTTTTTTATTTTTTTATTTCATTTTATTTCTTTACAGAAATGTACACAAACACATAGTTAGTCAAGCAATTGTTTTAACAAATTAAATATACTTTTATTTTGTTAATTTAATTTTTTAAATATATTTCTATTTTCAAAAATGAAAAAGTGCGCATTTTTTTCTTTGTCAAATGCATTACTTGACATACTGTATATGAATTCAGAACTGGCGCACGTGTAAGAAGTAACGGGATCAGTTGCGTGCCTTGCGTCTTTATCCATTTCTGTTTTCACATGCGTTTTTACGCATGCGTAGTAGTATTAATGTAGCTATTAATATGAATGCAAGTACTTACGGCATTGTAATGCAATAATATTTATGGCGCTGCCAATCCTTCTGCTGGCAGATATCACCGCAGTAAGGTTCTGCGCAACGTTGACACATCATTTCGGATGAATTGCCACAAATTACGCACGGCATTTTACTCTTTTCCGAAGTCATCTTTAGATAAAACGCAATGTCAGATTTTTCCAAGAATCAATGAATTTCAGCGAACAGTAGATGCGGCGTAAAGAAAAAATACGCAAACTAATATGGCCGACCTAACGGTTGTTTATATCGGCAAAACTGCAGTAGAACAGTGTAATAATTATTTATGTGTATGAAATTTCACAGTCCTTTGTGTAACAAGTATAACTCTCGACACGCGGAAATAATTATTTCGATTGCCTTTATTTTAGACGCGAGCTGTATTTTTTAAAGTTGTTTTATGTTTTAATGCTAAACTTTCAAAAATGGCCTAAGCTAGTGTTGGGTTGCTCATGAGTGAGTGAACAAAAAAGACTTGCTCCCTGAATTGAGCAAGTGAACATGTTCCTTCCAAATTGCTCTTTTTTGCTCACTTGTTCTATTTTGTTCAATTGGTCCCATGTCATTTCTCTAATAAAATTAATTAATTTTAAAAAATTATTAAGAAATTTGTAAGTACAAATTGAAAAAAGCAAGAACGTAATAAGTTTTGTAAATTCATAATGTTAATTTTAAAATTGGTTTGGGGAACGTCAGCCTTTGCGTTGTGAAGAAATTAACAAATTAGTAAAATATTCTAAAAAAAATTATAAAAATTTAAAAAAATATAAGTAATCCTCCTGTGAAAGTTTCAAAGCTCTAGCTTCAATATTTATTAAGAAAAAAATAAAATGTTCGTATTTAAATCTTTTTCTGAAAAGACGCAAAAACGGAGTCAGTTCATCTATCACAAATGAATGACTAATCAAAAGCACTGCTGCTAGTGATGGACAATATTTCTCTCAAGAAACTGTGTTGCATCCCTAGCACAGCTGTTCAAAGCTTGAAAATTTATCGATATCACCTGTAACTTTAATCGGAATAGTCAACTTTACTGATAAGTGAAAAATTATTAATTAATTAATTAAACGAGTTGAAATTTAAATTTGTATTTAAACGAATCACACAAAAAAATGGCCACCAAAACGAATAGTAATGATCGCAGCTCAAACGGCACTGCCAAGTCAACGTCTCTGCGAGAAATTTGTGCGCGGGCCTTGACAAAATCGGAATGGGAAGACAAGGTGAGAAAAGAGCTAGAAAAAAAAAACAGCGTGTATTTTACAGTTGTAAATGTTTATTTGCAGGATGAGTTTCTGGATGTTATTTATTGGTCACGTCAGGTGTTTGGCATTTTACTCGGCATCATCTGGGGCATTGTGCCGCTTAAAGGTTTTCTGGGCCTCGTGCTGTAAGTAGAGCTGCGACTAAATATAGAACGAGGTACAGCTTCTCATCTATATGTATATATGGCATATTTACAGATTTGCCGGCATCAGCTGTGGCGTTGTCTACTTGTATGCCATCAACTTTCAGTGTGTTGATGAGGATGCCTACGGCGGAGCATGGGAATTGGTGAAGGAGGGATTTATGACATCGTTTGCCGGCTTTTTAGTGACGTGGATAATCTTCTATACCGGCCTGCATTACGATACGATAATGGCGGCGAAGGAATCATAATACAAGCCATATCCGCAAATGGAAATGGAGATTCGCACTGCAAGAGAAGTGAAGAGAGAAGCAATAACCGATTCCAGAGTCCAAATGCTATTCCCGCAAATCTGTTTGCAGCGCCAAAGCATACCATTTAATCGCCTAATTTTTTTGTCCGTGGATTGTAGATTGTTAAACTTTTAGCCAATTACTTTTACAATGTATGCATTTGATTTTAATATTTACAATAATCACCGGTTGTATTCGCAAATTTGAGATTTTTCTGTGAAAAATACAAATCAGCAACCTGTTGAGAATGAAGATCTAAAAAGTACAGAAGATACACTAGACGGCATATTTATTTTGACAACATTTAAAGTTTAATCTACTCGTTATTTGAACCTACTTCATGTACATTTTATTGCATCATTGCATCAATGGAAAGGTCATTTCAATTCCGTTTGAATGATACAAAACTTTCCTTAACCCATTAAGTACCCATTGAAAATTTTGAATTTAAAAAAACGTCAATTTTAAAACTTTTTTCCTCGATTTTTTTCAAAAAATTTGTTGCAAAAAAATTCTTCAAAAAAATCTTATAGTGATTGCAAAAACAATTTTTCAAAAAATCTCTTCGCTAGTATTTTTTATAAATTTTTGAAAAATCTAAAAAAGGCACTTTTTGTATGAAAAGGAGAAAAAAGGGGTTAAAATAGTCATTTTTACCAGTTTTCAAAAATTTATAAATAATACAAGCGAAGAGATTTTTGAAAAATTCAAAATTTTCAATGGGTACTTAATGGGTTAGGGAAAGTTTTTTATCATTCAAACGGAATTGAAATGACCTTTCCATTGATGCAATGATGCAATAAAATGTACATGAAGTAGGTTCAAATAACGAGTAGATTTAACTTTAAATGTTGTCAAAATAAATATGCTGTCTAGTGTACATTAATTCAGTTTCATTTTCAGTTTTATTAAAATATTTTTCTACGGTTTTATAAGGTAGTCGACGTTCTAGAATCAAGACTTAATCTAGTATTCCATTGCCACGGTTGGAGCTGGAGCGGCTTCCCCGTTGTGTCCGTTTTGGGCTAACTCGTGCTGGAATTTATCGGGCAGTTGACCACTCTGCAATATCTGTGACAGTCTCTCCACTTCCGCCAGCGAGCTTGCGCGCTTGATGGCTTCCCGTATGCGCTGCATGTCCTCGGGATTGGCAAAGCGTCCACCACCGTCTGCAGCTGCTTTGCCGTTCGTCGCCTCGGCCGCCAGTGCCGCCGCAGCGCTTAGCTTTGACTTTTTGGTCACCTCCTTGAGCATCTCTTTGCCCTGCTTGGAGCGGAAGAATTCCTGGGCTGCCTGTCTGTCTTTCTGCTTGATCTTTCGAAAGTCCAACAGACGCAACTGTGGAAACTTAAAGGCCATATACTCGCGATAGTTGGGCTTTGTCGACACCGGATTGATGAGCAGACATATCGTCTCCAGTTTCTTGAATCCTGTGAGCGGTTCCAAGTCACTCAGTTCCTGCAAATTATTGCCAGTCAATATAATGGAGTTCAGATTGGGCACAACATCGTCCAGACCGTCGCTGATGCGCAAGATGCGGTTGTTGTTCAGCAGCAAGCACTTCAGGCGCGGCAAGTGCGGCAGATTGTCCAGTTTACGCAAATCATTATCCGACAAATCAATCGTGTCGAACTGATCCAATGTGGCACCCAAATTCTCGATTTGTGGAATTTTGTAGCCGCGCAAATCGAGTTCTCGTTCACGGCACGGGTTTATGTACTGCATGGACTGGTTTATCAACTCGGGCGTTAGCTTCACCATCTCGACAGGGCAGGAGTTAAGTTTATTGTTGTGTTATATTTATTTATAAATTGCAGCAGCGTTGTTTTTCTTTTTCACGCAATTCCACCAAAAAAAAATACAGCCAAAGCCGACGCGAGTAGTGTTGGGTTGCTCATGAGTGAGTGAACAAAAAAGAGTTGCTCCCTGAAGTGAGCAAGTGAACATGTTCCTTCCAAATTGCTCTTTATTGTTCAGTTGCTCTTTTTTGTTCAGTTGCTCAGTATTGTTCAGTTGTTCTGTTTTGCTCATTATTGCTCTGTTGTTCCTCTTAGGGTTTTTGTGTAAATTCTTTCTCTGAAAATACACAAATCTTAGATTATCGCCAAAGCTCAATAAATACACATTTTAAAAATTCAGAATGTTGCTAATCAGAAAGTGCAGCGAATTATGGAGCCATTTTCAGATGTCGGAAGCCAGCAAACTAAATGCAAGTATTGTAAATTTGTTTTGAGCTGTTGATCTTGACCATCAGAGTTAGAGGCTTTGTGAATAGCTCAGTGAATAACTGAGCTATTGAACAAGTGAGCAATCTGAGTGAGTTGACTCACCTAAAAAAAAAGAACAAGTGAACATGTTCACCTAAATGAGCAATGTTTACCCAACACTAGACGCGAGTGAGAAACGTAGTGTGACCAGATGTTGCAATCGTGAAAATACCCATAATTACTTAACGATACACTAAAACATATAAGCATCGATAACTCAGTGTACCAGTGCTAAACAGCGCGTTTTCGATTTATCGAAATTTAAATAATGAAACGTCAACTTGAGTTTACATTTGAATTGATTTTAATTTGAATTTCAATACATTACAATAAAGTTTCAAGTGCTTAACTTTAATGAACACGTTACAATTATTCGTTTGTCGTCCTTGAATTAAATGGCAAGCTACATATTTGAGCCAACTATGGGGGAATCGTTAACACTTTAAACTTGATGTGTGTATTGGTGGTGGGTCAAATATTTGTTAATAAACATTGTTGTATCAAACGTGCAAACTACTTGTGTTCATTTCTAAATGTATAATTTGTTGCCAGCTCACAAGTCAAATGTAGTTTTATTGTAATTCATTAAATGCATTTTAGTAATTGTTTGTTTTTTATTTTTTTTTGTCTAGTTGCTTAGAGTAAATTGTTAACTTTTTCAAAACTAATCGAAATAATAAGCTCAAAATGTAAACAGATTGTCAGTTTATATATCAAGTTAAATACAAATAAAAAAAAGAATAACCATAAATACACATATATTTGGAAGCAGTTATAAAAAATATCATTATATTTCATTTAAATTTGTTTATTTAATTTGTTTAGGCCATTAAAGTAGTTTTTTTTTTTTATTGTTATGTACGCAATTGATTTACATAAGTTTTATAATAATATTCATTGCGTTTGCTTCGATAGTTTCTTTGTTTTTTTTTATATTTTTCAATAGATAAATTGAAAAATAGATTTGTTGTATATAATTGGCACTTAACTCATTTAAAATACATAAAAATATAGTACACAAAAACGTTTTTGTTTTGTTTTGTTTATAAATATGCAAAAGTTATTTTGGGGTAAAAAGTATATAAATAAATAAATCACGTTCATTTAAAATTGCCAAAGAGTAAAAACAATACACACGCGCCATTGCACATTAAATTAATTGTTCAGTACGAGAGTTAGTTGCAACCTTTCCTCATTTCTCATTCCTCATTCTCATCGTTATCATAATCTTTATCATTATTATCAGTATCTCATTATCATGTTTAGATTGATATTGTTGGTGGTTGTGTCTGTGTGGGGTTTGTTGGGGGGGCAGAAAGGAATGTTGAGTATGTATAATAGACAATCTATAAATCAACGACATCCTCTTTCGTATAGGGCGACTCTCTAAACGTGCGTCTCGTCGAGCTGCGTTGCAGGCCTTCAACTAATGTCTCCTGTTGGTTAAAATTAATTCATTTACGAAATTTTAAAATTATTTTCAAATATTTACATAAATCTACAGATTAAGCATTTTGGCATGCGATAAAAGAAACATACAAAACATTTTAAACAAATTTTACAGACAACACACAAAAGTGATGAACAACAAAATTATTACAAAAGGAACAACAAAGCATAAATTTCAATTCCAATTTCAAGCTGATGATTGATGATGATGGATGTCAACACAGACACAGGCGAGCTGGCTTCGATATGGACTCAAACCTCAAATAACGTTGAGATCTCTTTGCCCGCAATTCGCTTCACATTGATCTCGCCACAGCTGCTGCCCGACTGCTTGGAGTTGGATAGTTGGCCATTGCGCATGCTCAGAATCTCATTGCTTATTAAACTGGCACAGGCCATAGCATGATCCGTGCTCTTGGAGCTGCTGATGATGCTTCCCTGCTCCGTGATGATTGTCTTGCTTAGCGTCTCCTGTGTCTCGCTGTTGGTGCTGCTCGTGCTGATGATCTTGGAGCGTGTTTGATTGTTTAATACTGTTGTTGTTGTTGTTGTGGTTGTTGTCGTTGCTCCTCCACTGGTGCTGTTGCTGCTGCTGTTGTTGCTACTGTTGCTGGTTGTGCTCGAACGATTGACATTGCCCAACATGGTTCTCGGCATGATGGGCGGCTTTAGGGGCAGGTCTATTTGGTTTACAATACAATCAAATACGCATACGAATACAACAAATCATAAATATGAAAATAAATAAAATACGAAAACAAAAAGATAGAAAGTGATATCAACTTGCATTAAACTACATTCTAAATGCTAAAAGTGCAAAGGTAAGCAGGCAACTCGATCTCATGCTCTGATGCCCATCCAAGGCTCTCAACTCTTACCTAGACGACTGAGTCCCGCTGCCAATTCACGCACAGATTTCTTTTCCAAGGCGGCGCCTGCAAATATGCAATTCGATTAGCACTTGACTAGGCAATAAATAATCATAAATAATCAGTGGTGGGCACGCAGTGGCTCCGGGAGCAGCGACTGCTCCCAACTAGTTTTCTGCCTATTTGGCACAAAAGACTCGCTGTTGATGTTGTTGTCGTTGTTATTGTTGTGCTCCCGAATTCAGATTTCGTGCCCACCGCTGATAACAACGTTGACTCACCTGGCGTAATGCCCACAATGCTGCCACCGCCGCTGCCGCCCGCTGCCAAGGCAATGCCCGGTGTGATGCCCACAATGGAGCCGCTAACGGTCTGGCCAAAGTGCAAGACTTCCACATCTGAAAAAAAGAGGGATTACATTAATAATTTATAAATTTATTTAGTGTCAACTTAGTACAGTTGACCAAAATTACTGTAAATATTTAAGTAAAAGTTAAATATAACTACAATGATATAAAAATAAAAATTTTAAATCTGGTGGTGTTCAAAAATGTTTAAAGTGATTTAAAATTTATTGCAAGGATTGGGAAAAACCCAGAAAAACCCAATCAGATCAAAAAGTGTTAGTAATTAGTAAAAATACATATATAAAATTTAGTAAGGTCAGGGATTTCTAAAAAGGGGAAGAGGAAAAGGGATGGTTTTAAGGAGGGAAGAGAGAGTTCTGTAGAGAAAACGTGATAAAGAAAAGATGTGATGAAGAAAAATAGCGCCAAGCTTTTTTTACGATTGATTAAAGACGATGGTAAACGGAGATCGGAATCCCAGTTTAAACCACGTAAGGCAAATAGCAAAAATTGCATTTAAACTGATTCAATACGATCCTGGTTAATATGATACTGCGGGCACCAAATGCATGAGCAGTATTCCAGAATTACAAATCCAATATCATTCCTAGTGTGATTAATAGCAACTCTATTTAAGTCTTAACTGCCACGCACCTTCATCCAACATATCCGGCGTTGTCTTCGTCGAGTCCACGCTGCCATTTCCAGTGATTAACTCATTGTTGGTCTTCGGTTCACTGCCCACGACGGACCAGGGACGTGGCTTCTGCAGCGCAATCGGCGTGCGTAATATTCCATTGCCTGTCTTGACTATAATGTTGCCATCGCCACTGCCGACGCCGCCGAGTCCAACTGTGGCATGACTCTTGATGGAATCGCTGCTGGGCGAGCGCATCTTTTCATCGCGCGTGCTCGCCTTGAGCAAACCACTTGTGGGCAGTGCAGCCACTGACGCCTCCTCGTTGCCCGCACCGCCCT